>OX439483.1:396777941-397434220 GCA_949320155.1 Melangyna quadrimaculata
CTCTTGCAAGAAAGCGATTGGGAGTAAGTGGGGACTCCAACCTCGTATTACTCACTGGCTATACATCTCGATAATTAGACCGATTTTAACATACGGGGTGGCAGTATGGTGGACAGCTCTAGATAAAGCGGTAAACCGCGATAAATTTAGTAAAGTCCAAAGATCAGCCTGCATGTGTATAAGTGGAGCACTTCGTTCTACTCCCTCCGCGGCACTGGACACTCTTCTTCATCTGACACCCCTCGATATATTTAGTAAACAACCGGCAGAAAGTACGGCAATCCGTCTAAAAGCCTCTTCACAGTGGATCAATAATGAAATAGGCCACTCAGCTATTCTGAACTCATACAGATCACTTCCAAGTATAATTGACTACACCATACCACAATTCAGTTTCGTTAAAAATTTTCAAGTTGCCATACCTTCCAGATCCACATGGGAGGACGTGACATTTTTAGAAGACGAATCTATTCATTTCTATACGGACGGTTCAAAAACCGATGATGGGGTTGGTGGAGGCGTGTACTCAGAAAGATAAAATTTAAGTCTCTCATTTCGTCTTCCAGACCATTGTAGCGTGTTTCAGGCGGAACTTTTGGCGATAAAGGAAGTTTAATCTTGGCTAAAGGAAAACGTGATATCGACTTCTGATATCCGCATCTTCTTAGACAGCCAAGCTGCCATACAATCTCTCGACTGTTGCAGGAGCTCCATCTCGGAGACTTCTTCTTCAATGATCCTAGTGATCTAACAAACATAGACATAAGTAGTCTCGCACGCTTCATTAGAAGCTCCAACTGGTTTTAACGAGTGGGGAGAAAATCTCTCTAGATTCCCGTGGTATCACAACGGACCAACTTATGGTCTAAGTGTGTCAGTTGCTTGCTGGCAGCCACTTCAACCGAACCTAACCTAACCTTGAGAAAGTAAAATAGGTCTTAGTCAAATTCCTTCACAAATTCAACTGAACACGCCCAAAACAATGACAGCTGGTGCAAAAAATTCACAAATATACCTCATTTTGACATTTATAAACGTCAAAGTGTCACATATGGATTAAGTACGATACTTAAAAGATAAAATAGCCATTTTTGGTGATTTTAACTTAAGTAAAATGTTACGAGATAGTACGATGTATACACTATTTAAACTATGTACATATTTATGTAGTATCATAATAAAGACGATTTTACATCGTAATAAATTAACTAAAATTTTACGCCTATGCTTTTATTAGAATTTCAAATCAAATGATTTTACGGAATTTATGTCATCTCACATTACATACATATCTGTGGTGTTAGGTACAAACATGACAACTCCACAAAAGTATTTTTAAGGTAAAACCCTGATTCTTGGCAGGAAACAACTAACAGTACCTACATACCTTAAATAGAATGTTTAATTTTATTTTCAACTTTTTTAATAATTTGAAATGAAAATTATAAAATAATTAGTTTTTTTGTTTATTAGAAAAAAAAAATAAAAATCTTGTGCGGTCTCAGTCTCAGGCAAAAAAAAAATGGGCACGACTGGGTCGCACAAAACTTGCTCTCGTAGCTAACAACTTAAATGTAGCTTGAAAAAGACAATGTCATTAAAAAAAAAAATTTAAAACAATTATAATGATTACTATGAATTATTATAAACTAATTATTTTAATGGCTTAAACAGATAGAGACATCTGATTTGTTTAATAAATATGAATTAATGAAAAAAAAAATCATTTTTTTTTTTTTAATTAATTTTTTATATATAAAAATTCTTGGATTTTTTTTTAAATAAAATTTGGTATGCCAACTTTTAGTATTTAATAAAATACAATTTTTCACAAAATTAAAAAAAAAATTCATTAGCCCGTTTTCCAGATATTGAATTTTCAAACAAAAATTTCAATATTTTTTTAAAAACCCAAAAATTATTTTTTCGAAAATTTTTATTTGCAAAATTGTTAAAAATGTAAGTGACCTTTTGTATGAAAATTTTGGTTGAAATCGGTGTAGAAGTTAATGAGAAATTTGAAAACAAAACAAATCGGTTGAATGACAGGTACCGTTAATAACCGTTATACATTTTATTTTTCTACCAAAATATTTATTTTATTTAGTACCTCATAATTTCTTTTGAAAATCGTCAGAGCCGTTTTCGAAATAAATCAATTTTTGTATATTGGTTGTATGACAGGTACCGTTATTTGTTGAGCTAAAAAAAAATTTCAATTTCCCCTCTATGTAATCACATAAGAAGCTTAAATCCAAAGTTTGAAGAAAATCGCTTCAGCCGTTTAGGCTGAAAGTCGAGGTACAGACAGACGGACAGACAGAATTGCGAGACCACTTTTTTCGCGTTCTCTATCATAGTGATGTTAGGGAAAATTATTATCTCGTATTTTTTTTTTGCACGAATCCTAAACTTGCCATATACTACGTACATACATATATCGCAAGTAAAAACCTTATTGTCCTTCAAGTCAAGATTTCGACGTTTCATCATAAAGTAGGTATAATTTATGAACATCTTAAATTTTTCAACATTACTCCCGAACATTTTTCTTGCGCTCGCGCCTCTTTCTTAGCAAAAAACCGATTGAATGTAACATTCCGTGTTCCGTCTCCACTGGCCATGAACGATGTCCATAGTCCAAACTACTATCCTGCTTTGTATGGATGCATGGACATGGATTGTTGCGACTCCATTGGATTTTATTAGACATGTTCATAGTCCTGCCGTCGTTCATGACCAGTGGAGGCGGCCCGTAGCAATCAGTGGGTATTTGGAAATCTGTAAATAGCAGTACGTGCATTATGTTGATAACTTTGTATTTATAAAAATAAAAAAAGAATTCCTGGAAAAATAATCTATTTATATATATAAAGGGGAAGCATTTTTTGAATTTTTTAGGTTGATTGTCCTCATATTAAATATTTCTGTAGTTCAATTTGGTACGCAGGTACCTATCTACTTCTACTTAGGTATATGAAGTGTTTTTGTTTGAACTTGTTCATTTGAACATTTTCAACAATTTGATCTTTTGTAACTGTGAAAAATAAAGGGGAATAATAAAAGATAATGGTAACATGTAGACTGTAGACGCAATATGGCGGTCATTTTCAGTTTTTATGGGGTGCGTTAATAAGTAAAGATTTGAAATCATAAATTATGGATTGTTTGTTTGTTATGTAGGACTACGTGTGTCCACGGCTATATTGGAAAAATAAAAAAAAAAATGTACGAAGAAGTTAACCCACCCTCTCATTTTGTTACGCACACGATCCTATTTGATAATGTAATGAATTTGAAAATCGTATCTTTAGAATAAAACGGTGCTCATGGAACCGAAAGAAGGTAGTTTCGATTTTCATATCGACATTAGCAGAAATAAATATAAAACCATAATGGTAAACCCCTATAACTGATATACAGGGTGCCCCGTGAAGAATGAATAACCCTGGACTGCGTCATACAGTTGACTTTATGACCGTTCTGAAAACTGCTAAAAAAGTTGTATCCCCAAACTCAAGTAAATGTATTTGAATTTTTTTGTTCAGTGTATTTTTGTTTGCCTCGCTGTACGTTTTTGAATACCACGACTACAAGTGAATAAATTCCTCCATTGTTTTTCGCACCAATATTTTACATTATTTGTGTCAAAACATAAGTAGAAGAAAATAATAATAACTGTTGGATTTTTTAGAGAAAACAAATTATTTTTAATGCAAAATAATAATGCCAAGTTTCTATATAGTTTGGGCAAGGCCCTAGTAAGTTTTAAGTAGAGAACATCTAGACGAGGAAAACTTGTTAGATACTTGGCAAGCCCTTTCTGGATATCAGTACCAAAAATGAGGTCGGCCAAGCAGTTATCGTGAATGGTGTTCGCTATCGCGAGATGATAACGGACTTCTTGTGGCCAGAAATTGAGGATATGGACCTGGAAGATATATGCTTCCAACAAGATTCAATGGCCGTGTCATCTCACGTCGCGTCGTGGCGATGTTAATTGGCCGCCTCGATCATGTGATTTGACACCGTTGGACTTCTTTCTTTGGGGATATTTAAAAGAAAAAGTGTACCTCAATAAGCCAAGAACAATTCAAGAGCTAAAAGATGAGATGCACATTAACGACATTGAACCTCAATTATGTCTCAGAGTCATTGAAAATATGGACCATCGGATAGAGGTATGCCACCGAAGCCGTGGCCAGCATTTGCCCGATATTTTGTTTCACACATAATTGTCATAGAGCTTAGTACTCACCTCTGAGTGAAATGAAAAATAAAAGTGGTTTGAAATTCACGTGAATTAGCATTGTGACACCATAATTAATTATATACACGTGAAATTTAAGTCCTCCGTTTGAAAATTTTTAGTACTCACTTTGAATCAAAATATGATTTGACTTTAACAGAATCTTGAAATGCTTGATAAGACTACTTTAATTCCATAGTTTGGATTTGGCTTGTCGGTAACACTTAATATTCAAAAATAAACGATCATAAGTTCCAAAATAATTCTTTAGTCTTTTTTATTCAATTTCTACAACTTTTATTTTAAATTTAATGACAAATGTCACACTTTTCCACATTTCTATTATTTTTTCCTAGTGGTCGAAAGTTAGGAAATGAAAATTATGAAATGAAATTAATATTGAACCGGTTCATATTTCGCTCTCACATTTGGGTACTCAGCTCTCGTTATGAATTTCATCGCTGTGAAATAAGTGTCACTTTTATATAGAAATTTCATTTTCACTTGAACTGAGTACTAGGCTATAATAAAAAACATTAAACTTTTTGTTTTATTTATTCGTGCGTTTTTGTTGGACCACCCTTTAAAATGAAAACCGAAACTACTTTAAAAGAATGTTGGTTTGCTTATTTTTTAATATCTTGAAAAGTTAAAGTCCTAAGACCATCCGATTTTCAGTGTTTGACTAACAATATTAGTAATACCATTGAATTTTGAAAACAAAAATAGTTTTTAACTACATACGTTTATTTTTGTTTGAAATTGTTTGTTTCAAAATATAGAGTTTGAAAATTGATTTTTCACAAATACCGTTGTTTTTAATAATTTTGTATCTCCTACCATCATACGAGTTTTTGTATTGTATGGACTCAATTAACACGATCTAGATTTTAGTAGGTGAATCGTGAATCACTCTTATGTTCTTATACACAATCAGAAATTCGTAACGTCATTAAAAAAAAGTGTTTTTTAATGTTATGAAATTAAAATTTTCAACATTCTGCCTTTTGTGAAATATTTCTTGTTTTTTTTTATTTTTACTTACAAATATCATTTTGAGTGCAAGTATACCTACACTTTATAAATTGTTTTAGGTTGAAACTTAATATTGCTTATGAGTAAGGGTCTACCTACATTATATAGGTACCTACCTATCATTTTCTATTTATTATTTTATTTGGTACCTTTTATCGGACATTTCTTTAAAAAACAACTCACCCACTGACTAAGACTTGTATTATTTTACGAGAATTATTATTAATAACTCTTATTAATTTTAACCAACACACTCAAAGACTTTAGTGTACTGTTCACTTCAAACACTAATTTGAAGGCTTTAAAATGTCTACTTTCGAACATTACACTAAGGCAACGCTGTGTAGATAGATCTAGCATGTGCTTTGTGCTAGATCTAGCATTATAGACGATGAAAAAGCATTATGCAATTTTAAAACTATTCTCTTGTATAGGTTTGTTTGTTTAAAGTAATTTTGTTTATCATTTATATGGGAGTTGATGCAAAGAAACATTTTATTAGTGGTTTTTGAAATCTAGCATTCTGGGGTGGAATCGGCTAAGGTGATAGTTTATTATTAATTGTGGTGATCGTCGTTTTGAAGATAGCTGTCTACCACATCTTAAGGCAAAATTAGAGACAGCAATCGTCATAACGACGATCACCAAAAGTGATAATCAACTATCACCTTAGCCGATTCCACCCCTGTTTTTTGAGCTTCCATCCGATTTAGCATTATGAAATTTTAATTTTAGCATTATTTAATTTAAGACTATGGCAACACTGGTAGTGTGTAGACCCCTTAATTGACAAAAGTAGCAGGTGCAGGTGCAGGTTAGGGGCCGGTTATAGCGATCAGGAAAACGCATCAGTAAACAAATTTCTTTTTGATAATTTTATTTGTTAAGATACAATTTGGAATATAAAAAGGATATACACTCCTCGTCAACTGAATACGCACAAACATTTTTGAATATATTTTATCCATTTTTTCCAAACAGTGATGGTTATTATGCCATCTGTTGATGGTAAAAATTTTCGTAACATATAAATAACAGAATTTCAAAGTTTTATCCAAAAACAAGCGTGAGTTTTTCCTTCAACCACTTCCAAAGTGTAACTTATGCAAAGTAGAAGTTTTTTTTTGAGTCAACTGAATAGGTACAAAAATTAAAATTGGTATTGGAATGGAATGAAACAAGTTTTTGTTTAAGTTTAGTATAGCTTTTTAATGTAATTTAACGAAATTTCGATCCACGCTAATTTGATTGCAGAAATTAAGGTTTCTTTGTCTTCGAACTGACGACCACCCTCATAAACTTTGCGTACTAACCATCCCCAGACATTTTCTATGATGTTTAGATCAGGTGAGTACGGCGGCCATTGAAGCAACTGCACTTGTTGCTCCTCTATCCATGTTTTTATTATGCGCGCTGAGTGAAAAGGCGCATTATCATGTTGGTAGGTCCAGTTTATGGGTCCAAAGATGTTAGAAAATTTAGGAAAATTTCTTTCCAAAATTACTTTATACCCAGCTGTTGTCATTTTTGATGTTACAACCTCGAGCTCAACTGTTCCATAATAACTGACTGCTCCCCATATCATGACACCTCCTTCACGACTATGATGGCGCTTTAAAAATCTTTTTTCTTTTCTTAAGTCGTGAAAATAGAAGTTGAACCCATCAGGGCCATCGAAATTAAACTTTTTTTCATCTGAAAAAACCACGTGATACCATTCTTTTTTCCAACTCTTGAAGTCTTGAAAAATCTAATCGCAACATTTTCCGTCTCTCGTCAAGTGGTAGTTTTTTCTTAAGTTTCATTCGTTTAAGATGGCTTGAGTTGTTGATTACTCTTAATACTGTTGATCAACTTGCGTTTACGCCGACTTTTTGTTTTATTTTTGCCACAGAATCAGAAGAATTTGATGCACATCTTAAAATTCTTCGTCTCTCAGCTGCTGTTGTTGCTGTTTTCTTACCTCCCTTCATGTTTTTGCCGTATGCATCTTTATTTTTCAAGTAAGAATAAACTACATTAAAACTTCGGCCAACTTTATCAGCTATTGCACGTCCAGTTAGGCCTTGGGCTCTAAGTAAATCGATTTTAGCTTTTTCAACACTGTTAAGACACGAAGATCTACCCATTTATCTTAAAATTTGAAATCAAGAATTAAATTTTACTGAAAACACTAAAATCGTTAATCAAGCACTCCAAAAAACTTATAAACAACGAAGAAAATGGCGTTGTACCTATTCAGTTGACTAAAAAAAAAACTCCTACTTTGCATATAAAACACTTTGCAAGTGGTTGAAGAAAAAACTCACGGTTGTTTTTGGATAATTCTTTCGGAATTATCTGCTTAACATCTTAAGGGAATAGTTAGCATCAACAGATGGCATAATAACCATCACTGTTTGGAAAAAATGGATAAAGTATATTAAAAAATGTTTGTGCGTATTCAGTTGACGAGGAGTGTAAATCAACAAACAATTGCCTAAAATAATTTATTCATACAAACAAAAATATTTGAAACAAATATTTATGTCTAAAAAAATTATTTTTTAATTTTCCTGAAGTAAATTCCGTACGGAAAAAAATTCTATACGGAATTTAGATTTCAAGAAACCATTCTTTTTTGAAATCTGATACCAAGCCGCATCGTAATTCGTAAAACGGTTAGTACATACCCACATACCTAAATTGCATGTATTTTTTTTCTGACAAAACAATTATTTTCTTTCATATCAAACGCGACTCGACACGTTACAACTTGCATAGTATACATGAACCATAGTCTATGTTGTAGGTATATTCATTGCACATACAAATGTTTGTACATAATATTAAAACCACCCATTTTTTTTTTCGAATTATTTACAGAATATTAGAAAGGCCAACGCAATATCTATATACATAGGTATATCTATTGTGGTTGTGGTTCTATAGTAATGCTTATTTCTTATCAATTAATTTGACTTTCCTGCTAGGCCCATGATAATTTTGGTTTTGTTCTGTGCTCAGATCGGTGCAGGGATATTTTTTTTATTTCAATTTTGTGCGACACAGGCTGTGTGGTGTTCATTTCTGTGTACAGTATTATACAGATATATGAAACAATAAAATAATAAAAACGCGATTCAAAATTTTGTTTGCAAATATTGATGTTTGGAAACAAAATTTTTTTCCAAAACCGGAGAGAAACAAAAACAATCATTCACAACAGTTTTTTGTTGTTATTTAGCATTGTGTATCTATCACTTTGTGTAGATATGTTTTCGTATGTTTTCCTCCGATTTCGCGAGAGCCTTAAATATGTCTCCACTTTTAATGACGCGAAGTCTTGATCATATTTACAAAATTTAAAAAGTAAAAAATAAGAAAAATCAGTTTAAATACAAAAAACTACATTTTCATATTTTCTACGCGACCAACAACAAGCTTCTGCGAACTGTGAATTGTAAATGCTTACCTACATAGACCTACTTTTGCCAAAAAGTACAAAAGTGGGACATAAATATCTATGCTGAAGACACCTGCTTTGCAAACAAATAATTGAAAATTGTGTGTGGTGGCATAATTTATCTGTCAGAACAATTTTCAATCGTTTTTTGGCCAGCAGTGTCTTCGGCATAGATATTAATTTTCCACTTTTGTACTTTTTGGCCAATGTAGGTCTATGAAGTTAAGGCTTGTGCCTGTCCACATTGGATTTTTAATGCAATGGTGCATGCACTGAGACAGGTAGATTTCATGTGAGTGAAAAAGAGATGGGTAGATTCCACCCAAATTGCACCGATACGCCACTTTCAAACAATATTCTCGGATTCAACATGATAGATTTTTAATTGTGTGAGTGAAAGATAGATAGATTTCAAGGGTGGGAGATAGGGATGGGTAGATTGAACTGAGAGGATTTACTCTTCATCGTATGGACACAACGAACATATTAACACCAAGCATTACAAGTTTACAAATCCAATGTGGACAGGCACTAAGATCGCAATCCACAACAACAGGACGTGTTCCACAAACTTACGAATAAATAATTCGCTTGAATTTAACCTTAATTACCGATTTTACTTGTTTATGTTGCATCAGAATTCGTAGATCTCAGCGACCATTCATGTGAATGAAACGTCAAACTTCACGACCATTCGCAATTCGCAGTCGTAGCTCATGTGAAAGGCACTGATTCATTTTGTTGAATTGTTTTTTTTTTCAGAGTTTCTTATATCGGTGTTGTACTGTAGTTAGTTATAGTCGTTAAGATTTTATAATTTTTTGAGGACGTGTTTTTTTTATCTTGCCTCTTGGTTGGTTTAAGAATAGATTTTTGTTCATAACAACAACAACAATAACATCGAAAAGAGTAAGTAAAGCGGACAAAAAGAAGCAACAAGGAAAAGCATTTCCAGAAAAAAACAACAACTACTGGAAATCATGTTCTTGGTACATGCAGAAAACTATAAATGACTTCGACTTAGGGGTTATGAAATCAGTTTACAATTTTTATTTAAACTGAAACGTCGAACAAAATGTCATCCTTTGACAAAATTAATTCAATTGGACAACCAAAGTATATTTGGAGTCTTAAACAGTTGCATCTTAAGGAAAAGTATAATATTATTAAAGCTGAGAGATGTGATACGGATTTTGGAGAAAAGATAATACTGGAACTTGAGGATTGTAAAGTGTATCTACCCCAACGATTTACAACGGAGTTAACTTGCGAAGACATTGAAAATCTACCAAAATGTTCTATGGAATTGTTGGAGCCTAGCAATATGTCATTTGCTATTGACTTTCACGAAAAACGGGAAGCCAAATTGACTCCGGTGAAAAAATTTCAATCAGTCGGACAAAAGCAAAAACAACAAAAGACGATTAAAAAACTCAAAGAATTGCAATTAAAAAAGAAGTACGATATTCTTAATGCTAAACGTAATTCAAGTGGAATAGTTGTGGAGCTTGATGATTGCAAAGTAAATTTACCTAAACGCTTCTCTACGGATTTGCTTAGTCAAGATATTGAAGACTTAACAACATGTGCTATGGAATTGTTGGAGCCATTGGGAAATTCATTTTCAATAGACTTTCATGAAAAAAAGGAAGTTAAAATTTCTTTTGTGGATAAATTTAAAGCACTTGGATTATTTACATATCAAAATCCACATCATAAGTCTTTTAAAAGTCTCAAAGAATTGGAGTTGAAAAAGTGGTACAAAATTCTTAATGCTAAAAAATATACTTCGCAATACGGAGAGCAGATAATGGTGGAACTGGAGGATTGCAAAGTAAATTTACCTAAACGATTCACTTCGAAACTGGACGGCGAAGACTTAACGAACCTAACTAAATGTTCTATGCAGCTTTTAGAGCCCGATGGATGGTCATTTTCAATTAACTTTAGAGAGGAAGCAACACAATAGAATAATAATTAAGGCCCAGTTTTTCAGTGGTGAGTTAAACCAGAATTACTTAACTGTGGAAATAGATTTTTCTACAGTTACATAAAGAAGCAGATTTTAAGTAAAAGATGCATGCAGAAAGTCTTAAAAACAAAGAAGATAAAATAACAAAAGCATTTGTTTAGTTAATCCAGAGTTAACTCACCAAATTTGGTGAGTTAACTCGGGTTTAAATTTAACCCCGCACTGAAAAACTGGCCCTTAGAGTTCGTATATCATAATAAGGACATATTTAAAATTAAGAATAAAATTAAATGAAAATTTAAACATATTGCAATCTCACTTATTTTGTATTTAAAATTAAAGCAATATACATAATTTTATGTAAATATTTATTTGTAAAACATATTTCTACCGAATTATTAGTAATTTTTTATTTTGTTAAGAGTATAATCGATAAAGATTAAAAAAAAAAATATATTATGTGTATTTTTTGTTTGTTGCAACAAAGGCCTTTTTTTGTGAGTGTCAATCAACGTTCGATGCGACAAAATTCGATCGCGCCCAAAAAGTTTGGAGCGTTCAAATTGTTGTCCAGAGCTATCCGAATGGTTTTGTTATTGTTATCCTTTGTGAAAATTTAGGTGTTGGCATCTGATGTAACCAAAACTTGCTCCTGCAGGCACCAAAAAAAAAAAAAAAACACTAAAATAGGAATGAAAAAAAAAACCAACACAGAGTAACGAGTGGTAAATCTCTTCCTTTTCATATCTCGTCACTTCACACAGTTGCATATGCTTGATCATTGCACGCGTTATGGACCTGAATGTATGAATCGAATGAGATTGCCTGATGTCACATAGATAGCTGTTTGTTTTTTCTAGTTAACCAGGGACGGATCAGTATAATTTTGTCTCGTATCTCCAGTTTCACAGTGGAAGTTTAAACTTAAGTTCAGCTTATCCTTAAACTGAGTTCAATTTGTTCCGGTTTCATAGAAGTTTAAACCAAAAGCGGAGTTTAAACTTAACACTGTGATATTGGGGTTCAGGCACCTATTTTGAATTGCGAGTCAAAAGGAAAATTTGTCCAAATACCGCTTGGAGACCACCGAGTTACATTCGCCTCCAAAGCCAAAAGTGTATCGAATTGAGATGTATGTATATTCGAACGTCGTTTATCGATATTCGTATACAACAGCATTTAGGTAATTTCAAAAACCTCCAACTCGAGTCTAACGTTCAATTTGTGTCCCGAGTTATTATAAGGGCCTTGTTTTTAAATATCCAGTTAAATTAGGGGTGAATGAGTATTATACTCCTTACTTTTATGTTCCTATAGTGTCTTACTAAACGGTCTAAGCCATGTGTGTAAAAATAGAATACATTATACATTCCCGGCTGGATAAATATGCCAAGTTTCTGTCTAGTTTGGGCAAGGCCCTAGTAACTTTTCAGTAGGGAAAATCTAGACAAGGAAAACTTGTCAGATACTCGAAAAGCCCTTGTTGGATTTCAGTACTCAAACACTCGTGAGGCCCTCTCTAGTAAAAACTTGTTGGGCATGTAACGGTAACCCATCAGGAATGCCTCTTGTACACGAAAACACAAATTTTATAAGCACCATGCAATTTCAGCATCATACGACACTTTGTTCTCTATTTCTTCTTTTTCGTATCACACTTTTGAGACTTCTGTATAGGATTGTTCAATGCTGTTCTAAGTTGTTCTACCTAAAAAGCAAGTACATAAAATACGGTTCTATTCTGTATGTATTTGTTATGCAATATGGAATTAAACTTTTTCACTTCGACATTGAATTTTTGTATAGCGAGGTAGCCCAGTGGGTAGCGCATTGAACTGACAATCAGAAGATCGCGGGATCAAGTCCCACATATAAGCCAGCTTTTTTTTTGTCTGACGAGGCAAAAGTGTTCTTAATCGCCAAGGCCCGTGTTCTAGCCTTTGCTAAATCTTGCTAGTGCCTTGCAAGAATCTATGTAAAACTCTCTAGTGCCTTGTCGAAAACCAGACTGTTTTTCTGCGCTGCCGCCTGCCGTTTATCTAAAGATTATAGTTGTTTTAGCGCCAAACTTTTCAATGTAGGTATCTAACCTAAGAACCTGTTTTTATGATTACTTCTTAATAAAAATTCAAAGTATATCTACAGCATATAGATATGCATATATAGATATAGACTAATACTATTTTAATCATTAATCTCGATAAAAAAAAAACGATTGAAACTCTTAAAACGTAACAAATCCAATTCCAATTATTACCAATTACCTCTTAGGTATATGTTGTGCAAAAACCTGTATATTTTTCCTCAACTTGCTGGTGACTTTAAAATGACGCCACCCCATGTCCGAAGATCGAACAACGTATGATTCTGATTTATCAAAATATTGAATACATAATTTCTAAATATGAACATACATATGTATTATTGGTTAAATATAGATTTCTTTAAAATATTTGTTTTGCTTTATTGGTTTGCATTGATTTGAATTTATTTGACTACCATAAAACGTTAAGAGCTTTCTGCAGTTTCAAATTTTTTTATTATATCAATGATATCATTTTCTTATGTACATATGTACATAATTATCTCGTCAAGAAATCTTAGACATTGTACTGCAAACACTGTTTAAGTCCATACTTCCATTGAATACTGAAAATAAAAAAATCGCACTTCACACCTTTTAGATATATGCATTTACTCATGCGACTCATTTACTTATAGCAATATGGTAATTTTTTATATTTTTCTTTTCTAAACAGGCATCGGTTTTGTTCTTATGAAAACAAATCGTACACTTTGATATGGCGACGGTAGTGATAGCGATTTATTTGATTTTTCAAGTGACTCCCTTTTGTAGGTGTCGATTACGATTTTTTTTTATGAACTTTACTTTGGCTGAATCAAAAAAATAAAAGAAAAAAGTAAAAAATATTAAGTTCGTGAAGCAAATTTTTTACTTAAATAACACTTCGTATTTTGTGCAACTTCGGGATTCGAGTACTGGCAGCCTGAATTAATAATTAATATGTAAAATGTATGCTAAGATGCAGTCTTATTCAAAGATTTGCTTAGACAGTTGTATAGCTAGAAATTATCTAAATTGTTGCAAATCAAATAACTAAATTAATCGACATTTTAGTCAAAATTAATAACCAACCGATTCCGGGGTCAAAGTTAGAACCCTCTTGAAAAACAATAGATATAGGGGCCTTCACATGAAGTCAACTATGTACATCCATTGAACTCAAAATTGACTCAAGATAACTTACTTTTCTTTTTTTTTTGATATGTCATTATGCCAAACTAAGAAAATTTCAATTATCATTTATTCGCCTAAAGCGGAAGATTCGATCTAATGGGATAGCAGAATATGACTGGACTGTATGAATGAAACATCCAGTCTTTTAATACGTGGCATGAAGGAGGGAAGTACATTCTGCCAGCTTAAACTTATACCTTAGTATGGATACTTCTCCTAGATATAATAAAAGATCACATGTAAGTTGTATGTTCTAGCCCGTCCTAGCTAGCAGTTATCTTGATGTACTTGACCACACATTTCTCGATTTCTCGAAATATTTATGGTAAGAATTTAGATGACATATGTACATTCTACATTCTAAAACGAGAATGGTTACATGTTGAGGATACAAAATTAGGATACTTCAGAAGACCTAAAGTGTGGAAATCTAAATGGGAGTTTATACTTTCTCGCTTTTATTAAAAAACAAACTCATTGAATACCAATTAGAAGTTTTTGGAGCAAATACTGAACAGCAAAAAAATGTTATTTTTTCTTCCAAACAAATAATTTAAATTTGCATTGAAATTGAATCTGTTTCATTTCTTAAAAGATGCAAAAGAATTTTCTTGATTCTAGTTTGTTTGAATAGTGAAGTTTGCAATAGTGAACACTTTACGCAAAAAGTAATGTTGGGTTGAAGCATTAAATAAAAAACCAATAGGCCGATTCTGAAAAGCGCGGCAGATTCTTTGTCATGGGCTGATTTGTATTTTCTCAATCTCAAAAGCGCAAATTCCTTCATATTAGCATTTTCTTTCGACGCGTATTTTTTTTTTTTGGAATTACCTACTATACCTACTATGTGTTCAATAAAACACGCTTTATGTTTGACGTAATGATTGTAAATCATGACATTGACGTTTGGGAGATTCAGTGTGATTAAGTTATTAAACTAAAGGAAAGACATTTTTTTTACATGAATTTAACCTTTATTAATAAGCTTGTACTTTTTGTTGTACAAGCCTCAAAGTATCCAAAATCCTCACCCGGACATGCAGTTTGTCTTTTTGGGAAAAGTACTAATCTTTGCATCCGCTCCTGAAGTTCCAGCATGACATCACCATAGCGCCCAACAACCATCGTGTCACCGTTGCACAGTGTAAAATTTTCACAATCCAGCGGAACTTAAGTCAAGAAAAAAAGTTGAGCTGTCGAGCACAAAACCGATTTTTATCAGTTCTTAACATAAACGGTTGATTCATTTCATGTTTCCATTATATTTTGTACAGTTAGCTGTCAAAGCCAAACACCGCGTGAAAAAAAATTAAAGGCATTTTACAGCGGATGAGCTGAGCTCTGCTGTTTTTACATGTGTTTAGTGAACGGTAAAATTATTCGATATTTTATATCTCTGAAGTTAATAGTACATGCTTAAGTTAGTTTTATTAATTTTATTTTTATTTTTTTTAATAAATTTTCGCTAGGGTCTTTTTTAATTTTGAGACAAAGGTTTTTAAGTTTACCTGCGTGTACCCGATATAATTTTTTCATATTTTGATTCTGTGAACTTTATATAATTAAAATCCAAAATAAGTTCTTGCAACCTTTTGCAGCTCCCATAAAATTATTTTTATTTTACAGAAAAATTAAAAGGTTGAGTTTTTTTGAAGTTTGGCACCAAACTCCAAGTAACGAAAAGTTTCGTAACGTCATCAGATCCACTTCTTTCGTTAAGATCAAGGTTTTCAAGAACTAAATGTCACGATCTTCCTGAAGAAACAGTTTCAAACTGACTGAATTTCAAATTTGTTTCAATAATATATTTATTTTGTATTTAATAACTATGCTTAAGATAATTTATTTGTAGTTAAAATAAAATTAAAATGAATTATTAAATTTAATTAATGTCATATATGTAATCATTTCCACAAAAAAAAAAAACAAGTAAGAACAAAATATTTTTTAAATTTAGACTTAAGTTCCGCTAGAATCTGAAAATTTCACACTGTGCGTTGGATGCTTTCTGGATGTTAAGAAAACTTTCGGCAGCGTATGCATTGAAGCCCTTATCCAAAAGCTTCGCTTATTACATTTTCCCCCGTCACTAATAAATTTGTTTTTCTTTTCTTTCTGCCAGCAAATTCTACGTACAAGTGTACAACTGCAAATCACAAGTGAAGAACATCAAAGAGTTGCATAAGGCTCGAAGGATCTACAGCCTAATGGCATCTGACCAGCCTGTGCCATCTGGATGCGAAAATCAAAAATACATGGGAATTCCCATATAAAACTTCAGACATCTTGGGGGCCGGGTTAACGTAAACAAAATGAGCTAACATTTTACAGGCATTTTGTTTTAATTATTTAAAACAAGTTAGGTCATTGTCTTATTTTGAATGACGCACCCCCCTAATTAGTTCTAAGTAAATTAAAAAAAAAATCCTGTAAAATGTTGGGTATTATATTAACGTTAACCCGTCCCACAAGACATCTGAAGTTTTATATGGGAAATCCCATTCATTCATTTCCCATCCCATGCAGTCATTCAAAATAAGACAATGATCCTTATAAGGACCACCCTAGTATATATATAATTTAACTTAAACCAAAATCCTCAGGAAAATTAGTCTAGTTTCTAAAACAGAAATCCAATATTTTGCAGAGTTGTGTAATTGCCAAAAGTCTTATAAGTATAAAGATTGTGAAACGAAAAGAAACATCAGCAAAAACTTTAAAAATACTTAAGTAACCCAATGTGCAGTTTTTATTGTTCAAAAATATATAACTTATTAAAGTTTAACACAAGTCTCTGTTCCAGGATACTCAGGCAAATCAAGATTATATTTATCTTGCAATGATTTTGGTACAAAACGTCCACCTAAATAATGATGATCACCAGTAAAATTATTGGCACACATCTTTGGAGCTGTCAACGAGATCAGCAATTGTGGTTCAATAGAACATTCATCGATTTTACCCTTTTCAACATCCCATCCACTCGGTATATCAATGCTTGAAAAAGAATAAATGACTGTTTTAAAGAAACTTTCAAAAAATGAATATATTAAAAAAAAAATAAAAACCTTGCAACAGGAATTTTCTTCGAAGTCATCACATTTAAAATTGGCACAAAGCTCTCTCTAACCGGAGGTTTAAAGCTAAATCCAAACAAAGCATCAACCAGCAAATTATATTTCTGCGAAGCCTCATCAGGAGTTGGGCACTCATCAATAAATTCAATGCCCATACGAGTGCATTGATGAGTTAGGTTTTCATACAATTCCTTGGCTGTTCGCTTTGGATAGTAAATTGTTGGATGGAAATTCATCAGTGACAAATGCCTAGCACAAACTAAACCATCACCACCATTGTTGCCTGGCCCACAACAAACCAGAACCGACTTAAAACTGCAAGCAAGAATAATTTTGTCAAAAATGAAGCATATTATTGAGCCTAGAGAAAGCATTTAGCTTACCTCTTTGCAGGGAAACATTTAGCAATGGCATGAGCACAGCTCAAGCCAGCTAATTCCATAAGTTGGTCAACGCTAAATTTGTATTCATTGAAAAGTTCCAAGTCAATATTGGTTGCTTCGGTTTGGTTAAGGTATTTCATTTTATTTTGCAAAGCCCAGTTCGATGACTTCAAAAAATTGGTCTGTAAAAAGGAGGAAAAACAAAGTGAAGAATCAGACATCTCATGTTGCAAAAAATTTAATTGAAAATTTGTTGTTGGAATTTGGAAGTTTTAAAAATTGTTTTTTTTTTTATATATATATTCAGTGCGGTTCACTTGTTTAGACGCAACAATTTTTTTTTTTAAGTTTATTTTTTTCTTTCGTATATGTATTATTTATCACACCATTGCATTTATGAGAAAGATTATTGAGTTCTCAATGAAAAAAATCACAAATACATGCTTGGTGAGAGACAGTTAACGGTTTTTTTTTTCTCTTTTTCTTCTCGGTCATGTAAAAACAAAAGAATTTTGATGGTTCACATGATTAGACGCATAGGTGAATTTTGTTTATTAGTTTATCTATTGCACGGACTTGAACTAATTTTAAACCTTAAGCTGTGAGAAGTGTTTGTCTTTTATTTTAAGCAAAAAATGAGGAAAAAACAGAAATGGAAGAAAGAGGAAAAATGGACGCCTACCATTTGGAGAAGGCGTTTCAATGCGGAATATTGCGAGGAAAATAGGAAGAAGTCAACATGCAGTTCGAAATTATTTAAATAATACTGCCTCTTATGGAAATAACCAAAAAGGAACGCGCGCGAATTTCAAGCGCTATTGCTTCCTAACTGTATTAAGTGGTGGCTTTTTTTGTAGCTTTTTTAATTGTAGGTGTTGAGCACATAAAATAGCCCGACTAACTGTAGATTTACAGGCAGTAACCCTCGCCAATTCCCTGATTTTGCTCGGTTTCTTGGGGTGTCAAAGCTGTTTTGGTCCTTCCTTTTTGGTTATTTCCATAAGAGGCAGTATTTTTTAAATAATTTCGAACTGCATGTTCACTTCTTCCTATTTTCCTCGCAATATTCCGCATGGTAGGCGTCCATTTTTCCTCTTTCTTCCATTTCTAACTGTTTTTTTTTTTTTTCATTTTCATTTTTCATGCTTAAAATAAAAGACAAACACTTATCACAGCTTAAGGTTTAAAATTAGTTCAAGTCCGCGCAACAGATAATTACTAATTAACTAGATTCACCTATGCGTCTAATCACGTGAACCAACAAAATTCTGTTATTTTTACATGACCGAGAGGAAAAAGAGAAAAAACCGTTAACTGTCTCTCACCAAGCATGCATTTGTAATTTTTTTCATTGAGAAATAAATAATCTTTCTTATAAATGCAATGGTTTGATAATTAATACATACACGAAAGAAAAAAATAATCTTAAAACAAAACAAATTGGTGCGTCTAAAGAAGTGAACCGCACTGTATATCGGCGCACTCAAGGGGTTATGACTTCCCTTAAAAAGTTTAAAACATAGCACGAGACAGAGGAGATACCAATGCATGAGTTTTGAATCTTTGAATATCACAAAGGGAGAGAAAAACGAAGCCGGGTAAAGCCGGGTTCAAGAGTTGCAAATGCTTCCGTTATATTTATATGGCATTCATTTTTAAAGCTCTCTTTGGTATTCTATCCAATAGATTCAAGTGGGTTTTTGGAGCACCTGTCCAAACATGAGCATTGGACTCAAGTTTTGAACGAATAAAGACTTAGATTATAGGCAGATCAGGAGAGGAGATGAAATTCTTCCATCACCCGACGAAGAAAAACTAAACCTGATGACATTCGGGAATAGGTGGTCGGTGATGCACATACCGAGAACTGATAACTGTTCATTTTAATCGATGCAAGTGCCGCTGATGAATAGCGGTATTGGGGTAGGTTTCGCTTTAGCGGATAATACTGTTCGAAGGATAGGATGTGAATAAAAACGAATATGAGAAGCTGATGATGATAGTCGGCAGCAAAACAGTTTAAGATGTTTCAGACAGGTATCATGATTGAATATTGGCACGCCAACATTTATTTTGTGCATTTTAGACTTAACACTTTTTTTGAATATGCGAGTGCAATACTCTGCCTCCACCATGGATCCTATTGCCACAAAAGCCGTATTGCCGATCATTAAGAAGCTTTTGTTCTTTGGATATTTCTTGAGCTGCAAATTGACCAGCGTTACCATGAGCTTGAGAGAAGGTAAGTGCAATTGGTAGATAGTTTGAGGGTGAAAAAGATACGCCTTTTTTAGAGCGCGAAAAATTTGTCCCATAAAATCGTTTACGCCGTCAAGTACAGAAGAAGTCATAACACATACTGGCAACGTGAAATTAAAAACTAATTGGCTGCAAGCAAATTTATCTTGCGAGCTGGCTATCGAAGACAAGCACTGGAACTAAAGACGAAGTAGAGTTTCGAATGTTTTTTTTTTTTAATGACCAACACATGATTTTTCTACTATTGGGACAATGTAGTATTTTCTGCCTTTAATTTTGGATATAAAGCAATTTAATACTTCAAATATGGTCGTTACAGATCTTTCTAGCTTATTGAAACTTACTAGTATATCGCCCACTGGGCGAAATTCGACCAAAAACTCACTCAAAAACTCGTATTGACACTTGAAAGAAGCTTTTCTCTAGAGTCCAACAAATACTTTGAAAATAAAATCACACAAAATTGGTTCTATAAATTTTAAATAATTTTTTTTTTAAATATGCACAGTTTTGTCACTGACTGTGCATATTTAAAAAAAAATTATAAAAAAAAAAAAAAAAGACAAAAATGTGCAAAAACAAAAATGACCTACAGTATGTAAATGCGTGTCTCAGGTATATTCTGCACATTTCCGCCTATGGCTTTCCAACCATATAAAATATTTATCGAAATCGGTTGGATACTTTCTGACCAAATGGTACCACACAAAATATTTTTAAGGCTATTTATATATACATAGCTTCCGGTTTTCCTCAGTTGTGTTGGCTTTGTTACTACAAAAATTTACTTCTGTAACGCTAAAAACCTATTTGGAACTCGAATCAAACCATGATTTTTTTTTGGGTTTTATAGATTTCACAATATTCTAGATATAATTTCTCATTCCACACAGAATTAAATTTTAGTTTACAACGAGGTTTACATTGAACGACGGGTCGACCGAACCGAGTAGTTTTGCTAGCGTTTATATTCAACGGTCTCATCGACTTCAGTTTTCAAATAGAAATTATCAAAGGTTTGAGAGCATCGATTTGATTTATTGCTGCTTCCCTTTTATTTTTCGGTTTCAAACTCTTTTCTCAGAAAAATTTATAAGGCACGGCGTTCACATTTTATGCAGTGAACAAAATATCAAAACAAAATTGAACTGCATCAGATGGTCGGTCAACTGGTGTTTACAATTCAAAAAATGTGTGGTTGCGACGTGTGTTGATGAACTTTTCGTTAAATGTGAGCCCCAATAATAATAATTTGCTATATTTGTAGGGGCACACTTTTGGAATTGTAGAGGAACGTCGGGATAGGCATGAAATTCAATATCGATGTCACTCGTTATTTTGCTTCCGACAAACTAATCAGACTTCAGTCTCTTATAAATTTTTAGATCCTATTTCATAAATATTTCAAACGAGTTATAACAAATATCAAATTTTCCACCAAGTTAGTTAGCTCATGAACGCCTACCAACTACCTAACCGAGCTGAAGGATGTCTAAGTTAGTAGATGTGGGTTTCCCTTCCATGAGGAGCTACCATTTGACATTGATTCCATTTGTTTAGACCAGGAAAACTAGCCATTTAATTTATTTCAAGTTTGTATCCAATGTTGCAAGGCAACATGGTCTAAAAATAAAAATGAAATTAATTAAACTAAAACCATTTCAAATCAATGCATGATTTTATTAAACACTAGAATTATGTATATGTATAAATGATTACATCAACTTATCCTATTAAATGTTTTCAGAGAAATCTCCTTTTCCCCTCAACATTTTCTTCATTGCTGTCATTTCATAGTCTTATTCATCTTTCCGTAGTTTTGCTGCATTTGCTGCATCTGCTGAGCCTGCATCATTTTTTGCTGTTGTTGCAATTGCGATTGCATGTGCTGTTGTTGCAATTGATTTTGTGTCATCCCCATCTGAACGGGCATATTCGATGGCATAGGATTCATATAGCCCATTTGTTGTCCGGGTCGAATCTCACCCTGACCCGGCATTGGTGGCTTATTATAGCCTTGTTGTTGCTGAATGTCCGACAGACAATTCTTCCATTCCTCCAATCGATTATAGTGTTTGTTGATTAGGGCTTCTTTGCGTGTGATTTCATTGCGCAATTCTAAATTCTCATCCTTGATAAGCATATCTGGCTTGAGAGTGGAAACGAGAAATCGTTTTTGCAGAAAGAATGCTTCCATCTGTCGGGCAACATCGATGAATTTATTTGTTGTTTTTTGAACTTCCAGATCGATTTCTTCTTTATTATTGCCAGTATTGGATTCTTGTTTGGTGAGTGCATGTAAGCACGATTGGAATGCTTCTTCGAATTCATCCATTAGGTTGCCATTTTCATTGGAAGATGATGCCATTTTAGGAGTCTTAAATGGGTTTTGGTTGATTTCAATCAGATTGAACACGAAAACAGCACAAAACACTTTAAACAAAACAAAAAAATAAACAAACGAGAATTTTGAGAAACAATTGAGTATTATTTTTTAGAACGAAACGTTTGTGAATGAGTTGCACAAGAAAACTTAATCAAAATTATCGTATAATTGAACTCTTTAAAAAAATATATAACTCAAAAGAGAAGAATCACTTCAGTTACAAAAAAGTTATGTGTGGTTGATAGTTGTGTTTGTACATTAGACAGTGGGAATAACCTAAAATTATTTCTTAAAAAACAATTTCCGTTAATTTTGTTCATAATTGATACGCATTCAAGGGTTTATAGATACGCTTTAATTGTTGTTTTAACGCAGTGCAGGATATTGAAGTGGGGAGGTAAAATAGATAGTCGAGTAAGGAAATCCACTTTTGTATCGTACGACTACAGAAAGAATCTCTGAACGTAACTTTACGTCCGAAGTTATGCTTAGGGAGGGGTATTCTGAGGGACATTCCCAACGGCGGCGTCAGTCCTACAGTGAAATTGTTAAATGAAGGGAAAGCAACTAGCTATTTCACAAGAGCACTATTTTAAAAAAAATAACGATAAAGCAGTGATTGGCAAGAGACATTTGGACGATGTTCCAACGAAACAATTTTTTCTGACGTTCAGTTGTCACCTATTAGTCTTAAAGCTCTATTCTGGATTCCAACCGGTAGGTGCAACAATGTTTATGATGATAAAAAAAAATCGGGTGGTACAACGGCTCATGAAGAACCAAGGCCTAGTGACTAACAACTCGCAACC
The DNA here is from genome assembly GCA_949320155.1 of Melangyna quadrimaculata. Lineage (NCBI taxonomy): Eukaryota > Metazoa > Arthropoda > Insecta > Diptera > Syrphidae > Melangyna > Melangyna quadrimaculata. Next base: position 396,800,816 of record OX439483.1, read on the forward strand.
ATTCCTGTGTGCGCCTTTCGACAGGAATGGAAGGGACCTACAATTTTATGCCGAATCCGAACGGCTAGACGAGAAGCACTTATTCGTGACAAGTGATACTCTTGGAGGATTTGTCAATTCCTCGCAAGAGGCAGTAGCCCTGAAAAAAAACTTTTTAGTTTTTTAGGTGGACGAGGCTGGGAAGCGATCCTAGACCTCCAGCGTGACAGTCGAACGCACTAACCATTACGCTACGGGCTACTACTGTTTATGATGATATGAAAGTTGAATTCCAGCCTTGGGTGTACGTATGCCTCATAAATTGTAGCCAAATCAGAAGGGGACAAAGTTTTTAGATCGTCATAGGAAAACCGAAGTATTAGGCTACATTTTAAGCAATATATGTGACCATTCCACGAAATATGGTCATTAATACAAATACCAAGATTTGATAGTTTTTCAGTTTTAAAGGTAAAAGTTCGAGAACTATCCGGTTTTCAGATTACATAAAATTTTGAAAAAAACTAGTTTGAATGTTTTTTTTCAGAACATTCGCTCTGCAGGGCGAATCATTCACAATCATTACAAAAATGACAAAAAACAAACAATGCTAAATAACAACAAAAACTGCCGTTTCGGAGAATGTTTCGCGCCGCTTTCGGGAGAGCCTTATGTTAGGTTTCCACTTGTCATTGAAAAACGCAAATTGACACACTTTGACAAGACAGGGTGGGTATTACCAACACAAAAAGCAAATAAATTAGTAGTATAGGGAAAGTATAACCCAGCCTTTCATGTCAAACTGTGTCTTTCAATGACAAGTGGAAACCTAGCATTAACAAGGCATCTAATTGTGACCGTTGTTTTTTAATAATTTGTTTTCTGTTTTAGGTCAGTTTTTTAGACAGTTGCTACTCCTCCTAAACGATTTTTTTTATTGTCCCGGCCCAACCTACACGCTCTAGCCTTTTGTCACACCTTAGGTGAATCACCCTGTTTAATCAAAAACAGACCTAAAGGCTGTGACAAAATGTATCTCAATTAAAAGTAAAAGTGACCTCAACTCTATAATAATATCAAATAATAAATGAAATGCATTTTCCCCAGACATAACAGTAGGCTTTTGACATGACAGTCTAACTGAAGAGCCCACTGTCATATCTATGGGAAGCGCTTTTGTTTCTGGAGTTGGAGTCACTTGTATCTTAGTTCTTTCGATTTAAGTGTTACAGAAATTCTTTGATTGCCTTAACCTTAGACAGTTTTCCTCAGAAGGATTGGCTTTGTATGTTCTGAAGCACAATTTGTATTAACTTCTAACTTTCAACTGCAGCCGAATTAAGAGTTTTCTTTTGGTTTCATACTCTTTAGTTTGTAAGGAAAAAACAATTTCAAACTATTAACAATTATGTTTGTTATCAGTACACATTCATCCACGTTCCTATCGAGAAAGCTTATCCACCATTTATGCATGTACAGTTCTTAGCAAAACCCTGTATCGCAGTATAAGCAAAATTATTTGATACATTAAAGGTACTTAGAAAGTTTAATCGAAGTCATTAGAGCCGTTTTTGTGACCATTTTTTTCTCATTTTTAATTCATTGAAAATGTAACTAGAGTAGTTCGAAAAATGTATTACTGAAAAATCCGATCTGAGTGAGTGCGTGCACAATACCCACAGTGAAAATGTCGCAAAAAAATGTATTTGATTTCATTTGATTTAGATTTTTCAGATTCTGTCAGCTTTTTTTGACTTTTCAGAAATTGAAAATTAAAAATACTGATATCTCTTTTTCTCTTTGCTGACACTTAAACATGATTTAATGACGATGTTTAATTGGACTGACTCCTCCGAATTTTTTAAGAATGTACTACTTTTCTCCCTTTCTAAGTATGAAGTGGGAGTAAGATAAATTTCAGAGAAGTAATAAATAGTCGGAAGAGTCAGTCCAATGTGAACACCGTCAATGAATTAAAAATGTGAAAAAATTAAGTATCATACGGGCTTAAGCTAAAACACAAAATCAATTTTTTACCCAGGAACAAATTTGTCAATACGATTAGGAGCCACCTCAATGTATACCGGACGATATGCTACTTCTTTGGAATAATCAATCATCGTAATTTTAGATTTGACTAAATCCAAGTAAAAATGTTTACAAGATAAATTGAAGATCGTTTTGATTTAAGTATAACGGTATCCGCTGTACAAACAAAGAAAATCGTATGTGGTTTTCCACTCAACCATTTTTGACTTGTTAGATATCTTAATTTTTTTTTTTAAATTGTGATTGCAACATGTAAGACTTAAAAAAAAAAATTATTATTTCGAAAATCGATGTCAACTTTACATAAGGCCGACTTTTTTTTGATTTAATGTTAACATCAAAATCAAATTGGATTATTTTTTTTTGTTCAATTTAAATGTTTCAATAAATTTAAAAACTAATCTCATACTTGTTAACATAATTCACGACTTCACGTTTAGGCTTGACCAAATTTCCTTAATTTGGTTGGTTTTCATAAAATCCATATTAGTGTAATGTCTGTTATAGTTAGAGTGTACTCGTATACACGTGTTAAACGTGTTATTAAGTTATTCGTGTATGAACACGTCTATTTATATTTACACATGTACTTATATTTACACGTGTATTTAGAAATACCAGTGTAATCACGTAATTTTTTTTTTAATAATTTGTATAATGTTTTCTGATCCAAAATACATTGAAAAATAAACACAATTCGATTTTAATTATTCAATAAATTATTTTTTTTCTTTAAGTGTTTAAGTGTACTGATTAAAAATGATCCTTATTTTATCAAAATCTAACACAAATTGTAGAAGTTATGAACTTTTTCTCGAATTTAAGCGAATTCTCTTCCACCAGAATAGGACAATTTTGAACAATGTACAAAGATCTTTAATACAATTTTGCTTTATTCGTATACAAAATTGATAACTTCCACGAGTTTTGGTTGATTTTGATGAATTAAGGCTCATTTTTATCAATACTTACTAACAACACTTGAAAAATGCTTTTAAAAAAATTAAGTTTATTCAAATATGTGTCAAAAATTTTTTTTCTTTTTATCACTTGCGAGAGCCATACATTATAGCCTCCTAAATAAATAAATTAAAGATTAAACTTTTTATGTAACTTAAGAAATAAAAAACCTTTGTATTTTCAAAAGTTTAAATATAAACGACATCTTAAGTCTAAATAAATGAATCTGAAAATAGTATACAGCGCCACAATGTGAAGCTGCCAATGTAGCAAGAAGTGTATGGTGTAGCATAAAGTTGAATTGATTTCAACTTTTGCTGCGCGCTACAGCTACACGCATTGTGTTTAGGGGGTCAAAGTTTTGCAGGTAGGGGTTGGGGCCTTTGTATGTAATGCTGCATTCAAAATGCATTTTTTTTCTTGTAGTCCGGGTACTAAGTGTAGGAACTTCAAAATTGTATTTAATAAACGAACAGAGCGCCCTAGATATGAATATGGGGTTCAAGACCTTTTCGGTGGGGCCACGACGCACTCAAAGATTGAAGCTTGGAGTGCGTCTTGCAGCGGATTGGCTTTACGCAAAATACCTTGGTCTCCATATCCATGTCTAGGGCACTCAGTTCTTTTATTAAATATGATTTTAAAGTTCCTACACTGCATTTTCAATGCACTGCATTTTAAATGCAGTACATATTTGCATATAAAGAGTATGTCCTATCTTAAAACAGCAGGAATTTTTGCTATCGCTTACATCGAAAAATTGCTGCCAGCTCTTAGTCTATAATAATACATGCGGGTGGCTTCGAGGGTTGTTTTGTCAAATGTTTCACGAATTTCAATTTATAACTATTTAAACATAGGTAGGATAACGGTGATATGCATTTAACACGTGGACAACTTACTATGCACAATTATATCATATAGCCTAGAAAATAGCCCCAACTACTTTAAAGCTTTTTAAATACAATTAATACAAAAATAGTTGTTTTTACAAAAGATGTCTGACTCGACACAACAAACAAAAAAGTCTGTCCGACCACTGGTTTTGTAAAGAGGACAGTCTAAGCTTTCATTTTATTCCCCATTTATAAAAATGCATCTCGGTTTAGGTATACTAAGCCCAAAATGTAAAATGCGATGAGATAGGCAAACCTACGGTCGCCTCCCGTACATTATAACGTCGTTGATTCTTCGACTGTAACGACTTTTTATATAAAACGACGTACTTGAGACAACAATTACTTCGTTTGTGTGCTTAGAATGACAGACCATAGCAAACTAATTAATTGCAAATTAAAAAAAACTGGAGCGTGTTCGAATAAACATAAATTCTCTTCTTTGCAAATGAATCTCTCTAGGTACTCTTTTCCTTCTCAAAATTTAAAAGCACATACACACACAGGCAAGTTTGTGCTTTCAAAATAAATTTTTTCGTCCGTTGGATAAAACGACAACCGGCTATTGCGCCCAGTTTTGGCGGACGTTATAAGCGACTCTATCTCTGATTTTTTCTATTATTTAAGTAGGTACATTAGGTTAGCTCCTTAAAAAAAATCATCTTGGATGGACCCAAATCAGTTCCAAGATTGTGGAGAAAGAAATCTCTGATAAAAATGAAAAAGTACGTCTTAAATTCTTTTAAGAACTCAAAAACTGCAGTGTTGCCAAAAATACGCTTTAAAATCTGATTGAAATCGATTTAGTATAGTCTCGTACAACCAAATCACCATTTCCAACCTTCAACAATCCAGTTTTTGTGTTCTTTGTACATTTTTGTCATGCAGTGCTGGTTTTATGTTAAACAGCTGCTACTAGTGCAATCTTTTGTAAGTTTATTTGGGTGCTCCTTTTGGCGTTTTGCTGTATTTTCTATGCTTCAACCGTTCCATTAACAGTGCTTCACCTTCAGTGAGAATTTTTGTCAGCTTAGGCGATTGCTTCTGTAATCTACGTTTTTCGTTTTTTTTTTTTTTTTTTTTTTTAATTTAACCAGGTCATGCGTTGGCGGATTTTTATTTGTATTTATTGGCCATTTCTAGAAAGAAATTATGAGTTGAAGTTATGGTGCTGAATGTACTTAAGCACTGCCTATAACTGTAACTTTCTCTGCTCAATGGTAAGTTAGGTTAGGCTGAATTTGTTGTCAGCATAGAACTGACACACTTATACCATATGTTTTGATACCAAGTGAATCCAAAGTTTTTTTTATCAACTTCTTAGAACTTCTTACAAAGCGCGCGAGACTACTATTATGTTTTTCAGATAACTACTATCATTGTAGTTTAGTTTCATAGGTAAGTTAAAAAATTTCAAAAATTTTAAATCGCCAAATCGATTTTGACCATGTTGCTTCCGGCTATCGAAATCAAAAGTTTGTAGTTAAGATTAGGCAAATATCAAAGGAAAGCAACTTATCAAAAAATCAGAACTACCTGGGGCCTTAACATAATACTCCAAGTACTATAAATATAAGTGAATTTATGTACATACGTACAAATTTTATACTACAAGTAGGTACCTACTCAGGGAATTTAGGCCAATTTTCTGAAACGAAACTTAAGCATTTATGTTCAACATAAGAACTTATGTGACAGTTTATGCTGAGAAAAAAGTAGAACATAAGCGTTTGAGTTGAACTTAAATATTTGTTTCGTATCTGCAAACGGGCCTTAGATGCCTTAAAAGTACTTTGTAGTATTGTGTTACAGGCCCCTGACCTCACTGGACTAATATTCCTCCTATTTGTGTTTTTGTTCAGCAGTGAAATACCTATGTGCATGCAAATCTTGAGCTTATGGTTAAACAGTTTTGAAGATAAATGCTCAAAGAGTGAATATAAAATAGAATTTTGAAAAGTGGAATCTTTTTTATTGTGTATTGAACACGTCTATTTTAAATGTCTTTAATCGCAGCCACCAGTACAAGTTCTAATAGATTTAACCGTCGTCATACATATGTACATAAACTTTTATAACCTAATAATTTTCCAAATTTATTTAATTTGATTGTCATAAATTGGTGTGTTATCAAAGAAAGGTCACAAGCTCACAAGTCAATCACTATAAATAGTCACACATTGTTTTGGCACTCTCGCCAAAAACACCATGCCAAATCATGCTGCATCGAGATTATGATAATAAATCAATTTGTGATGCAATGTATTGCAGGTGAACCTTCTTTACCATCCAAGCCGGCATGGCAAGTTCTTAATTCTAGGTCATGCTTCATGCAAAATGGAAATTATTTAATAAATGTAATGGTCGTACTTTTGTAGAATAACAGTAAAGATAAAATCTTGCCGGTAATTGACTAGGTATATTGCATGCACATATTCTAAAACAGTTGTTTAAGAATAGAATTTCAATAATGAACTATAGGTATGTATCTGATAATCAATAAAGTTTAGTTTGTGTAATTTTGTTGTAAAATCAATAAAATAATTATTAAAATAAAAACACCAATTGAAACGCAATTGCAACACCATTCAATTTGCACATTTTTCACAAAATTCTTACCTAGGTTTCATACAAAAAAAGCAACGTTTTCAAATAACAAAATAAATTGATTTGTTTTATTTAAATTACCTGGATGTTTTTAAATAATTTGTTTCTTATTGATAGCATGTAAGAATAGTTAAAATTGCTATATTAAAAAAAATACTTTTTGTAAGCGGCTTCGGATATAATACGCACTCGTCACTTCAGTTCAGACTTCACTTTTTGGTTTGGTCTTTGGTATGGTTGGTTTGTGGTTTCTTTTTTTAATTTTGAGTTTGACAAGTAGAAAAACAATTCACAATAGAGAAGTCAGTCAGTGGCTACGTTCAATGCAAAAATATGACTACTGCTTCTTAGGGCCACCGCCCACTAGGCAACTAATTTGCCGGCAACTTTTAGTTGCCGGGAGTTGCCGGCAACACAGAGCAACTAAAGTTGCTTGCCATCGCCCACTAGGCAACTTCCGAGCAACTTTTTGTTGTTGTTTCGTGCTTGCGGTTTAGACTTGTCACCATTTTTTTTTTTTCGTTTGGTGACGTCTGTCTTGTCAAAAAATATTGAATTTGTATTTATTTCATTTATGTATTATTTTATTGAATATATTTTGTCACTATTTTTTCTTATCATTTATCAAAGCTAAGCAGTTTTATTGTAAACATTCGTGTTATATAAATTAAGTTTTTTTTTTCAATAATAAACACAAATATGTATGTTAATTATAAATAAATATAAATCAAATTCATCATAAAACATTCAACAGAAAGAAAAGCTTACAATATTATACAAGGAAAAGGAAGAGAAACCGTCCTGGATTGAATGTCAATCAGTAGATGGGGCTAAATCCAGGAGACGAAGGAAATTCGTGTTTCCGACCAAGAACTGAAAAAGAAAAATGCAAGTGCAAACAATGTGGCACCACATCTGGGAAATGTTTGTTGGCGATGATGGTTTCTATGTCAGAAGACAATCGCAATGGGATGCAAGTGCTCAATCTGGCAAATTTATCTTTGGGAGCTCAAAAGGTATGAAAGAACGATTTCACTTCTCAATGGTCAAGTAGGTATGTGTATAGTTTTTGGTTGGCCTTTCTAGGTGGATGTCACTCCCCAGGTCGCTTTAAACACCCGATTCTAAAAGGGCCAGAAAGAAGAACGTTCAGCAAAATGAAGAATCGCATTGGTAGGGCAGCCACCGCACGGCCAGCTTACTGTCTATGAAGATGCCATTGATAAGCTACAAGACGAAGTCGCACAAGAGGAGACAAAATGCGAGACTACACTTAAAACGATACTTGCCAAAACCTGGTTTCATCTCCTTCTACAGTTGTTAAATGAAAGTGGGCCCCTTTGCGGTTCAGAAGGCAACAAATTCCCTTCGATGTATGAATTCAAACGAAGAACTTGTCATTTACGTGTAGTATCGGTCTTCCTGAAGAACTGTCCTGTTAGCGAGCATTGTGATTCAGACTGTGATGCTTAGCCACCGAACTTTGTTTGTCGATCAGACATTAAATTCTACAGATCAGGGTGCCATACGCGAAAAGAAAACTGGGGAAAAATGTTTTTGTTGTACCAATTTAGCATTGTCTATCATCGTTCCAATTCAAAGGATGTGATAAAATATGTCCAAAAGAGTTTGAACCTGTTTGTGGTACAGATGGGATAGTATACAAAATTGCCGACAAACAGCTGCTCCTGTGAAGCACTTTGGTGCTTGTGGAAGAACTCCTTCGACCAATTATCTTTACCAAAAATTTGTATCATTAAATGTAAGTTAAAAAAAATGATTATTGTAAATAAATATAGTTATATATTTCGACTGTAACAAATTCAAATATCTGTGTTTTTTACGCGGTGTTTATATTGTTTTGTGAAATATCAATAATATTTATAATAGTGTTAATAAATGAGTAGGTATATTTTACATAAACATTAGTACATACATACTACGTGTTTAAAATTGAATTTTCCAATATTATGTGTTTCGTATCAATAATTATAAGCATATATTTATGACCAAATTAAAATAAATTAACACAAATATTGAATTTGTGTTTTTTATATAGGTATATCGTCCCCCTTAAGCCAGAAACATGAACGTGCACATTAGTTGTATTGGTAAATATTTCGGTATTTGATGTCATCTCAGTACTGTTTATGTCCGGATTGCATTGACTTCATTAGGCCTATATTTGATGTATTTCTCGGCGTTCTTACTAAATTGAACCAACACATACCTAAAAGAAAAAAAAATCATGTACTTTGTTTGCACCCGAGTATTTATAGACGGATAGCTAGCAACGGATTTAATCACCTTATTTCAATAAGCATTGAACCTTGATCACAAAAAATGTATGTCCCTCAAATAAAAATTATTTAATTCACCGTTAGTAGGTACATATATATGGACATACATTTTTCTGTACACATTTTCCTTTAGTTCTAAACGCTTCAATTAATCAACGCTCCACAAACTCGCACTGTGTACTCAAAACCCCTTTAGTGCGCGTACATTATAAAAAAAGGTGTTGTTATTGTCATTAAGACATTTTGAGAACTTTAATATACCTATGTATGTTAATAAAATAGGTGTAGTGAGGCTTTTTATCTTGGATTACAAAGAAAAACATTTTTAAGATGAACTTATGTACATTTCATAAAATTTGTTGTATTTGGGCAATATGTGTTCTGGATTATCACGTTTAATTCCTTCTCTCAGTATTACATCCGGTATAGAAATACCTCTTTGTATTTTGCATGCCTCTTCGAAATCTTTGTTGAATGTCTAGAACAAACTAAATTAAATAGTATTCTATATCCTGCTCCTACCGTAGTTTTATCGTGAGCTCAGCAAAATAATACTTTTCTGCAGAACTAATTATGCCAAATGTTAGCTTTGGATATTGCAAAAATATACTTTAATTGAAAGTCCTTAATGCTAAGGACAACTTACAAATAAATCTTTTTTTGTTGCTTGGATTTGTCGCTTAAGATAAACCTCGATAGGTGTTCGATATGAAATGTTAAAAAATAACTTGCAGAACATTTTTCTTTTAAAATGGTTCTAAATTTGTGTTTAATTTTTCCATGAGCAGGATTTGGTAATTCGTCCATTAATGAAATGCTTCCCAACATTTTAGACCAAGTTTTTTGGTAGTTTTCACGAATCATATCGTTGTAACTACGTTCACAATGTTACTAAATCTATAAGATTTGACCTCTGAAGTGATTTAAGGAATGTTGTTCACGCGGAATAGATGCTTGGTTGCTTGATCACTGTCCTGTTCACATTTGCTCATAATAGTTAAGTTCAGCTCAGCTAATGCTTTTCTAAAATTAAAAAAACAATTATGAGAATACTGTTGATCTTATTGAGAAAATCTGCCTAATTACTTATATAAATAGCTAGAAGTGCCTTGTTTTTGTCCGCTGGCATGAGAGACTTCTTCATTAAAATGGTATCGAGCTGCGTTGAAGAGAACACGGCTTGCTGCAGTATTTCCACTATATCATCAAAATGTTCAAACAGATGCTCAACAAACCAAATGGTATTGGAAGTAAGTTTATGTACGGTAGCATCTTAGGAACTGTTGAATAGCCACACTTTCGCTAACTCCATCGAGAACAGACGTGTTTTCTTTTCGCTCCACGTATTGTGCTATCCCTGATATTTATTTATTTTATTAAAAAAAAATAAATAAACAATAAAAAGCAACAAAATACAACTCGTGTGAAAATAGCCCCATAAACAATTTTTTACTCGTGTTCGATCTGCCCCAATAATTGTTTTTTCCCGGTATCATCAATAATCAACCCTCAATTAATTGACCCACATTCCGCAAGTGTTTTTAAATTTAACTGTAAATCGCTAATTTGCATTTTTTTTGTTTTGTTTTTTTCTCTTACCCAAACTAAATAACTATGGAAAGTTGTCGTTTTGATTTTGTCCATTGTGACCTCGACAATAAAAATGCTGAGAGGGTAGTTTGCAACGGAATCTGTGGCAAATCATTCCACCCTCTTTGTATCGGACTTAGTAAAAGGGCTATAACATACTTGAAAGAATATTCAAGTCTTTTCTTTTTCAAATGCAATGAGTGTAAAAAAATTTCTCTTTCGGATGTTTTGTTCGCAATTAAATGCAACAATGAGAACATTAATTCTGTTGCGAATAAACTTGACTGCCTGGATATTAAAGTGACCACCTTCAACGAATCGCCGCCCGAAAGCATGTGTGTCGATCTGAGACAGGATCTCAACTATAAACCTATAAAAGCCCATTCTAACTGACAACAAATCTTTTTACAAGAGTGTCATTAGTCAGCTACAAAATATGGATGACTTTTTAATTAAGGCATTCGATGAATTAAGTAACAATATCGATTGCGTTGATAAAAGATCTGCTTCCAAACTATCCTCCATTGAAAAACAACTTAGTGCTCTAACGGACCTTGTTATGAACGATACTCGCGTAAATCAATTCAATAATCGTTGTGATTTATTAAAAAATGAAATGATAACTCTTTTAAACTCTCATTTTGCCTGTAATTCTGTAGAATCCGTTAACGAAAATTTAGCCCTGCTCCGCTCCGATCTGGATTGTCACCTCCAGAGTACCTCCAACATAATTATACCCGGTCTCCACCAACCTCTCGCGTTACTCGAAAACGCCGTGGGTACAATAAATTTAATAAGCTCGGAGCTAATGGAAACTAGAATCTGCATTACCCAACTTGCAGATGACATCCAGACGGCATCCTGTAAAATCGATGGGATTCAACTCCAACCTTCTACATCTGTATATAACACTTCCTTACTGGCTGAAATCTTGGACACTGTCCCTTCGACGCCTCTTCCCATCTGTCAACCTTTTCCATTACCTGCTATCGAAGCTGCATCACCACCTCCACCTTATAAAGGTGCTGCATTATCACCTTCACCTGCTCGCCAACAACTCCAGGTTTCACCACATTTAATAACACAAGCAGCAACATCTCCTCCAGAAAAGTCTTGTCAACAACCGGCTCGTTCATCCAACACAACATCTCACCCATTACCTACCATCAACCGGTTTGGCACAATTTGGACCCTATCCGAATGGAACAATAGGATTAAAAGACTAAATAGTAATGCTGAAAATGCTATATTCTTTTTAAAAAATGCTCCCGCTCATGCTGATGCTGCTTGGATAACCAGACTTTTTGAAAGAAGATTTTCTATTACTCTTACCGAATGCCAGAAGACCTCGAAACCGCGTTCCAGACACCAGAAAAACTTTAAAATTAGCTTCCCATTAAAATACCAATGGCTTTTTTGCCCTTACTCAGATAATGTGTTTCGTCTGGGAAATATGACTATGACCAAATGGGTGGATCAACAGGAACATATTAAATATAAAAACTTTATCTATAATTCTAATAAATCCACCCCTCTATCCTCTTATTTAAAAAAAAAACATATTCGAGTCAAAAAAATAATCCCGTTAACTTTCCCAGATCTGATCCTAACTGGAGCTTCAAAACTAACCTCTTCCCCAGTTTTACCCCCCCTCCATCTCGCAAAATATAACAAACCCTCTAGTAACCCGTCAAAAACGAGTATCTTTCAACCTCGAACCTTCTTCAAAGACCCCTCTTCCCACCAATTCTTCCTCTACAAACTTTCCAAATTTCATACACTCTCATACCTTAAACCCTGCTTCCTTACCTTTTACACCACCTCTTTCCACTTCTAACTCTGCTAAAACCCCTGATCCTTCTTCTTCTACTGTTCATCCCCCAATCTTTGACCCAATGATTCCCCCTTCTGTGAAACTTACCTCTCGACTTGCCGACCTTCCACCTACTTCAAATGACTTAGATGGACGTTATATGATGTCTCGTTTACGAGATAATAAACTTTTCGATAACGTTCGTCTTTACCTTGCGTACTTATACGACAAACCTGATTCTGTTTGCATTGAAGGCAAAACTAAAACCAACCTGATTGTATCAATTCAAAAAGAAGGCCTGCCAACAGATCCTACCAGCCTTCATAAGATCTACACCCGCTTCCATGAAGGCTTCAATATTTCTCCTGCTACAGTCTCTAAGGATCTTGCTGCTTATGCTTCCCATATTGGCTCTAATCGCGTTTCTCACCTTCAAAGTACCCGCAACACCCTGAAAAAATATTATCGACCCTAACCTAATTCCTATTTTCGCTCCTATCCCTTCAAATAGACTTCCCTTACCCCAATATCATCCTCTGAAATGCATGTCTCTATATTACCAAAATGTCAGAGGACTTCGTTCCAAAACCTCCTCCGTCTTTCTCAACTCACATAAGCTCCCCTTTGACATCTTTGCGCTAACTGAAACAAATTTGTCTGCTGATATAAACGATAACGAGCTCTTTCCATCACATTTCAATATCTTTCGTGTCGATGGTTCCTCGAATTATACTGAGACTTGTGGCCGTGGTGTCTTACTGGCAATTCACAATCGTTATGATTCCACACTATTTGAAACCTCCCTCTCTACCTCTTTTGAGTTTGTTTGTGTCAAATCAAATATTTCAAAAACCTCACTCTTCACCATTTGCTGTTATATCCGACCTTCCCAGCCTATTCAAAGCTATCAGCTAGCTGTTGATGCCTTCGATTCCATTTTTGATGCTGCTCAACCTTCCGACGTCGTCATAATTGTTGGTGACTTCAACTTTCCCAATCTTCAATGGGTCCTGTCTGATGAAGAATCTGACTACATAGCCCTAAATCCCACATTCGACAAAGAAATTCTATTTACCGATTGCCTCTCAGACTTAGATCTTTACCAATTAAGTGGTGTTAAAATTAATTTAGGTCGCGAACTCGATCTCATATTTTCCTCCGATGCTGACAATTGTGTGGTATCCGCTTGTGATCATCTACTCTCTAAATTAGACTCGTACCATCCCCCTCTTTTCCTTTCTTTTTTTTACGAGTTTTCCCAAAAACACAATCTGTCTGAAAATCCACTGAAAAAGTGCTGCTTACACTTAGTTAAACCCCTGACTGCTCTTTTTCAACTTTCACTCTCGCTTGGATTTTTTCCTGCTCTTTGGAAAAACTCTTTTATAATCCCAATCCATAAAAAAGGACCCAAGAAAGAAATTTCCAACTACCGCCCTATTGCTAAGTTATCATGCATCCCTAAGCTTTTTGAAAGTATCGTCTATGATACAAACCAAATGTTATTGGAAGTAAGTTTATGTACGGTAGCATCTTAGGAACTGTTGAATAGCCAAGTGTGCTCGAACTCATGCCAACTAAATTAGTACCAGAATTCACCTTTAACCACCTCTAAAGCCCGGGACACACAGAACGCGGTCTGGCGTTCTTTGTAAAAATGTTCAAACAAAATTTGACCACCGCGTTTTTTCTTTGCTCGTGAAGGGTTGGCCGCACCGCCGGACTTTGTTCTGTGTGTTCCGGGCTTTAGACTTTAAGAAATGCTCAAGTGCTTGAGAACCCTAATATAAAAATCTATTTACTTATATACAAATCTTTTAATGCAATTGCACAAAATTTTGGTCGATTTTGTACGACGTTAAATCATTTTTAATTAATAAATTTAATAAAACCCACACTTATTTCAGTTCTCCGATTTTTTTTTTGCAAAAACTTATGCAGTTATAAAAATTTTTCTAGGGGTTACCTGTATCAATATATAGAACTCAAATCGAAATGCCATCCTATCAGTCCGATTGTGAGTAGACAAACGACCAATTGTAGTGTCACCCGCCTGCGACTTTTCCAGATCATGAGCAACTGAGATGCTAGTAGGCTGATTATGGACGTATTAGATATGGACTGCTAGCCCCAACTTCACGTTGGTTCCTTTTGTTAACTTAAACGACACGAGCGGCTGGCGGTGCAAAGTGGAAAAATTGTGTAACTCTTGACATTTGAGTTTTGGAAATGACGTTTTGTAGTTCAAAATCCAAATGTCAGATTCTGTTCATGGAATTTCTTGCGTAGAAAAATATTAAAATATAAGCTATTTGTTTTTTTTTTTGTGAAATTATTAAATTAAAAATTGTATACTACCCAATTATAATTATAACTTCTCATTTATGTATAATTTGTATAAAGTAGAAAATTGAAGTTCTCTGTCTTCATCAATGATGGTCAGATGTGATCACTGAGAACTGGATATGGACCGTCGTGATCGTTCTGATATATGTACGTCGTGGGAGAAAGGCAGACGAAAATTATCGTCAGATTTTACTACTTTGGGTAGCAAAGACCACAACTCATCAAGAAATCAAACACAATCGTCATACACAAGGTAAAATAAAAGCCAGAAATTGAATTTGGAATTAATGGTTTTTTTTCACAGAAAATCATTGAAAAGCAAGAAGGATGCAACACTTAACGATAATAGTCTCTCAAATGCTTCCACAATGTTAGTTGAACCTCAAGAAGAAGGAGGAAATGATTCTTTGCACCAAGAGCGTCGCGTAGCGAATGGTGTTAAATTAGGCAACAACAAAGAAAAACTTTTATAAATGCAGTCAATGTTCATGGCCATTGTGCGGAAAACAATGTTAGAAATCACCCCACCATGTCGAGGAATATCAATTGATGGCTCAAAAGAAGTTTGGTTGTAAAATTGACTACAACAAGGAGCCAAAAAAGGAATCAGCTTACTGTGTAATTCTACCATTAAGGTGTATTTTGATGAAATTGAAAAAAAAACCTGATGCGTACAAACGACTCATGGAGACAATGAACGCCTCGAAACACCTTATTACAATGTTCTGAAGGCTTATTTAGTAACGTTTGTTAAGACAATTCTCGGTTTTAAGGAGCTGGATGAAAATAAAATTCTTCGTTTAGCGGCGACTTTGGATTCGAATTCATTTGAAATTCGACAACCTTCGAGGCAGGTTAAAGTACGAGGACTTTATCCGAAAGCTGCAATGATATCTCATGCTTTTGATAATGACATGCAGATCATGTTTTTGGCTAAAACCCAAACCAAAAAGGGAGACATCATAGGCACATCGTATAGGTACACAACCTTTGAAAAGTACAATTCTAAGAAGGTTACATCTGCGGCAGACTAAGTGTTTTTATTGTTCGTGTCGGAGATGTTTGGATCCATGGGAGATGGATACTTTTGCTGGAGCAATCTTGTGCTCGAAGTGTAAAGTTGGAAAGGTGAGTCTAAAATAATATCTACTTGAGTCATGAATGAATGAGTTTTCATTTTCTAGATTGTTTCTTCAAATCCATTGGACAATGAAGCTGTCTGGAGATGCTTGCCTTGTCCTCGTGATATCACAGCCAAGCAAATCAACAACGCCATGATGAAGGAAATCGAATCACTGGATAAAACGTCACCAAAGCAGTTTGAAGAATTTATCCATCGCTATCGGGAAACCTTGCATGACAAGAACACTCATGTGCTGCAAGTTAAATATGCCCTAACCCAGCTTTACGGAAATGTACCAGGATTTTATTTGAATGGAAGGCCTTCTGCCTGAGATAATAATGAATTAATATTTACTTCAAAATTTTACAACAAACAGAATTAACTGATGCAGCAGTCAAACGAAAATTGGAGCTCTGTCAAGAGCTTTTAGAAATTGCTTATATTTTCGATCCTGGTTGGAGTATTTGTTTGCTCTTTTTGCAAAAAGATATGGTTATTCAAGCAAAAAGAGACTTTGCCAAAGATTTGCTCACCATTTCTGGAACTCAGGTATGGGGATTTAAATAAGGAAATGGATTTATATGGAAAATTAATTTTTATAGGAAAAACTACAAGGAGCAATGGATATGTTAAAAGAAGCTGTAGAAATATTAAAGTTTGAACCAGAGATGAAAGAACTTTTACAAAAGAAAACAGAGGTCTTGAGAAGAGACTTGGAAATCGATTAAGGGAATGTAACTAACAAAGAGAGAAACAAATAATTATTGAAATTGTGTGCTTTCACTTTTATACTTTATAATTATAATGGTTTTCAATAAAATACTAATTTTATTTGCATTTTTGAAGACATTTTTTAAAGAATTTGATACAAGCAAGAAAGCTATGTACATCTTTCTAACTAATAACTGAGGGGTTAGTTTGAATTTTTTTGCTGAGGATTACTGTGCAAACAACTGAGATTGCTGAGGCTCTCTAAAATCTCATTTTACCGCTCACAGAACCCTGAGGTGATCTTGCTTTCCTCACAAGCACAACGTCCTCAGCTACCGGTACCACATCGCCATAGATCTTTAGAAAAAAAAAATATTTCATAAAAATATTTGTTGATGATTTTATTGCATTTCTTGAAAACTTACCCATTGAGATTCGATGGCATCAGGAGTGTTTTCAACAGGAAGTGTAAATCATCGTGGTTCGTGACAAAAGCATTCAGAACTGGAATAGCGTTTGGGTCAGCACGGTGGCCTACGCCCATGTTGTTTGCCAAGGCTGGAGCTAATTGCGGAGCTGACCATTCTAACAACTAAAAAATATTTTATAAGGAATTCCCTGATGAAACAAAAAGTAATTTGGCTGCTGCCGTTGTTGAAAATAATTGCAAACCACAATCAAGTTCTAGAATTGGCAATTGCTTGATACCTTTTATTGCTGGATCTAGACAGCGGGTGGTAGAAAGGTTTTAAAATCCATTTATAGCCAAAATTGTGGTCAACCTCCGATACGATACACGCAAATTTATTTGGAAACTAAAATAAAAAAAATGGATACCTAAACATCAAACGTCAAAATTTCAGATGGATCTGTTGGTTTCATAAGAAATAATAAGAGATGTCTTTAGTTTCTATGGGAAATAATGGTTGCTCAGCCAATAGTGACAATAGATGGAGCTGAAAAATAGTATTTTTTTTACCACTTTGCGCCGAGAGGTGCTTCGTCGCCAAGGAGGTGAGGAATAGTTTTCAGAGGAGATTTTGTATGGAAATGTGACTTGACTAGCAGTCCATATTATACGTCCATGGGGCTGATGCTTTGGTACTGCTTTGAACACAGCGCAGCTACGCACTTAGCCAGCAAATGATAAGCCTGCTTTTGTAGTTGTTCGGTGTTTCTTCCATTTAAAATAGACTTTAGGCAGTCGCACCAGCACTAATACCGACGACGGTATGAACTGATCGTGAATGCCAACCAAAGCCTGTGGTTGCCTTCTGGCAGTGGTCATAAGTAAAACCAACGACATTGCGCAAGATGGAGATCAGCAATTTTCTTCGTTATCATCCACCGTCGTCGTCGATTTCATCTTTGTCGTGCTGTTGTGATTTAATTGAATTTTTAGATTATTTTCTGCTCCGTGAAATCAATGCACTTTGTCGATATTGCTATGAAGATATAAATGAAGATATGTTATAATTTGCAAGGAACAGGAACAGTGCTGACCAAGTATTTTCCAAGTATTATATATCCTCTTTCTTCTTTGTTGGATCCGTGGAGTGTTTTAAATGATCTCGTAGATCTGGAAAATGGAAACAAATTATTTTCAAAGCTTTTGATTACAAAGTTCAAAATAAAAATTTAAATTGAAGATGAATATAATGGGGAGTGTATTCATGACCATTTTTTAACTGTTGCAGAGTTTTAAAAGAAGGTTTAAATTAATTTTCAGACAATAATTTTAATGTCTGATTTTGTCCTTCAAGAACTTGGATGAAATCTTCATGGCCGGCTTTGAGTTTTTTTTTATATAATTTGTTTGGTTATCGAATAACTATTAATTATACACATGTATTTACATAGTGCTTGGGTTCTGAAGAACTGAACTTTTATTATTTAATTGCATTTAATATTTTAACTAAAACAAACTTTGATTTTTTTTGCGCACGGAACTCTGGGAATTCTTTTTTCGATGTAAAAAAATGTATGACAAAATGTAAATGACGTTTGGTGGCATGGTGTCTTATTTCTGACAGTTGCCGGCAACAAAAAGTTGCTCAAGCAACTTTAAGTTGCTCAGTGTTGCCGGCAACAAAGTTCCGCGAGCAACTTCGAGCAACTTAAAGTTGCCGGCAACAAAATTGCCTAGTGGGCGCTCTCCCATATAACCCAATGTAATTAGATCGGGAGCAACAAAAAGTTGCCTAGTGGGCGGTGGCCCTTAAAATAAAGTACTCGACACCTGGCCAATCAGAAGGTCCCCTACAAACCAAAACCATTGTATATAATGTTTTTTCGATTGGATTTCGGAACAGTACTACTCCTTTTTGATTCCAATCAAATTATTTTATGTTGTTCCGAGACGAATTTGCAAAATATTTATGTGTGTGTGAGTAAATTGTCTGATATTTATTTATATTTTGCACGTTCAGTCGAGTAAAATATTAATTTGACAAGTAATCCGATGAAAGATTTTATAAATGTAAATGTGTGTTCCGGGTCTACTCCTTTATAAAATCCGGAACAGAAAAACGCTCCGAAAACAATACTCGGAACAGCCAATCGATTTTTTTTGGAGTAAGCGGAGTCAAAAAGGAGTAACTCCGAACCTCCAACCGAAAACGACATAAATATCTATAGTACTTTCAAAAAAACAAAACGACGGTGGCGGTGCCACTGGCCTGGGAGGGCACTTGCTCTGTAGATGATGTAGAGTTAAAAACACATTGAAAATCTCAATAAATCTCTCTAGCGATAATTACTCCACCTATAGGCGTAGACTATCGTCCCGAAATTCGACTCATTAATAGTACTATAGGTTTTATATACAATGCCAAAACTCAGTAGTTTACCTTGAAACACAACCACAAACAAAACGCATTCTATAAATGTTTGTGTTTCTTTATTTACCAAAAACTCTACTCTCAAAAAGTACTTTTGTTTCTCCTAAAAAAAAACAAAACTCTTTTTTCGAAAAAGGGAAGAAAGAGTACGATGTATACGATGCACAAAGTTTTGTCTCATTTCAAATGTGCACAACATCAACATGACAAACAAAAACATTTATTTTATCGGCGAGCGCGAGTTATAAATGGTTGGTTTTTGGTTGTTGTTTATATAAGAAACAAAGAAATTATATTTAATTATTGTCATTAAATTTAAATAGAAAATACAAATGTTTTTATTAGTGTTTTATACTTTGTTATTACTGCATTTCAGATTCATCAGATTCAAGGAAACAATTTTCGACGATCGTCGTGTATTTTGAGATTGCAGCAAATTGTTAAATTATTGGAACGTTGAACAATTTTTTTTATTTATTTTGATAAAACTAGCAATAAACTGGTGACGAAAACTATTCGTAAAATTCAATTTCAGAAAAAACAAACTACTTCTTTTACGTACAAGTTTCACCCGTTATATCTGTACTTCTAGATTCGAGAACTCAGTATGTAGTATTACGGATGTAACCGGTGAAATGTATACGCATAAGAAGTACTTTTAAAGGACAAGTTTCAGTGCTTTCGCTATTGTTTAAGAAACTACTGGCGAATAAGCATTAGAAGTACTTCCAGTAGTGCTTCGCTGATATACATTTGAAGTACCTTTCTCAGTACTTCAATGGAGAGGAAATTCACTACATTTCGCATGCTAGAAAGAGATAGCGGCTTCTTGTATTTGCATGTATAAGAGGTATATAACTGAGTTTTATTCCCGAGCCCCTATCTTTTTTCAGTGGAAAAGGAGTACTTCTATTACGTACATATTTCACCGGTTAAAGCCTTAATTACACTCAACACACTTTTGTACAAAAGTGAAAAAAATGTTTTGTCTTTTTCCAACATGCTAATCAATCCTATCTCGTATCTCAAATTTTACAAAAATAAAAGTTAGAGCTCTCTTAACTTTTACTTTTGTACAAAAGTAAAACACCAATACAATCATAAGAAACAGTTTTGAAAACGACAAATAGATGTCACTGGCTGTAGGGAAATTTAAGGGGAACAAACCACGAACACACTTTATCTTAACAGCTGATAGTTGACGACTTTTTTTTGTTTAGGAAAAAAATTCAATTCAATGCATAAAAAAGTGTGTATAAATAAATATAATGTATGAATTTTATTTATACAAATATTTAATTGATGATGGAGCTTGCACCAGAGATTCAACTATGTTCTTCACCAAAATGAACTCTTTTTTTATTATAAAGATCATCATTTTGTAATTATATCATGCGCCTTCTTTGGATCACATCGAATGTTTGACGATCATCTCAATTTGCAGAGCTTGCAGCTAGTAAATGTGATGGTTGTTCATTCTTGTGGAGGCAAATGTGTGATTTTCATCAGCATATTGCAAATAGCCTGTATTTTAATATAATAATAATATTATTAATATTAATGATTCTGAGATTTGTGTGAGGTCAACAAAGTACTTTCCCGGCACATCTGCGCTGGAACCCCGAAAACTCTAGACAGTAACAGAAGGTACAACTAAACAAAGTATAGTACACTCCCGAAAAAGAAATTATTTAGATAGATTAGGACCATTTTATTTTAAAGAAAGGTAAATTAAAATAGATATTTTGCATAATAAAAATCGAATATCTAGCGTAACAATTGTTTTCTAGTTTTTTTTCCTTTGATAAATGTCAAAAACTCTCAGCAGTAAACACAATATTCGTTCAATTTTTCGCAAGCAGATGACACTAGAGTATGTGTGTAACTTCTCACTTTTGTACTTTTGTTTAATTGTGTTTAAAGCTTAGAGTTTTTGACATTTGCCAAAAAAAAAACTAGAAAACAATAAGTTACGCTAGGTATTCGATTTGCAGGTATTATGTAAAATATCTTTAAAATAAAATCGTTCTAATCTACCTGAACAATTATAAAAACCAACTATTCAGGAGTGTACATAATTTATTTTTCTAAGACGCAACATTTTAGTCGATGGCTACCGACGTTTATAAAATTTACAGCATAAACACACTGCAAATTATATTTTTCTAGGGGAACATGGTTACATTCAGACACCTGGATATAGATATAGATATTATGCACGTGGTCTGGCAAAAGTAATAAAGAAAGAAAAAACCTAAACAATAGAAGTTATATTGTGTTTGTTTTTATTTTAGTGGACTGTATTGAATGAAATTCAATAAAAAGTATTTAAGCGACCTTTAGTCCAATGCGTTTCGGTCCTGATAAAATTGTTTAGGTTTTTTCTTTCTTTATTACCTTTGCCAGACCACGGGCATAATATCTATATCTATATCTAGGTGTCTGAATGTAACCAACTTCCCCTAGAAAAATATAATTTGCAGTGTGTTTATGCTGTAAATTTTATAAACGTCGGTAGCCATCGACTAAAATGTTGCGTCTTAGAAAGGTAACAATTACAGCTCTAACTGATGAGGTCCACTGTAATTGTTATCAGGACCGAAACGCATTGGACTAAAGGTCGCTTAAATACTTTTTATTGAATTTCATTCAATACAGTCCACTAAAATAAAAACAAAAACAATATAACTTCTATTGTTTAGGTTTTTTCTTTCCTTATCATAATTTATTTTGTTTAGAGAGGTGTACTCTGTGTAGTGTGTTTGGGGTTGCAACTGCAAGCTCTGCAAATTAAGATGATCGTCAAACGTTCGATGTGATCCAAGGCGCATGATATTTTTACAAAATGATGCTCTTCATAATAAAAAGAGATCATTTTGCTGAAGAACACAATTGAATCCCTGGTGTCAGCTCCAATATCAATTTAATATTTGTTTAAATAAAATACATATTTATTTATATACACACTTTTTTTCATTGAATTTATTTTTTTTTTTTAACAAAAAAAACGTCAGCTATCAGCTGTTCAAGATAAGGTGTGTTCGTGATTTGTTCCCCTAAAATTTCCCTACAGCCAGTGACATCTATTAGTCGTTTTCAAATATATTTCTTGTGATTGTATTGGTGTTTTTCTTTTGTACAAAAGTAAAAGTTAAGAAGGCTCTAACTTTTACTTTTGTAAAATTTGAGTTACGAGATAGGACTGGTTAGCATGTTGGAAAAAGACAAAACATTTTTTTCACTTTTGTACAAAAGTGTGTTGAATGTAGTTAAGGCTTTATTTTTGTAGTTCTACGTTTGCTGGGATATCACATATCAGGTAAATAAATTTTGACATGCGAATGTTTCTTCGCCGCAACGAATGTTCCGCATTGGTTTGGGAGAGCCTTTAAACAACAAAAACTGCTGTCGGTGAATGTTCCACGCCGTTTTTGCGTTGGTTTTGGAGAGCTTTTAAAATAATTCGATTGAAATCAAAAAGGAGTAGAACTGTCCTTATCCAATCGAAAAAGACATATCAAAAATTTAACGCAATGGATGTATGGCCTTAAACAAATTTTAAATCAAACTCTATTGTGAATCGATAAAAACGATAACATCCGAAGCAAGACCCATTAAAAAAGTGGAAAAAAAATATCGACAGCGCGACGACGTTCAACCAGCAATAGAAAATATTCGTCAAAAATCTTCGTCGTCTCCGTTAAGTCGAGTAACAAAAGAGGAATTTTTATCCGTATTTTCTGCTGCAAATAAGAATAAAACTTAATTCAAAATGCAAGGAATGGGATGGGCAAGCTTAAAAAAGAATCCAGCTGTAAGTTTCAACTAAATTCATACAATATTTTCACGAATTTAAACGACAAAAGTAGAATTTTGTCTAATCGTACCAGGTTCCATGCTTACATAATCTCATGACATTTCCTCAAAAATTAAAAAAAAAATACATAAAAAAATATTAATTATATACTTATTTTAAGCTTTTACCGCTGTACGCTTGCGTTGCAGCTGGAGCTGCTGGAGCTGCCTTCTACATTTTCCGTTTGGCCACCAGGAATCCAGACGTATCATGGAACCGCACGTCGAACCCCCAACCATGGGAGGAGTACAGGAACAAGCAATACAAGGTAAATGCGACTTGCAATCTCTCATAACAGAATAATTCATAAATAAAAATCATCTGTACTTTCCTTGCAGTTTTACTCCCCCATTCGTGATTACAGCAAGACCGAAAGTCCTGCACCCAAATACGAATAAACTACATGAGGGTTTTCCAAAGCAAAGTGATCATTTCGAGAGTTTATTTTAAGGATAAGAGTGTGAAATGCTAAATAAAGTAGTATACTACTCCAACATCAAGAATTTTATTGAATATTGATTGCGCAGTTGGCAAAAAACCATACTTGACTTGCATTTTTGTGAAACAACAAACCAAGGGTCAGACGTGAGGAAGCCCATTTGGAAATTTTGCTATCGAATTCGACGGATTCTTTGGAAATTAATCAAGAAAACTTATCATTAGGTGATTAGTTGTTTATTACTCGCATATGTAAGGGGATAGTAGACTGAAAACAAAGGGTTCTCTCTTGATTGATAAGTTTGAATCATCATCATTTCTTTTAATTTTCAGGTTGCTGACTTTTCGTTGGTTAAATGCCTTACTAATCAAGGCAATTTAATATATTAATACATACGAAGTAATATTTAGAAAACGAAAAATATTTAAGTCAAATTTCACCAGGGAGTTTTGAGGATATTTGTGTTTTTTTTTCTATGAATCTCTTGAACTATATCCATCATTTTACAGCATCTTGTGGTAACCCCACTAACAAACAAAATCATACATCATGACGTTATTTTGCCGCAAGAATGCAAAATCTTCGAATACAACAGGTAAGCATTTTTCGGACTTTCCTAAGAACATTTTGCCTTGAACCTATGTATTAACAAAATTATATGGATTGGGGAAAGGGAAACCCTTATGTGCTTTTCTGACGCATCGATCAGAAAATACAGCCCCAATTGCGGCTGATCAATAAACCATTTTTTGCGATTGTGGATTTCTACATTTCATAACTGTGATTTTGATCGAAATTTGTCGTTTCGTCGATTGTAATTTTCTTATCGATTTGTCGGGATGGACCTGAGAAGTCTGGGTTCCAATCCTGCTGGGTAAGTACCCTTTTTTTTTGTGTAAGCAATTAAGTTAAAGATTTATCAAATTCAAACCTTAAATATGCTCTGGTAGTTCATTCGATTATGTTAAGTAATATCAAACATGACAACCAATCGAAGTAATCGTAGATTCGATGGGAATCTGCAATGAAATCGACAAATTTCGATCAAAAACTGCAATCACAAAATGAAATTCAGATAACGAAATAATTCGTTCATCGATTCGACCAATCGGTGCATTGACTCGTAAAATTTAGTTTAGAAGACAGTTATTTATATCAAGTGTTTTTTCTAACATTCAAAAATAATTTCTTAAGAATATTAAGATAGAAAGGTTTGGGTGAGTTCCGAAATGCGCATTTGATACAAAGTCATAAGTTCCAAAACTCAAACGTGAAAATGTTTACAAAGCAGCCGATATATAGCCGATCCGCCGTCCATTGGCTGCACACACGTTTTGTTAAGTCTCTGTGGAAGTAAAAGTCCCCTCGCTTTCGTCCATCCCTGTTTATATTTATTATTGTCTCGTCCTTTTCTTTAATAATAATACAAAAAAAAAAATCATTACACCACCATTATTAATCATTAATCAGTGCTTGTGTTTTAAAAAAAAATAACCATCAAAAAATAAATATCCACAAATCTACGTCGCGCAAAAAAAAAAAAAACAATAAACCGGTTTTAGTGTCTGTGATAGATAATGTGCAACCAACAGTCCAGTCCATCACCTAAGCACATCAGTGCATTACAATCAACATAAACCTATATATAAAAAAAGCTAAATGAGAAATTAAGAGCTAACAGCAGCAGCGAGTGGTATTCCTCCCAATTTCCTTCCCCCATCATCTCTCGCAGTCAAATTGGTTTGACTATTGAAAGCACTGTGTGATGTGCATGGTACTGCTCCCTCACAGTGCTTGCATTGAACAAATTAATTATGACGTCAGATAGATAGTTGTTTGTTTTATCTAGTTAACCAGGGGCGGTTCAATTTCAGATTGTCACTTAGGCATAACACTAGTGGCAAATTGTTATTGGAAAGCTCAAATTGGGATCTAGATTAAACGTTCTTCTTAGGTAATTGTCTGACTTGTGTTTTTGCAAGTTAGGAATATTTTAAATGGGTGGTAGATTTAGGGTCGATTTTAGCAACATTCGTGAGCTTAGACAGAATTTCTATTCTGCATACGTTCATACTGTGCAATACAGGCCAGCTGTTTTGGCACTGAGTGAAACACAAATAGGTGAAAATTCTGATCATTCAGAATTTAACCTATATGGGTATAGCTTAGTGCCTCTATTCTTTGCTCACCATGGACTCGCCATTTATATAAGAAATGATGTTGCGTACCAACTTCAACCACAATATGGTTTGTGCTCAAACATATATTTTAACTTCATGTGGTTCAAATTTTCGGTCAATAAGCACATCATTCATTCATGTTTTATTTATCGGAGCCCGAACCTGGACAGAAATTTAACTTTTAACGAATTTGATGCTCTGTCCGACTCCATCCAAAGAATTGTTGCCCTTTATCCTTGCACTGAAATCGTCATTGCGGGCGATTTCAATGTACACAATTCTAGTTGGCTTCGCTTTTCAGGCCAGACAACACCCGAAGGAAGGTATGTTGAGCTCTTCGCTGAGTTAAACCAACTAACTCAGCTTGTTGACGAGCCCACTCGAATACCGGACATTGCAGGTCAATCCGCCAACACCCTAGACTTGTTTCTCACCTCTGATCCTAATAAATACTCAATTAGTGTATTATCGCCTCTAGGCACATCAGACCATTGTGTCATATCTGCGAATTTCTCGTGCCAACAAAACACAGTTAAAGAGAAAGCACCAACGAGAACCGTTTGGCAATACGAGAAAGCCAACTGGGACGGTCTCAACGGTTTCTTCAGTAACTTTAACTGGTCACTATGCTTCCTCGATAGTGACGTAGATGCCAGTGCAGATATGATCACAAATTTAATTCTTTGTGGAATGAGAAATTTTATCCCGAATAGGGTAAAATCTATCAAACCCAAAGAAAACTCATGGTTTGATTCGAGCTGTAAAGAGGTTATTAGGGTTAGAGAAGTAAATTTCCGATGTTATAAGGCCAACCCTACTGAGGAAAACCGGAATAAGTTCAAACAAGCTAGAAAGACCTGTAATTTTCATATTCGACGAACCAAATTTTTGCATGACCAGAAATTAAGGCAAAAAATACTACAATGTCCCACAGGTCGTAAAAATTTTTGGTCATTTGCAAAAAATATACGAAATTCTACTTCGTCGTCGGTTCCAACGCTCGTCTTCAATGACACCCCTTTTGTCAGCTCGATAGATAAAGCCAATTTGCTTGCAGCACAGTTTGCTGTCAATTCGACGCTGCCAGAAAGTGTTATGACTCCTCCTGTACTTGAGAGCGTAAATGATTTTATGGGACAAATCTTCTTTCGCACTCGTGCAGTTGCCAGAGTCCTGAAAGATCTTGATATACACAAATCCGCTGGCCCGGATAGTATCCCTCCCATTGTTCTGAAGAGGTGTTCTTCAACGCTGGCAAAACCACTGCGTAAGCTTTTCCATCTGTCCTACTCTACTGGTCTCTTTCCGAGTGGATGGAAAACAGCATTTGTCCAGCCTGTTCCTAAAAAAGGCGTATCTTCTTCACCCTCTTACTATCGACCGATTGCACTTACGTCCCTTCTTTCATGGAAACGCTGATTAATTTTCAGCTCAAGAAATATCTCGAAGATCGAAAGCTTCTTAATGACCGGCAGTACGGCTTTCGCAGCAATAGGTCCACTGGTGATCTGATGGTTTATCTCACCGAACAGTGGCACAAATCTTTACATCGTTTTGGAGAAAGTAAGATTATTGCACTTGATATTTCAAAAGCATTTGATAGAGTTTGGCACCAAGCTCTCTTATCGAAAATGCGTGCATTTGGCATCGACGAATCTCTACTTCGCTTGATTAGAAACTACCTTTCGGACCGTTCAATTCAAGTTGTATTGGATGGTTTCAAGTCTGAAATTCATAAAATAAATGCTGGTGTGCCCCAGGGCTCCGTTTTGTCTCCGACTCTCTTCCTTATATTCATAAACGATCTTTTATCTGAAACTTCTAATCCATTAAACTGTTTCGCTGACGACAGTACCCTCAGCTTCTCATATTCGTTTACAGATTCACACCCATGTCCTTCGGATGTGGAACTTGAACGGCAGCGTATGATAAGCTCATTAAATTCTGATCTAAGCAGCATTGTCCAATGGGGAAACAAAAACCGCGTAGAATTTAATGCTTCAAAAACTCAATGCTGCCTTCTGTCATTAAAGCGAAACCCACCTCCAATGCCGCTTTCCATGGACGGCACTTGCATCGAGGAAACCGAACAGCTCTCAGTTCTCGGTATGTGTGTCACAGACCACCTAATGTGGAATGACCACATATTTGACGTCGCCAAAAACGCTGCTAAGTGCTTAGGTTTTCTCCGAAGATGCAAGAAATTCTTTACCCCCTCTGATCTGGCTATGATCTACAAAGCATTTATTCGTCCAAAGCTTGAGTATAATTCACATATATGGGCAGGTGCTCCTATAACTCATCTAAGCTTGTTGGACCGAATACAAAAAAGGGCCCTAAAAATGATAGGTGATCGAACAATAACGTCAACAATAGCACCCCTCGAACATCGCCGCAATGTCACCTGTCTCTCACTGTTCTATCGCTATTTTTATAAACAGTGTTCAAGTGAAATAGCCAGTTGCATTCCTCCCCTTAAACAATTCAACCGTTATACTCGCGCTTTTAGGAATGCTCATCAGTTTACCCTTGAGCCCAATTTCGGACGTACCGTTAAGTATAGGGATTCCTTCTTTAGTCGCACAACAAGAATGTGGAATGCTTTACCTGACCCTATTTTTCCCCCCCATTTTGATATTCAGAACTTCAAAACCAATGTGCATCGGTATCTCCTTTTAAATCCTTCCTTGTTTTCCTAAGGCTCGCACTGTGCTAGTCATAATTAAGGGTTGTAAGAACCCCTTTAGTGCGCGGCATGTTTAAAAAAAAAAAAAAAAAAAAGCAAGTTTCTTAACGCATCCGATAATGTGTATAAAGTTAGCAGGGCAACTGAAAATTCATTAAGAAATATACATATAGTCCTAAGTTGCTATTTTTTTGCTAATTTTATACGAAAAAAAAATGTATTGCGCTGTTGGATTTCGAGATACGGAGTTGCCTGCTAACTTGACGTCAAGTAGATAAACGATCCGAGAGTGGATAAATGTTTAAAAATAATTTATGCTAATTTGCATATTACTTTTTTGTTCCATTTGCGAGTCTCGGGTCGTTTATCTACATTTTTGAGAAAGTTGGCCTGCTCACTCGACGTCAAGTTAGCAGGTAACTCCGTATCTCGAAATCGAACAGCGCAATCATTCTTTTTCGTTAGAAATTAGCAACTCATGACTATATATTTGTTTTTATGAATTTTCAGAGTTGCATTGCTAACTTTACACACATCATCCGATACGTAGTCGATGCGTATTAACAGAGCAAACTGCGCATCAATAATTTTTTGGATGCCTATTTGCTAGCAATAAACAAAAGTTTTTTGTTAAGAATTCTTTAGTTTTAGTAAAATTGTGCTATTTTTAGTGCAAAAAAGTGAAAAATGAAAATTGAAAAGGATAATGTTATCTGTCTGCTTATTCAAGTTTTGAGAATTTATCTTTCTTTGAAAAACTGTTGCGTACATACGTTTGTTTGAGCTTGAAATACGTGAATATTTGAGACGTAAATTTTGTTCTCCGAATTATGTGCGTACAAAGTAAAATGTTTACAAAGCAGCAGGTTTGCGTAGCTGATGCGTATGATTAGGGTATTGCTACCGCATAACAACTTTTTGTTTTACATTTTGGAACTCAGCCTTCCATTTAAATAGCAATAAAAAAAATTAAAAATATTTATGGGGTTCACACTCATCGAGAAGTCGATCAACCTGAGTGGTGTTGCTAGCGTTCACATTCAACGACCGCCTCATCAACTTCATTTGTAAATAAATTTTCAAAAAGCAAATACGGCGTAGATTTGTTTTTGCGCCAGTTTCAGCAATTGAGCATAAAAGTCAAAGCATATAATTGTACTCGGTTTCAAGAGATTATATTTCTATAACTGTATCCAATAGGAAAGTAAGATAGAAAATAAGTATAACAGTTATAAGGATAGTATTTGAGGAATTAAAATATGCAGAATAAATCATACATAAATAAGAATTAAATGAAATGAAAACCTTAACGTAGAAATCGTCTTATAGCGTGGTACGCTCATATACCAGATACTGCATAGTATACACAAAAAAAACCACACAAGAATTCCAATAAAACAGGTTGATAGATAGATTACCCTTATGAAGTGTAGTAATAATATTTTGAATTGTTTTATTAAGTAAAATAAAAGATGATTTTGTAAGTATCGCCAATAAAATCATCATTTTCATGCCAGCTATGAAAAATTAAAAAATAAATATACATATAACGGGATCAAAAGAAACAAATCATATTTTATCAATCATATTGAACGGGACCAAATAAGACCTACCAATGTTTAACACGAATAACTTTTTTATTCAATATAATTGATGTTTTCTTTTTTAGGTTGTTATTGAATTCTTGGAAATTTATAATGGATACTCACAGTACACAACAACGCGTTAAAATTATCGATATTTTCTATTCTTGTCAGTAAACCACACAAATTTATTTTTTATTTTATTTAATACCAAAAGTTGGCATACCAAATTTAATTTTTTAAATGTTCAAGAATCTGTATATTTATATAAATTAATATTTTTACTATCTGAGCGTTTAGCACTTTGGTAAGATAATAAATTCACCTTTTGGTTTAAGTGCTTAAAAGAGGGATCTATTGCGAAACTGCAGAGACAAAATTATTCAGGAAACTACCATTAGGTTATTTTTTACCTTTTTTCTAATTACTTCATTTAAAACAGTGCTTTTTTTTGCGCCACTTGAATAGAAACATTCTCTTAAACAAGGAATCAAATTAAAAAAATGCAGTAAAAGAGGGTAGTTTTTTATTTGTAATCATATTTTAATATTGTGTGTTAACACCTTTATTTGAAATAACCTGAAAAACCCTGTTGAAGACTGAATCATGCTCATTTGATTGCAGCAGTAAGTGATTCTTTGTCCTCATATTGTCGGTCAGAATCATAAACTCTACGAACCAACCATCCCCATACGTTTCCAATAATATTTATGTCCGGAGAATACGGTGGCCATTGAATTAAGGTAACATTTTTATCGGATATCCAACTGTTAATGATCCTTGCGTTGAAGATTGGCGCGTTGTCTTGCTGAAATGTCCATGGAATTGGTCCAAACTCCAAAGGCATCGGTAAACTTATGGAAAGCTTATTGCAATATTTCCTTGTAGGAGTTTGCCGTCATTTTCAATGTGGGAAACTCCAGATAAATTGTCCCAAACCAGAAAATCGAACCCATTACACCTTACACCGCTGCTTTGTATATATAATATTGTATATTGTGTCTTGGTATTGGATTTAACGGTGGTTTTTTCTTCAATTTTAGGCGCTTTAAATGTAGTGTTAAGACTCGCTGTAGTACCACTCTTCGCCTTGATTTTAGCAGCATTCAAGTGGAGCGGAGTGTATTAAGAATTATTAAAAAAGAAACCGCTCTAACGATTTTTGAATTTGTTTTTTTCATAGATTCATATTTATCAAACAAATCAGATGGCATACTTTTGTTTGAGCTCTATCTGTTTTAGTTATTAGAGAAAACAAATTTATAGTAATAATTTTTACTTTAAATTATTTTTGAAACGTTTTTTTTTAATGATATCATAATGTTATATAAACACTGCATGTTCACATAAGCTACGTTCAAGTTGGTAGCTACGAGAGCGAGTTTGTGCGATCCAGTCGTGTCCATTTTTTCTTCGAGAATGAAAATGAAACACCAGAAACGATTTCCGGGGCTGTTTTTAGAACAATTACTGACAAATTTGTGCGGCCGATAGCGGTGCAGTATCCTGTTTTGTGGTACCAACAAGACAAGGCGCCTGGCGCACACTGCTAGGCAAACAAAAACAAAAGAAGTTAATATTAATCAGCCCTATCACGAATTTCATCGTAATCGGAAACTTGTTACGAACCCCTAAAAAACGGATCACAGAATCCATCGTAGTGGAAAATCTCAAACAAATTGCCCATACGAACGGATTTGCTGATAGCTTTTTCGGGATTCATAAAAAGATTCTGATTTCGATGTAATTTGTGATAGGGCTGAATATTTTTAAATTTTCACCCATATACTACTATGGCTGAAATCAAGAGGATTAAAAATTATTGTATATCAGTTTTGAGATTTGCCAATAAAAACGATAAGTTTGTAGCAGCGTATACCAATCATTCCTGAAATAACCGAATATTAATTTCAAATTCTCATTTGAAATTCTAGTTTGAAATTCTAATTTGAAATTTGAATTTTCTCTCCAAACATAAATTGGTTTGTGTATTTGCTAAGAACAAGAAGTTTATATGAGTTTTTGCATTTCATATAATTCACAGTATTTATTTCAAGTTATGCTTGGAATAAGTAATACTTTTGACATCATAACATTGTTCTTGCTTCGGCAGAACATATACTAAAATTGGAACGATACAGAGAAGATTAGCATGGCCCCTGCGCAAGGATGACACGCAAAATCGTGAAGCGTTCCACATTTTTTTGTGAAATTTTATAGAGAATACATTTTTAGAAATAAATATCAAAATTCAGTCCCAACGTAACATTTATCACAAATAAGTTAATAGGTCTTTATTGACAATGATATGTATGTAAGTACCTTATAACGAAATATTATTTCGAACCCATTTTCTTACTTTTATCAGACAAAATAGTACTTACCTAAAAAATATTATAAAAAAAAATAAATTCTATGACTTATGAAACTTGAAGAGCATATTTGGTGAACAATAAAAAAGACATACAAGAAGGTCTATAGAAATATCTTTGTACAAAGAGGCTCATAGGTGAAATATAGGCAAAAGGGCGAGAGGCGATAGTGGCATGAGATGATTGCGCGATAGTTACTTTCGATCTAATGAGAACAAAACCAAGACGTTTGTTAATAATAATTTATTTTTTACATAAAAAAGAATTTGTATCAACTTAAAGAGTATGATAAAAGTGGAATACATAGATTTTTGCCAACTTCAGTATTCTGTCTAAACGATTAAAGTCGTATATGTTCCATATTATTCACTATGGTCACTATGAGATAATAATTTTCCCTAGCATAACGGCTACACCTATTTGAACCAAAGTTTTTATCTAAGAGTTCCTTTACAATTTTCACAATTTTGAATATAAAATTTTTTGAAATATTGATTTTTTTTTGAACATTCAATATCTTAAAAATAGGTTAATGATTTTTTTCTTAATTTTGTCCAAAACTGTGTTTTTTTTTAAATACAAAAAGTTGGCATTACAAATCTTATTTTATAAAATGTTCAAGATTTTAATATTATAAAAAAATAATTTCTTATATCAAACTACCCATAAGTGTATTACTTAATCTCAGAAAAAAAAAACATCAACCATACGTCCCATGTATCATATTCGATAGGTATTCAATTATTTTTGCCAAACAAAAATTTATGCATCAAATTTGATTCATGAGACAATGCAAAATACAATGTTTGCACACTACGGCGTATACGTAATCTTTTTTTTAAATTAATTTTATAAATTCACAATGTCCCATTTTTAATGTTGCAAGTGATAACTTGACTCGTTTCTCAAAAATTTAAAATTGTTTTATCATGAGCGTTTATGCGTTAAATGCGTGGTGGCATGTAGAATGTTTGCATTTTTTACTGTTTGCTGTTTTTACAATGAATTATTATGTAATAGCGATACATACATACGTATTTAATAATTTTTTTTTCAACGAAATATTTTTATTTTAAATATCTTAGCGCTAGAAAATGTAAGGCTAAATCGAAAACAAGTATAAAGAACAAGAGGGTTGTATCCAGAGCTGTTAAGTCATTAAATACATATATTGTGACTTAAGGACTACTTAAGTACAATTCCTTGGTTCTTATAATATTTAAGTACAAGTAAAATTCCTCGGTACTTGTACTTGAAAATTTTAAGTACCAGTACCGCGGAATTGTCCTTGTACTTAAATTCCACTAAGAAATTTAAAAAAATTGTATTTAGTAATTAAATACTGTACTTAAATACTTTTAATTCCTTAAGATTCCTTAACTTACTTTACTTTACTTTTGATGGCGCTCACAGCCCAGGATGGGCTTCGGCCTCAACTAACAAGCCCCTCCAGCCAGCTCTGTCCCTAGCTAGCCGCTTCCAGTTGCGCACACCGAGTGCTTTGATGTCGTCATTCACTTGATTGCGCCACCTGTTACGGGTTCTTCCTCTGCTGCGTACCCCATCGGGGTTGGATTCGAAGACTCGTCGGGCAGGTGCGTTGCTGTCCATACGCTCCACGTGCCCCAGCCATCTCAGCCGCTGTATTTTCAGCTTTTTGACCAGGTCAACGTCGCTGTATAGCCCGTATAGCTCGTCGTTGAATCTTCTCCTCCATACTCCTTCGATACACACCGGACCGAAAATCACACGAAAAATCTTCCTCTCAAAGCACCCTAGCAGATTTTTATCCGAATCTTTCAGTGTCCATGCTTCTGACCCATAAAGCAGGACCGGGATGATTAGGGTTTTGTATAAAGTCTCCTTGGTTCTCTGAGAGAGGGCCTTACTACTTAAATGCCTTCTTAGACCGAAGAAACAGCGGTTGGCAAGAGTAATTCTTCGCTTGATCTCTGCACTGATGTCATTCTGCGATGTAATAGTGGAGCCCAGGTAGACAAAGTCCTTGACAACTTCGAAGTTATATCTGTCCACCGTGATATTTTGCCCGAGTCGACGATGTTGAGATTCCTCTCTCGATGACAGCATATACTTCGTCTTGTCCTCATTAACCGCCAATCCCATTCTAGCCGCCTCCGATTCAATGCTCGCAAATGCCCCTGCCACAGCTCGCTTCGTTCTGCCGACAATGTCTATGTCATCCGCATATGCAAGCAATTGAACGGACTTTTGATAGATTGTACCACTGGTGTTGACATGTGCGTTGCGTACAATGGCTTCAAGAACGATGTTGAATAGGTTGCATGATAACGCGTCGCCTTGCCTCAATCCTTTCTCAACATCAAAGGAATCGGTGGTGTTCTTACCAATTTTGACGGAGCAGCGAGATTTCTCCATCGTCATCCTGCACAAGCGGACGAGTTTGGCAGGGATGCCGAGACTCGACATGGCTCTGTATAATTCGTCCCTTTTCACGCTATCATACGCGACTTTAAAATCGATAAA
The DNA here is from genome assembly GCA_949320155.1 of Melangyna quadrimaculata. Lineage (NCBI taxonomy): Eukaryota > Metazoa > Arthropoda > Insecta > Diptera > Syrphidae > Melangyna > Melangyna quadrimaculata. The sequence continues at coordinate 396,835,651 of OX439483.1, forward strand.
AAGGTGGTGTGTATCGATCTGGAAGATTCCTTAAGTAACTACTTATAATTCCTTTTAAATTCCTTTTGTAAAGAAAAATATAAGAAAAACAAAAGGAATTTAAAGGGATTAAAAGGAATCAAAAGGAATTAAAAGTACTTAAGGAATTAAAAATATTTGAAAAAGTATTTAAGTACAGTATTCAATTACTAAAGTAGTGAATAAAATTTTTTTAAATTCTTTGGTACTGGTACTTAAAATTTTTAAGTACTAGTACCGAGGAATTGTACTTGTACTTAAAAATTTTAAGTACCAAGGGATTGTACTTGTACTTGTACTTAAGCTTAAATTATACAGACCCGGTTGTATCTTTATATGAAAACTATAGTACGATTATGAAGCGGCAAACGAGTGGCGGCATCTACAATACATGAACAATCCTATATTTTACATGAAGATTTAGATGGAGAATATATGTACTTCGACCCCTACTGGATATGGTGGCTACTTCATTTGTCCCTTCATGATAGTACTCTAGTTTTCATATACAAACCCTATACATAAGGGGTATTCCCGATTCGATGCAATGGGTCTGGTATCATTGCAAAAGTGTAAAAGTGCAAATTTTTCTAGCACTGTAACAAAAAACTCCACTGAATAAAATCTTGCAACCGTTTTGCACTTTTGCTATACCCTAACCCTATTACAACAGACAAATACAATGGTATAAAATTTGCCTTGTGTAGTTGGTAATAGGTGATCAAATTTCGAAATTTTACATTTTTCGTTGCACCGGATCGGGAATACCCCTATAGATAGTTTTCATATAAAAAGTTGTATCTTTTCTATTCTGATAAGAAAATACATAATTGGTATTTAAAAAAAAAGGTTTTTATATGTGATATAATGGGTTGTTTATTTGATAAATGTTCATAGTTGAATATTTACAATTCATATAACTCACAGTATTTTTTTGAAGTTATGCTTGGAATAATTAATACTTTTAACATCACAACATTGTTCTTGCTTCGGCAGAACATATACTAAAATTGGAACGATACAGAGAAGATTAGCATGGCCCCTGCGCAAGGATGACACGCAAAATCGTGAAGCGTTCCACATTTTTTTGTGAAATTTTATACAAAATAACAAAAAAATTGTTTTCCATAATTTAAAAGCGGGAATTTATGTTTTGAAAAAAAAAAAATAAATTTCTATGTTAGACTTCATGATCCTTTTCCTCTAGAAATGAAATTCACAACTGGGTCGTACCTTTGTTCATGAAAACTATACTGTACTATCATGAAGCGCAAAACGGGTTGCGGCGTCTAGATTAAGTGGCCGACCCTATATTTTATATGGTGATTTAGACTGACTTAGATTTTCTTTAGAAAAGAGAAAAGAGAAGACTCTTCGCCCCTACAGGCTATGGTCTCTACTAAAATAATGGGCATCTCAGAATACTCTAGTTTTCATATACAAAGGTCACTTACTCGATCTTATGTTCAAGTGGCTCAAAACTTGAATATTGGGTGCATAATTATAAACACCATAACATTGAGTTTTAGTATGATACTAATTAAAATTTAATTTTAAAACAGTTTACTAAAATGTTCTAAATTTGAAACACTGTTTAATTAGAATCATATTAAACCAATTTCCTTCATTAAATCTAGGTAAACATGCCCAAAAATGTGACAGCTTGTGCAAAAAATTCTCTAACATTTTGACATTTATAAAAGTCAAAGTGTCATAATGGATTAAGTACGATATTAAAAAGATAAAATAGCCATTTGGTGATTTTAACGTTAGTAAAATGTTTAAAATTAGCAAAATACAATTTTTGACCTAGTATTATACTAAAGATGATTTAACATGGTAGTATATCGAATAAATTGTGCACGATGGGTATCAGATAAAAATGGTCAAAAGCTTGCAATTCATTCATATTTATTTGCTTTTGAACTAAAAAATGCAAATTAAATTTTTAAACAAATAAAAATCTATGCAAATCAAAATTTGGAAGTCGTTAGAGCGGCTTTATTAAAAAAAATAATTTAGTTTTATTTAAAATTAAAAAAAAAGAACACATTTTAAAAATAACTACTAAACCTCTTTTTCTGAGTTACGTTTCAAGTCACTAGCTAGCTACCTTATCAGAAACAAAGTTAACCTTTCCAATGATAAAGGTTCTTCTTGAAAAGTCTACGTAAATACATGTTTATATTTAAATTAAAAATTCTTCAACTCTCCCTAGGTCCGAACTCTGAAAAGTCTGACACATCACTTCGAAATCAAAACATATGTTTTCGGCGTTTTTGGAGAGCATTGAAACCGAATGGAATGAAATACTCATAATTTCTCTCTTCTCGCGAATACTTTTTTTTTTTTCTTTCATTCTTTCGTTTGGATTAGTGTGTCTTTGCTCTCTGCAAAAAAAAAAAATAATCTACACAACACACACAAACAAGAAACGAGAAATTTTACACGAAACTACTTCTTTTCTTTACTTCTTTTATCTTGCAGAACTTTTCATTCTCTCAGTGCTCGCAGATACACAGTTGGATTCGGTCGGATTTCAGAATAGTAAACTTGTCGTTTCGTCTGGGTGAAGTGTTTATTGTTGTTGTTTTGTGCACAAATTTTTATATCTCATGTAGTAATATAGTTCTTCTTTTTTACTGCTGTTGTTGTTTTGTTAATTTTCTACATTTCATCTCTATCCCTTTTGGATTGAAAGGAAAAAATAATAAAATAAAACCCCATCGTCATCAGGCAGGCATCAACGACACGAAAAAAGAACTACATACCTTATCGCGGATCGGAAAAAAGGAATACATTTTTATTTATACGCGAACGAGTTGCGTTGCGAGTTCTTTGTTATATTGTTTCAAAACAAAATTTTATAAATTATGAATAAATATAAACGTTAAAATAGGTTCTATTCGCATTTTTCTTGCATTATCTACCCTGAAAAATGCTTTTAACCAATGAATTTCTGTGCTGAAAAAAAAAGGATATCACACAGAGAAAAAAGGGAGTAGTTAGTGATCCATAAAGGAATACAAAAATAAATATACAAGAATATCCCTACGCAAAGTGAAAATTAGAAACTTAAAAAAATCATTCCATATGATGAGAATGATATCCATAGTGTACGGTGTTGTGTAATCGTTATCAGTCGAAGGATTAAAGAGCATAACTTTGATCCTCGTCAAATTTATTACTAAACAAAATAAAAGAAGGTTAATAATTGAAGAAAATCTGCATTGATTGAATTCCCAAGTCCCATTTTCCAGCCTAAAAATGGTTCTAAATTTTCTCGAGGGTAAGTCACAGTCCCAGTATATTTTTATCGATGCTCTGTATAGAGTTTTCCTCTGTACATACATACATACGTACATAGGTTCTTGGTATTATAGGTACTCCAGGGTTCAGAGTATTTTCTGCATAATTGCTTTCGCTGTCGTCAAGTAGGTAACGAATGATAACGATATATAGGGATAGGGAATTCCTGAAAAAATTATACTTAGATATATTTGTTTTAAAACTTCCGATTAAAATTATGTTTCTTGAAGAACATCTGGTTGTCTTGGATTTTTGCAAACTGTATGTACATAATTTTGTTTTTGAGAAATTGTGTTTTTTTGTGTGTCCTTCGTCGAAAAGATGAATGAAAAAAATGTACATAACTTTTGGAAAAACACACCCTTCTTTATGTTTTCTTTATGTGCTCTTTTTCCCATCCTTCACCACTACCACCATCAACACCACCAACCCACATACAGTGATAATAAAAGGATGAAGGATTCAAAAATAAGGATACAAAAATATTGTTGGTACGAAGTAAAACTACCTATACCTACCTATAGTTCGCTCTTGCACATGAATATAACTGTAAAGTATGTGATAGTAGTTGTGTTTATCATTTTGTGCAATGTCTTGTTACTGTTCTTCATTCTGCAATTTAAAGGGAATATGGAGGGTAAATGACATACTGCAGAGCAATAACAATATAGAATTTAGCAAGTGGTTTCACACATTATCCCTAACTAACCTACCAACAACACAAGGATATTTTTAACTAAGAACATGTCAATTGAACTGATAAGCCCCTCGGATGCACTGATTGTGTAATGCGTCTGTTTCCTCTAAGTTTAGTCATTTTAATTTTTTTCAGCAAAATTACTCAACAATTTAATATTTTGAATAATTTTTTAACTGTATAAGTGTATAGGTATTATGAAACTCGAATTCAGTTAGATGACAATGAAAGAGCAATTAAAGCAGTTAAATACGGTGTTTATATTTGAATGACTCAGAATATCAATCTGTCACATTTTAACAATTTGTTTTTTTTTTTTTACAATAAAATAGTAATAGTAGTATAAGGGCCAGTTTCACACTGAACACTTACCGGAATAAGTTGCACTTAAGATTTGCATAATTGTACTTTTTGGTTATTTCCGCAGTCTGAGTTAGTGATTAGACGACAGACCTACTTTTGCCAAAAAGTACAAAAGTGAAATATAAATAGGTAGCTATGCTGAAGACACCTACTTGAAAATTGTGTATAGTGGCTTAATTTATCTGTCAGAGCAATTTTTTGTGTTTTTTTTTTGCAAGCAGGTTTCTTTAGCGAAGATTTTAATTTCTCACTTTTGTACTTTTTGAAAAAAGTAGGTCTATGCAGTTAAGCCTTTAAGGGTCCAACACGGAGGACTTATGTAGAACTTATTCAGGTAAGTGTGCACTGCAAAAATTGCCATTTTGTATCCTATATTGCGCACTTAATTGCCACTACAGGGAAGGCCGACACATTCAGACCTGTAAAATTAATCTTAAATCGAAAAAATAAATCAATTTGTTTGCCCATTGTAACACAAAAATTGACAAAATCTGAATTTTGACATATCCAAGTAAAAAAATTGATAGTGTTTTACCAATGGAAAACACCGTAATATACAAAGCTATCCCACAAGAAATTTCAAAAACAGCCGACTACTTTCAGAAACATAACTGGATACTAAAGCACCCAGTTTGGTAGAGGATCGCAACGTGGCTGGTTGTGCTTCTTGCACAACCATGCTGATACAGTTTTATTTAAAAAAAAATTTAAACAGTAATTGTTAATTATTTTAAAATAATAATACGCAAAACCCAGGATGGAATCTCCTTGTGGAGAGGAGGTTGTCTATTCTGGTAAACCGGAGACATTTCTCAGCAACTGATTAGTTCCCAAAACTAATTATTGGATACCGTTTCTCCGTTTACTTTTAAAACGGACCAGGCGAAGTGCAGTTTCGCCCAGCAACCGCTTCAGCTGCCTAACAGGGCTGATTGTATAAGCTCCATGAGCAAGAGCTGTCATAACTCACTTACTAGAGCCATGTTGGCATATTCATTTTACTTCTTGCGAGAGCCATACATTATACCCTCCTTTAAATTAAATTAAACAATCCATGTAATTTAAGAAAAAAAACGTTCGTATTTTCAACAGAACAAATGTTAATGTCTTTTTAAAGTCTCAATTAACGAATCTGAATCTAGTAAAGCACCCTAGATAACTCTGCATACAAATATGAATGCGTTTTCTGCTTACTCAGTCGGACATCAATTCTTTCTTATAAATTAAAGGAACCATCTACAACCATACAGAAGTGAAATTTCCATAAAAACTAAAATATTGTGATGTGGTATGGAAAAGTAAATTAGCGGCCAGTTCTAGCTTTCATTGAAAATTTTGTCTTTCAATTCTGATGCACTTAAACAAATAAAACTGATGGCGTTTTGGTACCAAAATGATGGTTGTCAGTTATATATTTTTTTAGTCAAAAAAATGTTTAGTTGCTTTAACACTTGCTTATAAAATCACTTTTAGTTTTTCAATGATGAAAATCGTTTTCAATGAACAGCTGATATTTTGTTCCAAAAAGTGGAACACATTTGTTCGAATGAAATGTGTTCCTTTCTCTTCCTATTCTCGCCTGTCAGTTTTTCGTTCAATGATCGACTCTAACCTCAAAGTTGTTTTTTGTATGGGGAATGGAATTTTCAATGAAAGAAAATTTCATGATGGCTATAACCGACTTATCAGAAAATATTCCACTGTTTCACTGATTTGTGTTTCAATGATGGTTTTCAATGAAAGCTATAACTGGAGCCTTAAGAAATGTAGATTGATTGAAACAGTAAAAAAATGGAACACATAAAACTGGAATGAAATGTTCCATTTCTAGTAAACTGTCAATCAGCTGATCAGTAAAACGAATTTTCAGCAGTAAAATAGATACATAGGTTCTAGTTTTACAAACAATATTATTTTCTGAGATTCTTTTTGGTTAAAAAAATATATTTCAATTGAGTTGTCATCGATTCCTAAAATTTTTATGTTTCAATTTTTTTAAAAGCACATGAAATTATGTATACCCATTTGGAGTTGGAAGGAAAAGTGTCAATAAAATTTATATCACAACAAAAACATTTAAATTTGAATGATCTTTAGTATATGTATCTACAAAAGAAATACATATTTTTACCCAAACATGTTCAAAAATACATCGGTAAGCATTATCTATGTCTATATTAAACCTGAGGAATTGGCTTCACATCGCGCGATGTATTTTGACATCTCTATAAGTTACCTCCCTCTCGCAAATTGTCACAAAGTGATGTAGTTCGCTCCAACCTCATTCTCATCCGAAAACTTGACAACTGTCAGATATTTTCCGACAATTAAAAACAAAATTTAATTATTTATGCGACAGAAATTTGACAAATTGAAGTTGTCACTTTACAAAATGTCACCTGTTAGACCCCGATTACTCGTTTCGTTTCGTCTTTTTTAAAAATGGGACGAGGTGATCTTTTTTCTGATTTGAAATGCGAAATGCGATGTTGTCAAAAAACGAAGTAAACAAAAATTATTATTGAATTGGTAAATTAGTTTTCGTAATTGAATATAAGTAGTATACGAGTATATTTGATAAAGAAGAAATTAAAAATCATTTTTATTTAATTTTACTGATTATTTTCCCACCAAACAAACCCAAATACCAAATTCCATCCGCTGCAAAATAAAGGAAGGAAGTAGGTATTTTCGCAGACCGGGTAATCACGAACGTAACTACGTGCCTGTCAAAAAGACGAAACGAACGAAAACACGAACCTAATAGTGCCCGATTACACGATTCGTTTTTCCGGTTGTTTCGTCTTTTTGACAGCTTGGGTGAGGGGAGTAGAAATGTAGAGGGAAGGAAGTAACGCGAAAGCAGGAATGAAAATTTCAAGACTTTTTCTGGTTGAACTTTGACGTTTCTGATTTGGCAACTACAATGCTCCTCGATGTAAGCAAAAAACGATTTGAACAACAACAATTACTGAATAAGAAAATTGTTTTTCGTGATTGAATATACCTAATATACGAGTATATTTGAAAAAGAAGTGATTACAAAATATTTTTATTTATTACTACTGATTATTTTCACACAAAACAACCCCAAATTCCATGAATGTCAAAATAACGAAAGGAAGAAAGTCCGTATTTTCGCGAACCATGTAATCATGATCGTTCGTGCCTTCAAAAACACGAAAGACGAAACGAACGAAAAAACGAACCGTATAATCAGGCTCATAATGTGCCCGATTACACGATGCGTATTTTTGGTTGTTTCGTCTTTCGCCTTTCTGACAGATTTGGTGAGGGGAGTAGAAGTATATCAGGAAGGAAGTAACGAGAGCAGGAACGAAAATTTCAAGACTTTTTCGTTGAACTTTGACGTTTCTGTTTTGGCAACCATAATGCTCCTCGATGTCAGCATTTTAGCAAAAAACGATTTGAACAAAAATTATCGAATTGAAAAATTGTTTTTCGTAATTGGATACAGAATGTATTTGAGAAATAAGTGATACAAAAATATTTTTATTCATTGCTACTGATTATTTTCTTACAAAAAAACCCCAAATTCCATTAACGTCAAAATAACGAATGGAAGTACGTAGGGGAAAATTGTTGTAGAAGGTCAAACTGTCTCACTGTTCGGCGGGGGTTCGAAGATTGAGACAGCGTAGGGCGCACAGTGGGTCTCATTGTTCGACCTTTGAATCTGTCTCACTGTTTATAATTTTTATCATTTTCAAGAAAAACTTTTGTGCATACCAAACAGGAAAGATTACCGTAGATTTTTGTTTGTATATTGAAAAAAACACATAATAACAAGCCAATAAAAAAAGGGCCTCACTTACCTAAATATTTGAAGATGCTACACAAATTTTAAAAACACAAAAAAAAAAAATTTGTTGCTCTTTTTTTCACTCTTTACTCACTGAGAGCACACGCGCAACTGGGTGTTGTAGTCCAGTAACCTTGTCGTTTGTATGTAAGGCACCGTTTGCGTCAAATCTGGTATTTCTGATTTTTTGCTGAGTTGTTCAGGATAAAGGCCTAGTAAATAACCTAAGTTTTCGACCTCGAGCGTCAACCGCTTCATGGTCAAAAATCGAAAAAAACCGCGATTTTGTCACGCTTTTTTCAGTTATTGGCGATTTTAGTCCTAAAGAAGTAATTTTAAGTAAAAACATTTTTCTTTGATTTCAAAGTAACCTACTTTGCTCCAATTTGAGCCCAAACCCATCTCTGTAGACCGAATGGTTTCCAAAATACAGCACTTCAAAATTAAGCGCTAGAAAAAAAAAATATAACAAGCAGTGTTATCAAACAATATAATGGAAATTAAAGAATGGTTGACATAAATGCATCAAAGCATTGGAGCGTGTAGGTTGAGCCAAAATAATAGGACAATCATGCTGGAAGGGGGGTCGATATACCCCCGTTAAGATGGGAGGGGCAATTATCTAACAATATGACTTAAGCTAGAAACAACACTTTTGAAAAACAATGGTAACACCCACAATATTCTCCTATAGCTTATCTTGAACCCAGAAACCCATTCTTGAATTTGCTTTTTAAATAAAGTTATTTTAATCGATAGTTTTTGAGAAATTATTTTCCAAACTCAAAATATTAAAAAAGAAATTTGCTCTAAGGATCCTGTTTCTACTCAGTAAATAATAGAAAATTATGTCAATGTACTATGTTCGGAACAGAAATAAAAGTTGCGGAATTGAAAAGAAACGTTATTGTCTGCACCGAAATGTCTGTGCAAGTTTCTGGGAAGCTAACAAATTAAATCTCTCACTGTTCGGACTGTCTCACTGTTCCAACCTTTCCCCTACGTATTTTCGCGAACCATGTAATCATGAACGTTCGTGCCTGTCAAAAAGACGAAAGACGAAACGAACGAAAAAACGAAGCGTATAATCAGGCTCATAGGCATCAGCATCTAAGCGGGTGAACGGTAGTATTTTCAATTTTTGGCGACATCAATCAAAGTGATACGACAGTGCACCGAAACCATGAGAGGAGAGCAATACTTTGTTTTTACACTAGCAATATCAATATGGCTTTTTAGAATAAAAGCAATATATCTCCGTCTCATAGCTTCAAAGACAAAATTTTGATTGCGTTAAATTTATTGATAAATAATTCACTACAAAAAATCGGAAGACGAAAAGCAAACACAATCTAATCCCAAAATGAAAACTCGAAGTAACTTTTGTAAGTTAACAGTTAGAAACAAATAGAACGCACCAATGTCATTAACCCAAAATGTTGGCTGACAATTTGGTAAAAATCCCCATATCGGTGCACAATTGGTTAATTTGTAAGCTGTTTTCGATTAACCGGCCTATAACGGTACCTTCATTCTAGGTGTTTGGAAAGGTATTTTTTCATCTGTGATGATGATGATGACATTAACTGATTTTTTGTCATCCTAGACGTGTCTCACTTCTTCGCAGACTCCATAAATTATGTCCTATTCAATCTGAATAATAAACCCTTTAAACGATATTAATTATTAATATTCAAGTAAACAAACAAAAAATTGATATTTCCTAAATCTGCACCGAGGCTGGACAATAATTACCTACCTAAACATACCTCCCTATAGGTAGGTATGTATAAAAAAAAAGGATTTAACATTTTTCATACACTCTTCCTTGTCTCCAACTCCAGTACCAAAGTAGATAGGTTGTTGGTATTATAAAGCTACCATAGTCTCTTTGTCCAGTTTATTTATAACTTTGTTTTGAAGTGAAATTCTGTGGATACACTGCATTATAAAAGGCAAAAGGAAAACAAAATTGATAAAACAACAACAAACCATCAAGTGCTAAAGTTGCTTGCCCTAAAAAGGATAATAAACAAACCCCATATCTTGGCATTACCATTTTTGTCCTGCTATAGCCAGGCCACCACCACTTTTCCATTTTTAATTCAAGTCCAAGTATATGTGGTTGTTTAATTTTATTACCAACACATTCATGCTAAAGTCATAGAAAATTCAACGTCTCCCTATACACATTTATATCATCCAAATTTTTGTTGATATTTTGTATTAAAATCCTATCGTCCTGTCTCGTGTGCCTGCCTCATACGGTTCTCATTCTTTTGTCTGCGTTTAGCTTTTCAGCTCTGTAAATTTACCCATTTTTGTCCGTTTTACAGTGAAAATATACCAACAATTGTAATTGCAGGACTGTGTCAAGTATATGTATATACAAATATACAAACGTATATGATCCATGCGAAATGCAATATAGAGATGTCCAAGAAAGAAAAAAATGCATTGAAACAACATTCTTTATGTATATGCGCATGAAAAACAAAAACATAAAACACAGATGGATGGTGTTTTTGTGTACCTGCTGCTGTATCTGTTCTGTTATTATTACTTCCGAAATCATGTATGTAGGTTGTACATGAAGGATTTACAACTACAAGTGCATACATGGATATTCGTCTTTTCTACGCATGCATGTCATGTTTTCAGAGAAAACAGTAAACACACAAATAGAAGGTACATATTGGGCAAAAAGGATATTATTTGAAAGTGTGAGTTCTGGTTAAAGGGAAGTATAAATATTGAAGAGAAATTGCTTGAAAACAAGAAAAGAGAGCATCCTTCTTCCGTGTTACCCATCGAATGCGAATTCAAATCATTTCATATTCATTCATTCCTTTATGAGTTATGAAAAATGAATCAGGCAGATAAAAGCTGTTTTCGAAAACCAAGGAATGAATGCGTTATAATTTCGTGAAATCGACAAATCGTCCCCATGTTGAAAACTATTTTAAACAATATCAAACAATATTAAGTAAGATATTTCAAAATAAAACAAAAAAGAAAAGTTGATTATTTTTTTTAACTAAGTGTGGAGAAATGATTTTTTTTCTTGACAAACAGTTTCTTGGGCAAACAGTCCACTTAGCTTCATTCTTATTAGAGCCTGATTATACGGTTCGTTTCGTCTTTTTGACAGGCACGAACGTTCATGATTACATGGTTCACGAAAATACGTACATACATACGTACTTCCATTCGTTATTGTGACGTTCATAAAATTTGGGGTTGTTATGTAAGAAAATAATCAGTAGGAATAAATAAAAATATTTTGTAAGCTAAGCACACAGGTCTTCAACAAAAAAAATACATGCATTTCTTATGGCAAAGATTTTTGTCGAAAAAAAAGTTTGAGGTTCAATTTTTTTTATCGAGCTGTGAACCACCCTGATAAAAAATTTTGTACTCACCACTGCTCACCACGAATATTTTTCGCGCAAAACAATGTCATTGACTGTTTTGTGAAAAAAATATATATTTTTCGTTTCACCCCAGATGTACCTACAAAAAAAAAATTTCTCACCACGAATTTTTTTTTTCGTTCATAAGAACTGTATACTAGGCTTTAATCACTTAAGCCTAGTACATACTTCCCCGTGAAGTGAACATTCGCCTGTGTAGAAAATGAACTTTTGACTTTTATAACTGATACACACTTGTGAATGCGCTCGTGAACGCTTGACGTTTGAAACCTCAATGTATCAAATGCCTACCAAAAATAAAACTTTGCTGTGTAAATTCATTATGAAAGAATCAGTTGTTGTATTTTTTTAATTTTTCAACTTGTTTCACATTCTAAAAGCACGCTACGCAAAGAACAAACTGATAATTAACATTACACATTTTTGTTTCTTTTATCCAACTGTCAAACCTTCACCAAGCCGTTCCCGTGCATTTTGCTCGTGAATTGCCCGTGAACAAAAACTCAGCTTCACGAGCACGTTCACGGGTGAACAAAAAGGCGAAATTTATATGGGTTCATAGTTGTTTCACAAGTATGTACTAGGCTTTATTACTCAAATACAATCGTATATTAGGTGTAAAAGTAAAGTAAGTAAGTCATCTTTTTCTCGATAGTCGACTCGTGCTTCAGATCCATCTGACAAATAAATGAATTTTTGGATGAATTTTTGACATTTGTTGAGAATTCATCGCAAAAACGTAGAAAATAGTGCAATGGAATCACTGTTTTTACTTTAGCTTAATTCTTAAGCACAGATGTTTATCGTCGCAGAGATGTTTATCGTCGCGAACAAAGCATATTTGTTGTTTCATTTTACATGGAATTTTTTTTTTTTGCTAACAGAGATGTTTATCGTCGCGAACTAAGCATAATTGTTATTGTATTTTACAATGGAATTTTGTTTTTGCTAACATAGAGGGCACTTAAAAATGCTAATGTACATTTTGACGAAATAAGTGCGAATTTTGAGGAAATTATATGAATATTTGTCCAAACATGGTAGAAACTAGTAGAAACTTCTTTTTCTGAACAAGACACGAATAGTTCAAGTGGTATTTTTGTTGTACGTACCTACTACACCACGGTTTTATATTATTTTTTTTTAGAAGAAGTAAAAGAACTTATTTTTTTCCCGTGGCACAAAAATTACATTTTTTTTTTATAATTGTGGTACCAAAATATTTTTTCGAGCGGCAACGCTGACCATGGATTCTTAAAAAAAATCATAAACCCAAACAATTTTGTTTAAAGAATGACAGGTGATGTCAATATGAGTAATGCCAAACCCCAATTTTTTCAGATTTTTTCTTTGCTGTTGTGATGGCTGCAATGATTCTGTGCAGCAAATTTAGAAATATGGCTAATGGCTAAAACAGTTGTGCAGCCAGTCTGCACGCTGCACACGTAACACATGTGCATAGTTTCTGACTTTCATGATGCATAGTTATGTCAAATCAAAACATGAAAACAGATCGTTGCCGATGTGACAGGATAGTGCTTTTTTGGCACGATATTTTCTAACATTTATATATAATACAACAAGGTGGCACGAAATTCAATAGAGCAGTTTTATGATATCCATTATTTGACTTTAAAATAATTTACGTTTTAACAAAATAAGTGCGAACTTTTATGAAATTATATGAAAATTTGTCTAAATGACGGTGTTCACATTGGACTCCTCCGAATTTAGAAAGGAGAACGTCAAAAAAAATCCACAAATTTTTTATTTTTTTAAAAAATTACTACTTTTCTCCCTTTCTAACTATAAAGTGGGAGTGAGATAAATTTGAGAGAAGTCAAAAATAGTCGGAAGAGGCAGTCCAATGTGAACACCGTCAATGACTTTCAAATTAGTAGACAATTCTATTTCTGGACAAGACACGAATGGTTCAAGTGGAGTTTTTTGTTGTAGGTACCTACTACACCACGTTTTTATAATTTTTGTTTTTTTTTTTTAAAGTAGAAGAACTTGTGTTTTTTCCCGTGGCACGAAAATGAAATTTTCGAATTTTTTAATTGTGGCACCAAAATATTTCTTTGAGCGAAAACGCTGGCTTCATGGATTCTTCAAAAAAAATCACCAACACAAACAATTTTTTTTATAGAATGACAGGTGATGTCAATATGAGTAATGCCAAATACCAATTATTTAAGATTTTTTTCTTTGCTGCTGTGGCTGCAATGATGCTGCGCAGCAAATTTAGAAATAAAGATATCGTGCAGCGATGCGCTGCATGCAGACTTTGAGTGAATCTTCTCCCATAAGAACATGTGTAAATTAATTTCGCTGCATGGAAAATGCTGCACATGTGTTTAGCACATAAAACAGATGAGCAGCAAGTCTGCACGCACCTATGTATGCAGCGCTGGTTTCTGATGCATAGTTACATCAAATCAAAAAATGAAAGGAAACTTCATGCAGCGTTGCCTATGTGATACGAAAGCTTTTTTAGCAAGGGAAAAAAATATTCAATATGCCAGTTTTATAATGTCCATTATTTCACTTAAAAGAAAGGTGTACTTTTCATGGTTTCTGATGCATAGTTACATCAAATCAAAAAATGAAAGGAAACTTCATGCAGCGTTGCCTATGTGATACGATAGCTTTTTTAGCAAGGGAAAAAAATATTCAATATACCAGTTTTATAATGTCCATTATTTCACTTAAAAGAAAAGTGTACTTTTTAAAGAAATAAGTGCGAATTTTGAAGAAATTATATGAATATTTGTCCAAATGACGTTGTTTCTGGACAAGACACGTATGGTTCAAGCGGTATTTTTTGTTGTACGTACCTATTACACAACGTTTTTATATTATTTTTCTTTTAGAAAAAGTAGAAGAACTTTATATTTTTTCCCATGGCATGAAATCGAGAGATTTTTTAATATTGTGGTACCAAAATATTTTTTCGAGCGGCAACGCTGACTTCATGGAGTCTTAAAAAAAAACAATAATAATAATAATTTTAACTATATGCCTGTAAGATATCAGGTCTTTTAAATGCAATGCACGCCACTAGTTAGAAGGAATAAAAGGAAAGGAAAGATTTTGTTGGCACAGTGGATTGAGAATTTGATGTTAATTATCTCATAAAATTCCACGGGTGGCATCCAGTTGAAGTTGGAGAATATAGAAAAGAATGCTACCTAGACTGGTACTGGAACTCACACGTCCAGGTAAGCAGTCAAACACTATATCCACTGTGCCATTGCCACCCAATTTTGTTTAAAGAATGACAGGTGATATCAATATGAGTAATCCCAAACCCCAATTATTTCAGATTTTTTTCTTTGCTGTTGTGCTTGCTGCATTGATTCTGCGCAGCAAACCACCCTGATAAAAAATTTTGTACTCACCACTGCTCACCACGAATATTTTTCGCGCAAAACAATGTCATTGACTGTTTTGTGAAAAAAATATATATTTTTCGTTTCACCCCTGATGTACCTACAAAAAAAAAATTTCTCACCACGAATTTTTTTTTTTCGTTCATAAGAACTGTATACTAGGCTTTAATCACTTAAGCCTAGTACATACTTCCCCGTGAAGTGAACATTCGCCTGTGTAGAAAATGAACTTTTGACATTTATAACTGATACACACTTGTGAATGCGCTCGTGAACGCTTGACGTTTGAAACCTCAATGTATCAAATGCCTACCAAAAACAAAACTTTGCTGTGTAAATTCATTATGAAAGAATCAGTTGTTGTATTTTTTTAATTTTTCAACTTGTTTCACATTCTAAAAGCACGCTACGCAAAGAACAAACTGATAATTAACATTACACATTTTTGTTTCTTTTATCCAACTGTCAAACCTTCACCAAGCCGTTCCCGTGCATTTTGCTCGTGAATTGCCCGTGAACAAAAACTCAGCTTCACGAGCACGTTCACGGGTGAACAACAAAGGCGAAATTTATATGGGTTCATAGTTGTTTCACAAGTATGTACTAGGCTTTATTACTCAAATACAATCGTATATTAGGTGTAAAAGTAAAGTAAGTAAGTCATCTTTTTCTCGATAGTCGACTCGTGCTTCAGATCCATCTGACAAATAAATGAATTTTTGGATGAATTTTTGACATTTGTTGAGAATTCATCGCAAAAACGTAGAAAATAGTGCAATGGAATCACTGTTTTTACTTTAGCTTAATTCTTAAGCACAGATGTTTATCGTCGCAGAGATGTTTATCGTCGCGAACAAAGCATATTTGTTGTTTCATTTTACATGGAATTTTTTTTTTTTGCTAACAGAGATGTTTATCGTCGCGAACTAAGCATAATTGTTATTGTATTTTACAATGGAATTTTGTTTTTGCTAACATAGAGGGCACTTAAAAATGCTAATGTACATTTTGACGAAATAAGTGCGAATTTTGAGGAAATTATATGAATATTTGTCCAAACATGGTAGAAACTAGTAGAAACTTCTTTTTCTGAAAAAGACACGAATAGTTCAAGTGGTATTTTTGTTGTACGTACCTACTACACCACGGTTTTATATTATTTTTTTTTAGAAGAAGTAAAAGAACTTATTTTTTTCCCGTGGCACAAAAATTACATTTTTTTTTTATAATGGTGGTACGAAAATATTTTTTCGAGCGGCAACGCTGACCATGGATTCTTAAAAAAAATCATAAACCCAAACAATTTTGTTTAAAGAATGACAGGTGATGTCAATATGAGTAATGCCAAACCCCAATTTTTTCAGATTTTTTCTTTGCTGCTGTGATGGCTGCAATGATTCTGTGCAGCAAATTTAGAAATATGGCTAATGGCTAAAACAGTTGTGCAGCCAGTCTGCACGCTGCACACGTAACACATGTGCATAGTTTCTGACTTTCATGATGCATAATTATGTCAAATCAAAACATGAAAACAGATCGTTGCCGATGTGACAGGATAGTGCTTTTTTGGCACGATATTTTCTAACATTTATATATAATACAACAAGGTGGCACGAAATTCAATAGAGCAGTTTTATGATATCCATTATTTGACTTTAAAATAATTTACGTTTTAACAAAATAAGTGCGAACTTTTATGAAATTATATGAAAATTTGTCTAAATGACGGTGTTCACATTGGACTCCTCCGAATTTAGAAAGGAGAACGTCAAAAAAAATCCACAAATTTTTTATTTTTTTAAAAAATTACTACTTTTCTCCCTTTCTAACTATAAAGTGGGAGTGAGATAAATTTGAGAGAAGTCAAAAATAGTCGGAAGAGGCAGTCCAATGTGAACACCGTCAATGACTTTCAAATTAGTAGACAATTCTATTTCTGGACAAGACACGAATGGTTCAAGTGGAGTTTTTTGTTGTAGGTACCTACTACACCACGTTTTTATAATTTTTGTTTTTTTTTTAAAGTAGAAGAACTTGTGTTTTTTCCCGTGGCACGAAAATGAAATTTTCGAATTTTTTAATTGTGGCACCAAAATATTTCTTTGAGCGAAAACGCTGGCTTCATGGATTCTTCAAAAAAAATCACCAACACAAACAATTTTTTTTATAGAATGACAGGTGATGTCAATATGAGTAATGCCAAATACCAATTATTTAAGATTTTTTTCTTTGCTGCTGTGGCTGCAATGATGCTGCGCAGCAAATTTAGAAATAAAGATATCGTGCAGCGATGCGCTGCATGCAGACTTTGAGTGAATCTTCTCCCATAAGAACATGTGTAAATTAATTTCGCTGCATGGAAAATGCTGCACATGTGTTTAGCACATAAAACAGATGAGCAGCAAGTCTGCACGCACCTATGTATGCAGCGCTGGTTTCTGATGCATAGTTACATCAAATCAAAAAATGAAAGGAAACTTCATGCAGCGTTGCCTATGTGATACGAAAGCTTTTTTAGCAAGGGAAAAAAATATTCAATATGCCAGTTTTATAATGTCCATTATTTCACTTAAAAGAAAGGTGTACTTTTCATGGTTTCTGATGCATAGTTACATCAAATCAAAAAATGAAAGGAAACTTCATGCAGCTTTGCCTATGTGATACGATAGCTTTTTTAGCAAGGGAAAAAAATATTCAATATACCAGTTTTATAATGTCCATTATTTCACTTAAAAGAAAAGTGTACTTTTTAAAGAAATAAGTGCGAATTTTGAAGAAATTATATGAATATTTGTCCAAATGACGTTGTTTCTGGACAAGACACGTATGGTTCAAGCGGTATTTTTTGTTGTACGTACCTATTACACAACGTTTTTATATTATTTTTCTTTTAGAAAAAGTAGAAGAACTTTATATTTTTTCCCATGGCATGAAATCGAGAGATTTTTTAATATTGTGGTACCAAAATATTTTTTCGAGCGGCAACGCTGACTTCATGGAGTCTTAAAAAAAAACAATAATAATAATAATTTTAACTATATGCCTGTAAGATATCAGGTCTTTTAAATGCAATGCACGCCACTAGTTAGAAGGAATAAAAGGAAAGGAAAGATTTTGTTGGCACAGTGGATTGAGAATTAGATGTTAATTATCTCATAAAATTCCACGGGTGGCATCCAGTTGAAGTTGGAGAATATAGAAAAGAATGCTACCTAGACTGGTACTGGAACTCACACGTCCAGGTAAGCAGTCAAACACTATATCCACTGTGCCATTGCCACCCAATTTTGTTTAAAGAATGACAGGTGATATCAATATGAGTAATCCCAAACCCCAATTATTTCAGATTTTTTTCTTTGCTGTTGTGCTTGCTGCATTGATTCTGCGCAGCAAATTTAGAAATAGAGATATCGTGTAGCGTTGGGTGGGCTGCATGCAGACTTTGAGAAAATCTGCTCCCATAAGAACCTGTGTAATTCAATTTCGCTGCATGAAAAATGCTGCAAATCTGTGTAGAACATAACCCCTACAAATTTGGTGGCCGGTTTGGTATGTTTAAAAAAAAAACATTGCCTCGTCATCAAACGTTAAAAGTCAAACTCACCCAATATTGCTCAGTAGATAGCAGGGCATCTGAAATTTGAATACATGTCAATTTGGCACGCCCATGGATTTCACTAATCAGCCAATTTTGGTTGATTAGCGTTAGTTAATTAAAGCATATGAAAGTCACATATTAAATTTAACCCAATGTGACCAAACTGGCCCTAATAGCGTTTTCACACCAAACCCAAAACCCGGTTTTCGCGAAAATATCGGTTTTGGCTGAAAAGCTAAATCCAATCACACAAGTTTTCCCATACATTTTCGCTAAACCACAGGTTTTGATAAAACACAAGTTTTAAATAAAACCTGTCGATAAACATGTTGGATTTGCAAGATGAACTAAACAAACACACCTTGTGAAACATTCAGCTCACAATTAAACATCATATAAATAGCTGACGGGTTGCTGCCTGGAAAAAAATAATTTTTCAGCTGGAACACAAGAGACCGCGACGCAGTGTCGCGCATCCTTACTATTACGTGAAATTGATCGGTTAAGAAATAAATTTAATATAACGAATCAGGATTCATTGCATTTCCTTTTTTAACCTTTAATATTTAAAAAGTGTCTTTTAATTTCGCATAAAATACTTGATTTTCCCTTTACTGTGGCACTGCAAATATTCAAAGCGGCGTGGCCCTAATTCGAGATCATTGCGTTCAAGCAAAAAAAAATGAAATGTCAAATGAAATGAAAATGAAATTTTCGGTGTGAACGCTTTTCAAGTTTTCGTAAACTTATTGCCGAAAACCGCGTTTTGGGTTTGGTGTGAAAAGGCAAGAGCTATAGAGGTTAGAACATAGAAGTTTGCCTTTTTCAGTTTTTGACATTACACTCCCTAACGTCTTCTAGATGAGTGGCAAACACTTAACACGCCATGTATGTTGAATACTCAGTGACAATCCCTTTATCAAGACCAACCATACAATTTGATCAGTACATTTGTTTTTGTATTCTGAAAAATCTTTTTTTTTTCTCTGCCGTTAAACTTAATAAACAGAGGATAGGAAAACAAAAACTATGGGTTAGCCTGTTAAATAAAAGTAACAAACTTACAAAGTGCCAAACCTTGGCATAAATGATAACACATTCTTAGACGTTAAGTGATGAACGATGTTTTAAGCGTTTCGGAGGTTTCTTCATACCATCTGAGTCATCTTGTATAGGTTTCTATAGACAAATATCTGAGCCTCATTTGTGTTTAAAGTAATTCAGATATCTTCTAATTGAATTTATTGGTCATAATTGATCTTTAACGAGGCGTTAACTATCTGCCGATAGTATAATAATAATTATCGTTGCAACATGCCTTCTCTATGTCTATGCCTGCAACACAAATAAAAGTCAAACTCTAATATTTCTTTATCTGAATAAAATATACAACAGCAATTGAGTTGGCAACAATTGGAAATTAATTTGTATTTTTTTGTGCTTGCTAAATAACACTAAAATTATCTCTAATGAGAAAATGTATGCACATTAGATGAAAAAGTATTTAAAATATTTTTATATGTACAACAAAACTTCGAATACTAAAAAAAAAAACAAGAACTAAAGAAAATAACAACTCAAACTGTTGTAATTACTTAGGTGAATCATGCCTGAACTGAACGCTATCGCAATCGTTTCTTTAGCTTACATTCATCATCGTCATCCGGAGAAAAAATGAATTTGCAACTGGTTGGTTACGGTTGCGAAATCGCGTTTAGGGGAATTCTGAAGTGTAAAAGCAGTGTCGCATCGAATAAAGTCTTCAACTCCAGGCGATATGGTAGAAAGGGCGATGCGAAATAGATCGTGTGGATTTGGAAACAAATACAAATGAAGAATCAGCTCAAGAGCGTAATGTTGGATTTACATGTGTCTGTATTTGATTTGAAAATGGTATAAAATATAAGATTTACGTTTGATGGATGGAAAGAGAAGACCAACATGCAGAAGATTTCCATAAATGTAGATTATGTGAAGAGTGACATAATCGAGATATTATGGATTTACATGTATTTTCTTCTGCAAATTTGAAGAAAAGTAGAGCGGGAAAGAGAGCTATCATGAAAATGAGCATGTTCGTTCTCATATCTTGATTATGTCACTTCACATAATCTGCATGTATATATTTCTTCTGCATTTTTGACTTCTTTCTCTATCCAACAAATGTAAATTTTATATTTTGCATCCCCTTTTCAGACGAAGAGTACTTGTAAATCCACCATTAGGATGATGATTTACTTTCACTCACTCATTCATTTGTTTCTTTTTTTGCCTTTTTTGTTTTCTTTTTTTTCAAATTTTTTCATCATGGCCTTTCACATTTTGTCCCAACTAAAAAATCCGATTTAGAGTAACCTACACACTTTTGAAGCTTAGCAGAAGACCTGTTTATTTTTCTTATATTAATATAAGTAATATCATCAGGCGCTGTCAAGAATCAGTGCAGCTCTGATTTTGAGGAATGTTTTTGTTGTTTCCACTTCGCATCATATCATCTCGTGTCAGCCCGCATCCTGAACAACAACAACAAAAACCGTGCATAGGTAATGTAGAAGCAGGTGGATTCTAGCAGCTGCCTTTTTTTCTGTCTTAAAGATGTATGTATGTATGTGGTGGGAGAAAAATAACCCAAAAAATTGGTTAATGATCGCTGTGGATCCCTGAAGGATCACATTTTTTGTCTTTACGGAGCCTACCTTCATAACTAATGGAGCAAGGTGTTTCCAAAAGTTATTTTTGTTTTTGTTTTTTTTAACCCTACTGGCATATGTATATATTTTGTCTTTTTTTGTTGGCTTTTTTGTGGTTTCCAAATGAAGGAAGGAATTATTTTGCAGCTTTCTTCTTTAAGTGGATACTTTTGCCTTATCACAATAATCTGATGTTGTTTAGACATAAAATTCAACAACTATCAATGTCGGTTTTGTTTCATTTTTACTTGCCATATACGTAGTAGGTATAGGGCAAGTTTAGGATTCGTGCAAAAAAAAAATTCGAGATAATAATTTTCCCTAACATTACGATGATAGAAAACGCTATAAAAGTAGGTCTCGCAATTCTGTTTGTCTGTCTGTCCATCTGTCGATTATAGCCCAAAAAGGGCAATAATCGAGGCAACAAAATTTTTGTTGTAAAGGTGCCTTCAATTCAAAAAAATATAATTTGAA
The DNA here is from genome assembly GCA_949320155.1 of Melangyna quadrimaculata. Lineage (NCBI taxonomy): Eukaryota > Metazoa > Arthropoda > Insecta > Diptera > Syrphidae > Melangyna > Melangyna quadrimaculata. The sequence goes on from OX439483.1 coordinate 396,857,452, forward strand.
TAAATTTCATCAACTCTTTGTTTGAGAATTTTGATAGGATTTCAACATTTTTTTTTTTATCGAAATCGTTCAAACCGTTCACGAAAAAAAAAAATAATATTTTTCTTAGTGGCTAAAAAAATCGTATAGGAAGTACCTTTCGACGTTATTTTTGGTCCTAAAAATTGAAAAAAAAAAAAAAAACATATATATAAATGGTTATTACCTGTCCCAGAACAGTATTTTATATAAACCGTTAACTAAAATTTTCGAAATTTTCAATATTTTCTACCTAGTATCATACTAAACCAATATCCTTCATAAACTCCAGCTGAACACGTCCAGAAAAGTGACAGTTCGTTCGAAAAATTCACAAAAATAGTTCATTTTGACATTTTTCCAAACGTCAAAGTGTCATATAATGGAGTTAGTACGATGCTAAGAAAATAAATAGCTAGCCATTTGGTGAGTTTAAATTTAGTAAAATGCTAGGAGAGTAGGAGTAGGAGATAACGATGCTAAACTTGATTTGAAATAAGCAAAATACAATTTTTAACCTAGTTTCATACTAAAAATGAATTAACATTGCACTAAATCGTCTTGAATATTGCGCCTTTGTGTTTTATTTGAATATTGCATTAGTTGATTTATTTAACATGTTTTTGGCTGAACGCGAAAACTGCCTAATTGAATATTGCTCCTTAAACAGTTTCTAATATAATCATTATTGATTTTGGTTCATTCACTCAAGAGACGAGTTCAATGCTTCATTTAAGTCTATACAAGTCAAGTCAAAAACATTTACTACCTACAAACAACTTTTAATCACCTAGTGAATTCATCGCAAATTATAGTCGTTAGTTTATTCCGAATCACTATTCACTCAGGAAACATCAGCAAAAAACTAATTACTGACTACTGGGAACGTCACTGACTTTTGAATGCACTTTTAAAACGAAAGAAACAAAAAAAAAAAGGTTGAATGCAATTGCAGGTTGTTATAATTTCCCCTGAAGTCCCTGAAGTCATTATAAAAAAGGTGCCTAACTATTTATTTTTAATGAAAAAAAAAAAAGAATTACGTTTGATTTAAAAGTCTAATAAAGGCAGTACATAATTAAGAAACTCTATAAAGTTGTTTACCTCCCAGTAACAGTTTCTATGCAATTTATTTAACATATAAATAAGATTTTGAAAATTAAACTATTCCAGACAGGTGTAAGTCATTAAAATTAAAAATACAGAGACAAACACTGTCGTTTACAGATCGTTTACAGGTTTTACTGGTTTCACGTCTAAAACGGATTTGAAAAAGTCAAGTGGTTGATTAAATCAATAAATATTTTTGTGTTAGCTAAAATGATAAACGATAAAAATGCGTCACAAAAATATTTGTTAAAATGTGATTGTTGAAAATAAAACGATTGAACATTAAATTTTGATGGATGAGCATGAGTGACGATTGATATGTAAACAACAAAAATGCTGATTTAGCTTAGGTACCTTAATATTATTTTTGAAAGAGTAGAAAGTAGAATACTTTGGTTGAAATAAAATTATCATCAAAATTTGTTTAGCTTGTGATTGTGCTCGTAGGTACAGACATCTCATGATAAACAAGAACTCGGAACTTTAAACTAAAATGCACACACTGATGGTCGATTTCCGGCATTGCATTGAGCTCTATGAATTTGTTTGTTTCGGTTTCTCTGATGGTCTTTTTGTCCCCGTACTGGTGGATTTTGATTAAAACTTCAAATTTTGTTTTTGAAACGAAACCAATAATTTACCCATAGAGCAATTCAAAAAAAGCCCGACAGGAAGAGAAATTAAGTAAAAAAATGGTTCAATGTAAACAGTTAAAGGGCGCCTCCACAGAACATGAACGATATGGCAGGACTATGAACATATCTAAAAAAAATTCCATGCCAATGCAGCGACATGTCGAAAAAAATAACGTTTTGAACAAGATATGGAGGGCTGTTCAAAGCTTGGCCTTGAAATGATGTTTCATGTGCGTGTGAGTTTTTGTCTGGTTTTTGTTGAATGTGTAAGTGCATTACATAGAAGTAGTGCTAAAAGGTTAATGAATGACATGACATAATTTTCCCAGTGAGTTAAAATGCACTGTTTGTTGAAAGGATTATGATTGGGATGTTTGACATCTGTAGGGCCTGTGTAGTCGGCATGTTAAGGCCCGCGTGGTCGCATGGGATCTTGTTTGCAATCAGACTGCCGTCTATATCATACTTACAAAATTCCTGGCTTGAAATTTTATCTCAACCCTTCAATCTACATGAAAAAGGTAAAAAGCAGCACAAAATTGCTAAAATCGGTTTCATAAAATAATTTTGAAATCAATTAGGTTCTGCTTGCGGAGGCACAGGAGTATATACAGTAAATATTGAATAGAATCATAGGTAATTCCCGGCTGCAATTCCAACTCAATCCTTGAATCAACTTGTAAAGGTGCAAAACAGCACAAATGTCAGTCGATTTTTTTTTTGACGTTTTCTTTTGTAAAGTCAAAAAAAAGTCGGAGGAGTCAGTCAAATGTGAACTCTGTCAAAACTTACTGCTGGATTTACAGGACTGACAAAATACCGTTTTGTCTGCCATATTTAATCCAATTTAATTACTGTGTCATAAAGTAAAACACAGAATTTCGAAAATCAGAATTTTGACAAGCAGAATTGTGAAAAAAAAAGAATTTCGGCTAGTTAGAATTTTGACCCGGAAGTAAGTTGTTAATTTTAGTTTAAGTCAGAAATTTCAGACAGCTTGGCATCACTGGATTTGTGGAGAGGATTTTTCTCAAACTGGAGGCTTCGGATTTTTCTTCTTTATTACCACAGAAATTTCTCCAAGAAGATCGTTTAATCTTCCTCAATTAGTTTTATTATTTCTTTAGGGACTCTTTAGGGACGGGGTTCCACCAATGTGGCTTCCTATTTCCCCTTATTTTGGATACGAGGGCAGGAAAGAGACAATGATCCTTAATGTTAGATGGAGCACCTAATAGTTCAGGTTTAACTAATCGTTTTAGTGTTTTTTATATTTGGATCAGTCAGTTTTAGACTCGTCGGGCAGGTGCGTTGCTGTCCGTATTTTCAGCTTTTTGACCAGGTCAACGTCGCTGTATAGCCCGTATAGCTCGTCGTTGAATCTTCTCCTCCATACTCCTTCGATACACTCCGGACTGAAAATCACACGAAGAATCTTCCTCTCAAAGCATCCTAGCAGATTTTTATCCGAATCTTTCAGTGTCTATGCTTCTGACCCATAAAGCAGGACCGGGATGATTGGGGTCTTGTATAAAGTCTCCTTGGTTCTCTGAGAGAGGGCCTTACTACTTAAATGCCTTCTTAGACCGAAGAAACAGCGGTTGGCAAGAGTTATTCTTCGCTTGATCTATGCACTGATGTCATTCTGCGATGTAATAGTGGAGCCCAGGTAATCAAAGTCCTTGACTACTTCGAAGTTATATCTGTCCATCGTGATATTTTGAGTCGACGATATTGAGATTCCTCTCTCGATGACAGCATATACTTCGTCTTGTCCTCATTAACCGCAAATCCCATTCTAGCGGCCTCCGATTCAATGCTCGCAAATGCCCCTGCCACAGCTCGCTTCGTTCTGCCGACAATGTCTGTGTCATCCGCATATGCAAGCAATTGATCGGACTTTTGATAGATTGTACCGCTGGTGTTGACATGTGCGTTGCGTACAATGGCTTCAAGAACGATGTTGAATAGGGAGCGTGATAACGCTACGCCTTGCCTCAATCCTTTCTCAACATCAAAGGAATCGGTGGTGTTCTTACCAATTTTGAAGGAGCAGCGAGATTTCTCCATCGTCATCCTGCACAGGCGGACGAGTTTGGCAGGGATGCCGAGACTCGACATGGCTCTGTATAATTCGACCTTTTTCACGCTATCATACGCGACTTTAAAATCGATAAAAAGGTGTTGTGTATCGATCTGGAATTCCCGTGATTTTTCTAAAATCTGTCGGAGTGTGAACATTTGATCGACGGTTGACTTGCCAGGCTTAAACCACACTGATAGGGGCCGATCAGATCGTTGACAAAAGGTATTAAGCGGTCACACAGGATAGCCGACAAGATTTTATATGCGACGTTTAGGAGACTAATTCCTCGCTGTAATTAGGCAGTAAAAATACGTTAATGCCACATTTTACTAATATGCAAGATCTAGGTTCACCTTTATCTGACATAAATATTACGTAGTACCCAGGAGCCCTGAGTCCCCGAACAATGGATTTGCCAAAACAGGGTTCTTGGATCAGGACGATATCTTCCCCGTTGCTGGACAGACGAAGAAGAAGGGAGGCCGAAGCCTTGATGGAGTGTTGGAGGTTAATCTGAACTAACTGCAGCATTTTGGCTACAATCAGGCAAATCAGCCTCCACCATGTCTGTATCTTCCAGATCAGAAGACGAGTTTAAAAGCTCATTCTCATCCAGAAGATAATCATGTTGAGGTAGTCTCCGGTATCCATTTCTGATGAACCGTCGACGTAAGGAGAGGGACTGCAGATGTTAAGCACTTCGCTTCGCTTGGATTCTATGTCTCACGACCCCTGCACCACTGAATTTATATATTTCTATCCTACTCTCGTCAGCGGATTGATCATGAGTTGACATGGCCACGTCACTGACAGGAAGGACAGGAGGAACGGCAGACGACTTTTCAGCCGCACTACCGGACGATTTTAGAAAAGAACCGGGCTTACCACCAACAACATCAGAAGAAGAATTCATTTGATTCCCACAATTATCAGAGAAAGAGTGGTCCATCTACACAGAGATCCGTATATGCAGATGTGGCTGGTTAATCTGGAGTATCCGGATACTCCAAGTATCCGCATAGTATTTTAAACTGGGCCCCCAGCCAGGCTGATCATCGGCACGGGTCGTATAATACCTTGATCTGGCCCAAGGAATAAAGAATTGGGTTAGTTGGGTAAGGAAGGATAGAAGGAAGGGGAAGGGTTGGGAAACAAAAACGAGAGGCGATAGGAAAAAGGAGAGCGCCCTTTGGTTTCGGGACTCATCTAGAGCACTTCACTCGGGACTCATTGACCCTACCCAGCTTCTACAACTCGACAAATTCGACGCGCGGTAGAAAGTACGATCCGTTTGATTTTATTTCATCGTGAGGAAACCTGAATTAATTTAACGTAATTGTTCATTCTTAATTTTTATTAAAAATGTTATTTTTATTTTCTCATGTTCAAAAAGTAAAACAATAAAAAAATGCAGAGTTATTATTTCTTAAATTAGATTCGGACTGGGCACTCTGGACACAACTTCCAGAGGATAAACAAGACTTTGACCCGAAGTCACATAAATACCTTTTAAATACTACTTTCTTGGGCTTTGTTGAAGTTGTATCGAACAAAGAAAACTATACTTCAATATCCGTATCCATAATGTTTATTTGTTTTCTTACTCACATTTACCTTCAGTGAGCGTTCGTTGCTGATGCATTTGTTGCTTATGATCTTCTCAGGATGAGGAAATTCCTCGAAATTCATATTAAACTGCTATTGCCATAACTAGCTATGTATATTGTATATATCAACAAGACAACCATAACCCGGTTGAGGGAAGTCCAAGTCCATGAGTCAGCCAGACAAATGGAGAAATAATGTTGAAACTAACTCGCATTAAAAACGAAGTCACGACGACGCGACGATGTCTTGTTTTTCTTTTTTTTTTCTTTTTGTGGAAATATCAATTTGAATCATTTCCAATGAAAAAAAAAATCATAGATATACAATATCTATGTATAATAGTTTAGCGGTGTGAGCCAAGTCAATACCAAAAACAGCGCAACAACGTCAAGTTCAGTGTGTTTAGTGACCACACTCTGGCTATATATGTAACTCGCCATACTGACTATCTGGCCACTGAATAATTAAGTAAACCGGTTGTTGCGCGCCGCACAGCGGGCATTACTATCAATATCATAATGTTGTGGAGTGAAGAGATACAATTTATGTAAGTTAAGAGGATAGTTAACGGTTTTGTGTTGGATATTAAAGCACATAACATGATATACCTGAACTATTAATGATGGTTATTTATATTTATTGAATAAAAGCACTGCGGTAATGATTTAATCATGGTTTGAAGTTAAACTAGTTAGATTAACCACCATAATTTGAGCTAGATAAAGTTAATTTTTAGTTCGAAAGTATTTCTAATGGTAAGGGCTTCGTAAATGACTTATTCATCTGAAATAAAATGTTAATAAAATTGATAAAAGGCGTGTTTTTTGTGCCCTCTATGTTAGCTTTAGAAATAATGGCACATAAAAAATGCTCATCGTCGCTTCAGAAAAGAATTTGGCAGCACTGGTATAACAATGACATTTTCTGACATTTTGGGTGTCAACTGCTTGTCAACAAAACAAATATAAAGTAAATATCGGTAAAATTTTGATAAATTAAAAGAAACGTCTCCTCCCTCTTTTAAATTAAAAATTATATTTTAACAAATAAAAAAATGTTTTGTTATTACCTATTTTTTCAGTCATCTTTTCCTGGATCAGTCGACTCGTGCTTCAAGATCCATCTGCCAAATTAATGCATTTTTGCATGAATTTTTGACATTGGTTGAGAATTCATTGGATAAACGTAGAAAATAGTGTATGCAAGCACTGTTTTTATTTTAGCTTAGATCTTAAGCAGAGATGTTTATAGCCGCCAACTAAGCATACTTGTTGTTGTATTTTACATGGTATTTTTTATAAGCTAACACAGCTAACAAACATGCCTAAGGTTATATATATCTCGCTGTTGTTAACTCAAATGTTTTCCATTTATGTTAATCTATCTATCTATTGATTCTATACCATTAAGTTATCTTAAACTGTTTTATTTATCTATTTTTTTTTTTCTTGTTTTTTGCAGGTCGATTGGGTTCCACACCCGACAAAGGTGTGACGGACATGACGACCATATCGGATATCGATGAAAATGGCATAAATCAAAATCTCAAAGTTCGATACCAAAGAGATCAAATATACGTATCCTTTTTAAAAACAAGCAAACAAATTAATTAATAACATTCTTTATTTATCCAACTATTATTTACTAACCAATAGACATAAAAAAGCTGATTTTACTACGACTTAGATTTGACTCTTTAGCTTGACAAGTGTTTATTTATTACAATGTGGTCGTTATTTTCTAGATAGAACAGGTTTAGGTAAACAAAAAGAAACCGATGCGATGCGATGTGACAAACACTTAAGAATGTGCCAAAAAGAATAGCTTTTTGTTTTGTTGTGGTTCGTTAACTTTTTGTAAGTTTTTTGAACCTCGCCGTTGAATACAAAAATTTAATTTCATTTTATTATTCGAAAGTAGTTCATGTTTTTACTGGCAGTCAACAAAAAAAAAAAAAAAAATCATCATGATTCTGTTGGAGTACTGTGTGGTGATATATTTGTTTCTCCAATTTTATGATCCAAACTAAAATTCCTTTGATTACCGCAAAACTCTGTTGCTAAATTAAATGTAGATCTTAAAGCTCATAAAATTCGGTGGAAATGGGTAAAAGAGTTAGATTTAATCATTAGAAATACCTGACGATATATAATGGAGATGTACATTAAGCGTGTTTTTTTGTGCCCTCTATGTTAGCTCAAGAAATAATGGCACAAAAAAACGCTCATCATTGCTTCAGAAAAGAATTTGGCAGCACTGATACAAAAATGACATTTTCTGACATTTTTGCTGACAAATGTTTGCCAACAAAAAACTTTAAACTAAATTTCGTTAAAATTTTGATAAATTAAAAGAAACGTCTCCTCCCTGGACCAGGTCTTGCTTTTATTTATTGGAAAGTAACGTTTATTTTAAATTAATAATTATATTTTAACAAATAAAAAAATGTTTGGTTTTTGCCTTTTTTTTTGTCATCCTTTTCTCGATCATTCTACTCGTGCTTCAAAATGCCAAATTAATGAATTTTTGGATGAATTTTTGACATTTGTTGAGAATTCATCGGATAAACGTAGAAAATAGTGTATGGAAGCACTGTTTTTATTTAAGCTTAATTCTTAAGCAGAGATGTTTATCGCCCCGAAGTAAGCATATTTGTTGTTGTATTTTACATGGTAATTTTTTTTACGCTAACAGAGGGCACTAACAAATACGCCAATTATGTAGGAGCACACAATAGTCCATAAAGTATTGTGGTAAGCAAAATTAACATATTCAGCCCAATTCTTAATAAAAATTCCTGGGGAAATAATTACCTTTTCCCAACTCTCTTATTCTTAACTATTAAATTCGATACATCATAGTCGATATCAGAAGGTTTCGACTTCATTGCTCTTTATGTTTCGCAGTGAGAATGTACCCGCTGGCATTAAATACTTTCTCAATGGTCTCACAATTCTTATTAAAGTTTTCCCCATTTTTAATTTTGCCGTGTACAATAATAGAAAAGGGCTTCCTTGACAATAACTCCTTCATTGCTAATTTACTAGTGTCTATTTCGAAGACCGACCTCGCTTTATTTTTCCTCAATTGAAAAATTATTCATTCTGAAGTTAAAATTTACAAATAATAATCAAATAAGAAGGAACATTTGTTTCTATTTGTTTATTTTAATTACCTATTTTATTCTAAAAAAAAATCATGACCAAACAATTAAATGCAATAGCAAGCGACAAACAGAAGATCAGGAAAATTTGGTTTCTCTAAATATATAAATAGCAAAAATTTAAAGGATTGGGAAAACTTGCCAAAAACTAGGCATCCGACAAGTAGGATACATGATCCTTTTTATGTTTTCTATTCGACAAACCAGTAAACCGCTGTGTACAATAATATGCTGACTCAGAGTTTTCCAGCTTAAAGATCGACGCATCTGGGAACCTAGTCTCCAAGATACTTATGTCCTATCGAACCTTGAGTCAGAATATCTTTTTGTACATAGGTGTAATTCATTACGGAAGTAAAAAAAAAGCGTAAGCCAAATGCTTTCTGAAGTACATGACACAATAACAAATTGGTTGACGCAGTAGCTTCACTCGGGAGTTCTCCCTCCATTCGAGACGGTGACCGATTTATCAAGGCCATTGGTGACAGCCATAGTGAGGTATTTAACTCGACTTCAAACGATGGAGAAATACTGTGACGAGGTCCTGGCTAGTAGACTGCCACCAAGCTCTGTGCAAATAGATATTAATCATTTTGTGAAAACGTATGCAAACGCTTTAAAAAATGAGCATTGACTTATTAGAAAAAATGTACTTTAGTCGTGTTTTGTTTCTTATAAAGCCAAGACTATACAGTTTAAAAAAAAATATTTGAATATTACCTACAAAACAACAACAGTTTAGTTGGAATACAAAATACCTTATTGAATTTAATGAAAAATAAAATAAAATGCTAAACCAACGAGGATATCGTCCGACTGGATATTCAACCAGGCTAACGATAGTCTCTTTTGCTATAACATTTTATTTTTCATTGAGACTAAACTGTTGTTGTTTTGTAGGTAATATTCAAATATTTTTTTAAGACAGTATGGACTTGGCTTGTAGTAGCCAGTAGCGTAATGGATAGTGCGTTCGACTGTCACGCTGGAGGTCTGGGATCGCTTCCCGGCCTCGTCCACCTAAAATCTAAAAAAGTTTTTTTTCAGGGCTACTGCCTCTTGCGAGTAATTGACAAATCCTCCAAGAGTATCACTTGTCACGAATAAGTGCTTTTCGTCGAGCCGTTCGGATTCGGCATAAAAATTGTAGGTCCCTTCCATTCCTGTCGAAAGGCGCACACAGGAATGGTTGCGAGTTGTTAGTCACTAGGCCCTGGTTCTTCATGAGCCGTTGTGCCACCCGATTTATTTTTTTTTTTTTTAAAGACTTGTCTTTAGGAGAAACAAAACACGCCTTTTATCATTAGCTCTAGATATAGCTACTGCACGGGAGATGATAAGGTCAGCACTTATTGTGTATTCAAGTGAGATCGAAGGACTTAGAACGACAACCCATACCTGCGTTCCATGTGAACACCATAAAAACCTATTAATAGACCTGATCACCTTACAGCCATTAATACTTGAAATAGAATATGCCATTCATGCAGACATAGGGTCTCTGAAGAAAGAGGAGAAGTAGAGCGAAACGGGAAATAAAGTCTGAAATAATAAAGTTTATTCGAAACAATTAACTCGAGACCTAAAACACCTTCCCATATGGTCCTGGTGCATATAGAAATCAATTTGGACACGGCAGAATACCAGCCACAAGTGCGCCCGTTGACGGAGAATTCAACAAAATCAAAAATTTAATTTTCGCCAGTAAGGCTAGGCGCATATTAAAGCGCGTTCGTCGCGAGTAACGCGACACAGCACAGCACGAGTTTTTGTAAACAATTTAAATACATAGAGCGACGCATATTAATAGACCGGCACGACATAACCTGACGCGCGTTTCCGAAAATCGCGTGACACAGTGATCGAAACACAGTTTTCTTTCTTGTTTTTTCGCCATCAAAAAATTAAATAATAAACTGTCGTTGGGTTTGAAAATAAATTATCGTTTGTTTTTTTTAGAAATAACTTGTTTTTTTTTGTTTTAAGTTTATTTCAATTATCAATATATCAGACGATTTTTGCTTCAATTAATATGTATTTTGACACAAGACACGCGAATCAATATAAGGAGAACGACATGACACGTTTCTAAAATCGTGTCGTCCGACACGTTAGTTCACGTCACACACGTCGGACGCGTCTCAATATGCGCCTAGCCTAAAAACGGGGAAAGAGTTGACCGGTTTTTAGATACTCATATTAAAACTATTGAAGGCCGAACCAATAATGTCCAGGCTAAAATGGTGGATTATCAAAAAATATCTTCATCTTTTCCACCAGTCATTCAATCTCTGCGTTCACCGTTCACCGAATGAGGAGACAACACAATAGTGATACAGACTTTCTGCAAGGAGACAGAAGTCAAACAGACAGAGTTCACGCTATAGAAATCTTATGTATAACAATTTCAAGCGAATGTGAATGCTATGGCGACAAAAGAATGTGCCAAAAGTGCCATCAATCTAATGCGGCCACAAATGTTCACCAACAAGGTTCAATGAAAATGGTAGAGGTCAGGTAACGGGGAACAAAAAAAAAAAGACAGAGCCTATATCTTGGAAACGAGAGGCATCTTAATAAAGCCTTACATTTTGATAAAAGTGTATAATTCCCAATTTTAAAAAATGTGTCATTCGGAGCTGACCAAATAACCCGTACAGGTTCAAGGAACAAAACAAAACATTTCCAATCCGTAACAAACTCCTGCGCTTTTGACTCTCTTATACAAATACTGATCTCAGTATTTGCGAAACAAAGAAAGTGTGATCAATTTGATGTGAGGGTAAGAGGTTCAGTTTTGTATCAAAATAGGACCCGTTTATTATGCAATTACTTTGAGAATGAGGAAAACCGCAATAGGCTATTATATTAACTGCAGGATTCTAGACTGTGCGATCGGTATCACATCTGAGATCTGAGGTTCTAAATTTATTTACAAATGCACCCAGTTGCACAGAGTTAAGCATCTGCAGAACTGGCTGTACTAATAATATGAAAATAAGGACGGTGCTTACACTTACATTTGAAGAACTTACCAAAGCTGATTCCAGTTAAGTGATTCAGGCAAAACTTGCACTTCCCGAGAGATGCTGTGCATTGTGTAAAATTGGTGAAAACAAAAACAATGTCCATTGGTATGCAAAATTTAAAATTAATTCTATTTGAAATCAAGTTAGCAGATCATTAATTATTTTGAAAAGTACTGGAGCACTTATGTAATTTTATTGTAATTTTACTGTTGAAATGCATTGAATTATTTTTTGTTCTGCTAACCTTGCCCTACTACCTAGAGAAACATTATAATCAGCTTAGTTCATAATCGTAGATGTTTATCGCCGCATGTTTTATTTAACATGGAAGTTATGTTCAAGCCAATATAAAGGCACAAAAAACAATACCTATATTCTGTGGAATATGACATAGTCAAATGGCCACTGAGGCTTCCGAGAAACCAATTGTTTTATGATAATAATAATGAGGAATATGAATCCTGATTCCCGTTGTGCCAATATTCGCTCCCCGAATACATGTCAATATTTGTGAAAAAACTCTAATTACTCTATGGCTTCGTGATTTTTTTTATCAAGGGTAACTCAAAATAAATTATGAGGAAGACTTCAGAAAACCATTACGCATAAACTTTAAGTTGCACGCAGTGAATTGAAGAAAAAATAGCTAAAAACGCTCCACCCTACTGGTTATGTGTGTACAAAAAGAACAATTTTGCGCGACTCATACGTGCATTTTATATGTAAAGAAAAAAATCGCACCAAATTTATTCCTAAATCCTAACCTTAATTCGTTCCCACTGTTTTTTTTATTTTTTATATTTACCATGCAAGCGTTAGTGCGAGAAGGTTATGAACCTTTTAACGAAACCTTTTATGGGTGACATATTTTGAGGGTAAATAAATAGTTACCTATATGCCACTGTGTTTGTGGTGAAGCCTCAAAGTGAAACATGAGCTATATATCATTTTTGCATTTGCTATGTGTTTTCTCGCTTCTGTGTCCTGCCTGAATCGTGTTCGAATCCCTAGCTGTTCTGTGTTTGGTTTTGTGTTTAACTACTTTAAAAAGGATGTTAGCTAAGGGCATTAATGATTCTGACATTTCCTTCAAAATGGTTTAATATGCATGCGCATTGCTCACAGACATTATCCTCCCCCCCCGCACGGCACAGGACGACACGATATTCAGCACACATATTCAAGTTTTAATTTATTTTTTTTTTGGTTTGGACTCTAGGACAGAAATAAAATTCTCCTCCCTGATGGTGTGAGTTTTCCCTTTTGGAAACAAATTTTATTGGTTTTTATTTTTATCCCTCAGCAGCAGCTCAATGAGTGAAAAGACTGGAATGATGATGAAGGAACACAACAACAACTCTAATTTTAAATAATATAGTCGCGTGGATATAAATCTATACATATAATATTGGATGGGTACCAAAATCATTCCAAAGTCATTACTCGAATAGTTGGCTAGGCTGCAGCCATTATAGAGCGCCAGAGTGGGTTCAATGATTGCATACAAATAAACCTAGCTGTGGTTAAAGAAAAACATATAGACACTCTTGGATGCCTCTGCTTGGAATGCTGGGCAATGTACTATATATGGACATTCTCTTGGAAATCGATTTTTATTCAATCGTTTGTAGGATTTAAAACTTTGAGACGATTATTTATTTAAAAATTCATAGCTATGTATATGTATTTATTTTTGAAAACAATAAATTTTGTTCAAAGTGTCAAACATAATGACGTAAATTGAGAAAAAATGCTAAATGGTCACAGAATAAATGATAATTGCTTTTAAAGGAAGGAATTACCTAACACTTGTAATACTTATAAATATTTCATGAAAAAGGTAGAAAGGTATTTAAAATAAGGGATTCAGAACATTTAAATAATTTTTTTTACAAAGTGATTCAACAGCTAATCCAATGAACTTAATCTTAATAATCTAATAAGCTATAGTTAAATATATTCGTATCCTGAATATCCCCATAATTTCTTGTTTTATAGCCTTTTCACACTAAACCCAAAAACCGTTTTTTGCGAAAATATCGGCTTTGGCTGAAAAGCTATATCGAAAATACAAGTTTTCCCATACGTTTTTGCTAAACAACAAGTTTTGATAAACCCCAAGTTTTAAATAAAACCTGTCCAAAACATGTTGGATTTCCAGGATGAACTAAACAAACACACCTTGTGAAACATTCAGCGCTCAATCAAGACGTCATATTAATAGCCGACAGGCTGCTGCCGGGAAAAAAATGTTATGTTGGAGGACAAGAAACCGCGACGTAGTGTCACGCAGCCGTACTAATACGTGAGCTTGTTCGGTTAAGAGAAAAATTAAATATAACGAATCATGATTCATTGCATTGCCATTTTCAACTACCATTATTTATAAATTTCACATAAGACATTTGATTTTTGCCCTTTACTGTGGCACTGCAAATTTTCAAAGCGGCTCGGCCCTTCCTCGAGACCATTGTAAATTTTCGGTGTGAACGCTTTTCAAGTTTTCGTAAACCTTATGCCGTTTTGGGTTTGGTGTGAAAAGGCTAAGTAATTGTTTTGTATGTGAAAAAACCATCAGCGCCATTCGATTAAAATTGACTATTTTTGTTTTTATTTGGCAACACTGATTTTACAGACACCTTATTTCACAGCAGAGATCATTATTTTTTCTCAGTATATTCCGCCATTTCCCTCCAGATAACTTTCGGTTCTTTACTTCATTTCCGCTAAAAACACTATTACCACCACGAATTATCGCATTTTTATCGATAGTTTGTAAGCAAATGTCAAAATATCTGAGTCATTGAATCAAACAAGTTTTTTTTTTAAATGTATTTCTTAGACTTCCTCGATAGTGACGTAGACTCCAGCAGATATGATCACAAATTTAATTCATTGTTGAATGAGATATTCTATCCTCGGGTGGAATCGGCAAAGGTGATAGTTGATTATCAACAAATCTAACAAACCCAATGAAAGCTCATAGTTTGATTCGAGCTGTAAAAGATCTTGATATATATAAATCCACTGGCTCGGATAGTATCCTTGTCATTGTTTTGAGGAGATGAGGTGTTCTTCGACGCTGGCAAAACCACTGCGTATAAGCTTTTCAATATGTCCTAAACTACTGGTCTCGTTTCGAGTGGATGGATAACAGCATTTGTCCAGCCTGGACCTAAAAAAGGCGTATCTTTTTTACACTCAAACTAACTACCAATATCACTTCTTTTTTCTAAGGTCATGGAAACGCCGATTAATTCCCAGTTTAAGAAAAATCTCGAAGAAGAAATATCTCGAAGCAATAAGTCCACTGGTGAACTGATGGTATATCTCACCGAACAGTAGAACCAATCTTTACACCGTTCGCGTTCTAGAGAAAGTTAGGTTTTCATATTTCAAAAGCATTTGATAAGGCGGTCGGGGGTTGGGATTAACCTAGACGGTATGCCGCAATATAGCGCACTACATTATCTTCCCGAAGTCTCTAAGTACGTTTTTTTTTGAGTTTAAAGTTCATCTTACTAAAACGCGAATGCGCTCTGAGCAAATTCCTCGACGAAGGTGGTCAAGGGTCGGAAGAACCCATACGGTATGACGAAAGTATTTAGCTCAATACTTCCCGAAGTCTCTGAGTACGTTTTTATTTAGTTTAAAGTTCAGCTTACTAAAATGCGTCTGCAGTCTAAACGAGTTCCTCGACGAAGGCGATCGATTTCTCAGAAAAACCCAGACGGTATGACGCAAATACTTAGCGCACTACATTATCTTCCCGAAGTACGTTTTTTTAATTTTAAAGTTCATCTTACTAAAATGCATCTGCAGCCTGAACGCGGCCCTCGCCGTAGGCGGTCGATGTCTCGAAAGATCCCAGATGGTATGGTGCAAATACTTAGCGCACTACAATATCTTTTCGAAGCGGTTTTTTTTTAAGTTTAAAGTTCATCTTACTAAAACGCGAGAGTTTGACACCAAGTTATTTTATAGAAAATGCGTGCGTTTGGTATCGATGAATCTCTTCTTCATTGGAATATAAATAATCTTTCGGACCGTTCAATACAGGTTGTATTTTAATTGTTTTAAGTCAGTTTTATTTAAGAAAATAAATGGCAGGTCACCGTTTTTTCCTTGACTCTCTTTCTTATTGTCAATCATAATCTTCTGTCTGAAACTTCTCATAAAATAACCTGGTTTGCTGGCCAAAATACGCTAAGCTTTTCATATTCGTTTCCAGATTAACATCCATGTCCTTCGGATGTGAAACTTCCACGGCAGCGTATGATAAGCTCATCAAATTCTGATCTCGACAGCATTGTTCAATAGGGGAATCAAAAACCGCGTACAATTAAATGCTTTAAAACCTCAATCCTCTCTACTACAATGCCACTATCCATGAGCGGCACTTGCATTGAGTAAACCAAAAAGCTTTCAGTTGTCGGTTTCTGTATCGCAGAGCACCTTCTGTTGAATGATCTCAAATTTAGGGCTGGCCACGAGACGAGACTCTGCGAGACTTTTGTAAGTCTCGTCTCGGTCTCGTTAAAATCGAAAATTTTCAGTCTCGTCTCGGTCTCGTATAATTAAGTCTCGTCTCGGTCTCGTCTCCGAAAAATACGATTTCCGGCTAACTTGTTGATTATAAAAACGAAATATTTTCGATTATAGTTTGAATACGCGCAGAAGAACATAAATATTTAACTGAAATTGGATTTTTTAATTTATTAGACTGTCAATTTCGGTCCAAATATACAGTCTCCTCTCAGTCTCGTCTCGGTTGCTTAAAACCCAGTCTCGCGACCGAGACTTTTCTCGTCTCGTGGCCAACCCTACTCAAATTTAACGTCGTAAAAATGCTGCGAAGTACGAAGTGATTACATTTTCTTTGAAGATGCAAGAAATTTGTCTCCCCTTCTGATCTGGCTGTAATTTATAAAGGTTTTATTCGTCCAAAACTCGAGTAATTTTCTCACATTTGGACAGGTGTTCCAAAAACTAGTCTAGAGTCTATTGGATATGATAGACAAAATAAAAATAATGGAAGCATTTGCATCACCGTCGCAATGTTTTATGTCTTTCATTATTTTACCGTTACTTTTATAAACAGTGTTTTTGTGCAATAGCCAGTTGCATTCGTCTCCTAAAATAATTCAACCGTAATACTCGTACTTCTAAGAATACACATTAATTTACCCTTGAGCCCACCTTCGGACGAACTGTCATTTATAGGTATGCGTTCCTTAGCCGCACCACGCTAATGTGGAAAGCTTTAACTGACTGCATTTCCTGTTCATTGGTACTTCATTGCTACTTCTCTTTAACACTTAACTCTTTTCCTTATGCTCGCACCGTGTTATATCACCTTAAGGGTAATCACAACTCCTTTAGTGGGCGCATATTATAAAAACATTATAAATAAAGAAATATATAAAATTATAGTTAAGAAAACAACAGTGAGTGTTGTACTCGGGTGCCATTTAGAAAATGGTTATTTTAATGGGAACAGATTTGGCAACTGGCATATATCTAAATAGTTACGCAAACTTTTGAAACAAAATTACAAATTAAAAAAAAAATTCCACTGATTTTGTGGTTCCTGAAACCTAAAGGCATCATTTTTGTTTATCGTGATTCAAAGAAAAAAGTCATACCATGAGTTCTTCAAGGTTGTATTTTTATTCTTATCAGTCAAAATAATTACAAAAAGCCAAATGAATGTGTTTTTTTTTTTTAATTTCATAACCATCATCCTTTGTTAAGTAGGTAGGTACATATACTTATCATCTAAATTACTGACTCAAAAAATAAGTTTTTCTTTTTTCGTGATAAGAACGAACCAATTACAGCCGAATTCGCTTAACTGGAACACCATAATTGCAGACCATTTGTTTCAGTTAAGCGGAGTTTTTAGTTAACCGAACTTCGGATAATTGAAACTTGTTTGAAATAAACGGAGTTTTGTCAAAACAAATTAAATTTTATTTAGCCTGAAAATAAAAAAAAAAATTGTAGGTATGATTTTTTTGTATTGTGTCAAAATATTTAAATTTCCATATGAAACAATTCAAACAACAAAGCTATTTACATTTTTAATCACAAAAAGAATATGAATAAAACATATTTAAAAACAAAAAAACGATCGTTTCACTTATGCGGAGTGGAATAAGTGAAATATGGTCATTTGATGCAAACAATTTTGTTTCAATTATCCGGAGTTAGCAATTAAGCGGAGTTGAGTTGGTGCAGGGAAATTATTCCACGGGAATCTGCTCCACATGGGAATTTATTTCACTTTTAATGGGACTCTGCTCCACTTTTCATTGATGGCGAGAATATATTTCACCTTAAATTTTGTGGAATTGTTTCTCACCTAAAACCGTTCGAATTATAATACTCCTATACGGAGCGACGGAGTCACGTGAGCGGGACAGAGGACCCGAAAAGGGAGTTAAAATCCTTGAACCCGCGAAGCGCGCCACCCAAGGTACTCTTTATGACACATAAACTTAAAGTACACCAACTGTCAACATAAGCGCCTGCCTGGCGACTGATTTAATATAACTAATTTAAAAATATTACACACTAGTTTTTGAGAACAAAAACACTATTCAAATGTAATAGGAAAAGAAGTGTAATTATTTCTCACACTAAGTGGGCAGAAACTCCACCATTCAAAGTGAAATTCATTCTCAGGAAAAAGTGTAATAAATTCTCTCTCTCAGTGGGAATCAACTCCACTGAAAAGTGAAGCAGATTCCCACTAAGAGTGAAATAAATGCTCATGTGGAGCAGATTCCCGTGAAATTATTTCCCTACACCGTTCAGTTATGCGAAGCAGTTTGTGTCAAAAATTCTGAAAAAGCCTCCTAAATAAATTTCTTGTTTCAGATAACCTATGTTTTCAGTTAAGCGGAGGGCAGTTAAGCGGAGTTGACTGTTATTTTTGTGTTAAACCTTGACTTAAAATAATTATGTTCATTATGTAATAATATCCAATTTCATGAATTTTATGAAATCACATCTCTTACGAGGTTTAGAATCTCTTGCGCAGCTCAATCTGGCAATTGTTTTGTATTATCTGGATTCTTTTTAGGTTGGAGTGATTAGGGTAACAATTTGGTAACATTACTAAAACTAATTGAACACTTATATCAACTATCTAATGTGCATAATGTTTAAGAAAAATACAGACCCATATTACAATTCAATCAATCGGGCTTTCAAGGAGTTGTATATAGTTTTTGCGTTATTACTACGGTGACCATTTTTTCAAACACGAAAAAGAGGACAGACAAAATACTGTTATAAGTTATTATATTATTATCAGCTTATTATGCTTGACCATTCTTTAATTCAATGAGATAAGTTATTATATTTATTTTCAAAGTTTGTGCTTCATATCACAATATTTTTACAGTCAATTCATGTCATTTAAAAAAATAAAGAATATAAAAAATACTTAATTTTGTTTAAAAAAAAGTTATTATTTGGTTTACCTGCTTTGCATATTTTTTCTGCAGAGTGAATTTTTTTTAAACGATATCGCTATTTCTTAAAAATATTTTGAACTCTGCAAAATTTATCTTGAAATTGCACTTCGTTATTAATATTGCATCGATTTTCAATTGAGATTTTTTAGATGTCCAAATGTTGTTTGAAATAGAAAACAGCCGTTCATTTGATGGTGGTAGTGAGAGTGAACACTTTACAAGCTTTAATATATTATTATATTTTATATGTTGTTCTTCAAAATGATCAAATATTTCAACCCATTTATTTTCGGTTGACACAACATCATATTGTTTACATTCACCAATTTGTTCTTGATTCAAATACATTTTGACACAATCTACTTCGTCAATTAGTTCCTCATGATTAATCTCAAATATTTTTTATTTAATCATTTATAAATTCCAGTAGATTGAAAAAGTTTTTTTCAATGGACTGCCAAGATGGAACTTTTGGCAAAAGTACCCAATCGAATTGTTCCATGTCTTAAAATTATTTATCCCATTGATTTAAGTAATCAATACAGTTTTTATAAAAAGAAGCGACTTTTTCTTTAAATTTGATAACATCAATATTACTTTCAGATTCAGAAAGTTTTTAACCGACAATAGTAAAAAATCTTCTGGAACGAACCATTAATTTTAATATAAAATCTTTTAAAATAAAAGAAGCTTCAGACATTGACATTTTTTGAGATTCCATATTAATTCAAATAATTTTTAGTAGAAAAAGAGGACAAAGAGGACATTTTAGTAAAAAGATGACAACGTACTGTCCTCTTTAAGCAAACAAATCAGAGAGGACACAAGTACTAAAAAGAGGACTGTCCTTTCAAAAAGAGGACGTATGGTCACCGTAGTTATTACGCCTCAAGTTATTTTACATCCGGGTCTTTATCACATTAAATGAGAATATTTGTCATAAGCATTATTTCCAAAAAAAAAACTGATTGATACGAGTAGATATTATGTATTTTAAAATCATTTATCTTATTGTTCTTAATTAAAGCAAAACATATTTTTCCATATAACTGTTGTTTAAATTTTTAAACAAGCTAGTTGTTTTTTTGTATTTTGTGTGATATGATAACATTCCTAAATGCTTGCGGTTTGTTCTTCGACAAAATTTTTATATAATTTAAGAATTTAATCTCAATGATAAACGCCACGTTAAATTTTAGAGACGAGTTAATTTGTGTGTTACCCAATAACCAAATAAAACTCGTATTTAACTAATCAGTGCTCTTTTACAATATCAACTACATTTGTTGCCAAACAGACAGCTTCTGTGAATGGAAATGGCCGCGATCAAGAATCGATGCGATAGCCTCTAAGCTAGATTTCTATCCACATAGGTTTCTGATCCATCAAAAAGCCGGATAGGATACTTGAAAGTATTTTTGGCAAAATTCTTCGTTACAATACAGTAATTTGCATTTTATTATTATATTCTTTTAATTATTTTTCAAAAAAAATTCAAAAATACAACTCGATGACGGCAAACAAATCTCGACTTAGCATTTTGTAGTCGGCTTTTTTAACAACTTCGCTTGGGATACAAACGTATACCAACATTTTTCGGATAGCAAGGATAGCTATCCAACAGCAAAATTGTTTTGCCTTCAGCTGTTGTTTTTTACATGGGCTTACAACAACAAAAATCTATCTGGATGGCTCTACTCTACACATATGTTAAAAAAAAGTCACCAAACATATTTTATTCTGCGTGCGATTTTAAGTGTTAGTTTTCCGCCATTCACTCTCAAATTGAAATTTACAAACAAAATTTTGATGACCTTATTAGTTTTATAACATTACAACAAAATTCACGAACAAGCGACAAACATAGAGGATAAGGGTAATAATTATCTTTCTCCTTTGCTTTTCAGAATGACAGCACAAACGTAACGTTTATACTTAATCACTAGTTTAAACATGCATTTCCTTACTCTAAAATTTAAAGCCACGTTTAGCATTAAGAGGACTATTAAATTGATTATTATTATGGTTCATTATTTAGAGTTCACTTAAATATTTGAGTGATCTCAAAATTTGATTATTGGTAGGGCCAAATGTGGTTGCTTATGATGACTTATGAGTTATGAACAACAATCAACTATCACCGATACCATGATGTTTTACAAAAATATGTAGCTATTCGATGGGTAAGTCTAACTTAAATTTGGCAAGTTATGGATTCGTAACAAAAATTTGACAGGAAATTTTGATTAGACTTCCTATTACGATGATAAGGAATAAGAAAAAAGTGTGTGTCGAAATTCTGTCTCTTATTGACATTGCAGCGTAAACGGCTTTATGGATTTTGCTGTTAATGCCCACACTTTTTTTAGGACCAAAAATAACCATACCTGCCTTAGACGCTAAGGAAAATATTATTTGTTTCAAAAACGGGTCCCACGATTTTGACACAAAAAATTCAGTTTATAGAAAATGCTACCTTTTGGTAATTTTTTTCGAGAAAAAAGTTGTTGATAGCACTTGTTTTTTCTCTAAAGTGTTTTTTTTTTTTCAATAAAAATCCTACGACTTTTAAGAAAACCCTTTCGGATTTTTTTTAATTTTTTGTTCACAAAGCAAACAATCGAAAAACGAGGTGTTCTTCTTAAAATGCGTATATCTAGAGTTCTATCAATCGGATCGTCGACAGGTCTTCAGACTCAGGGAAAGTGACAAAGCATTATAACTTATTCTTAAACTTTAAACTTAAGTGGTAGAATTGGAAACTTCGCTTTTTAAACTCCCCTTTTATTATGGATATGATGACATTTGTACCTGTAAACTACAGTTTCACATTGTGGTTAAAAATTCACTAGCTTCGTTCGTTGAACTTTATCCAGAGTTGACCCAGGTTTTCTTGCCAACCCCAAGAGCTGTCAAAAAACCTGTGTTTTCCGGTTTTCAAAAAAACAGCAGTTATTCTTTACCTCAACTTTCACGAAAAAAAAACCTAGACTTCATCTCGAGTCCAGGGTGACCCTGGGTTTCAAAAAACACAGAATTAGTTCACCTTGGTGAGTTCATGTTTTTCGACCGACTGCAGGGTAACTTCAGGGTTAAAAAAAAAAAAAAAACCTATTATCAAAAGTTTCTGACGGCTTTCTCTCTGACCATTATTGTTTTTTCTCTAACGCAATGAGAAATTTAAAAATGTGTAGAGTTCTTAAAAATGGGGCATACCGTAGTGTAAACAATGTTTTTTTAAACAACATAGACCAATCGTACGCGTGATAAATTTAGCTTTGTGTTCATTTCATTTTTAATAAAAAAATACCAAAAACAAAAATCTTGAATCAGAAATTTCTTAAATACTGGTAATTTCATTTGTATATGCTATCAAAAAATGCCAAATTTATTTCCAGAAAACATCATCTCGATTATGGGGATTTGTTTTTCTCACACATCTATCTATGTATAGTATATCATTTTATGACTTTTAAACGTTCATACATATCTCGAGTTCAATGAAATCCATACATTGACCTTTAAATCTTGGCAACCCTTTGCCTTAACCACTTTTCGCTAAGACCGCATTCAGACAAGGAAACTGAGTTGCCAGAAACAAGCTAGTTTTGTAGGCGAGAAGGAAGTGAAGGGAGATTTTTCCCTCCCTTTTACGCCTTTCTCGCTGAAAAACTAAAATTGCCGGAAACTCATTTTCCTTGTGTGAAAGAGGTCTAAGCAACACATTTTTAAATTGATTGCTTAGACCATTGACATACTATGCATGGACTGCTAGTTGCTTTTCATTTACATTTCCATACAAAAGTTGCATTTAAGGTGGTTCCACGGATTAAAGCTGATAGCAGTGTTTATTGGCGCAAAGTGTCACGTCTGTGAAGTTGGCAGGGCAACTTTCACCTAGAGTAACGGGACCAACGCAGTAATTTGCAGTTTTTGTGCATTTATTTTGCATTTCACCAAATAGTGAGTTTAATCGAGTGAACCAAGCATTCTAGAGCATTCCAAGCATTATTATGGTAATGCCTGAAATCAAATGATCAAATTCGTCCATTTTATTTTCTTAGAATATACCAACCTACATACACATTATGAATGTATGTGTATGTATGTATGTGCAAACATCATGTCCTCAATATTTTCCCTAAGGATTGACATTTTTCGAGTTTTAAAAAAATCTTTTAAAATAGATTATTAAGTTGGTAGTGTTGATTTAGTTTTCACCTACATAATTTCCAAATTAATGACGTGCAATATTAGTTAAAATGTTCTCATCGAATTTAGAAATTTTCAACAAAATTAAGTATCTCATTTAGAAAGAAATTGAACCAAATTTTAACTTGATGCATACAAGTTTTACACTGCAAAAACATTTATAGCAACTTCCAACAACAACTAACTTCTAAGAAAAACTAGGTGTTTCCATTTAATTTTTCTATTTCCAGTTATGCGAGCATGCACTTATAATTACTCTACATCAGATGAGATGTGCACACTATGTACCGGAAATTCCTTCCATATTCTCATTAAAGTTGACCTATATTTTTTAACTCTTTAATAATTTTAATTATATAGCAAAATATTTTATGTAATTGATTTTCCTTAACTAAAAAAATATGATTATGCATCAACTATCTACTGCAGACTTACACAGGATCGATATTAGTAGCTGTTAATCCATACAAGGACTTGGATGTCTTCACAACGGTAAGTGCAATAATGTTTTTTCTTCTTTTTTTGTGTGTTTATTTATTTAAACTTCAATCAAAATCAAAGAACATAATTACTGATAGTAAAAACAAAAAATAAAACACAACATGCATGCATCTGAATAACATTTCCATTTCAATCTTAAACGAGAGAAAGATATGAATTATAGATACTTAATAAACTATAAATAGCTGCAGCTGCTGTGTTCAAGGCTGTGCAGCTCCATTGTGCGAAGTAAGTGGCGCAAACAGGCGGCAGTTTATAACAGAGTTGTCAGTTTGGGCTATTGTTTTTCTATGAATTAATAACAAGGAAGATTAGCCCAATTGTTGTTAAATGTTTAAATTAGTTTTTAGTCTATAGACTTTCAGTTTTTGAGAAATAATAATAATGCCATAAAGCACATACACAATGGTCGATGTTCAATCGAACAATCGTTTTAGTCTAACGTGATCTGGGCCCAGTTTTTAAACATTCATTTAACTGTCAGAAATGTTTCTACCTTGCCCCAATTACAAGATTAGTTCTATCTTTCGTTTCGTTTTTTTGACCAATTGGGCAAGGGCTGTAGAATAGAAACGTAGGGAGAAGAAAGTAGCAAAAGCACGAATGAATTTTTCAAAACTTTTTCTAGTTGTAGTTTGACGTTTCTGATTTGACAACCGCAATGAAAGTTAATGTTAGCAAAAATTGATTTAAACAAAAATGATTGAGTTGTAACATTGTTTTTCGTAATTAAATATAAGATATATCTGAGAAAAAAGTAATTAAAAAACATTTTCAATCATTCCAAATTCCATGAATGTCAAAATAACGAAAATGTTTTTACGAGCCGTGTAATCACGAACATACGTGCCTATCAAAAGGAAGAAACGAACAAAAACACGAACCGTGTAATCAGGCCTTTCTGTCTTTAGAATGAAGTGGCTTGCACAGGAGAAACAAATCGAGAATGGTCGCGAATTTTGATATTTCATTCACATGAGTGGTCGCCGACAGCTGCGAATGCTTATGCAAAATAAATAAGTAAAATTGTCAATTGATGTTCAATTCGAGCAATAAATTTATTCGCCAGTGTAGATTTCGAATTAACATTTGAGAATTAACATTTGACAGTTCACAGAAGCTTGTATTTAAATATGTTTTTTTGTTATTTAATCAAATTGTACGTAGTGTTTTCTTTTTAAATTTTTTAAATAAGATAATTTATTAACTTCAAACAAAATAAAAATATGTTGATGTTTCCTCTTGAAATTATTTGAAAAGATTTGTTCGCAGTTGATGCGAAAGGTACTTTAGTACTGTCTGACTGTTAACTGACTTTTGAAAAATTTGCCCTTAGCCAAATACATAATAATTAAAATAGTTTTTGATTTTATGTTATAAGATCTGATATAGCATTTAACA
Source organism: Melangyna quadrimaculata (assembly GCA_949320155.1). Lineage (NCBI taxonomy): Eukaryota > Metazoa > Arthropoda > Insecta > Diptera > Syrphidae > Melangyna > Melangyna quadrimaculata. The sequence goes on from OX439483.1 coordinate 396,882,699, forward strand.
CAAATTGTATATTTTTATAGCTTTAACTTAAGAAATATATTTTAACTTCTTCTTTAAAAACTGGTTTTGTTTCTTTCCTTAAACTAGCGTTTAAGCTAATGGTGTCCAAAGAAAAAGTTCCATTTATGACTCGCGTTTTATGCCACCGTTAAATTAAAATGCCCATAGAGATTGTTTCAATATTGTGACTCATCATCTTTGATCCAAATAAAGTTCAACCCTGCACCTACACAAGCAATTTTTATTTATATCTTTACTTCAATTATTACACATTCTTATTTCTGCATTCCGCCGGCAAATTATTACATTAAATCTTATTTGCAATAAATTAAAATGGAATAAATACACAAATTTTCCGGCCTAGAATTCCAACTAAACTTTTCAATCTACATGTAATGGAGGAAAGCAGCACAAATGTCAGTCAAACTGACATTAGACATCAAATTATGTTTTCATTTATTGCCGTAAAGATGGTAAGACAATATTGCTTAAATCGGGTTTATTGTCTGCATTGCAGCTTTCTATTGCATGCCCGATTTTCTGAAATTAATTATTATTGCTTGTTGAGACGCAGGGTAAACTAAATCTTATTAGAGCTACGTTAAACGAGCAATTCTTGTACATTTATAACTGGTTTCTGGATGTAATATTAGGAGTTTGTTTTTATAAATGAGAGAAAAAATTAAAAATTGGCCGCCCACTTCCACGCTAACTTTTGCATTTTGTTGTGTTCTCGGAAACGGCTCTTTGAGTTGGATAACATTTTTAGGGTTTGTTTTTATGAAGGGAAAAAAATAAATAATAGGTTTTAATAAAAGCCGCCCACTGTCACGCCCACTTTTATTATTTCTTGCAAACGATGCTATGATCGACAAAAAATATTTAAAAATCAATTTTAGTAAAATCATCCTACCGTCCTGCAAAGATTGAACCAACTAACTGCTTATGTTATGGATTTGGTGTTTGAGGTGGCAATGGTGGGTAAACCTCGGACCTTTCAACCGAATTTTATCTTTGTTTACTGATGAAACTGATTTTGGGATATATGAAACAAAAAGTCCACAACCCCTTACAACATCACCCCCTCTCCATTAATCCAAGTTTTGCGTTAACTCTTTGCTAGTTTCCGCGTGGGATATTTCTGTATTGATAAAATAAACCATAATCATCTTTGGAATCATTACTGAGCAATGTGCACCACTATCTGTTTTTTTTTTTATAAATTCGAATAAGCCAACATTTTCAATGTGACCACTTTAAGTTCACTTAAGAAAACGCTATTTTTGGGCAAAATTATTCAAAAGCTAAAAATTTGTATAATGTAAGGTAACCTTAATAGTTCTTATAGGCCCACGCAGGTGCTTCTGCGATTTGACATGGCCCTGTGCTGCTGCGTATAAACAAATGCTGGCATGTTTGTCAGCAATCACTCGGTGAGTACTCCTCCATAAGCGGACCCTTTGATCGGGATTTAATTTTTCTAACCCCGCATGATATTGAATGACTCGCTTTGGATGGAAAGGTCTTCTCTAGTGCTTTGTAAATTATCATCATTGCGTGCTAGTGCCTAATACAAACAAAACGCAATGCAATTCGAATTCCCGCATTCTGGAGTAAACAGGAGCAAAGAAGATTGTGTTCTACTTCAAAAGTTCTAAAAATAAATTTTGCTCTGCATATTGGACTAGGGTTTTATCAGTGCAGAGGCCGATGTATTTTCCCAAAAAAAAAAAAGAGAACAGAATTCATCGCATGCATGAATGGAATCTTAAGCTCTTTGTCGATTCGATGGTTTTTTGTTGGGCTGTGTCTAATGGGAAATTTATGGGTTTTGTTCGTGTGAGGCGCCAAGACTGTTTTGTTGTCTTTTTTTTGTTATTACAAAAAGAAATGCTTTAATATTTTATCATTGATTATTATAGTGATGAGAATGACCTTTGGAAATGAACCATAAAGGTAAACGATTTTAATGTACGTATGTTAAATTAAGTTATATCTACAGATATATTAAATTATGTACAATTGTTTCAAGTCTGACCAGAATAAGACGATTGTAAAAATTGGAAAAAAAACGTGTTATTTCCTTATTTTCAAGTAAATAATTTAACACAAACAAAAATTTCATAACTTTCCACTGGTCTTCTACACCAAACAGACCAATATTTCAGACAATTTTTCAAAAATATTTTTTTGTTTGTTTTGCTGTAGACAACCCTTTAAGATAAAATTACATTTCATGGACTATATGTGTATAACAAATATAAATATGTAAATAAAAACATTCTCGTTATCTAAGTTATGTACAAAACCTAAAAATATCACATATCAAACAAACAAGGTATTAAAATGATCATAAGAACCGAGGAGACACAATATTATCTAAGGAGGAAAACAACCGATTTGGCTTTGCTCGTCTCGTAAATATTTCTTAGGTGATGTTGGTACTATATGATGCCATCATTCAGATCTCAGATTATAATATAAGATGACTTCTGGCTAAAGGAAATAAACGTAAAATACATTTTTTATTCAGCTTTAATTAAAGAAAAGGAATTTTTAAAAACTTTTTTCACAGTTTTGCATTAGTAACATATTCATCAGAACTTTAATTAAACAAGAAGGAATTTAAAAAAAAAAAAAAAAAATTAATTTAAAAAAAAAAATTTAATTAAAAATTAATTTTTAATTTATACATACAAAAAAGTTTAAAGTGCAATTTTTCAGGACTGTAAAATTATATATATTATTTTTTTTCTAAGCTCGTTGCTCTATTTAATTCCTTAACAAAAACAGAAAACTAAATGATTTTTTGTCTTCTACTTCTTAATAAAATTAAAAACTAGTGAAACTAATTTTGTATGAGATTTTTGTTTTTTTTTGTACTTGCTTACATAAATATAGTGCAATAGCACCCAGCATTACGACGTATATATAAACAGTGAGGTATGGAAGGGGGGCATGCTGCCCCCTGCAACCCTCCCCCTTCTTGGGCACACTACAGGATTTGGGGTAGGTGCGAGGTTGGGTGTGTGCAAAGTTTCAATTTAGAAAGTCATTTAGCGTTATCCAGAATGCACCGCGAGGAGGCATTCCACGTTGGAGTCAGTCAATTCGTGTGTAGACGGTGTCTCAGTGAGTCAGTCAGTCAATTTGTTAACTTTAAATAGTCAAGTCCGTGTTTTAAAATGTCTTAAAAATGTATGTTAGTTTCATCAGTGAAGTCATACCAGCCAAATCCCCAAACGAACAAAACATTGAAAAACTTTTGAGTTTTGAAAGGAGTAGTGGATGCTTAGCCGCCATTGTTAATTAACAAAAGAAAAACACTTTATTTATTTAAAGGTCGAACAAAGAATGAACTTCGTAAATATTAATGTGTATACCACTCGTGCATGAAAAAACAACGGTACAAAATTCGATTGTTTGTTGTTTTTTTTTAAATGATCTAAGTATGTATACATACTTTGAACATAACAGTTGCATTATATAGGTATGTAAGACACATACATACATATTAAGAAATTATATAAATTTGCTGCAGCGAGCAAAAAAAATTTCATAAAAAACTAGTTTTAGTAATTTTTAATTTTCTCAAGAAGTAGAAGACAAAAAACATCTAGTTTTTAGTTTTCGATTAGGAATTAATTAGAGCAACTAATTTAAGGAAAAAAAATAATATATATAATTTTACAGTTCTGAAAAATTACACTTTAAACTTTTTTTTATGTTTCTTTTTCCCAAATTTTGAGTTCAAAACCCATTTTTTTTAAAAACTATGCATAGATTTCACTTGATTTAAAAACTAGCTAATAGAACAAAGTATTGGCTTTAAAACTTAATTGTAACTATTACCGTTATTTTTTGATAATTTCTTTTATTTTTTGTACTTTTTTTTTATAAAATTGCCCCTCCCGCCCAAACGGTGGTTGATAGACCCCTTGCATTTAAACGTACTACAAAAAACCGTTAGCATTTCTTGGCGCCTGAGTTATCATACTCTCCCCTAATTTAAGATTTAACAATTCTTATCTCACTGGAATTAACTTTTGTCGTAAATTAATTTCATTATTTAGGATTTTTAAGATTTTTTGCTTTAGAGATTCATGCTAATTTATCATTTAATCCAAGTCTATTTTCAGAGTATGTTCGTTTGAATGAGAAACAACATTAAATATTAGTTTTAGTAAAATCCACCCACCGCCACGCCCACCACTTTTATTATTTCTTGGTTTCTCTAAACGGCTCTATATTTCTTGGAAAATATTCAAACGATTTGAATGAAATTTTCAGAGTTTTTTCTTATAAAAGAGAACAAAAAAAAAATCCACCTACTGCCACGCTTCTTTGTGTCTGTTAAATGGCTCTATTTCGTGCAATCTATTTAAACTATCTGAAAATGAGGACAAATTGAAAACACTTTTTGGTAAGACCCACAAACTGCCACGCCCACTTTTATTAATTTTTTCTGGGATTCTTGAAAACGGATCTAACTATTTCAATGAAATTTTCAGAGTTTGTTGTTATAGACGATTAAAATGCTTTGCTTTGTCTCCCTAGCTGTTTAAATATTTATAAAATCAGAAAATTATGGTTATGTTATTATTGAAAACGTTATTACTGAAAACATCATAAATGTCAGCCTCTTCTGTTCTACTTTGTTTTTTATCACTGCTTTCAATTTAAAATTCAATAATCATTTTTTTTTTAATAAACAACTTATGCTGCTTCTGCCGCTCTCAATATTTTTAAATTTTGTAATTTTGATGATAAAAAAAGGTGACTCACAGAAGATTTCCTTATAGCTTTCATTAAATTGCCTATTTATAATGCATACAATACCATTATACATAATATGTAGTAAGGTATGTAGGTACTATATCCGGGATTCACACATTAATTCAAAGGACCCACTGTCATCATAACAAGGTATGCGACATAAATATTTACCTTTTCAGTACAGCGCAATGCCTCTAGCTTGGCTTCTACTATATAATATGATGACGAAAAAGAGGACATCAGCAAAGTTTCCCCCGGGAAGACAGGCGTTTTCATTTTATCTTTAAAAGAAGAAAACAAAAAAAAAGAATGCTTAACAGTAAGTTGTTGTTGATGGTCCTATTCCTGTTCTTGCTCTTGCTTCTGCTCCTAACTACACATCACTGCAGAGATGTGAGGAAATATTTTAAAAATATAACGTTACCTAGGTACTTTATGTTGGAAGAAGCATTATATTAAAGTGTGAAACATGAAATATGAACGAAAAAGCTCTGCACTAAAGTGGAGAAATATGGTTTCTGGTCGTTGTTGGTTAGGGAATCAGGTCAATTATTATGATGGTAAAGGATGGGGGTGATGGCTGGATGGGATTCACTAGTATATGAAGCGGGAAGGTTTCCCTTTATTTTTAATTTTTTTTTTTTTTGTTCTAAAAATCCTTTAGAACAAATTGTTACATAAGAAACTTAAGTGCATGTGGAAAGCTTGTTAAGATGATGGAAATGAATGGTTGGACTTATCTCTGGGAAATTAAATTTTCTTTAGTTAAATATGTCACCAGACATTTTCGTTTAAATCAAAAGAGAAACAATACACTAAATATCCAATGAAAAATAGGACGCGACCGACTGAACTTGTTATTGTTTTATTAAAATTATGTTAAAATTAATGGGTGAAAGGGAGAGAGGAAAATAATGTTCGTTCCAGTAAAATTGCGACGGGAAAACTAGAATGGTGTGGATAATGATTTTTGGGTTAGGCATCATAGGTTCCATTTCCTAACAATTTACTAAAGTCAAAATCATTTGCTGATTTTCTTCAGCATAATAATGAATTCATATGACATTTATGACGTTTATTAATCTCAAAAATGAGTTATGTTTGTGAATTTTTTGCACGAGCTGTCACTTTTTTGGACGTATGAAGCTTACGAAGAAAATGCATTCAGTATACTTACTTAGGTCCTCGGACCTATTACGTCCGTGATGTTTCCCTTACGGGACATAGGGCCTCCACTACACCTACGCGCCATCGTGTACGATTTCTTGAAATATATTTCAGCTCTCTCCAACTTTTCCCCAGTCGTGCCGATTCCTGTTCGACCGTTCTTCGCCATGTACTTCTAGGCCGGCCCACTTGTCTTCCCTCCTGTGTGAGCGGGTTCCACTACATTGCTTGAGATGCAATGCTCCGATCGCCTTTTCGAAGCGTATGGCCAATCCACTGCCACTTTCTTCTTCGTATAATGGAGTCTATGGGCTCCTGACCCGTTCTCCAGAAATATTTACTTGGATTGATGAGGATATTCCAAGGCTGATCCTTTTAGTTTTTGCCGAGTTGATCTTAAGCCCTACGATTTCTGCTCTTCTCTCCACCCTTGTTGTCATTTGATGGAGATCCATGATCCTGTGAGGGATTAAGAATACGTCGTCCGCGTAGTCCAGATGTTTGAGGTGAGATTGCAGAGTCCACTGAATTCCTCCATTTCCATTTGACAAAGCTGCGTACAGTACGTCACTTATCACCAACAGGAACAGTATTGGTGACAGTATACAGCCTTGCCTAACTCCACTTTGGATTTCAAACTCCTCTGACAGCCTACCTTTGTGCAAAACGTGACACTTGGATCCATCATATGTAGCCTTGATAATAGCAATCAATTTATCTGGGATGCCCCTCCTGCGCAAAGCAAGCCAAATAAATTCTCTATTGACACTGTCGAACGCCTTTTCAAAATCGATGAACAGCAGGTGAAGTGGTGATCGATATTCAACGCACTGTTCGATGATGATCCGCAAGGTGTTGATGTGATCCACACAGGAAGATCCAGTGCGGAAACCTGCTTGTTCGGCGTCGAGTGTGTCTTCGAGGTGGTCTTTAGTTCGGTCCAAAACTATCCTTGTTATAATCTTGGCTACTGCAGGCAGAACGCATATTCCTCTCCAGTTTTCGCACTGTGTGAGATCTCCTTTCTTTGGGAGCTTGACAATCATTCCTTTTTTCCACTCTTCAGGAAAGCTCTCTGTTTCCCAAGCTCTCTTAATAAGTGGGTGCAGTAGCTCGCTCGATGTCGTTGGGGCTGCTCCTAAGAGCTCTGCAGGAATACCGTCAAGTCCAACCCCTTTGTTGTTTTTCAGTGCTTTGATGGCGGTGATAATTTCTTCTTTACTGGGGGGTACGGTGCGTATTCGGGAAATTGTTACTTCGGGTAGCTCAGTGGGAATAGGGTTCACTTCACTGGCGAACACGCGGTTTAAAACCGCAGAAAAGTGTTCCCTCCACCTTATGAGCTGGTCCTCATCCGAAATTAGCAGGGATCCGTTTGTGTCTTTAACCAGGTGTTGTTTAGAGCTCTGGACACCAGTGAGCTCTTTGGTAATTCTGTAGACGGCACTATTTCTCCCTTGCGCCCGTCCGACTATACTTTCAGCACCGGATATGAACACATTTCTCACAGCACACCAATGATTTTCGATGGATGTGGTTTCCGTGCTGCTGATTGCGTTCAATCCTTGTGAAAGGTGGTCCCCTAGTTGTTGGCGCACTGCGGGATCCTTTAGTCTATCTGAATTAAACTTGGGCATTCGAGTGTTTCCTTGGGATCTCCGAACTGCGGCTGTACGCAATCTTACGGTAGCAACCATCAGATGGTGGTCCCGGGCCATTCCCATGTCAGCACCTCTTCTGTTACGGACGTCGTGGAGACTGCTTCTAAAAAGCCGGCTGATCGCGAAGTGGTCAATTTGGTTGGAAGTTGCTTGTCTGTCAGTCGACACCCAACTGACTTTGTGGCACGTCTTATGCTCGAACATGGTCCCTCCAATAACAAGGCCGTTGGCGTTGCAGAAATCGACAAATCGTTCGCCATTGTCGTTCCGGTTACCAACACCATGTTTTCCCATGACATGCCTTAGCCCAGTGTTGTCATTGCCAACCTTGGCATTTAAGTCTCCCATCACCATAATTATATCACCTCTTGGAACGCTATCATAAGCAGCACTCAGCCGGTTATAAAAGGCCTCCTTCTCCTCGTCAGAAGAGAGCAAAGTTGGGGCGTAACACTGTATGATGGTGACGCGACGTACTCTAGTCCGGAACCTGGCTTTCAGGATCCTGTCACCTAAAGGCTCCCAGGAAATTAAGCTTTTGAGAGCTGTTTTGGAAAGCAGCAATCCAACGCCAGATTCCCGAGCGCTTCCAGGTGTTTTTCCGGAATAGAATAGTACAGTGTTACGGGTTGGTGACTTAAACTTCCCCGAGCCCAGCCGTCTAACTTCACTTATCCCTAAGATGTCCATCCTATACCTCATGAATTCCTTCTCTAGTTGCAGGAATCTGGCATTCTGAGGACCTTCTTACGAAGAAAATGCATTTAGTATGATACCAGTTAAAAAGTGTTTAAAATTAAAAAAAAATTTAGTAAGTTGATAAATAATAATTAAAACCTTAATATAAGGCTGCCTAAAATTTTACGCTTCTGTTTTTCTTTTTTAAAAAATCTACAAAATTCCATAGAATTTGTTTTGTTTAAAAAAGAAAGAACAAACAACAGCTTTTATACCTACCAACTAAAAAATGTCGTGACCATTCCCAACAATCACATATGCAATTTACTAACTGCATTACTAAATTTTGTTCACAAACCAATTTGTTTGCATTCCCGATGCTTATCTCGAAATAATCTCTTCAATTCCTTCAGTCACATCTCATATGTGTAATGTATGTCTTGTCCGCGTAATTGATTTAACTTCGCTTGGAGTTTTCCGGTAATCGTTAACTCAGCATATATCCAGGCTATGTTTATGTTTATAGTAAAGTGAATAAACAAACTTCAACATCGAATTACACGAAGAACACTGGGACAAAATAACTTAAGAATTGGAGTAAAAATAAAAATCCTGTCCTTTGTTATAACTTCAAGTTCTTAAATTGCACTAAAGATATTTTAGAATGAAAAAATTAATTAATGGCCAATTTCACATACATACTTTAAAATGACTTTTATCTAAAGACCATTAAAATTAGATCACTCGTTTGTTCTTTTTAAAATCCGTCGTGAAGTTGGCCGTTGCGTTGGGCTAACTCGTGTGTGTCAAAACTCAAGCTTAAAACATGTTTTTTTTTTACAATTGAATGGAGAATCTTTTCTGATAAAAAGATTCCACCTCCTACAAATCGACATTATACGTATTTTATTATTAGAAATGATCCATGTAGATCATTAATAATTTTTTTTTATCACTTACATATATATATAGCTCGAATTGTTAAATGCATTTATTAGCTTCACTCTATAAGATTATTTATTTCTTAATGTTAATGCTATCACTTCTTTTTTAACCAGTGCTCAAAAGAAATAGCTTTATAGTTATGTTCCTCCCTCGACGATTTAACCGTAATACTCGCGCCTCTAGGAATGCTCATTAGTTTCCCAAATCACAATTTCGGGCGTACAGTCAAGTACAGAGATTCCTTCTTTAGCCACAGTACTAGAATGTGGAATGCTTTCTATTATTCACTCTCATTGTGATACTCTGAAATTCAAAACTAATGTGCATAGGTATCTCTCAATTAATCCTATCCTTTTAACTTGCAATGTTCGAAGTATAGCGCAAGTTTAGGATTCGTGCAAAAAAAAAAAACTTGAGATAATAATTTTCCCTAACTTTACGATGAGATTTCTGTCCGCCTGTCTGTCTGTACCTCGACCTGTAGCCTCAACGACTGAAGCGATTTTCTTCAAACTATGGACTTAAGGTTCCTAATGGGATTCCCAAGAGGGGAAATTGAAATTTTTTTTTTAGCTCAAAAAATAACGGTACCTGCCATACCTACAATCAATATAAAAAAATTGATTTATTTCAAAAACGTCTCTAACGATTTTGAAAAAAAAAATTACGAGCTACTATAATTACTACAATAAATATTTTGGAAGAAAAAAAAAAGAAAATTTATAACGGTTATTAACGGTACCTGTCATAGAACCGATGTTTTTGGTTTTCAAATTTCTCGTTTACGCCTACACCGATTTCAACAAAAATTTTAAAGTAAGAGATCCTTTACAATTTTAACAATTTTGCATATACAATTTTTGGATTTTTTAAAAATATTGATTTTTTTAAATTCAATATCTTGAAAACGGGTCATTAAATATTTTTTTAATTTTGTCAAAAATTGTATTTTATTTAATACTAAAACTAAGCATACCAAATTTTATTTTTAACAATTCTCAAGAATTTTTATATACATATAAAAAATTAATTTTTAAGAAAACCGCTCTAACGATTTTTGAATTTTTTTTTTCATAAATTCATATTTATCAAACAAATCGGCTGGCATACTTATTTTTGACCTATGTATGTTTGAGCTATATAAATAACAAATGTATAGTAGTAAGAGGTCCTTTGTTTTTAAAAACTTTTTTTTATGATATCATTCATAATGTTATGGAACCTATGCATATGCATATTGTCAACTTCAAGCTACGAAAGTTGTTAGCTACGGGAACAAGTTTGGGCGATCCAGTCGTGCCCATTTTGTCCTAATGCTTGCAATGTTTTATTCATAATAAGGGTAGTCATAACCCCCTTCAGCGCGTTAGTTACAAATTATACAACCACAATACGAGATTCTGCACTTAATCGTGATCACGTTCAATGATCGGTTGGGAGGCTCTCTTCTCTCATAACCGGGAGAATAGTGTAAAGTTAAGCTCTACAATTTTTATCTCTACAATGGTTTGCTGAAAAGTGCGATAAATTTTGAAGTTAAAGATATGAAATGCCAATGTCAAGATTGAAATGTCAACTGAGTGACAGCAGCTGATTTTCTTCAATGTACAAACCTGGAAGTATTTATTAGCCCCAGTGAAAATGTTTTACAAATAAACACATAATGGTGGATTTACATGTATCTTCGTCTGAGTTACGCAAAAACAAAGGGGATACAAAATTCAAATTTACATTTGTCGGATAGAGAGAGAACACCAAAATGCAGAAGATCTTCGTACATGCAGATTATAAGAAGTGCCATAGTGCAAATATGAAAACGAACATGTTCACCTTCTTGATGGTTCTCTTTCACACGCTCGGATTTTTGGCATACATCTGTCCCGCTCTACTTTTCTTCATATTTGCAGACGAAGATACATATAAATCCAGCATAAAAGAACTGTAACTTCGCTGGAAGCCAGGATACTATTCGCTGGAAGCCAGGATACTATTGGAATGGCAAAGAAGTTGGAAATATAAAACTTCAATTTTCGTATAAATATTTAATGAGTGAATTGCGTTCGGTTAATATAAATGCGAAAGTCAAAATGACACACAGGTATGTTTGGATAAAAAGTAAACAGTTTTTATTAATAATTACAATTGACAAAGAACAAGCAACGGAATAATGTTTAGATACTATTTACAAGTATATAATTAATTGAAAATATAATACAAACATTTAAAAAAAAAGTTCCAAAGATACACCCCAAAACCTTTTAAAAATTTACTTTTCCAGCAAAATTGATGCGTGAAAATGTTTTGGAGTGTATCTGTGAAACGGATTGTCGTAGGAATATGGTTGATACCTTTTTGGAATCTAGTCTTGATGCTTTAAAAAAGGAGTATCAAAATCTTTACTCAGAAGCAGCATTAAAAAAAATCAGTATTAGAATACACTCATACTGAATCCACTATTTTACATAATGTGCGTATATTCTCCTTGAATTCCTGAGGACGCGGCGCGTGGGGCTCTTCGACTTCTGTTTTATTTTAGATGCAGTATTATATCGCAAGCTATCCCGAAGTGACTTCCATGAACTCTTGCTTTCTTCAACTAAAAAAGAAAAATAAATTTACAATTTATTGGGACCAATATATGTTCTAAATACCAGTTTTTTTTCATGTCTTTTGTTATGAATTTGAATGAACACCTTCTGTGTTCCTTGCATGCATGATCCCAAATAGCCGTGCGTTCGTCCACCAGTTTGGCTAGCTATTTTTTTCATCTGGTGTGAAAAGTTTTCTGGCAGTTTTTGTTTTGTTGTTCCTTTTCCATATTTTCCATATTTTCTTCCAAGTAATCAATATTATAACATCCATTAAAAAAAATGTATTGTTTTTGTTCATTTCTTCCGTTGAACTGCTCAAAATGTCAAAATTTATCACGCGCTAAAGAAAAGTGAAGATTTTTTGAAGAAGTACTAGATTACAATTATATTTTAGCTCGTGAACTGCGTACTGTCAGGCTTCTATACCTGCTTTTGAGCTAGATCAAGTTAGTGAAAAATGTCAAAGATTCAGTTGATTTGTTGAAATGTCACTGCTGACAGGCACCCGCTAACACAAAGTTGTAGTTTTCTGTTCCCTTGTTCTGATTGTGTTCATATATTTGTGCTCTTCTGTCTTGATCAGGAATGTCTTCATAAATCAGAAATATTATGTACGAATGTAAGCTGATGTATGAGCGCAAATTATTTTATTTTGTTTGGTGTCTCGTGAGCGTATATTTATTGTTTATGATCAACAAAAACTGACCGAATTGTTTCGAGGCACCATTGTTGAGAGAGCGCTCAACATTTCATTGTGGTCTTTAATAAAACCCCGGTTAAGCATCGGAACGCTAAATGACTTTCTGTCACAAGAATGTCATGCATTGAGTTCTTCGAATTCTTAGACCACTGTACCTAGTCGCAATTTAAAACTGCACATTTACACTTATTTACCCTATTCAATATTTTAAATATTTAAATATTTGAACCCATTGATCATTATAACAATCGAAGCTTTTTCTTGGCACATGATGATCGAAATTGTAAAATGGAAACTAACCAAGCAACGCAAAGTTTTGGAAAACAATGATTATAAAAATTTATTTTGCGTAAAGGTGTTTTATTGATAGGTTATCATTTTCTTAAATATCCTTTGCAATACAAAAAAAAAAGCTCTATTATTTTATAAATAAAGTTAAGCAGCTCTATGCTCTCTACATGTTCTATGGTCTATCGTCTATGCAATCAACTTCCTTTGGGATAAATTAATGAAATTCACCGCACATTTAACTTTTAAAGTTTTTTTTTTTTGATATACAAAAGAATATCTTATTAACAAATATACAAACTTAAAAGGTACCTATTTCTTAATTAATTTGAATTTATTCCTATTCCACCATAAAAGTTGTTCCATTGTATGACGCCTCAATAAACCGCCACTCAAGCCAATGAATTTCTCGTTCTGTCACACTTGCATTTCTTATTATTGTTCTACGTCTACGTGACACTTGAGCGCATTATAAGCGCACACAGCAGTGGCAGTGTACTCAGAGTGTCTCATTGAATTGTCATTCTAGACATCGCTTTAATACCAACATAATAAAACAATGCAGTTATTAATTTGTTTCATTTTTTTTTTGTTTCCCAGCGAACTTCCGCTTAATGGAACAATATAAGTAGTAAATGGCGAATGACCTCTTATATTTTCTTATATTGAATAACGACTTCTCTATTTACTTGTAGAGAAGACAAAAAAAACAACAGCAAATTACAAATCAATCATAAGAATGTTAAAATAATGCACAATAATCGTTTACGTCAAACGATTTGCAAATTACTAGTTGGTGCGCGGCTTTTTATTCTGACAGTTAAGGGCAACATTACAGTGCACACCACAAGCACATTACACTCATAAATGTCAAATGATGTCTTTACTGATGCAATTTGACGCACCCTTTGCACATAAAATCCTCTTTGATTGGATAAATCAATTTCAATAAGGAACAGGAAGTTGTATATTATTTGTTGGATTTCTTATGAATTTTTAAAGTCTCGTAGGTTTATATTTAAAAAGTAATTGTACTAAGCACCGCTAAGCCATATATTAAAATTTGTATTGGAATAGTTAATAGGAACAGAACGGAGAAAGAATTCATGACAAAAGGAAACTTCATGCTGATGGTGGGCTAAAAGTTCATTAACTTCAAACTCGAAACAATAATGACAGTTTACACAGAAAGTGTTAACACCACGCATTTGATAATGGAAACAAAAGTTATAGAAATCTAACAGAACTACTACTTTCAGTCAACACCTTTCAACGCGATCACACCTTTGTCGCTGTTGTAGCTCAAAAGTACCTACCTACAAATAAAAAATCAACAAAACAAAAAAGGAACAAAACAAAAAACTAAGTAGAGCACACTTTCTTTTTGTATACAAACTTCCTGCTTTTGAAATATTCTTTGAAATTAACGCACTTCCTCCATAAATTATTCCGCCCAAACAAGCGACCATGTTTATCATCTTTTGTCCGCAGCACACTCCAAAAAATAACTCTTTACCGGGTCGGGTCGTGTTCTGACGACCCAGTTTTTATTCATCCAAAGTGTAGGTATACACTACTTTCAATAGAGAAATTCGTTCATTTTTTTTCAGTTTTTCGTCAACAAAACCTAAATTTTTTCTTATACTCCAACGCCTTATCTTAAAAAAGAATCTGCCTTTAACCGAAAGTCACTCATTTAGCTTCTAAGCATGTTACACCAAAAAAAAAAAAAAGATAAAAGTAAATTAAAACACCCACTACACAGACTTCTAAGAGGTATTAACTAAGGTACATGCCCTTAAGCTATATATCTACTATACATCCAGACATAGTTCCGCAGTAGCATCAGATTTAGATGCATAAAGCATAATAAACCGAATAACAACAAAAGCAAATCGTTATGAACTAGCAATTCACTTGTTGAACATGATGTTCTTTCTTTCCCCAAGTCTACTGCAGCTACATGAACTATTCATCATAATCTGTGTACAGGGGGGGGGGGGAGGTAGGACTGGACTAGGGAGAAGAACTCTTTCACTTGGTTATCGATTTTGTTAGGCATCTTTTTGAAAGAAGCTTTGCCCCTCTAACATGTCTACCCTCCCAAAGTCAATCCCACCCCAAAAGGTCTCTTGTTTGTTTTTGTATAAAACAACCTCTAAGAAGATGAAGACGAAGGAGTGCCTTTATGGAGCTCCTACATAAAGATGCACTTTGAGGTGGCTGATATGGATTGACAAACAGAACATAGTACATTATGAGTATGTTGAGGAATCAGTCTTGGAGCTTTGAACAATAGTGTGTCAGTGCTGACACTTTCAAAGGGAATCTCTAAAAATATGATGTTCCCTGTTTTAGTTTTTGGTGTGGATATCAAAATAAAAACTGCATTTAGGTACTTCGTTCCATTCAAAACTCGATCCTTTTCCCTTTAACATCTATCGCCAACTGACTCTGACCAAACTCAAATGTGATTGATTAAGCAAACGATCTCTTGCTTTGAAAAAACATAAGCAGGGTAGTGTTTCAACAAGATTCTAATGTGACAAAACCAAATCCCAGATCGCTTGAGACTTATGATGTTTTCCATTGGTGAATTCAAATTTCAATACAAAATTGATTTTTTTCGTAGCGAATGGAAAACGATTTCAAATTGATTTATTTTTGTCATATATTTTATAATATTATTTCTGTGTCATAACATCAAAAACTCTTCGTCACGTGATAAACTTTTTTACTATATCTTTCTATATATTTCTATATTACTATATATTTCGTAATTTAAAAAAAAATTTCGTAAACTTTAAACAAAATTGTTTCATTTGAAGTGTAAGTTGATAAAGACTTTGTGTTATTATGAAATTAGACCCCAACTACGCGATTTCAGTTGTTTCTCCTTTGACTTCTTGACAGATTTGGTGAGGGGTGTAGTAATGTACATAGATGGAAGGAAGTAACGAAAGTATTAAATAAAATTTCAAGACTTTTTCTGGTTGAAATTTTACGTTTCTGATTTGACTACCGCACTACTGGATTTTGGCAAAAAAAACGATGTAAACAAATATTATTGAATTGGAAAGTTGTTTTTCGTAATTTAATATAGATAGACTACGAGAATATTTGAGAAAAGCCATTTTTAATTGCAACTACTGATTACTTTCCACACAAAACAACCACAAATTCCATGGGTGGGGTAAATATGTCGAAAATTTTAGATCTGCAAAATTGTGTTTAAATCAATTTATTTGCCCCGACGGAACTAAAAAGTTATGAAAATTTGTATTTTGTCAGATCCAAATAAAATAATGATTTGTATACCAATGGAAAACACAATTAAATTGTTTTCTCTAATCTCAACTATAGGGAACTTTACCAATCTGTCAACGTCAATAATGACAGGCAACATTTGGTTGAATTGACGATGAGATGAAGCAAAAAACAATTTATAAGGTCGGATCCTTTACTCTGTGCACATAACCAGACAATCTGTCAAAATTTGGAAAGCAAGAGGATTTAATATTCTCAAAAATATCAAAACTGTGCAAAAGTACGGGAACGCAAATTCACATTGAGAAATTTTTGAGTACGGGAACGGCTTTGGACTGAAAGTTACACCGCACAGAAAATTAAAGTAAAGGAACGGACCTATAAAAGAATTTATAGTTTAAAGCTTTGATGTTCTCATTAACTGAAGTTGCCTACAGAAAAAATAGAAGATTTCAATAAATTTATTTTCACAAAAAATAATTCCAAACAGCCAGTTACTATTTTCTTCCTACATAAATAACAAATAACTCACCCAAGTGACGATTTTGACGTTTTGTAATAAAATGGGACAGGGAATTTTATTGTTTATGATTTTTTAAAAGACCCTACAGCAAAATATAGAAAGAGCAATATTTGCAACGACAACGATAATTCTTTTAATCTTTTGCATTTGATACCTATCGAGTTAAGCTAGGTTTTCACTTGTCACTGAAAGATGCAAATTTAATAGTATCAACACGAAAAGCAAAGAAAATAGTAGTAGAGGTCAAACTGTGTCTTTCAATGACAAGTAAAAACCTAGCTTTACTCGATCGGTATCAAATGCACATTAAATTATTTTTAAAATTCCTGGTTAAATTTTTGACATATGTCAGGTGGAAACGTCAAAAATACGTACGTGGTCGTGCGAAAACAAACGAATACATTGAAATAATTAAGTAATAATACTTAAAATTGCGATTTGTTGCTCTTCGTTTAGTTCCGTTCACTTTCGCTAAAGTAAACTAGCATTTGGTGAATATGAAATATGTAAATATTATCAGCCCTTTTCATAAACGCTCGATAACAGCGAGACAACACTAACACGTGTTTTAACTCAGAATTTTGGCATGTCATAGCGAGTGGATTATATTTAACTTACCATCTATTTTTTTAACACAGCACGTACTTTTCATAACAAATAATTCAACACAAGCGTACTTGTCATGAGTCAGCGCTTGTGTGTGACAAATGTATTAGTATACTTCCACGATTTGATAATAAAGACTGAAAAGATATCATACAGTGCAAATATTTGAATGAAAAAGTTAAGTTATCAAATGAATAAGTTATCAATCCGTGTATTACCCTTTGTCAGCAGAATTTAATTAAAAAAGTCATCGGAAAAGTATAAATCTAAAATAATAAACAAACTTCATGTGTGAGCATTATGCCACAAACGAACGTATAGGTACAAATCATCGATCCCCAAACTATCCATCCTCACATCTTTACCACCTTTGTCCCCAAACTAAAAGTTCTGACCATTCCTTTAACATAAACATTCATATCTAAATAGATAGATATACCATATATCTCGCATTATACCACAAACGAACGAATGTATAGGTACAAATCATTGATCCCAAACTATTCATCCTCACATCTTATTACCCTCGTCCCCAAACTAAAAGTTCTGACCATGCCTTTAACATAAATATACATACCTATGTATATAGATAGATAAACCATATATCTCTGAGTGATGAATCATGAGCATGAATCATTATCACTCACTCTAGATCCTGTAGCGACCATCGCATTATTATTATTATTGTTATTATTTATTATAATTTATTATTACTATCCACTTGTTCAATTTAACTCTGTTTTCAATATTTGTTATCGTTATTAGTTTTATCATTATTTCATTGATTACATATTTTTAGTATAAATAGAAGAAATAATTTAAATAAAAATCAGTTCTGATTGGGAATTCAAACGATTAGCATCTTGGCCTTTTCATTATTTCCCTTTCAGGATTCCTACACTGGTGACCCCGATATACAAACACTCAAATATTTGATTTGGTATCCCCCGACCAACAGTTAGGTGCCAATCAAATCCTTTATACATACATGCTAAATAAAAGGTATCCCCCGACCAACGATAAGGTACCACACACATTTATACAATTAAGAATAGGTATCCCCCGACCCCTGGTAAGGAGCCTCTCTTAATACACTACACTACGTTATACATCCAAAAATCCAAAAATAATGGCGAACGAAGAAACCATATCGAAGGTTTCAATGAGAATACCACCTTTCTGGAAGCGGAGCCCTGATCTTTGGTTCCACCAGCTTGAAGCCCAATTCCAAACCAGTCGAATCACTTCTGACGACACGAAGTACTTCACCCTGGTCGGCAATTTGGAAGCTGACATCCTTACTGAAGTCAGAGATGTCATATTAGATCCTCCTGTCACCGAAAAATATTCAAGTCTGAAGGCCCGCCTTATGTCAGCATTCCAGGAGTCAGAGCAAAAACGACTCCAAACGCTTCTCAGTGGGATTACACTTGATGGAATACGACCAACACAGCTGCTTAGCAAGATGAAAGAGCTTTCATCAGCTAGTGTTTCTGACGACGTCCTCATACACTGGATGCAACAATTGCCAAATATGACACCGTCAATTCTGTCATGTAGCCCTAATCAAGACCTCAAAACTTTGGCAGACATGGCAGACAAATTTTCTGACGTCTACGGAAATTCAGTTGTTGCTTCCATCTCAGCACCCTCCAGTGTTTCTGCCATCTCCGAACTTCAAGACCAAATTTCTGCTCTAAGAAATGAATTGAAACACTTCAGCGTAGGAAGAAGTCACCGAAGTCCTTCGAAGATGAGGGACAGATCCAGTTCTAGGAACAAAGACCAACACCATCTTTGTTTCTACCATCGTCGTTTTGGCAAAGATGCGAGGAAATGCCAAGAGCCATGTAAGTTTCAAGCGGAAAACTAGCATGTGGACAGCAACCAGTCCGCAGAAACAATGAGTCGCCTTTATGTTCAGAAGAAATCTGCAAAACAAAGCTTTCTAATAGACACCGGAGCCTCCATCTCAGTAATACCGCCTACACTAACAGAAAAACGCAGTGGCCAAGGAAAGCGCATTATTTATGCTGCGAATGGAACAGAAATCCCAACCTATGGAGAACGACTGATGATACTTAATCTCGGCCTTCGCAGAAGCTATTGCTGGCCATTTGTCATCGCTCAAGTCACCGAGCCCACAATTGGATCCGATTTCTTATCATTTTTCGATCTTTTAGTTGCTGTCAAAAATAATAAACTGATTGATCGAATAACAACACTTCAAACGTCTGGTTTTGGTGCAGCTACATCATCTAGTGCTGCTAATATTGGCACTATAAATCCGTCATCAAATCTCCTGGCTAAGACGAAGCACATTCAAACTTAGGGACCTCCTGTATATTGAAAGGCTAGACGACTATCACCCGAACAACTTAAGAAAGCTAAGAAGGAGTTTGAATACATGCTCAGCCAAGGAATCTGTCGACCATCAAAGAGCAGCTGGGCTAGTCCTCTTCACATGGTCAAACAGCAAAATGGTGACTGGCGACCATGCGGGGACAACAGAAGACTCAAGGCAAACACCGTCTCAGATCGTTACCCCATTCCTCACATTGGAGACTTTGCTCACCA
This sequence comes from Melangyna quadrimaculata, assembly GCA_949320155.1. Lineage (NCBI taxonomy): Eukaryota > Metazoa > Arthropoda > Insecta > Diptera > Syrphidae > Melangyna > Melangyna quadrimaculata. The sequence goes on from OX439483.1 coordinate 396,902,478, forward strand.
TCTGAAGGGCAAGAAGGTTTTCAGCGTCATAGATCTCACACGTGCATACCATCAAATCCCTGTTGAGCCAGAAGACATTCCGAAGACAGCCATAGTAACACCGTTTGGACTGTTTGAGTTTATGTTGATGACTTTTGGACTCTGCAACGCTGCTCAATCATTTCAGCGGTTTGTCCACGAAGTTGTAAGAGGCCTTGATTTCTGTTTTTCTTACATCGACGACTTTCTCATCGCGTCCAACTCAGCAGAGGAACATCGAGAACACCTGAGACAGCTTTTCCAACGGTTAAGAGATTATGGACTTACAATAAATCCATCCAAATGCACATTTGAGGCGTCATCCGTAAGTTTCTTGGGTTACCTTGTCACTGAAGAGGGAACCAAGCCATTACCATCCAAAGTTGACAGCTAACCCGTGTGTTAATGCCGCGTTTACACGAGTGAAAAGGTGTCATTATTTATTCAATTTTCTTGTCATGAATGACAAAATCATTTAAATTATCCAATCCAAAATCTGTCATTATTTTTGTTCATACGAATAATGGCAAGTGAAAGTGCCGTTTTTTACCATTATAAGGACATCGTTCAAACATTGTGCTGTCATTATTTTCCAATAATGACAACACACACTAGAGAATGAACCTGCTCATTCTCGTTAAAATAATGAGAGCCTCAAATAGTCATTATTTTGTGTTTGTGTAAATTCAATGTCATTCATGAATTGATTTTGTCATTATTCTGCAATTTTAATGAAAGATGACTCTTGTTCATTCGTGTGATTCCAGCATAAGGAGTGGATTGTGCTTTTTTATGAATATACGGCTAGATGTATTTTACTTGAGTACTTTTGACTGTTCGGATAGCTTTTTTTCATGGTTTTTGACATAAGATTCCGTCTGACCCCGTCCGACAGTTATAGTACTACCTAGGAATCCAAATTTTAACGCAATTTGAGCATGGTCGGTTTTACATTGGACTGACACTTACGAGATTTTTTTGACTTCTCAGTATCCACATCTCGCTCCCACTTGATGGTGAGAAATAGACTGTGCACTTAGCCGTATATTGCTCAACAGTAAGTGGGAGCGAGATGTGAATACTGAGAAGTGAAAAATAGTCGGAAGTGATAGTCGAATGTGCAAACTGTCTTCGAAAGTATCTATTTTTGAATTTAAAAAAATGGGCAAAATAAATTAAATCATTCATCTGAATCTTTAATCGGAAGCCCTAATGAAATGGATACAAAAAAACAACACATCCCCGGAGATGCTACATGGACCGTAAACCGATTTAAAGTGTCAACGCTGATGCTTCTTATAAGAACGTCTTACGAATAGATATATTTTCCTTCCCTTTTTGAAGGCTTATTTCAACATAGAGATAAAAAATCTATGACGATGTGAAGAAAATTGATATTTCTCATCGGGGAGCCACATAAAAAGAGGAGAAAGGAGCATTTCGTCGTCGCCGTCAGTCGGTCGCCCACTGTGTCGTCAGTACGTCTGTCACTGATGTGTATAATAATCCTAAAGACTCTATGTGATGTGAGTGTCGTCATACGACATACCGCCGCCACCGAGGCCGATGTCTTCGTCATCATCGTACCATGTAATATGATATCCTGTTGAGGTTTATATAGTTCAGAAAAAAGGGGGTTAAATGAAATTAATTTCTTGGCTTTTTTGCGGCAGCTGCCATTTTGCACTTGCTATTGCTTGCATACTTAGACCTTTTTGTGCACGATGGCAGGGATTTTATTTATCCAACCGATTGAATTGGATGAGCTTGTTTTTCTATGTTTATATCCCTACTTCTCTTTTGTTTTTTTCGAACCAGGAAGAGGATACAAAAAATCACAGCACAGAGCAACTATTATAAATACAGAAGGTGAGATATACCTACCTAGGAAAAAAAGATGACGTATTTTACAAATTACAACATAAAAACCTTGGCATAAAGTGCATTGGCATTCGCTACCACATCATAACAGCACTACAACAACAAAGTATTTCAATGCATCAGATTATGCTGCACGTGTTTTTGTAGTGCAGCGACGCGGTGCGGCGGCCGCGGTGGCGGGTAACTTGACCCCCTATAAGCTTCATGAATACTATAAAATGGTGAGGTGTGTGCGAGTTCGGTGGGTTTCAGTGATTGCACTGTCATACTACACGCGTTCAATGGCAATAACACGAGCCACATGGAGTTTGTGAGGTTTCCTATGTTGGGTTTTTTATGAGCAGCATCTGTAAGTAACGGTGAATGAGCTATAAAGTAGGTATACATCATAGCCTGTGGTTTTATTAAACATACGTAAATACATATGTTCAACGTACGATAAAAGCACACTCACCTGCCATTTATGTACAAGTATATTTTGTATGTTTGTTGTTCTTTAGGTTATTATTTATTTTCTTTAAAAGAAATCTTGACATAAGAGATTATGTTCGAGGTGCGAAGGTATCTGTCAATGTCAAGTTTAATAATGTGTCTTGGGAAAGAAGAAGATAGAAGATTTTTTTCAATTGGTTTGCTAGCAAAATAAGCTAGGTATACCTATATGGATAACAGCTAACAAGTAGTGGTAGTGTTGTTTTCAATTATTTAACTTTTGTTGTGACACTTTTGGTAAAGCGCTAGTGGAGAAAAGGATACCAAAGTCAAGTAGGTAGTTAAGTTGTTTTGAATACGATTATCATCAGAGAAAGTTTGAATAAGTAGGGGTTAAACCTTCGAACATATCTTGACTTATGTATACTTTTTGCCGTCGAATGAAGCGTATAATTTAAGGAATAATTTTTTTCACGTGGAATGAAGCGTAGAATTTTAGGAAGTGTCATGCATCGTTCTGCTTACTCTTAAAAAGAATTGTGTGCTCGGCTAAGTGAAAACAAGAAATGGCCTAACCAACCATTTACGATACATTTGGGAATAACCCAGCAAATAAGGCAATTTCCTCAAAAAACATCACGACACTATTTCCGTTATGCAAATTTTGTTTACCAAAAAAATCTGAAATGCAGTTTTCTCACAATCAGTCTTAAAATACAGATACGAAGTTTCATTAAAATCGCTAATTCCTTATTTTGTAAAATTGTGCACTATGGCGTATACGTACTTCTCCTATTTTATTGTAGTATAGGTAAAATGTGACACATAAAGCAAAAAAAAAAGCCTACCTTCCTGAAAGTTGGTAAAAACGTTAAATTTACCATAAGAATGTAGAATCAAAAGAGTTTATAATAATATCTTGTAGGGAAGGATGTTGTTTTTAGAGGAAGAGGCTCTTGTGTACCAAACGGCAAAATACTTTGGTAGGTATACAAAATATGGATACAGCTCATGATTTCAAGGTAATTTTTAATGGAAAACCAAAAGGAAAATAGGACAAGACAAACCAAAAAAGTTATACTCCTTTTTATGTAAAATAGGTAAATATTCCTGGAATAATAATCCGTTAATGAAACTTGATATAAATGTTCCTTTTGTCATAAAAACTAAGAATAAGATTAGAGTCGATCATAATATGTATATGGTAAAAGGGTGAAGGGTTGAAGTTTTTTGGGTAAGTGTAAGTGTAAGCACGTTTAGGACAAAAAGTAATGGTACCTGCCATACAAATCTTTTTAGCCGCTAAGGAAAATATTAATTTTCTAAAAAAAAAAGGTATTTACTATTATTTTGGTGGAAAAATTCAGAAGATTATGGTAAAAGGCTTCTTATTTTGTAAAAGACAAATTTTACTCAATTGTCAATTTTTTTTTGGTTTTGATGTTTTCGAAAACTGTTCAGTTGATAAATTTCATTTTTTTTTATAAAGAAGTTTCTAAAAAATGTTAATATTCTTGCATACCAAAATTCTTAAAAACAATTTTTTTAAATTAAAAAAAAGGTGACTGAACCAATTCTGTTCAAACTTTGTTTAATATGATTTCCTAACATTTTCTAAAATTCTTGAAATAATCATATTCCTAGATTTAAACCTAACGGTAAAAACCATCCAAATTTTGAAAACCCGTTGATTAAAACCTAATTTTTCTCGAAAATGGCTTCAAGAATTTTGTTTAAAAAAAAATGTGCGTGTTCTTTAATTATTGCAATCCACTTAAAAAACAATTTTATTTTGCATTGTTATTAACAATACTTCCTTTACATTTTTTTTGTTGATATTTTCGACTTTCTAATTACAAATTGAGAATTTTAAAATTATTAAAACAGAATCTTATATCGGGTGTTTTTTCCGATAGGGATAACTGTCAAACTAGCCTGTCAAACCAATTAAGTGTGTTTGACCTTTTTCTTAAGTATAATACTTTGGCCAAACTAAGCACTTCGTCAAGTTTATAGTGCGCATAATGGTCCATCTGAGCAGCTAATACGCATTATGTACTACATGGATCGATTGAACACGTTTACTCTTTTGGATAATTTTCATACAAATCGAGCCCGTACCATAAGTACAGAAGAATACATCGCCGATCTAGAATTGAGTGTGATATGGAACCCGAATTTATCAATTCGACTCGGTCTCTGTCCGTCTACTACTTGGAAAATTTTAAAGAAGAATCTTGGCCTACATCCATACAAGATCCAACTTGTGCAAGAATTAAAGCCAGCGGACCATCAGTTGCCTCGTGAGTTCGGTGTATGGGCTGAGAATCAACTGGAAGTTGAACCATATTTTTATCGTCAAATTATCTTCAGCGATGAGGATAATTTCTGGCTTTACGGGTATGCAAACAAGCAGAATTGTCGTTTTTGGATTGAGCATAATCCTCATGACACTCTTGATACCAAAAAAATCACAGTTTGGTGCGGTTTACATGCCGAAGGCGTCATCGGCCCATTTGTCTTTAAATCCGAAACTGGTGTCAACATTACCGTGAATGGTGAACGCTACAGGCAAATGATTCGTGATTTTTCCTCGTGTCATTAGTTATAACAGCGCGTGCAACCATCAATTTGTTGACTAAACGTTTAGTGACCGAATCATCTCAAGAAATGGACCTGAAAATTGGCCACCTCGTTCGTGTGATTTGACACCTTTGGATTTTTTTTTTTTGGGGATAGGTCAAATCAAAACTAAAATTGTGAATTTAAGTCTCAATAAAGAAAACTGAACTGAACTGAACTGAACTGATTGATCATTTAGAATCCAATATTCGACGCACTATTGACGAAATAAGACCTGGTGTGCTCGAAAAAGTTGTGCAAAATTGGATGTCGATCATATGGCGCAGTTCCGGAGGCCATATGCCAGAAATTATTTTTAAACATTTAAATACCATGTAATTTTTGTGAGCTAATAAAGCCAAAATGTTGATCAGTTCATTAATACTGTTTTGTTTTTTTTTTTTTTTTTAAAGTTCTATACTTCTAAAAAAAAAACACCCGATACAAGGTATAAATAATATTGAAAATAAAATTTTTCAAAAAATTATTTGTTTTTTGATTTAAAAACAATTATTCATTCTCTGATTCACTTTCGGTTTTCATAATTATTTTCGTAAACTTAAATATTTTCTGAATTGGCTATACAAATTTCACAGAAACACGCCCAATATAATAATTCTTGTTAGCAACAAGAACCTTGTATTATGACCAATCAACATTGGTAAAGTGCGTATTTCTAATTTTTATTACAAACAATTATATATTACAAATCCACAAACAATGAAATTCAATTTGTTGACTAAATTAAGCATCACCACACATTTTGTTCTTCATTCTCGAATCAATGTTGGGTAATATGACTAATGAAATCATCAAAGCAAAAGTAATGTATGGGCAACATTTTTTGAAACCTCAAATGTATTTTTATATTCAGCTGAAGTACATTTTTTCATACAAAATCTTTATTGGATAAGCTTCCCTAATTTTACCATTATTATGTCTTTATATAGTTTTTTGGATAGATTTTAAATGCAAATGAAAATATACGTCGAACAAGAATTTAATGTTCCATAAATAGACCTTTCCTGATTTTAATAGGGCTAATACAGAGGATTTTCTATTTTTTTTTTTTAATATGTACACGGACGGAGTTTGTATATTTTTCTAGTACATTTTTATGTGTGTAGATTTTTGTGGGGAAGTCAGCTGCTGCTATTTTATTTATTTTGTTTATGGGGCAGTAGCCTATTGATCGATTAACCCAAAGGGATTCTAAGCATTATTTAGGTCGAACAATGTGTATGTACTCGTATACATAAAAATTGATGTAGTGGATTTGTATACAATAAACAAACGGGCAGTATATGGTTGAAGTGTGCTTAAAAACAGAATACATTCTATTTTAATTTAGCATCAATATTACGCAGAAAAAAGCCCAAAGTCGTTCACCTGATGAAAAACAATATTACCTAGACAGAGCACGAATATTCGACCTGGCTACTTTATATGAGTTCAGTTTTTATCCAACATAGCACCTTAAACTTGAAGGGAACATTTATTTAAAAATTACTGAAAGTTAGTCAAGAAATATCTGCTTTAATTTTAAATCAAGTGTATTCCTGTCAAAATTATCAGCTGTTAAATTAAAAATCAGTTCAACTTTTTTTAAATTGATTGTGCGGTCGCATTGCAGTAAATTGATAAAGAAATTTTCCGTACATTTAGACAGAATTTTAAATTACGATTCTCTTTTTTTTCTTAAAAATTACTTGAGGAAAAGTATTGAAGAAAAATTCTAAGTTTGACATAATGACATGACGAAAAAAGCTATCTTCGCTGTAGTTGACTGCATATTAAGTACTGCATATAAAAGACTGCATATATGCTTCCTGAACGTACCCAATGAAAAAAGAAATAATTTGACATCTAAATGTGAATGTCAGATCTTTGACATTTGTGCTGCTTTTCGTCCTTACATGTAGATTGAAGGATTGACTTCGAGTTCTAGGCAAAATTTTGTATGTTTCTACTCCTGTTTAAGAGCCCTTCCACACTATCCAACTGTGTATTTACACATGTCAAAAAAGTGAGAAAGGAATCATGTCTAATAGTGAAGAAACAAAATATGACAGCCCATCCTAAAAAAAAAAAAAAAAATCGGGTGGCACAACGGCTCATGAAGAACCAGGGCCTAGTGACTAATAACTCGCAACCATTCCTGTGTGCGCCTATCGACAGGAATGGAAGGGACCTACAATCTTATGCCGAATCCGAACGCCTAGACGAGAAGCACTTGTTCGTGACAAGTGATACTCTTGGAGGATTTGTCAATTCCTCGCAAGAGGCAGTAGCCCTGAAAAAAAACTTTTTAGTTTTTAGGTGGACGAGGCTGGGAAGCGAACCCAGACCTTCAGCGTGACATTTGAACGCACAAACCATTCTACGGGCTACGGGGACAGCCCATCCTACGCAACGCAATATTCTATCCTACACGGTTTGACAAGTGTAAATACATAAACAAAAAATTAGGAGTGGTTCTAATTCTATCCCACTTTAATCACACTTTTTTTTAAGTTAAGGTAATGTATTAATAGCAAGTGTGGAAGCAAAATATGAAAAGTCATTTATTTCCCACAAAATGCCCTCCTCACTGAGTACATATCAAAAAGTGGGAACAAAATCATGTATAATAATAAGGGTTGTCTTTTCAAACTGACGTACGTATCTTTTCCGAGACGCTAATGCGAATAAATCTTCATAAGCAATTTCAATAAGAGACATCAAATTAATTTTGTTTTAACTTTTCGAAGAAATAATAAATGATCTTATTTACAAAATAACAAAAAAAATACATTTTAATATTTTCTACGCGACCAACAACAAGCTTTTGCAAACTGTCAATTGTAAATTCGCTGTCCCAAACAACAGGACGCGTTTCACAAGCTTGCGAATAAATAATTCTCTCGAATTTAACCTCAATTACCGGTTATACTTAATTTAGTTGCATCAAATTTCTTATGTCTCAGCAACTTCTCATATGAATGAAACATCAAAATTCATGACCATTCGTAAATCGCATTCGCAGTTCGCAGCTAAAATGAAATGTACTTTAAGCAGCGGGTGGTGTTTTTATTAATACTGCTTCTAAACTTTAATGCAAGAATTTAATTTGCAGGATTTAGGTTGCTGGATTATAAAATCAATTTTTTCAACTTTCAGATTATGATAGCAGTTATTTGATTTTGAACTGAACCTTAAAAATTTGTTGTTTGTGAAATTTTACTTTCCGCAGCTTATATTTTGAATGTAACTGATTGACAAATGTCAAGCTTTTCCACATGACCTAGACTTTTTCAGGTGCAGGGAAATTATTCCACGGGAATCTGTTCCACATGGGAATTTATTTCGCTTTTAGTGGGAATCTGCTCCACTTTTCCAACTGGAATTGATTCCCACCGAGAACCAAAATATATTTCATCTTAAATTTTATGGAATTGTTTCTCACCTAAAACCGCGCAAATTTTTAATATTGTTTGCATAATACTTCTTTGCTCCACTTAGGGTATGGTCAGTTGCCAGGCAGGCGCCTATGTTGTCAGTTGGTGTGTTTCAGTTGAAAGATGAAAGCACACCAACAACATAGGCGCCTGCCTGGCGACTGAACATACTCTTAGCGGAGCGACTGAGTCGCGTGAGCGGGACAGAGGACCCAAAAAGAGAGTTCAAATTTTTGAACCCGCGAAGCGGGCCACCCAAGGTACTCTTTATTACACATAAACTTAAAGTACACCAACTGGCAGCATAAGTGCCTGCCTGGCGACTGATTTAAAAAGATTTGACACTAGGTGTGAAGCTCTTAGTTTTTGAGAACAAAAACACTATTCAAAAGTCATAAGAAAAGAAGTGTAATTATTTCTCACACTGAGTGAGCAGAAACTCCACCTTTCAAAGTGAAATTCATTCTCAGTAAAAAGTGTAATAAATTCTCACTTTCAATAGGAATCAACTCAACTTTGAAAAGTGGAACAGATTTTCACCAAGAGTGAAATAAATTCTTATGTGGAGCAGATTCCCGTGAAATTATTTCCCTGCACCACTTTTTCATAGGCTTAAAATTTAGTTTGGCTTATTTGGGATTCTTCAATTTTTTTTTCATGAGAATTGACTTCATAATATAATTTAATAATTACCGTCATCAAAACACTTATCATCATATTCATTAAGCTATTAACGAATAATTGTATGCCACCGCCATACCTACATAGTTGAATTTTATCCCACGAGTTCAAAAACCTCATAAACAAATAATTCCGTTGACATTCATATTCATGTCTGCACATCACCCTGACCTTAACTAAAAATTCTTCCAACACTCCAAAATCGGAACTGAAAATATACATACTGTTATAGACACACTCGCATTAAATTGACCATATTCCACATATCCAAACATCGTTTTTTAATTGGTCAATGTCAGTAATTCAAAAGAATTCAAAGTCAACCTCTGTTTACCGGCTCAATTGTTTGCTTTGAACAAATTTATTATCGTCTGTCCCATCGCATCGCCATCACCATGTCATGTGTAATTGTCACATCAATCAATTTTGTAAAACAAATTCGAGCATACTAGGAGCTCGTGTTTTAATTTCTAATTAAATATTTATGTAATGAAAAAACTTTACAAATATGTATTTATACATGAACTGAACGAACATCCCTAGTCGATGAATTTTTTTTCTTTTTAATTGATTGAACTACATCACCACACCATCATCACCGGGTAGGCAATAAAGTTCCATACTTTAGTATTGTAGTCCAACATCAAAAACCAACAAGTAGAAGACGAAAGATTTTTTAAAGTGATTCTAAATCCACTTGGTTCACAGTTCCCATGCAACATCTTCTCTTAGAATTTGAATTGCCGTCAGTCGTCATCACTGTTGCCAAATTACTTAAAATGCATATAAAGATACTTCATTTTTTGAGTGAAATATTGCAATAAAAACAATTATGAAACTTACATTCCACAGCTTAAACTTGCATACAAATTATTCCAAAAAATTTTTAAAGGCCATTATACCAAATTTTAAAACATATTGGTAAATTTAACAAAGCCAAATAAAAAGTTTGACAGATGTCAAATTTAAGTTTGTATTTTATTGTATCAAAATATAAAAGGTTTTGGAATGTTAAATTAAAAAAGTCAAACCAATAATATTCTATATGGATTTTATGGCCAATAGAATCCAATGCAATATTCTTAAGTGCCTTTCACATGAGCTGCGAATTGCAAATACTCGTGAATTTTGACGTTTCATTCACATGATTATTTGTTTGGTCACCGACAACAATCCAAAGTCAAGGCATATCAAAAAAAAGCGACATCTACAAATTAAAGTTAAATTCAATCGAATTATTTATTCGTGGTTTTGTGGAACGCATCCTATTGTTGTGGATTCCGAATTTACATATGACAGCTCACAAAAGCTTGTTGTTGGTCGCGTAGAAAACATTTAACTCTCCAGTAATGAAAAATGAAATAGTTCCAAAACAGTTTTATGCCATTATAACGAATTTCAGAACATCTTGGTAACTTAAAGTCTAATTCACACGAGATTACACCGCACCTTTGTTAGCTGTACACCTACGAACAAATGAGCAATGGCGCATACATATACACATAAATGTTCACACGATGATGTTTTTGCAAAAAACCTGATTACCTGTAAAGTTCGGATGTTTACAGCTAAAAAACGTGCAGTGTAATCTGGTGTGAACTAGGTAAAGATAAAAAAGTTTGACATGTGTCAAATTTTAGTTTGTACTTTGTATGTGAAACCTGTAGTAATATCATGAGTTTGCTTTTTGTTATGGATACGTTGGCGGTGGCGCTAGGGTTCTTTTTGATTTGATTTTACAGTTATCAAAGTTAGTTGTGGAACCACCAGGTGTCACCACCGTCGATTTGGACCATAACAGTACCTACTATAAATTTTATAAAAGCTGTTGGAATGTGAAATTTAAAATGTCAAACGAATAATATTCTATGTGGATTTAATTTCTAATAGAACCAAAATGCTATATTCATTAAGTTGGCAATACTGGTCGTCATCCATATCCATTGTCGGTTGCTAAAGATAATCTTAAAACACGAGGGTTTTTATTTTCAATTCTCATCTGACTTCAGTCTCTAGTAGGTACCTTTTTTTAAGTCAACATTATACAGTGAGGAATAATAATAATAAAGATCTATTTGAGCGACTCAAGTGCATTGCTTGACATTTGCGAATGCATTTTGTTCGAATTTATAAAACTCATTCTTATACCTATACTCGTATCTCGTATGTGACTTGGAAATTGCTGGTTGGTGTTGTGCAAGTCCCCCATCATTTAATCTTCTTGCCAGACTTTATTTACATTAAGGAGGGTGTATGTATTATAATGTATAGTATACATTATATTGAGGTTAATTAATTGATAGCAAAAAAGTGCATCCCAGTCATCCATCCATTCACAACCATCATAATCGCAACCCCGATAATCGTATTACAAGTTGTATTGTTAAATTCATCGACACTTTAAGGCCTATTGTCTTTAATGACATAATCTTTGTTGTAAGTGATAGATCCTGGCCCTGGGTATGAGTATAATGGCTTTTCCTATCTCAAATGCATTTGATGGATGGTTATTGCATCGTACGGGCTGCGATTATAATTTGTTGAATGAATGTAATATACACCGAGATCTGATACATATATATGATGTGTGTATTATTTCGTAATTGCGTAGGTGTGCATTTGACGCATATGAGCTAGATATCTACAGTACAAATTGAGTTTTTGACAGCTAGAGGATTTCAAATGCAAGCACGAGTTTGTTTTATATGAACGATTAGCACAGTCATTTTTTGAACATTAACCTTATATTTGAGAGAAAACGTTGGGAAAAGAAGAGTCGTCAGGTAGGTAGATTAACCAGGATGTCGTTTCGAATTCAGATTAGATTTAAGATTTAAATGTAATAACAGCAATATGGGATATTTTGTGTGATTTCATAAAATTTGCCCATCATGAACTTATACAAATATTTCGAATATCACCTTCATAGCCCATCAGTCGAACCGTTACGTCGCATCGTGCGCCGCACATAGGGCTGCTTGGTAAAATGTACATAAAATCGGGACATCAAGAACCAAAAATCAGGACAAATCGGGACACACAAAAAACATGAACGTAGGCACCTACTTCAGGATTCGTCATTATTTCGCATGACTTTTTAAAAACATGATGAGTTGGAAAGTGGAAAATATGAGACAGATCAAAAACTGAGTCGTGGACCATATCCAGGTGACTTATTTCTGGCATTAATTCTCTTTCTCCATTCTTAGAAGAATTTTGAAAGCTCAGATATTTTCATGTTTCCATAAAATCTATGTATATTTTAAGGTGATAATTCGTACTGGTAAAACTGTTTTGATCAGAACTTAAGTTAAGAGTCGAAAATTGTCTGAAAGCAAAAGCAACATTTTAAAATTTGAGATTTTACATTCACGGGGCACGGCATCCACCAATTTTGCTAGAATTTATATAAAATTCCGATTGTTGCAGAGTTATGAAATTTGGTAGTGTTGGTTTTGAGGTGATGTATACAAGGAAAGGAATTGAAATAATGAGATTTTTCATGCAGCGGGCGTGCGTGGCATCCACCAACTTCTTAACAATAATTACCATTTAAATGAAGCACTTATGACTGATGAATTTATTTAATGATCAATATGTCTCTTCCTTTACTCTAAATTTCTGTGATTTTCTGTGCATTTCGGTTCCAAGTTCTGTCAGTTTAATTTTTTTTTATATGAACTTGACCGGACTTCGGGACTAAAAATCACAAGAACTAAAAGTAAACGAACAGACTGACTGATACAAAATTTTTAAATGAAAACCTGCGCCCCTACAACCAAAATGGCTGCATGAGTGTATGGATTTTCTTCAAACTTGGTATCTACCTCCAGTACAACCATTTTTTTGGTTTTTGATTTTCTCGAAAACAGTTAAGTTGAAAACTTTCATTTTCTGTATGGTTTCTAAAAAATATAAACATTACTGTGAACCAAAATTAAAAGAAAAAAATTTGTTTTAAAATTAAAAGAAATTTTTTTTTTTTAAATTAAAAGAAAAATTGTTTTTTGAAAATTAAAAAAAACTAAATATTTTGAAAACGACTACGTCAATATTTTCAAAACGAGGTGGAAGATAGTTTTTTATTATTTTGTAAAATATTTGAAAAAATCATCTTTCTACCTTCCATAGAAAAGTTGAAAAACCGTTAAGAAAAAAATTATTTTTCTCGAAAACAGCTTCAAGAATTTTGATAAAAAGATGTGCGTTTACTATTTAAGGTATGGTGAATATTTAGATGAAAACAAATTTTACCAATAACGGTTAATAACGGTATTTGTCATAGAACCGACTTTTTTGTTTTCAAATTTATCGTTGACGGCTGCTCCGATTTCAACCAAAATTTGTATACAAGAGCTCCTTGACAATTCAAATAATTTTGCATATTTAAATTTTCAAAAAAATAATTTTGGATTTTTAAAAAAATATTGATGTTTTTTTTTTGAAAATTCAGTATCTTGAAAACAGGCTAATGAAATTTGTTTGTATTTTGTGTAAAATTGTATTTTATTAAATACTAAATGTTGGCATACTAGATTTTACTTTTGGAAATGAGCGACAAATTTTATATATAAAAAATAAATTTTGTTTTCACAAATTCGTATCTATGAAACAAATCAGATGGCATACTTGATTTTGAGCTCTTACTCTCAAAGCCATTAAAGTAATAAATTTATAGTAATTTATAGTAATAATTTAGTTATTTTTTTTTTTAATGCTATCATAATATTTTGGAACCTATACACTTGTACATCATCAATTTCTAGCTACATTAAAGTTTTTAGCTAAGAGAGCAAGTTCGTGCGATCAAGTCGTCCATTTTTTTTATATGGCAAGTAAAAATTATAAAATTGCTAATTTCATTACCAAAAGTAAGGTCCATAAACAAAGATTTAAGCAAAATGCTTTACAAATTAGATAAAATAAGAAAAGTACGTATACGCCACGGTGTACCGTTTTTAAAGAAACTAGAATTTTTTACCTGTAATTTCAGATTAATTCTGAGAAAACTGCATTTTAGATTTTTCGCATAACGGAACATACAGTCTTGATGTTTTTCTAAGGAAATTGCCTTATTTTTAGGTTATTTTCCCGCATGTCACATTAGTGGCTAGAACAATTTTGTTTCCATTTTACTCACAAGTAGGTACTTTTAAAGAGTAAACATAACATTGATGAATAACATAGCACTTCTAAAAATCTGCATTTATAAAGATCTTCTGCTTTGGTCTAATGTGTGTACATCATGTAGGTAAACATATTAATAGGTATCGAAAACACTGGGAAAAGTTATTGGTTCAAAAAAAAATTGTATCTTTTACATATTAAATAATGAGCTAAAAAAAATAAACAATTAATGATGTAGGAGCCCTGAAATGAAGTTACAAGCTAATTTCCGCCTATAACTGAAGACACTATTGGCTCTTATCTTTTATGGGTCTTCACTCACGCACATTTCACATTATTTTTGATAAATTAGTACACCGAATATGGTGAACAATTAATTCAATTGTTAATAATAATAATTAATTCAATCCTAAAAAGAATATTACAGACATTTTCACGAGTCATGAATCTTTTCGTATGAGTACCTACCAAATAAACTTTAAGGAACAACAATTAAAGTTAACTTAAAAAGGTTGGATTTTTTACTTTATTTTCTGAAAAAAAAAAAAAACATTTCGTTTCCAAAAGGAAACATGCCTTGAATATTAAAATTGAAGTGGCAGCGCCCCTTGTTTTCATTTGTTTTTTTTTTTTATTGAGTGTCCATAGTTTAAATAAAATATTTTATTTGAATCCCTTTTGAATGTGTTGCTTTTTAAATCGGTTGTAGAAAACAAATTAACTGAATAAATTTAATATTAAAAATTACCGTTAGATTGTAACTAATATTTTAATAACTCAATGTTAAGCCAAGCATTCAGAGTTATGTAGTAAACCATCTTTTAATTTTTTTTTTAAATTAATTTCTTTTGACATGCAAATCATGTTCATGCTTTGTTAATAGATGATGGAGTTGGGTCATACTCTAATAAATTTATGATGTATAAATGTGGGCCAAAATAACTAAGCAATTAATATACGTCGTCGATTAAGGCGTTTTTATTGTTGTTTATTAAGTTTTTACTTACATATGTATACGTGAGTATTAGGTTACTCAAACGATAAACAATAGTCGTCAATAAAATACCTTTGAAAAATGACAAGGATAAATAGATTTCAGGAAAAATAACATGCACTGCAGAGCGAGTTTTGATTTCGTGTTAAAAAATAAAATGTACGAAACGCACGAATTCGCTATTTTAGTTAACAACTAGACATTTACAGTGTTTACTATAATGGTCCAAAAGTGTTTATCTACTACTAGGCCTTATTTATTCAATCAACGTTGAATATAACTTTGGGATTTTTACAGTCAAATTGAGAAATAGTTTTTATTCACTCCATGTTGACGTTTTCAACTTTTGATTTTCAACTCTAGAGTTGATCAACTTTGGATTTTCTCAACTCCCCGAAATAGTAGAAGTTAGCCAGCAAACTTGGGATTTTTCTTCATTTCTGTCTATTCATTCATGCTATTCAGTTCTCGACCGACCACCGAAATCAAGCATTGTCGGGTGAGTTAGTAATAAGATGGATTACCGCATGAGTTTTTTTGGTTTCATATTTTTTTTCTAATTGAAATTTGTTTATAAAAATGGTGGTAATTTTCAAAAATTTTATAAGCCTGTTTTTGAAAAATCGGATTAAAAAAAATTAATTTGTTTTTAAAACAAAAAATATATTTTTTCGAGAATTTTGATATGCAATATTTTTGTATGTCTTATAAGTCCATAATATGAAAAGGGGTTCTACGGAAAGTACTGTAAAAATATTATTTTTATCTAAAAGTAGATTACACTAATTAAAGAACGCTTACATTTTTTTTCATTAAAATTCTTGCAGCAGTTTTCGAGAAGAACCTATAAGAATTGTATTTTCAACATTTTGTATGGTCTGACGGTGACGGTATACCGTCATCTACTTTTGATTTTAGAAACATGATTTTTTTAAGTCTTTTTTAAGTTTGAAGAAAATTGAGAAATAGTTTTCGAAATATTGAGTTTTCAAAAACCAAATATGAATATTTTGCTTTGATTTTGGAATACAATACCTACTAATTACATATATTCAAGAAGATCAATTTTAAAAATTCAACAGAACCGTTATCGAGAAAATCTAAAACCAAAAAAATAGTTTCACAAAAGGTAACAAGAATAACCATTATTCCGAGCTGTTTTTGAAAAAAAAAATAATATAGCTATAATAGCTAAGAAAATTTGTATGGCAGGCAACGTTATTTTTGGTCTTTAAAAAAACCCAAAAAAACGTGTAGGAATATTACCCAAAAAAACACGAGGTACCAAGTTTCATTAAAAATTCATCTTGCTGTTTAGGCTGTAGGTAGGAGGACAGGCAGACAACGGACAGAAATACAGAATTGAGAAACCCACTTTTTTGGAAGTCCATATATACAATAGGAAATTTGTTCAAAATCTTGAGTACAATTTTGTTTACGAATCCATAACGACATACAAGGTGATTCACCTAAGGTGTGACAATACCTGTTATACCTTTTGTTTTATTCTCAAATAAAGTTCTTTTAATGAACAGTTTTTGAAAAAATAATTTTCAAACTCAAAATTTGGAAAGAAAAATTTCAAACTATTTTTTTTTTTCAAAATTAATAAATTAATTTTATTTTAAAAATTCAATGCTTTTATCGATTCTTAGGGAACTAATCATTTAGCCGAATTCTTCTTAGTTGTAATGAGAAAGTGGGTTCATTTACTTTTAATATCTTGCAAAATAAAGCCCTATAGAAATATCCGGTTTCCGGTTTTTGACTAATAATTGATTGATTTTGAAAACAAAAATAATACTAAATTACGTAAAAATTTTGGAGAAAAAAAATTGTTTGAACATTTTTTTTTTTGAAAATTTTGAATTTGAAAATTATTTTTTCAAAAACTTTTCATTAAAAGAACTTTATTTAAAGAGAAAATAAAAGAAGGGATTTCCAGATTTTCAAAAAAAAAAATTAAACTAGCAGGGCATTGTAAGTGTTGCCATTGTTTTTCAATAATTTGTTTATTGTTTTAAGTATTTTTTTTTAGAAAACTGGCCCTTCCGCCTTAACAAGGGGGAATAGACCGCCCATCCCATACGATTTTTTTCTTGTTGCGACCAAACCTACGTGCTCAAGCTTTTTTTCACGCACGTAAGGTGAATCACACTGTATATTGCAAGTAAAAAAAAAAAACTTAAATTTTTAAAATACATTTTTGTAAAAAAAAAACATTAGATTAACTATAACTGTTTCACTAGAGCGGTAGCTCATAAATGTCTTCATGAATTTCCATAGTGAAAAAGAAATACTGACCAATTTAAAAATTGAAGATAATTCCCGTTTTGGGATTTTCTATTGAGATTAGTGTATTTTGTTTTGTTTGAAATAAATAGAAGCAGATCTTGAAAAAGCCGAGTGTCAAAGTAGACTTTTTTCATTCTATAAAGCGAAGTAGATCGTTTTCAATTGGAGTAAGGTCCGAATGCTGATTAAAATTCCATCAAACCGGTCTCTTTGTCTTGCAAACTTCTTAATTCCAAAGACATTATGGGCCATATTCATAGTCGCCCATAAACCCAGGTTTTACTAAACTACAGTTTAAGACAATTTTGGCGGCGTTAGGCAATAACGCCCAAGGCAAAAGCGCCCAAATCGATTTGGAATTATCGCCGAAAAAAATTCTGAAGAAATTGTTGTTTTATTTTTGTTTCCAGTTTTGGGCGTTTTTTTCCGGTTTTTGCTATATTTATCTAGATGGAACAACGCCCAAAATTTTATGTTCAAATAGACAAATTGGAAATAAGGCCCAAAAAATAAAAATATTGCCAAAAACAATTACAAAAAAATTAAGTTACGCCCAAAATACGAGGAAATATCGCCCAAAAAAACTCTGAATACCTCTGAGGGTATGATCAGTCGCCAGGCAGGCGCCTATGTTGTCAGTTGGTGTGCTTTCAGTTTATTTGTAACAAACAGTAACTTGGGTGGCTCGCTTCGCGGGTTCAAGGATTTTAACTCCCTTTTGGGGTCCTCTGTCCCGGTCACGCGACTCCGTTGCTCCGCTTAGGGTATGATCAGTCGCCAGGCAGACGCCTATGTTGTCAGTTGGTGTGCTTTCAGTTTATTTGCAATAAAAAGTACCTTGGGTGGCACGCTTCGCGGGTTCAAGGATTTTAACTCCCTTTTCGGGTCCTCCGTCCCGCTCATGCGACACCGTCGCTCCGCTTAGGGTATGCTTAGTCGCCAGGTGACAACATAGGCGCCTGCCTGGCGACTGAGCATACCCTAAGCGGACCGACGCGACGGAGTCGCGTGAGCGGGACAGAGGACCCGAAATGGGAATTAAAATCCTTGAACCCGCGAAGCGGGCCACCCAGGGTACTGTTTATTAAAAATAAACTGAAAGCACACCAACTGACATCATAGGCGCCTGCCAGGCGACTGAGCATTCCCTAAGCGGAGCGACGAAGTCGCGTGAGTGGGACAGAGGACCCGAAAATGGAGTTAAACCACCTAAGAAACTCTTGTTAAATAAAACTATTAACAATAAAATCCTTTGAAATTTTGTTTGTAAAAATCGCCCAAATTTGAGGAAAGAACCCCCAAACTTTACAAAAACAGTTTACATGTTCAATTTTTGGGCGATATTTCCATTTTATGATTTGGGCATTATTTCCATTTTTAATTTATTTTTGGGCGATAAAATATTTTTTGGGCGATAATTCCAAATCGATTTGGGCGCTTTTGCCTTGGGCGTTATTGCCAATTTTGGCTCAATGAATACAGACCGATTTTACTTACAAATTGTTGGTTTTATATTTTTATAAGATTATTAACTTTTTATACTACACAAATAGCTTCAAATATTGCGAAATTATAAACTTAAAAATATAGAATCAACGTAACTTAGACACAGCTTAAAAATGACTATGAATACGCCCCTATACATATGTATGTACAGGATAAAAATATGGTCAAAGTTATGAAAATAGCTTAACAATAGTTTTCGTATGATTATAGCACGTAAAGTATTAACATTCGCCTACTTCTTAAAAGCTTCCGACCTATTTGTATATTTAGTTAATCAACCCCAGCTTAAGTCAAAAAGTTAAAAGTACAAAAATAATTTAAAACTCCATACCTTTTCACATACACTGTGACGTACAATTAAATTACAAACTTAAATTACATGAAATCACCATTAAACCTGCAAAAAATAATAATAATTCCTCTTAAGAATTTCTTGGCAAAAGAAGACTCGCAAAGTTACAACTTTATGTTGCATTATGTGAATGATAATTATGTGGCTCTGAGGATTTTTGTTTTACAAAAAAAAAAAAAAGAAAACGAAAAACAAAACGGAAGCAGTGTACCTATTATTATGTTTTTAAAATGAAAGAAACTCAAAATAAAAAGAAATTGTAAGGTAAGTAAACTCACGATAAAGAGTCATAAGGTCCTTTTCTGAAAGGTTATCAACCAAAATTTTTTATATAAATAAAAATGTGCTCCGTATGCCTACCTACCATAATATAGCTGTGACTTTATATTATGCATTTTAAAGAGACTATGGGAGTACGAATTTAAGCCATAAACAATGCTCTAGTGAAATAGCCAGTTGCATTCTTCCCCTTAAACAATTCAACCGTAATACTCGCGCTTCTAGGAATGCCCATCAGTTTACCCTTGAGCCCAATTTCGGACGTACTGTTAAGTACAGAGATTTTTTCTTTAGTCGCACTCCTCGAATGTGGAATGCTCTACCCAGCTCAATTTTCCCCTCACATTGTGATCTACAGACGTTCAAAACCAATGTGCATCGGTATCTCCTTTTAAATCCCCTCCAATCTACCTAATCGCTCGTGCTGTGTATATCGGGTAGTCACATCCCCTTTGAAACGCGCTAAATATATATAAAAAAAAAGCATGTTCTGTTCTGTAACATGAATCATAACAATCCACTCCGACTCCAACCGTTTCTCTTACATCCTTCATAAAAAATATAAAAATAAAATTGAATGCGTATGAATGTCACAACATAATGCCACACAATTAAACGAAATAATTGTGTTGCAATCGCAATATTTGCAGTCAGTGTTTGGATATAAATATTAAAAAACATAGTAGGTACAGTGCAGTCCAAAAGTCAATGTACTTTTTTCACAAAAATAAAATTAAGTGTGACGTACTTAATTCATATGATACTTTGACGTTTAAAATTGTCAAAATAGGTATGTTTGTGAGATTTTTCGACGAGCTGACACTGTTATCTGTCATAAGTGACAGCAATTACTTTGATGAAACTGACAGATGCACAATTGGAAACCAAAAATAAAAGATGTTTTCTTATTTTTTTTTTTTTTGAAGTTCGTGCTCAAATAAAGGACCGTTTCACGGCTTCAGTTCACGAGTGAGCTACTATCATACTTTATCGGAACTATAGAGTAACCATATTGGTATGAAGTTGTACGAAGTAACAGGTATCGAATTTAGTTCGTATTGCACTAGGATAATTCTAGTACATTTTCTTAAACGTCAACATTCCTAATATTTCATTGGTCGAGTGTCACAGCTGCTGGTTTTTAGCTCATGTTCAATTTGACCAAAAATATTTTGTTGGGCAATTTGAAGTCTTGTGCCTTAAAATTTCGCGAGAATATTAGTCTGGGTGAAGCACCATTTATTGATATTTTCAAATAATATTTTTAGAAAATAAAGTTATTTACTTTTTCTGCCATTTTAATGCTCACTCGTCTGACTAGCATCTATCGTATGAAAAAACACGTTCACGAACAAGGAAATGCCAAAAGTCGAATTCAATACTCTATTTCTATTCTTTATACTACGTTTTCATTGGAGCCGAAATGAGGTAATTTCGAAATTAGCTCATTTGGAACGTCATTTCCTATACAAATTTGACGTTCCAAATGAGCTAATTTCGAAATTACCTCATTTCGGCTCCAATGAAAACGTAGTATTACTCTATAACTTAAACAGTAATCCCAAATGCAGATAATTCAATAACTCACTGCTCACTCACTGATCCGGTCATTCGGCCGCTAATCTGAAACGAAAAGTTTCATACAAAAATGACAGTACGAAAACATAAACGAAATATTTTGTTTTGCTTTTCATTCTACGGTTCGATATTCGACAAATGATATTGATTAATCATCAATATCAATTGTTTATTTGGAGAAGTCTCCACATTCTTTTCGCACAAGTCTAGTACACTGATGAAGCGAAACCAAAGGTTTATCTGATGGTCAGCAAGAGTAGGACAAAATACTAATAAGCAAAAATCGAAGAACACCTGCTGTAATGAAAGAAACATCAAATAAAAACACAAACAAACCCAAATGTCATTTTAGGCATATAATTAAATCGTGAACCCTTATTAATCTCGCTTTATTTCACCCATGAAAGTGACCGTGAAGCCGTCTAGAGAAAAAACTGGTTTTCGTTCACGAGCGGTGAACCAATTCGCAAGGAAATATTGGGGAAAGATTTAGTGAAGCTTTGACAGTTTTGTGCTAGCCATTTTAGGCAATTTGGTTTCAAACGTAAAACATTCATAACGGTTTCACACGAGTGTGCCAGTGAGAAATGTCAAAATACCACTTTCTCCAAAGATGATTATTCACTTCACGGGGATGTACGTACTAGACTTAATCCATGAAAGTAATCGTGAAGCCGTTGAGAGATCGAACTGTAGAATTTTCGTTCACGAGCGGTAAACCAATTACCGAGCAAAATTTACTTATGTACGTTAAAGTGTTGCTGAAGCTTTGACAATTTTTTGCTAGGATTTTGGGGCATTTTGGTTTCAAGCGTCAAACGTTCAAAACGCATTTACAGGTGTGTTCCAGCGAGAAATGTCAAAAGATCACTTTCTCCGCACTCGCACCATGCACAGTAAGCCCACTTAGGCAGTTCGTTGGCTGGAGCGTCCACTGATCTGATTGAATGATCATCCGGCCGCTGTGCACCAAAAACCCCCACCAGAGCCCTAGTCCACTATCTTGCGATCATAGGGAACCGACGGAAGGTATAATGCAGAAGTAGCCAAAGTTTGTCCTAGAGCCATTTCGTCGCGATGAGGAAAGAAATCAAGTCTTTGATCTTCATTTCAGAAAGTTCGTTAATGTCGTCAAAGAATGCTCTTCTGCATGACTATGCCCTAGCTTTGATTCCTGATAAAAGATAAAATAAATTAACTTTTGCTGAACACTGTTCCTTCCTATAAATTATTCGTACATTATTATTTCTCATGCGCAACCTCTTATGTTCTTTTTTCTTTTCTCATTGCAGGAACACGTATTCAAGTATCATGGCCAGAAGTTGGGAATACTGCAACCTCATGTGTTTGCCCTTGCCGAAGCCGCTTATAAGAATATTAAGGACACAAATAAAAATCAGGTAAAATATATCTAAAGCACATGGTATACGAATTATTATTTATATACAAGCACAATGACAGAAAAACAAGACAGACAGTCAGAATCAAACATTATATTTGCTCGTGTACTTGAAAACTCTTCTTTATGATACGAAGTAGGTACCTACCTATATTCTGACAATAAACAGCAGCAAGGACTCTCGTAGAATAAATAACAAAAGTTATGTGTTAATCCCTGAATACAAAAATGCAAACTCCACTTTACCATAATTATTTATTTCTTTTTTTTTATATTTTCTCAAGATTAGGGGGCTGGATCTGTTTTTTAAAGGTGTTTTGTTTTGTTTGTTATTGTTCTTGTGTTTTTGTTTTGCTGTGTTGATAATTACCTACTTTGATTTGGATGAATGGTTTTGATGTGTCAATTGAAGCATTGATGTGAGACTAAATGTACGATTATTTACACTCCATGTCCATATTGCTTGAATAAGGTTGGATTTTTAAATAATCAGTGACAGTGAAGTTACTTTAAGACTCGAGACACAAAATATAAAGTTCTGCATTGAATTGGATTTGATTTTTCCTGAAATGAATGCAGTTTCATTTTGTTTTGGAGTGGACATTTTTTTCTAGAAATTTAATCTAGGTCATTCCCCTCAATAATTCAAAAGTTTTTTTTTTAAATTACTTCAAACTTTCTTTTAACTAATCTAATGCAGCTTCTAAGATAAAGTCTCTCAAACAATCAAATCCTTTCCATTTTAGATGAGACAATGTTGAACCACAACGGTTCAATCATTAGCGTTTAAAGGCCATTCAGCAAATATCATTAAACCTATATTGTCTAGCCGCTGCCGCTTTCTAAGCAACCTTTAAGTCAGGGAAAAATCTCTACTAGCCCTGGCCAGAGTAGCATGTCTCTCGAAACATAAATACCTCCTTGTCCAGAGAGCTGTACCACTACCAATGTAGTTAACGAAACGACACATTTACTCGGCCTGTCCACATTGGATTTTTAATGCTTGGTTTAATATGCTTTTTGTGTCCATACGATGAAGAGTAAATCCTCTCAGTTCAATCTACCCATCCCTATCTCCCACCCTTGAAATCTATCTTTCTTTCACTCACATTTTTAATTCTTAATGCTAGGTGCATGCAGTGAGACAGGTAGATTTTATGTGAGCGAAAAAGAGATGGGTTGATTCCACCCAAATTGCACCGATGCACACTTATTGTGTGAAGTGTGAGTGAAAGATAGATAGATTTTAAGGGTGGGAGATTGGGATGGGTAGGTTGAACTAAGAAGATTTGCTCTTCATCGTATGGACACACCGAACATATTAACAGCAAGCATTAAAAATCCAATGTGGACAGGCACTAACGGAACATCATTTTGATCATTCTCCTTAAATTAAATTTACCTCTAGTGGGCTTTAGGTCAGTTTTTTTATTTCGTTGTTTAAAATTTTAAAGTGACGTTTCCATTTGCAGACATAACTGAGCCTTATATACTTACATACATACATACATACATAAATGTTTTGAATAAGTTTACAAATGCGTATATTTGAATTTTAATATTCAAATATAAAACAATTTGCTTAAACTTCTTTTTAAAGATTTTAACAAAATTGAAAAAAAAAAAAAAAAACTACATAATCATCAAATCTTACAGAGAATCTTAAATACACAAGCTGTAAGTATTCTCAATTAGTATTTATATTATTAAATTTTAACCATAGGTCTGAAGAAGGTTGTAATCACAACTGAAACGTCACTTGAAATTTTAAAACAACGAAATACAAAAACTGACCTAAAGCCCACTAGAGGGAAATTTAATTTACCAAAAAAGGTCACGAAAAAAAGAATTAGCTTAACTCTCCTTTAAATATCTTAAGTCGAATTCCTTACGTCAGAAAATTCGATTTTTTTCTCAACAAAATCTTTTTTTTTTTCTAAACAAAATCGATTTTCTTTTTTCGAATTTAGTTAAAATTTCTCATTTTATTTTTGTGACAAAATTCTTGTCCAACAAAGAAAAAAAACTTGGATGAAATCGATTTCAAATGGTTGTAAAGAAATCGATATTATTAATTTGCGGCGGGGGAATCACCCTCGCATGAATTAACGTCCCCAATTTTGTTGTTCCAGTACAAATTAATCTTAAATCGATAGTTCTCCGGTTTTCTTATCCCTGTCCCTGATTGATTGAATACTCCAGTGTCCTAATTAATTTTTCTTATTTGTCTGTATAGGACATCAATAGTCGCATTAAACTATACCTATATGTATGTCCTCTGCATCACGTTCTCTCTATTTATGTATTTATTTTTCTGTTCATTAGGTCCGTTTGGTAACTGAAGCATCGTACGAATTCGGTCTACGTCGCACTACTTTTCACAAATTTCTGTTTTTAACTTTAAAAAGCTGAAACAAGAGAGCGCAGTTTCTGCTATTCACAAATTTGGGTAGGGGTTATCTGGCGGATTTTGTTTGGCTGTTTTTCATTTCGCAATTTCTTGTTTTGCAATTTAATCATTTCGCTATAAATTGTTTGGCAAGTTTTTATTTTGCTATGTTGTTGCTTCGCAAAATAATCATTTCGCTATTTCACATCGCAATTTTTAACTCGCATTTTATTATTTCCCATTTGCCTATTTCGCATTTCACTATTTTGCATTTTATTGCAACGCATTTTATTACCTCACAAATTATTATTTCGCATTTTATTATTTAGCATTTTACTATTTCGCATAGTATTATTTAGCTTTTAAATTGTTTTGCCTTTTGATATTATAGGTACATGTTTATAAATTTCGCGCGAAATTCATAAACATGTACCTAAAATATCGAAAGGCAAAACAAATTAAAAGCTAAAAAATACTATGAGAAATAAAACAATGCTCAATATAAAAAGAGAAATTAATCAAATTCGGTATAAACATCCATTTTGTGAATTTTCTTTTCTGACTACGATGAAATGAAAAAAAAACAACACTTATGTTTTTAATAAATTTATTAAAGGAACTCATATTTGAACTTATATTCATTTTGAAAAAAAAAAAAAAAACAATAATAAGAAACCATGCATACATTCAAAAGCGCGAGACATCGAAATGGCGAGGCAAGGAAATGGCGAAACAACAAAACGGCCAGATGATGTAACAGCCAAATAACGAAACGCGAGATAAAAAAAATGCAAAATAACAATAATCTCAATGAAATCTTGAAAAATAAGAAATTGCCACCTAATCATTTGCGATATAAAAATCCGCGAAAGATCTTTTGCGAAATGATCGGTTTACGGGTTAACTCAAAGGCCAAAAGAAAATTTGCGAAACAACTTTTGCGAATCGATTAAAATGTATTTTGATAATTGCGAAGTAAGAATTGCGAAACAATTTTCGTCCAAACGGCCGGCACCCCACAAATTTCTGTGTGCAATTATGTCAAATTCCAAACAACAACAAAAAAATCGATTTTCTCTGAACAAATCAATTTTGTTGGTTGTTTGGAATTTGAAATTAATTTAACAACTGTCAAAATATATAACGGACAGTAGTCCGTGCTACTTATTTATTTTGTTTTGTTAAATATTTCTCTGCTGCTTGTTAAATAATACTCATGGCAAAAAATGTAAAACAAAATTCTTAATTTTGAATGTTGAACATGTATGTATGTAATTGACTTTATATACCGAAAAAAAAAAAAACAAATAATTAAATGATGCAAAGGAAATCAACATCTATGAACACGAACAAAACCAATTTAATTTTAGATTTTGTGCGTTCCATTGGCCAAATAATTTGATTCATTTTTACTTGCTCTATAGGGCAAGTATTGGTGTGAAAAAAATCGATGTTTTAATCAAAACTAACATTTAGAGATACCAGAAATACCATTTTTTTTTTTATTTTCTACGTTTGTTACGTGTGCGACATAAATTAGGTAGTAAATTTATGTGGAATTCCTTTCAAACATTTCAAATCGGTTATTTTTTTAGTTGAAAAGAATTTTGTAAAAAAATCGATTCTTTTATGTGATTGTGTTGGTACCATTTGACAGAAATTTGTATACACAAATTATTGCGCCCGAAATTAATAAATATTCAGTGCCGTTTGACGACTGATAACATCTTTTAAGCACTTATATTATATTTCTGATTGTTACTAATCCAATCAGCAATTATTTTCTTAAATTTATAAATTTATTGACTTTAGAAGTTTTGTTTCTGCGACCGCAAAAAAGAAAAAATTTGATTCGATGAATAAGAGATGTCAAATCTTTATAGTGTGTGTAAATTTTGCTAAAAAAGCACTATTTAATTTTGTTTAGAAAAATTGATATTTTATTCTAAACAAATCGATATGTCTAGAAAATAATCGTTTTTTTGGCTGTCAAAAGGTTAAGAAGAATTAAACATTAGTTAAATGTAGTAAACTTAACATTAAACGTCCAAATGTAGTTTGGTTTGTGATGTCAACATCAAAAGTTCAAAAGAGAACAAAACTAAAGAGATAACTGTCTTTAGATGATGGAGAAGTCCAAAAAAGTGATTTTCGTCAAGACGTTCGTCGTCCTGTTTGTCTGAGCGTCTTGATGTACACACATCGAGCAAGAGCATAAACTGTTAGTCTGATTTGCTTCCAATTTAGTTTAGCGATTTTATGTCATTCCTGAGACCTAGAGGAGAAATTTTTATAAATTATTTTTTTTACAGAAAAATAAAATCAAAGAAAAAAATATTTTTTTTTGTCTTTAACTTTTTTTTTTCTAAATTGTTTGTATTAAATCAAAAAAACTTTTTTTTTCTAAATTGTTTGTATTAAATCAAAAAAAAAAAATTAAAATTGCTTTTTAAACATCTTTTTATTATTTGTTCGATAACGATATAAGAATGTAAACCATCAAAATATCTACCACCTCCAATGAATAGCTATGTTTTAGTTGTTAGCTACGAGAGCAAGTACGTGCGATCCAGTCGGGCATATTTTTTTTTTTTTTGGAAAAGTATAAGGTAAAATAATGGTTTGAAGTGCATATTTTTTTCATATTTAAGTGCATACTTTATGCACATATTTCCGGTTTTTAAGTGCATGAAAATCCTAGTTCTATTGACAATCGAGTAAAATAATTTCCTCAATATTCAAATTAATGGAAAAGTAATTCTTAAAGCAATAATTAAGTTCTTAAATAGTAAGCTCAAGGATATAAAAAGTTGTTTAAAACAAAATAAGGATGTATGTTTAAACGAGGATCAGTTAGTATGATTGATAACAAATAGATGACTATACCTAGAACTATACTACCTATACTACTATACCACCTTTCCCAACGCTGATTTCGGTACACAAGGAAACATTTTTCTTTTAATCTTTATTTAATTTATTCAATATTATTAATATTTAAATATAAATACAAATAAATATTTGAAATATCGTGCTTTTTGAATGAATATTTCCCATCCTAAAGCAATACAAAGGTATTTTTCTTTCAAAGTTGAAATGCTCAACCGGCTTTAATGGGTCGGTCGGTAGACCACATTTCGTTTATCCAAGAGAACACTGTCTATTTTGACCAAAGCTCCTGCCAAACAGACAAATTGTACTCAACAGTGTTTAGTAAATGATTGTATGGAATGTTTTAAAAATATTGAAAAAACTCCACACATCGATGTTCAGTAGCAACGTCAAAACAAAGCTGTTTTCTACCCATGATTGAATCTTTTCCACAGTAACATATTTTCGAAAAGGGTTTCTTGATATAATTGTATTTTACTCTTAAATTTTCATTGAATAGATTTATTCCACGCTTTCTTGGAATTTTTTTTGGAATTAGCTTAATTTTTTTTAACAAACAAATAAAACCAGTAGCGAACACCGGAAGAACCGATTGGAAAAGACAATGGTTGGAATACAGTTAAAAACAAAACAAATCATATACAAGAGTAATGAGAATGCAAGCACTAAAGTTATGTTGATGTATAAAGTTGAAAACACGAGGAAAGAAATATTAAAGGATGTGCTTACACTATTCAGATTTTGTATTCATAAATTTCGGTACACGAATTTGATTTCGGTATATTTGTGTGTACCGAGGCTTTTCTTTGGTACACGGTACACAGTGTTAATTTCGGTACTGTACCGGTCATTTCGGTACTGGTGGTCACCTTAACTATATATGTACATACCTATTAATACATTTAAATTTGATTAGAATATTGCAAAAATAGTTTAGGTATTCTTAAAAGCCGTAGGTCCGGTTGTAGGAAGTAAATTCACAAACGAATTGCAGATATTTAAAATTAACATTTCAAAACTGCACCCAGAAAGGTTTTTCTGGAATACAAGTCCCTCTTCACTTCCCAAAGTCATATTGAAAACCATTTTTTTTTTCAATTATGTTATTCAAATGTTCAAGTCTGGCTGGAGTCGAAATAATTGTTCTGCTATAGGAAACCACTGAAATTTTATATTTTATAAGTCCAAATCCGACTAATTTCAACAGATATTAACCCCGGATTTCAGACCTAGATTTTAAACAAAGCCTTCCTTCTTTTTCTTATAATTACAATATTCTACATAATTCCGCAAAACTAACCATTAAAAAAACAGATTAGAACTCTCCAAAAAAACTACCCTTTGTTCTGTCTCTCTCTTCTACATCATAAGCCCTTAATGTCCTTTAATTGCAAACAACAGTTTCCCTTTATATGTGCAGAAAGTACTCTAATTTATCAAGTCGACTCCCCCATGTTTGTTAAAGGAAACTTTTATTTTGTCTTGTTTTTCGCATACAGTGAATGTCAGAATTATTCGGAAAATCCAGATTTTTTTTAAACTTAAAAAACATTTTTGAGGCAATTTGTTTGTTTTAGTTTTTTTTAAAGTTATTCTAACATTTGTATTCCACTCGAATAAATAATTTCTAAAAATCACCTGTTGCCTATTTTTATGAGTAATCTAAGGTTTGCTTTTTTTTATTTGATCAGTAATAATATACATACATTTAAATTTTAAAAACGCCGCTCTCCCTCTATATTTACTTTCTTTAGTTAACCCTTCGCTAATCCACCTTCCTTGCTGGTTTAGCTATAAAGTAAGTGGCAGAAATCTAACTCCTAATCCACGAGTTAAAAATAACTCGCCGCTAGCTACGTTTATTAATATGAGGGGTCATTGTTTAAATTAACAAGAATAACACGCCTTCATCTGTCCGAATCATTCGGACAGTTACAGTACAATTCCCCTCTCTGTCTTCATACTACACAGTTTTACTGCTTTTTTTACGAGATTTTTTTCATAATAATCAAACAAAAAGACCACTAGACACTCATAATACATAATACCTAAAAATGATAATAATACAAACAAAATACCGATTAAATTATTCAAAAAATCCTCATTAATTCGTTAAAAATTTTTTTCTTTCCAGTCTTGTGTCATATCCGGCGAGTCAGGTGCCGGTAAAACGGAAACGACCAAATTTATTCTACAGTATTTGTGCACAGTGACGTGCGATGTCTCCACATGGGTGCAGCAACAAATCCTCGAAGCCAATACAATACTTGAAGCATTTGGTGAGTAGACATAAACATTCATTACCATAATGATGCTTCATAATATTCAAATGACAATTAAAAGTGAAACTTTGTTTTTCTGACCTGGTTTCAATTTTAACTCAAAATAGCTTTGAATGACATAAATAAAATAATTTTTTTTTTGCAGGCAACGCAAAAACCATCCGCAATGACAACAGTTCCAGATTTGGTAAATTCATGCAAGTGTGCTTCGATTCAAAATGGTGCATTCGAGGGTGCATTATCCAGGATTACCTACTCGAACAATCCCGCATAACATTTCAAAGTCCCGGCGAAAGAAACTACCATGTGCTGTATCAGCTCGTGGCAGAGGGCCAAAACAACAAAGAAATGACCAATTCATTTCACCTCAAAGAACCTTCGTTTTATCGATATTTAAATGGTTCGGGTATTGTCCATATGGACATACCAACGGAAGCGAAAAAATTCGAAGCCCTCCGGATGGCATTTACTGTTTTGCAAATTCCCCAACCGACAATTGATGGAATTATTAGGGTGTTAAGTGCAATATTATGGTTGGGCAATTTGGATTTTCAAGACATCGATGGTGAACGATGTGAGTTGGCTGTGAGTGATAAGGAAATTGTTGCAACTGTGGCAGATTTGCTGGGATTGAAGGCCGATGATGTGCAACAAGTTTGTTTGAAGCGACAAATCAATGTTAGGGGCAATATCACAGAGATTCCATTGAAATTTCAAGAGGTGAGGTGAAAATTTTCTTTGATATTTTTTTTTTTGATAAATTGTAGTTTTTAGCAATATAGGTGCTTTCAGCCTAGGATAAGCGCTTTTATTCATATGTTGAGCCGTCATTAATAACACTTACTTGTGATAATAATTACTAAACGATTTCGGCAAGTTATCTCATACTTCTCATAAAATTTCATTTTTTGTTACATAAATCCAAATATTTCTTTGTTGTAACAAAGCCGTAGATTATGATAAGCTAAATAATTTATTCAATGAGACCAAAGAAGTCTGTTCATAACAAAAATCTAATAAATGATAATCATTTCTTAAAGATTTACATAAGAAATACTCATAATTGATCAACTTAATTTCAGTCAAAGCAAAGAAAGTGACTTTTTCCCATAAAATAAAAGCCAAATAATATTAATCTTTAATTCTCTTTGTATGTTTTTTTTTTATCGAGTTCACAAAATTATAACACATAAATATTAGTCCACCAGTAAGCTTATTAACACGCGGAACAGATAAAATAAATTGTCGCTCACCGTTAAAATCAAAAAAATAGATATTAAAAGATTAATATTGATTAATCGCTTGTTAACACTGGTGTTCTACCTAATCTGTTTGTAGGTTCTTTAAACAAAGAACATAGGTATAAACACAGCAACATACCCATATACATAGCTTATTTCCGATTTCCGCCCAATGATAAGATAAACATCCACAGAATTTCCGTTTTAATTTTTAAATCGAAATTAATTTATCTGTCCCTTGTTTTTTTTTTTTTTT
The DNA here is from genome assembly GCA_949320155.1 of Melangyna quadrimaculata. Lineage (NCBI taxonomy): Eukaryota > Metazoa > Arthropoda > Insecta > Diptera > Syrphidae > Melangyna > Melangyna quadrimaculata. The sequence goes on from OX439483.1 coordinate 396,934,139, forward strand.
TGCTAATATCGTTGCGTGCATCAATTTAATTTCTTTAAGAATTCACAAATGTATCTAATTTGATACGCGTCAACTGTTAGAAAAGGGAGGCCTTATTTGGGTTTGTCTCATGGCTAGCAAATGTAATCAATATTCTTTTTTGGCTAGAGGGGAGACTTTTTTTTTATTTTGTTTACTATACAGCTGAATGATGACGAAATGTTTGTCAATCAATAAATTCATGAAAACAAAATAAACTTAAGCTGGCAAAAGATATGTGAAATATAGATATGTAATATTTAAAAGAGGAACCAAAATTAGTAATTTTAGTGAGAACTGGTATACATATTATGATGATTTTGAATGCATCGTGTCTTGGTCGGCTTGTGATAGAGCATAATATTAATAAGTTAATATGCTCAGATGGGTTTGAAGAAAACCTTGTGGAGTTTTAAATATTAATCTTTTTCATTCGATATTCTAAGAATTCACCCAATTCTTCTGGTTAATCACCATCATCCAACAATGTGAGCCATTTGTTCAGCAAAGTTTATCAATTTTGCAACTGGGTTTAGCATTTCCAGCTTATTTTTAACCGATGCGATAAAACAGTTTACAGATTAAAAAGAAAAAGAAAAAAAGAATAAACTTTCGATTTTGGTGTTTTTGCATTTACATCAGTGGTGACTATCGTCATTGCTTACATTTTTTTTTTAAATGTATTTGGTTGTATTTTGTCCGATTTCTTTTGAGTATTTCATTATATACTTTTTCAAGAATTTTCGACGCAAATAAGTTTTTGACACGTCGACTACAGTTTTTGACGTATACTAAATACACGTTAAAAAAACTCGTGCCGAATACCATCGCAGGTAATAAGTGACCTCTTATCATCAAGTCGCCTGATTTTTTTTTTTCAGATTGCTTTGATTGAATTGTTGACTGGAGATCATACCAACCAGATTCATGCAAAATGTGTACAAAAACGAATAGTTGATATGCAGGAATCATCTGTATTAAACAAAATTAAAACTTGTTCATAATGAGTAAGTCGAAAGTCCCCAAATTACAGACCCTGAAACAGAAATTTATTGTTTTCGCTTCCTTATCGACTTACCGATTTTGTGATTTTTCGTCTCGTTTCTTTTTTATATTTAGACAAGAGCAGTTAGCAGTCTTTACCCGCTTACAACTTTTTGAACTATTTTAGTCAAAAATCGACCTTTTTTTGTGTCATTCGTTTAAATACACCTTGAAAAACAACCTAGTAGCTCATAAAATCGTTAAAAATAGTATGCACAAAATCAAATAATAAACATTCAAAGACATTTTCTCATGAATTTAACAATTTTGCCAAAAGAAAGTGTTCTTACTGAAGAGAAAAATGCTCAAATTCGAGACTATCAGGACAATGGTCATAGCAGTCGCTGTGAAGGTCACAACATTGGAATAAGTATGCAGCTTCCTTCGATATAGGGAAAACATTGAAAAAACAACAAACCGCTAGCGAACATGGCTACAACACCTCAAGAAAGACAACGAATACTCCAAAAAGTCTCAAATTCAACATTATCAGTTAGCAAAATCAATGGTAAAACCGTAGTTAAAGCCACCAAAAATGGTTTTTATCAGATTATCCGGGAAGCCACACATTTTAATCAATAATTAATTTTTTAATCAAAAAAGATCCACCGAAATCAGGCTGGTACAGATCTCATACGTGAACTTTTAAAGTTGATTTAAACTGGGTATTAAAAGCATACTGCGCGTCATGCCATTGAATTGCCTCCCTTCTTATGCTGGGAACATCAAAATTGAAATTATTTTTTTTAGTAAGACCCACCTGATGCCATTATCTTTCACACCGTATTTTGTATTAATACCAAGTTTAAATCAACTTTAAAAGTTCACGTATGAGATCTGTACCAGCCTGATTTCGGTGGATCTTTTTTAGTTTTCACATGATTAAAACGTGTGGCTTCCCGGACAATCTGATAAAAACGATTTTTGGTGGCTTTAACTACGGTTTTACCATTGATTTTGCTAACTGATAATGTTGAATTTGAGGCTTTTTGGAGTATTCGTTGTCTTTCTTGAGGTGTTGTAGCCATGTTCGCTAGCGGTTTGTTGTTTTTTCAATGTTTTCCCTATATCAAAGGAAGCTGCATACTTATTCCAATGTTGTGACCTTCACAGCGACTGCTATGACCATTGTCCTGATAGTCTCGAATTTGAGCATTTTTCTCTTCGGTAAGAACACTTCCTTTTGGCAAAATTGTTAAATTCATGAGAAAATGTCTTTAAATGTTTATTATTTGATTTTGTGCATACTATTTTTACGGTTTTATGAGCTACAGGTTTTTTTCAAGGTGTATTTAAACGAATGACACAAAAAAAGGTCGATTTTTTTACTAAGGGCCCAGTTATAGCTATCATTGAAAACCATCATTGAAAATTTTAATTGTCAATTTTGAGAGATTTTGAAGAAAACCCAAATGATTATTTTGATGCCAAAGTAAAGCTAATTGACTTAATAATTATTTCTAGGCAAAACGAAATTCAATTTGGCACAACTTTTCTGATAAAATGACTTTTAATTTTTCAATGATGAACTACCTCACCAATGATCATTGAAAAAATGAAAAGTAACGTTATGGGGAAGATATGGGTCAAAATGATTTTTTTTGGAGGAGAAATAATTTTGAGGTCGTAAGCTATATTTCTGCATTAAAATATTTAATGATTAAACTTTCTAAGGGTCTCAAAATCAACAACAAACTTTTTCAATTATACAATTTTCAATGATAGCTATAACTGGCCCCTAACATTGTTCAAAGAGCCATAAGACTAACAATTTTTTAGAAGGATTAAAAATTCTTCCTGGATCTTAATATCCATATTTCACTTAATAAATTCTATAATTAGATTTGTCATAATTATAAAAGGTTATGGAGAAATCGTTAAAAGTTTATTGAAAAAAATCTGTATTTAAAGGAGTGAATTGGAGTGTATGTATGTCGTAATGCCTAAACTCAAAATCATGAAATATTTTCGATTTTGTTTTGACATTTGAAAATTATTATGGGCGTAATGACATTCCTTTTGGGACTTTTGACATTTACTAGGCGTGTACCACAAACTGAGCGCTCATTGAGCGCTCAATGTCAGATTAACGGAGGCGGAATCATTTTGTGGGACAACATTCTCCGCTCTCTTTCAAAAAAAAAAATTGTGTTATTATTCTCAAACAAGTTTGGAAATAAAACATCAACTTTTCTTTCAAAATTTAATTGTTAAAGCAAAAAACTTATTGAAATTAATGAAAATGATTATCAATTAGTTTTAGTTTTCACCAACATTCCGTCTTTATTTTATATTTATTTACCACTTTCTTATTTGCACGCCCTCAAAAAATTATAACTTGGTTGTCAAACAAACAGCTGTTTCAACTGAGAAAAAAAATTGAGTAGTGAATCCAAGAAATGTTTGGATCAGAAATCTCCGCAAAAAATCTCAGTGCTCAGTTGAGATTTTTTGTCTCATTTAAAAAATCCTTGAGCGCTCGGAGCGCTCAGTTGATGGTACACGCCTATTGTTGAGTTTTGCGGCTACATGTCAGTTTTTGGGCTTTATGATATCTTTCAATTTCGGCTTTATGGTACTGGACGTGATGACGCCAATTCTCATCCGGTCTTTATCTTGAAGTTCCGTTAAGAATTTTGTTAGTTACAGATTTTATAATGACACCACCTGCGCTAGAATTCGATACACTTGCAATCTTATATCGAAATCACTTTAGTCTTAAAGTGAGGCTTTAAACTCTAGTACCAAAAGACAAACCCGCCAAACAAATAACACTGGCGTCGTATTCCATAAATAGGGTGCAAAATAAATTCCGATTTTGAACTGATCACAAAATATTTGCTGGCATTATTTGGAGTACGTGGAGTAAAACACGAAGAATCCAAATAAAAATCGTATTATTGCCTTGTGAAATAAGGAAAAACACGTATAATTGCACGAGTCAGTCAATTAGAAGGGAATTCAATTCAAAGGAATTCACTGTACAAATTTCAGTGCCAATTTTAACATTTCCAAGTAACTATAACTTATTTTTAGACTTGTTTCATAATGATTTGTTTGGCCGTTCAATTAACCGAAAATTATCAATTAAGCGTTTAATTCAACTAAACGGGGTTCAATTAAACATTTGAAATATTATTCCACTTATAAAAGACATTTTCAAACGCATTTCTGTCGGCCAATTAAGCCCGATGTTCAATTAAGCCAGGTGCAACTAACAGGGGATTACTTTATATGATTCTATTTTACTGCTTTAGTTTAGAGAAATTCAAATACTATAACTTTTTATTTTTTTTTCAGGCACGAGAAAATCGTCATGCCATGGCCAAAGCTCTTTACTCACGAACTTTTGCCTGGCTAATTAGTCAAATAAACATTTGCATCAATCCTGGCCAAAATTCCAGTCGTTTCCTTGGAGTCCTCGACATATTTGGATTTGAGAACTTTGCAGTAAATTCCTTCGAACAACTGTGCATCAACTATACCAACGAAAAACTGCATAAATTCTTCAACCACTATGTGTTCGCTCTAGAGCAGGAAATTGTAAGAACAAAATTAACTTAATTTCTTATTTTTCTATAATTTAACATATTTATCCTTTTTTTTCATCAGTACAAACAAGAAGAAATCAAATTTTCACACATCGAATTCACTGATAATACGTTGTGTCTAGAATTGATCGAGAAACCACCACGATGCATACTCAAACTCCTAACCGAGCAATGTCACATGCCCAAGGGTTCTGATTTGGCTTATCTTACAAATTTACACGGTGAATTCGAATCAAATGCGAATTATGTAAAAGGAACCGATCGACGGCATTGGGAAACCGAATTCGGCATAAAACATTATGCCGGTTGTGTGTTGTACACGGTAAAGGGATTCGTTGATAAGAATCGGGACGTGCAGCAGGATGTTTTGTTTGATTTTATGAGCCGCAGTGAAAATGTCTTCGTGCAAGAATTGTCTTCCTACCAGGTATGCGCACCTAAATAACAAATTAAAACCTTCGTACGTGATTTTTTTTATATTTTCTTTCTAAAAACACAAATTATGGTCTTTCCAGGATCTTCTTTCAATACAATCACAAAATCAAATATCCTCAGCTACTGTACAAAGAGGAACCTCTAAGGGTAAATTAACTGTAAGCGATACATTTAGAGTGCAATTACAATCGCTGGTAGATGTACTTCAAAATACCAATCCATGGTAAGTATTCTATTGTTTTCTTTTAAAACAAGAAAACACATGTTCGATATCCTTTTCTAAATCTCTTTGTTTCTTATTTCATATTTCAGGTATGTGCGATGTATAAAGCCGAACTCAGAAAAAGTACCAAACGATTATAACGATCGACTAGTCTTAGATCAACTTAGATATTTAGGTATGTTAGATATAATTCGGATTAGACGTGAAGGTTTCCCCATACATCTGACATTCGAGGAGTTTGTAACGAAATATCGATGTTTGACGAAGCAAAAGCATCGTCTACCAACAGCACGTGATCAAGTTTTGGCTGTGATAAAGGATTTGAATGTGCCATCGGATGAGTGGCAAGTTGGCAAGACCAAGGTATTCCTTCGTAGTCGTGCCCATGAACCATTGGAGGATATACGAATGCAAATAATAAATAAGAACGCACTGGTGATACAGCGATCATGGAAGAGGTATGTTGCGTTGAAAAAGTATCAAAAGATGAGGAATTCGGCGCTGAGAATACAGCACGCATATAGAGGTTGTAAATTGCGTATTGAGTTCTTGCGGAAGAGGAGAGCAGCAATTGTTATTCAGGCTCATTTGCGAGGAGTTTTTGCAAGAGAGGTAAGTCTTAGGGGTATTTGATATTTAAATAGAAAAGTATACCTATGTATACATAGGTACTACATGTATGGACTTATTAGGCGTTTTTCTTTTTTAGTTCAGGGCAGAGCCTGAACTGTCAAACAAAAAATTGTGTTTCTTTTTTACCTCTGAACGTTCAGAGCTTCAAATTTGTGTTTCTTTTTTAGTTCTGAACGTGTTCTGAGCTTGTTCAGAGCCCGCTCTATGAGCTCAGAATAAAATAACTGAGCAGACTGAGTTGAATGCTGAATACAAGCATTTGATAGGTGAAATTGAAAAAAAAGTGACAGTTTAGTGTTCAGGTGTGTTTCAAAAATAATTCTGAGCGCTCAGAACCAGAACACGCTTTGTTCAGAGGATGGTCAGAGCATGCTCGATATGCTCGGACTCTGTTCCGAACTCTTTTCTGAGCTAAAAAAGAAAAACGCCTATTGTTAATAAAGACTAAAATACGTAAACTTAATACGTATTGACTACTCTTGAAATAACAAAGTGATTTGAAAAGCTCATTAGATTCTAGGAGATCTTCATGACTTATTTCCCTCTTATTCCATTCAAATATCTCTCTTCTACCTTTTTACTTATGTATGTTTATATTGCGCGGAAAGGTTTTTTTAGCTATGGAAAATGTTGTTTGGTTTTTCGCATGTGAACCCGAAACTAGACTTTACGACAAAAGAACTCACTGAGATCTCAATGTCAATTTGATGAAAGCGTTATCCTTTCGTGGAACACAGTTCTCCACTCAGTTGTAAAAAAAAGCACATGTTTCACTAGTAAAACAGGTAATTTTCGTACTGCACTTCCGGATATTTATATTGTTGAAGCACAAAACATAAAATTTATTAATTATAAACAAAGTATTCTATAGAATTTAATGAAAAATAAAATGTCATAGGCACGAAACTATCGTTAGTCTTAATGCTATTTAGTATTATTTTGTTTATATTTCTTTAGCAGACATGTTATTTAATAATTTCGTATGAATGCTTAACACAAAACTTTTGGTAACTATACTACTTACCTACAGGCTCAGTTTTTGTTGCCGCATGTGCAACGCTGAGATCATTGATTAGCTAAGTGGTGGGAGGTAGAGTATAAGTAAAAATTTTTATTGATAGGCTAATATATTTTATATTGTAATAAGTTTGGATTTTTTGATAATCTATGTTATTGTAGCAGATAAAAGGGAAAATGTTTTTGTATGTCTTTTTTCTAATTTCGTTAATTAGAATGCTAGAGTTTTGAATTTTTTTTTGGTGGATAGATAATAAAATTCTAAGAATCTTACTTGTTTAAGATTTTTGTCTATCTCCTACTGGTATGGAGATATAAATTATTTTAAAAATTGTATCTCAAAATAGGCTTATTTCAAAAAATTTAGTTAAATCAGGAGAGTCCGCTAAAAATTTGAATTATATATGGTTGCAAAATACATAAAACCAAACTAAAGTTGTCATATACAAATTTTTGATTTTGCACAGATTTTGAGTGTAGGCATTTTTGGAAAAAGTCGGAAAACCTACTCAAATAAACTGATTAAATTTTCACCATTATTATTTAATTTTCAAGTTTACAACCCCAATCCATCGATCATCTTGATATAGAACACTTAGCTGCGTCTTACGCATATAAGCTTAATATCCCTATACATATCGATATTTTTAGATCGCCAAAGAAGTTTCACTTCAGCCTCGAGTACTGAGTTACACGCGCGCTTTTTTTTAAAAAAAACTTCTGTAAAAAAAAAACAAAAAAAAATAAATCGGGTGGCACAACGGCTCATGAAGAACCAGGACCTAGTGACTAACAACTCGCAACCATTCCTGTGTGCGCCTTTCGACAGGAATTGAAGGGGCCTACAATTTTATGCCGAATCCGAACGAGAAGCACTTATTCGTGACAAGTGATACTCTTGGAGGATTTGTCAATTCCTCGCAAGAGGCAGTAGCCCTGAAAAAAAAACTTTTTAGTTTTTAGGTGGAAAAAAAACAAACATAATTTAAATCGAAATAAAATTGAAAACCGAAAGGAAACTGTTCCATGGGAACTGTTAGTATCGTAAAAACATTTTTCGTTGAATTTTAAAATAAATAGAATAGTTCTATGGGAGCTTTTAGTAGCCATTTTTTTATATTTTGGATCTAAAGTAAAACCTTTTTTTTAATATTTATGGGAACATTTTTGAGAAAAATAAGATTTTTCTTAAACGCTAAAAATTTTTGTGTGGCAGGTAATTTTCTGGTCCTAAAAAATTGAAAAAAAAAAAAAAAAACTTGTCGGGGAAAAGACTAAATGACCTATAGGTTTGTATTGTTGCTTAACACACAAACAGGCTTATGAAACCCACTTATTTTTGTCTTCCATATCATCGTAATCTCAAGCTTGATCAAAATCTTGCTGTTCTTTTTTTATTTTTCTCAAGAATCCTACCTTTATTTGCCTCTTTAAGAATTACATATTATAAGTACGACGCACAAATCGAGAAATCTCTAACACAATATAAGAAAAAAAATACAAAATAATAATTTCAGTAAACAAAAAAATGTTCCACATACGCCATAGTGACCCAACATTTCTTTTATTTATTTTTCGAAGCAAACACGTTGAAGGGATCTTTATAATTACTTAATTTTTATTCTGCTGATGCATGAATGCATAGAATTTAGATCAATTTGCTCTTAGAATTTCCCATATATATACATAAATCAGAGTTATATGGTTAAATATTTTCAACAAAAATTCTAGATAGACGGTTTTCGAGAGAGTCATTCGAACTCAAACCATTGAATAACTCCTTATGAACTTATGAGTGTGTTGTGAATTTTTAAGCCGCACGACGAAGCGGCATTGCACAAAATTGAAAAATTATAAAGCGATTATTGTTTACACAAAAGAATAGAGTTAACAGAAATCTAAAAGTAGGGCTGAGTTCCGAAATGCATCAGGTACGCATTTGATGCAAAGTCATAACTTCCAAAACTCAAACGTGAAACTGTTTACAAAGCGAAAGCAGCATGTTTGCGTAGCAGATGTGCATCAATAGAGCATTGCTGCCGCATCAAAACTTTTTGGAACTCAGCCTAGCTTCAGTTTAACTGTGGTGAGTTCTTTTAATTACAATACTTAACTGTGGTTGTTATGTCATTTAGGAAGGATTTATTGTTAGGTATTGTTGACCTGTCAAATGAACATTTTGAATAACCGAGCAAAAATTTTAGTTGCTCACTTCAGGTTATAGCCTTTCTAAGGTGGTATTTCTAAACCTTTTTAAATTTCGCTAGCAATTTATTTAAAAAATTAAAGCCAAACAAATAGTTTTAATGGGTAGTTACAGCAATTTAAAAATTCTTAAATAAATATCGCCCAACAAAATGTTCACTTGAAGGTTTTGAATGAATACCAACCACTTGTGTTGGCTACCACCAAGTATTACATTAGGCTGGAATTATTGCAAATGTGGCTTGTAAAAATGCTAGTTGCCCAAATGCAATTGTAAATGAAAATCCTTCATTTGGATGGACACGATCAGGTGGTGCAATGCGTAGTGCAACGCCCTCTGAGGTAGCTTGGTCTAGGTTCAACTCCAGTTGACGGCAAAATAATTTATAAATTAAAATTGAAACTATAGACTAAGCAGCACTAAAAGTAATCTGATGATTGGTGTGGCCACCATGAAATTGCAATAATTCCAGCCTAATGTAATACTTGGTGGTAGCCATATGACGGAGCATATGCAGCCTAACTGCACGTGTTATCACGAGAAAACACCTTTAAAATGTTCACTTGTTGCAAAGAATGGGTAGAATACGAAAATGCGTAACCAATTGCAAACAATTGCATATTCCAAAGTTTTTGAACGGAGTCGACAATCGCAATACCCATTCATTTTTATCGATCGTTGTTTTTCTCAATCTTTTTATTTGTGTTCCGATCGGTCAGTTTTTAGAAAATTATTGAAAATCAAAAAAAAAAAATACGCATAAGCAAAAACAATATAATAATTTTCAATTTCATCCTAGGTTGCAACTGCACTACGTGAAATGCGCCGCGTTGACGAAGAAATGCGCAAACGTGAGCGAATTGAAGCCGAACGCAAAAAACGTGAAGAACAAGCTCGTATGGATAAGACATCTGAAGAAGATCGCAAAGCAATCGAAGAATGTGAAAGGTATGATCTTCAATTACTTATAATTTTAATTTGTCATATTATTTTCAAAAAATAAAAACAATCTTTTAGTACAAACATACATACAATTATCTTACAAGACATAAGTCATATTTTAAACATACATACATCATATATAAAATCAAAAAACTCACCTTTTTTAGTGCATTTGATTTTTTTGATTTTATGATTTTTATTTTCATAATTTTTTTGTTTTTGCTTCAAATGCGACTTAAAATTTTAATAAAAGTTTTTATTTACCCTGTTTTTATATTTATTTACATTTTTAATTCATTAAACTTGTGCATTATATGTGGCTTTTACATTTTATGCGCTCGGGTAATATAATAATTTGTTTTGATTTTATAATTTTGTTTAATTTTGCTTTGACGCTTTTTAAGCGGGTTTTTTTTCAGAGATTTTTGTTAGCTATAAGAAGCTTCGATAATATAGTTTGAGTTTTATTATTTTATTTATACAAAAATTGGAAAAATATTATGAGATGACTTTCGAAAATTCCCTTAAATTTATTTGTTTTCTTTTGTTTCCAATTGATTTTTTCATAATTTTGTTTTTTTAACTTTTTTGTTTTTGAAAAAAAAAACAAATTTTTATTTAATTTTTTAAATAAAATTTTGAAGCATGCACAGTATTGGAAGCGCTGACGAGGATGGTGGAGGGTAAGTTGTCGAGAACAGAGAGAGAGTGTTTTACTTTTGTTTTGCTACTTGCAGTCTTTTAAACTATACTTAAGTGTTTTTTTTTAGTTTGGAATGCATATTACAGCACTTAGTATGTATGATTTGCACTGTTTTAAACAAATTTGAATGCTAGTAAACAAAACTACGTATGATGTAGACTCCTTTTGCACCCAAGTATAATGAAGTTTAATATTATTTTATTTGTTAAAAGAACCCGAAAACAAAACTGACGTGCGATGTTTGATGATTTTTTTTTAGAATAATATTAGTTATTTAAAAATTCAGTTATCTTTTTCTCTCAAAACGAGCAACCAAACACATTAAAATGCATGCATTTGAAAAGAGAAAGACCAAAATCTGGGCTACGTCTTGTATTTAGTATAACTAGGTAATATCCCCGAGACTAAAACTCCTTCGAAACAAACTGTTGTTTTTAACATCTTGTACTTCACTTACGGAAATAAACCGTAACAGCTGTTTTTGAAGTTATATCTTCTGAAATCACTTTGTTGAATACACACAACTGAATGTGGGAGAATAAATATCAAACAATTTACTGAAATTATAACCCGAGTGAGCTTGTTCTCTCCCCTTTCTTTGTTCGATTCTCTTAAAACTTAAATCAGCTAAAAACAAAGTCTGCCTATGTAGAGAGGGATCGACATGAGCGACTCTTATGAAATTTTTTTAGAATCCGACTAACCTGTTTTCACATTTAAGTACATATTAGTAGGATGCAATATTTTTTTAGAATCCGACTAACCTGATTCCACATGAAATGTGATGGTAATTTTGATTATTCATTAAGGTGCCGTCACACCATGGAAAGAAAGTGCTTTCAGAATTTGTTCGTGAAAGATTTTGGCTTTATGGTGGATTTACATGTATCATACATTAACATGCGTCTGCAAATATGAAGAAAAGTAGAGCAGGACAGATTTATACAAAAAAGCCCAGAGCGAGTGAAAGAGAACCATCAAGAAGATGAACATGTTCGTCTTCATTTTTGCGTTATGGCACTTTCCTATGATGCAGAAACGAAGTTCTTCTGCATTTTGATTTATTCTCTCTGTCTAACAAATATACATTTTGTATTTGGCATCCTTTTTTTTTTTTGCAGAAACCAAATGCAGATACATGTAAATCCACCATTAGTGAAAGCGATCGTATGTTTCTCAACCGAGTTGCTGGTAGAAATCAGCCACTTTTTGTGCGTCATAAATCAGTGATGAGCTATCAACCCACACCGGTAGGCGGTCCGAATATCTAGAATGATCTGGGCCCAAGACGCTTAATATTATAAAGGAAGTGGGTCATAAGTCCACAATTGTTTTTGGAGGAAGATTGCCGTCGGCATATCGCCAATGTCAACATTTGTATAGGATCCAGTATCGTAAATGGCCCGTGGCCCAGATTTTTACTCCCTTTTCACAGCTACGCTGCTAATGGGCACACGTCATGGTATATTTTGTTTCTCAAAAAACCGTCGTAGGTACTTTCTCACACAAAAAATTGTACTCCTCCTCCGAAACGTGTGCAAAACAACGGAAGAATGGGTTGACCTCTACGCGCAAATCTCTCATGAGTGTTGCGCGGTATTGATTTTCAGCACGTCCCCAAAAGGGGTACCCAAATTGACCTACGATTAGCCCATTTTTAGTCAGTTACAGGCTGCAAAATCCGTAGCACCATTCCTTGCAAACATTTCCTCAGAAACTATTGGGCTATTCTGGAGCTATTCTGTATAAAACAATAAACGTAACTAAGCTCTAAGTGACAAATATCAAACCTATTTACACAAAAATCACTCTCAGAAAGCAGAAAGTGTGACGACACCTGTATTATAAACAAAAACTACAGTAAGATTGTTCTTCCATTCATAAAGTCAATCACTTCTCCAAAATCTTTGTATTTCTTAGGTATTGTATAAAGCTTGTTTGCACGGTGTGATCCCTGTTTGTCCCCTTAAAAAAAAGAGAAAAACCTTCATACTATTCTTATTTCCACACTAATTGTTTATTTTCAACTTAAAACTTTTAAACTAACCGAAATTCAATTCTTCTTTCAACATTTATTTACAGAATGGTCCAAGAAGAAATGATTGCCCTATCTGCAATGGCCGAACAGATAAACTCGAAATTAAATCAACCTTTACCGCCTGCATTGCCACCATCCGATGGAAACAGCAAGGAGACACTAACAAACGGTCATGCTACACCCTCGGTTGGAGAGACACATCAACAAAGCAATGATTCTGTTGATTTAGACAATTTATTTGCTTTCCTAAATACCTCAGCCAATCCACTGTTGGAAGAAATCAGCGATAAAATGGATGGTGTAATTCATGATTTAGATGTCGAGGTATGGAAATGGGTGATATTCGATTTTGTGTTCCGTTTTTGATTGATTTATTTGTTTCGTTTAGTTGGAAACTGTTTTGCAACAGGAAATGGAAGGTTTAGCTATGGAACGTCCACCTAAAACTCCACCCAACAAGGGAGTACCGACTCTGCCAGAGCCTACAATGCCACCACCGCCACCACCAACAGCTATAAACGGCACAGCCCATCCACATACACATTCGCATCCTCCACATCCCGTGCCACCCGTTCAAACTCCAACCAAAATAGCAAAACCACAAGACCCAGAACCCATTTACGAGGCTGTCATACCCAAAGAACTACCTCCATTGCCAGAGGTTAATGAAGCTCCACCACCTCCTCCCCCAGTTGTCCATCAAGAGCACATCACTATGAATGGAAACCTCTCGGCAAATTCTCAACCTCAACCACCTCCACATAAACTACGTCCAAAGAGTCCAGCAATCACAAATGTGGCCAGATCGGCCAGTCCAGCATTACAGCGAACGCCCAGTGGACCCATTAGTCCCTCATCACCGAAACAAAGTCGACCCAGTTCAAGAACTTCATCGACCGGTGGCGGACATCAATTTGCTGAACGCGAACAGCGACGCAAGCATCGTGTCGAAAAGAAACTCCAAGAAATGCAGCAAATCGATGTCTCAGAGAAGGCTAAGGATCCACTTCGCGATGACCTGTACTACGATATTCTTGAATTTGCCGAAAACTATTTTAATATTCATGAGCGAACGCCCGAGGGCACAATAATGGCTACTTTGACTCGAAAAGGTAAAAAGACTTCAGATCTGGTTCCAAAGTATGAAATGGTCACTTATCATCGAAGTGATAAGATTCCATCATCACACATTCACATGTATGATCCAGAGAATATTGTTGTGGCTTGTAATATCTTCCGGGTAAGTTTGTAGTCGATAAACGTATAATCATTCGTTCCTTTCTAAAGCTTGTGTCCTTTGATTTAGGAACTTGGAAAGTACATCCGTGGTGAGCTGAATGCTGAAAGGGAATTGCAAGTTATTCAGTATATAATTGGCCAAGGCATTGAAAGAGAAGAACTTCGTGATGAGATCTTTGTTCAATGTATGCGGCAATCCACGAATAATCCACAAACCGAGTGGACTGATCGCGTTTGGTTGCTTCTTTGTTTGACTATAGTTGCGTTCCAGCCCAGTAAGATTTTATTTAGGTAAAATATTCAACAGAATAAAATTCGCAACGTGAGTGGTAATTGATTATTCTTCTACTTCAGGTATTTCGTGAGTTTTCTCAAAAAGAATCTAGAAACTCTCGATGGAAAGCTACGGCAATACACCCAGTGGTGTTTTGATAATTGCAAATGTACCAAAGTTTCACCGCGACTACATCCACCTTCCAGTGTTGAAGTAGCGGTAAGTTATTTCAAATACTCAAACGATCCTAATTTTAAACAATTTGTATTGATTTTCAATTTTTAAAAATATCTATTTCAGGCTATGCGACGACTTGGAACAATTGTGTGTCGTTTCTTTTTCTTGGATGGTCGGACCAAAGCAATCGATGTTCATCCAACTGACAGTGCCAGTGATGCTGTGGCAAAACTAGCTGACAAGCTAAATCTCTGCAATACCGATGGATGGGCAATCTATCAATCACGTCCTGATGGAGAGGAGCACGTTAAGTCGCATGACTATTTGTACGATATTATAGCCGCATGGGAAATAAAACAGACAAAGGCTTCATCAGGAAGTTCAACAATGCGCCGCAATGCAGCGACTTCTGGTTCGGGTGAAAATCGTTTCGTCTTCAAGAAGCGTTTATTCAAAACCACGAGAGAACTCTCCCAGGATCCTGTGGAAGTCAATATGCTCTACGCTCAAGCTGTGTATAGTGTTGTGAAAGTGAGTATGCGGCTTAGATAGTAATATGAAAATTCTTTAATTTTTGCGTTTATTTCAGTGTGATGACTTTCCAGTTAGTGAGAAGGTTGCTCTGCAACTAGCCGGCCTGCAGGCTCAGGTAGCCCTTGGAGATCCATCAAATCAACCCAAGCCCGAATACTATACAGACGTTAATAACTATCTGCCCGAACGTATCTCAAAAACTCGCGAAGAACAATTTTGGGTTCCAATTCTAGCACAAGCCCATCGACAATACGGTGCCGCACGCACTGAACTCACTGCCAAAGTTTTATATTTAAGCTGTGTAATGCAGTATCCACTTTATGGCACCACAATGTTCCAGGTGACATATCGTGGCTACTGGAGCTATGGCAATAGTCTGATATTGGGTGTTAACTGCGAAGGTATCATGCTCATTCAATCCGAGGACAAATTTGTCCTTTACGATTTTAGATACTTTGACATTGAATCGATCATGCTGGATCCTAGTGATAGTTTCATTACGATCAATTTGAATCGAACCATTCAACACCAAACATCAACTACGCCTACTAGTCCCACAGCCGAGCAACAGAGGTGCTTTGTTTTTGAAACCTCACAAAAGAATGAAATTGGATCGCTGATTGTCTCGTATTATCCACCGTTGTCCAATTGGATAACCGAGAATGAGGTTCCGGCGAAGAAGTCAAAGGGTATAACCAATGAAGATCGAGTGCGATTGTATCAGAATGTCGTTATTTGTCGTCGTCAGTTGATCGATGCTGAGGTTATGCGAAAGCCACAAGATACTAGTGGAGGGTTCTTGAGAAACACCCTTAGACGGTTATCTAAGCACCGTTTGGAGAAGCTACGCGCTGAACATGGCAATGCTGTTCAAGACCATGGTGAAACTTACAAGGGCTTCCCACATGCCTTTTGGGCATTTAGTCGACAACCATTGCCGCAGAGTTTGAGTAAGTTAGCAGATGCAGAAGAGAATGCCATGTTGCAAATCTTTCAAGCTATTCTCACATATGCTGGATTGGGAACAAGTGGTAAGTTTCAACTCACGATTAACTTGACTTTTGATATAAGCATTTTCTTTTTCCTATTCGTCTAGGTGATTCAGTTCAAAGAGCTGAAGATGAACATATAACTCTTATTCAATCGATAATGGACCGTTGCATGCGGAAGGAATCCTTGCTAAATGAATTGTACCTTCAGCTAGTTAAACAAACAACTGATCACCCAGATCCTAATTCAAGAGTTAATCTTAGGCATTGGGCTCTACTGTCGCTGGCTTGTAGTGTAATTTTGCCACCAATGAAGGTGCTTCGGAAGTATCTAATTGGTCATTTGAAGAGATGTGCAAGTGATTCAATTACAGAAGAAGGCAAATATGCTCGATTTGCCGAGAGGGTAAGAAAAATATTTGAATTTCTTTGTTGGTTCTTTTTCTGTTTTCTAGAATATAAGTTTCTCATTTCTCTCTTGACTATCTTAATAACTTTTTGTAGAAAATCCAACGTTTTTGTGTTTGTTGTTTCTGTACCCTATTTTATTGATGATCTATCTGAACTTTTTTAAATTTAAATGGTAAGAAATTGTCTTAAAGATGCTCGTTGCTATAAACAAGGTATCCTGGGGAGTTAAGCTTATGAAACAAATATGTAAATAAATTTCTGGTTGGCAAATAAAAAAATCTAAATTATAAAAAATAAGCTTTAATATATTTATATATTTTATAATAATTAACAGGGTATCATCTTATGGTTGAGTAAGAAACAATAAGTTAATAAACTTGGCATTGCTGGGTTAATTTGATTTTATAATGGTGTATGTTGTGTGGTTTGTTGAATAAGAAACAATTGATTTGTTTTATGAAGGGTTTGCAAATTGGATACAATTTAAACAGTGTTTAATCCAATTCGCACTTTGCACAGTAGTAAATGTAAAATAGGACATATAAATCAAAAAATCTTATCTTCATGAAAGTTGGTGAAAACGTTACATTTATAAAGAATCAAAATAGTCTATCTTGTAGGGAAGATTTTTTGTGGGGAGTAGGTAGTTCTACATTAAACATTGGTACAATGATTTTGAGGTACTTTTTAATGTATAACCTAATGACATCAAACTTAAAATGATAGTATAGCCAGCAACAAAAGCCCTTTTTATGTAAATCTGACTATATTTTCAGACATCAAACTTCCTTCCTTTTTATGTGAAACTGACTTTATTTTCTATAAAAAAAAATAAATTGGGTGGCGCAACGGCTCGTGAAGAACCAGGGCCAAGTGACTAACAATTCGCAACCATTCCTGTACGCGCGTGTCGACAGGAATGGAAGGGACCTACAATTTTATGCCGAATCCGAACGGCTAGATGAGAAGCACTTATTCATGACAAGTGATACTCTTGGAGGATTCCTCGCAAGAGGCAGTAGACCTGAAAAAAAAGCGTGCATACTCGTGGCAGAAGTGAAACTTTTTTGGCGATCTAAAACTCTCGATATATATAGGGATATTAAGCTTATATGCGTAAGACGCAGCTATGTGTTCTATATCAAAATGATCGATGGGTTGGGGTTGTAAACTTTAAAATTGAATAATAATGGCGAAAATTTAAATTGAAAAAGGTGAAAATTTAAAAGACTTAAATCAGTTTATTTGAGTAGGTTTTCCGACTTTTTCCAAAAATTCCTAAGCTCAAAATCTCTGCAAAATCAAAAATTTGTATATGACAACTTTAATTTGGTTTTATGTATTTTAAACCAAATATTATTTAAATTTTTAGCGGACTCTCCTGATTTAATTGAATTTTTTGAAAGTAGAAATTATTTTGAGATAAAATTTTTAAAATAATTTATATCTCCCTGGTATGGATACAAATACAAATCTTAAACTAGTAAGATTTTTAGAATTTCATTATCTATCCACCAAAAAACTCTAGCATTCTAAATTAAGAAATTAGAAAAAAGACATTGAAGGACATTTTCCCTTTTATCTGCTACAATAATATAGATTATCAAAAAATTCAAACTTATTGCACTATAAAATATATTAGCCTATCAATAAATTTTTTTACTTTTACTCTACCTCCCACCACTTAGCTAATCAATGATCTCAGCGTTGCACATATGCCGTTACATTTTTTCGTTTCACAAAAATTCAACCTTGAAATTTCACTCAAAGCGCCCAAAGAAGTTTCACTTCAAAAACTTTTTTTTGGTGGTCGAGGCTGCGAAGTGACCGAGACCTCCAGCGTGACAGTTCAACGCATTAACAATTACGCTACGGGCTACTACCTTTATTTTCCAAAGCACAGGTAAAATGGGTAATACAAGTTTTCTCTAATCCTCAAAAAAAAACACCCTTCTCTACTAAATATTTGTATAGACTCTTGATTCTTGTGACACTCTTAACATTTATAACAAGTTTCATGTTTCCAATGATGAAGATATCGACATTGCGCTATCGAAACCATTTTGAATTACGCGTCTCAGGATGTTTTAAGCTTCATATCAACAACACAGTTACAAAAGTCGCTGTTTTTTGAAAAGTTTTATCTATTTCAAGACACTTTTTACCCAACGAAGGGAATTTTGAATTTTCTCACTAAATTTAAAATTATAAAATTATTAATTCTTTAATATATTTCCACCGTCCTTTTTAGTTAATGTCGTTTTCGTTTGGAGGTTCGGAGTTACTCCTTTTTGACTCCGCTTACTCCCAAATAATTCGATTGGCTGTTCCGAGTAATGTTTTCGGAGTATTTTTGTGTTCCGGAATTAATAAAGGAGTAGACCCGGAACACACATATATGAACTTATAAACCCTTTCATCGGATTATTTGTCAAATTTATTCTCCTCGACTGAATTTTTTAAAATATACATCAGACAATTTACTCATACACACATAAGTATTTCGCAAATTAGGCTTGGAACAACTGAAAATAATTCGATTGGAATCAAAAAAAGTAGTACTGTTCCCAAATCTAATCGAAACAATTAGTAACAATTAGTAAATTATATTGTTAAATCGTTTTTCTAATGTTATATTTTCTACCTGTACAATCATAAGAATTTATCCTTAATGTACAGCAAAACCTGGTTATATGCATCGTTTAAACAATTGCTGGGCATATTTGTAATTTGACTTAAAGTCGATGTGATCCAAATTGAGTAGATTTCTGTATCAATATTCATTTATTTGGTGTTGGTAGTTCTGAATCTATTATTTTCCGGGTCGAAAACGTAAAATTAATAAATAATTAATATGGTGCTTGCATTTTTATTTTTTTTTTTATTTTAGATAAGATATTTAAAATCATAAAATCATGTTTCTCGTTTCTTCTAGTGCTTTTTCAAAACCCAAGGTACACGACGCCGTCAATGGCCACCAAGTCGCGAAGAAATTGTTTGCACAATCAATCGTCGTCCAATCTATGCTCGTTTCCATTTCATGGACGGTCAATATCACTCAGTTGAATTCCATCCAAGTTCAACTGCAAATGAAGTTATGGAATTGGTTAAAAAGAAAATCGGACTGCAAGAGAATGCCATGGGCTATTCTATTTACGAAGTTTTAGGGAGCTCAGAACGAAGTTTATTGCCAGAAGAAAAAGTTTCCGATGTTATGTCCAAATGGGAAAAATATCGAAATGCTGCTGCCCAAGCTGCTCAACAGGTTGTTTGTCAAGTAGACAAAATAAGAATTATTTGTTCACGAATACTAAATTGTTTTTTTTTTTTTTTTATTTTTCTAGCAGTCAAGTCCATCGGCACCTCCATGTCGTCGCCAACACCATATATTCTTATTCAAAAAACATCTTTTCTTCGATCACTATATGAATTTGGATGATCCTGTTGAAAAGGAACTTCTTTATCATCAAGTATTGCATGGTTTACGTAGCGAAAGATTCCCCATTACTGAAATGGAAGCAATTATGCTAACTGCTCTACAAGGTCAACTTGAACTGGGCGATTGTTCAGAAATCATTCATGATTATCGTATCATAGCTAGTCACTGTCTACCGCCCAGATTCGTCCCAAATATACCTCATGAAGCGGTGGCTATGCATCATCAAAGCTTACGTGGCATGCTTCCAGCTGAAGCTAAAAAATCCTTCCTTAATCTCATTCAGAGTTGGCCGCTTCATAAGGCCACCATATTCGATGTTATGGTAAGTAATAAACTGAGAATAGGTACGAAGATACCGGATAAGCGAATACATAAAGTGGCAACTCTGTTATCCTTGTGTGTATTATAGATCCTTGAGATATGTTTTTTTTTTTCCTTTTTCAGCAATCTTTCACTTCCAACTGGCCTCGAGTTTTATGGCTGGCTGTGGATCAAAATGGCATTCATTTGCTTGAGCATCGTTCAAGGAACACTCTCTGTACATACGAGTACGCTTCGATTCTCTCATACTCGCCGAATCTAAATTGTCTAATGATAATCACCGGCACTGATAAAAAACAATCAAAGGTTATCCTTACAACATCACAGGTATGATCTAGATTCTTTTTCCTTTTTGAATAAAACTTTTATTGAATAAATCCTTTTTTATTATTTAGGCCTTCCAAATTGCAAATCTCATCCGAGAATACTCTCAAGTTATTCAATCAAAAGCTGAATTAGCAAACAAAGGTGATTTACCACCGCCACCAGTACCAGAGCATGCTGCTCCATTGAAAACTGCCAACACAAATATTATTACCACCACAACGGCAACGACGACCCCATTCATTACGGCAGAGCACCGAAAGAGTACCTCACGACCCCCATCGATGATCAAAACTCCAAATGCGGCACTGGTAGCCCCACAACCTAGCTAATATAATCTTTTCAGTAAGTGGGGATGACATAAGAAATATTGAGTGAGAATCTTAAGCCACACACAGTAAAATCAACACACAATAATTTCAACCACTTACAGAACAACAACAACACTAATATAGAACCGCTTTTTGCGAGCAGTAGTAGCATTTCGCTTTTATATAAATAAAATAAAACAAAAAAAAAAAAAACATCTGTACAGACAAAGTGTATATGTATTGTATTGTTATTAACTATTATTATTTCTCGTATATCAAAAATCTAGAACGTTGACTTGACTGATTGTGCAAATAAGGGAATGAATATAGAAAAATAAATTTAAAAAAAAAAACAGAAAGGGACAAAATATACTAAATTTACAATTTACAAAAAAAAAAGAATATTTTTTATCAACAAATTTTATGTTTAATTAATAATAATACCCGCATAAGTGAGATTCTCAATTAAATTAGTAATTAATTTATTTATCATAATTTTATTACCTATTTTTTTTTTAATTTTCATGTAAAAAGTATGAATTAAGTTTTAACATTTATTTGAGGTGTATATAAGTTTTTTTTTAATAATAAAGTTTTATTTTTACATGAAGTATTTTTTTTTTTATTTTAAAAAGGTTTAAAAATTTAGCAAGAGTGATACTCGTAACATACAACTTTTGTTAGTCTGATACCATCAGCCACACACAAGACTTTTTTTAACTTCAAAGAACGAAAGAAAAAAAAACTAATGTACCGTATATTAATTATTGTACAAAATAAGAAAAATTCCATTAACGACATTTGTTTTTTTTTTAAGTCACCTATATTTTAGTTTTATTTAGACTTGGCGCAAATAGTATAGATCTAGCTAATTATCTACGATAATTACGAATATTGAAAACAATTTGATAAGACTTTCGATTTCACAGATTTTAGAAGTGCACAAATGCTAGAATTTTGTCATGAAGGACAACATTCTCCGCTCACTTGTAAAAAACACATATGTTATAATTTTCGTTCAACTTTGCTTCAAATATTTAATTGTTTAGGCAATAATTACCCTGTTTACAAGCAGTATCGAAAGATAGAGTTGGATTGGGTTCTGATTTTAGACCCCAGTTTTTCGTTACCTGAGTTGAGAGCCCCATTTGAAGTTGAAATGGTGTTGAGATAACAGTTGAAGGAATTGCTTCAATATATTCATTTCACACAAAAACAGTTAAAATTTAATGAATTTTAGTACGTACTTCGCATAGCTATCAAAAAAAGATAAATAATTTTACTCGCACATGTGCACAAACACTGTTGTCAACACATCCAATGCCGCAATACTCTTCGATTCAGGTTTTTTATCAAATATTTTGACTCGACTCCGCTCCTGAAGTGGAATCGCGTCAGTTTAAGCTCATTTCAACGGTATAAACCACACAATTTTACATGAAAGCCTGTTTACATGTGAGGGTGAAGATCAAATCTTCCTCATTTGGCAGATGGCGTTTACAACAAAACAAAATCTACGAGCGCTCAAAGATTTTTAAGATTAGAAATTATCTTTTTAGACTTAAAAAATTAATATCACTGTTCCACAAGGTTTTTGTAACAGAAACCATACTAAACTTATTTAAGTTTTTCAGATACTTTACTCAAAACTGGCCTTATAATTGGTCAATGACGTCGGGTTTTCGAGGTATTACCGTTTGATGTTTTAATAAATCGTTTTTTTTTCGCTATTTTTGAAACTGTTAACCAACGCGCAGTGATTTCTGCAACAATTTCTGAAAGGATTAATCTTCCTCCTCAAATTTCAGTTTAAATCCTTCTTATATCCCCTTTACTCTTCGAGAAATTCTATGCTGTTTTCCCTTGGTTTCACTAAAAGTTTCACTCATTCTGAAATCACATGGAACAGTCCAAGATGCTTCTATTCAATTCTGGGGAATGGAATCTGTATAGGTGAATCGTCAAATAAAAATTATTTGATACCACACAAAAAGCGAAATGTAAAATGTATCAACTCCGAACGTCCAAATAATATTTTTTTAAATATTTTTACTTAATTTGTTTATTAAAATTTACCAAAAACTTTGATTTTGATGCAAATTAAATTGAAATCAAAAGTTAAAAAAAAAAACATGAAGTACATTGCAGTTTGTTGTGACGTTTGAGTTTGAATGTATTAGTGCTTCGTGAGTGGATTCTGATTTGAAATCAAGAATCGAATTCCTCTTCTCAGAATCGTCAGAAGCGTACTTTTTGTGCCAATGGAATGGTTTCAGAAGACTTCCGGACGTCCAAAGGAAAACGGCATTAGTTAGATGATTATCTTGACCTAACGTTTTTGAGCGTATTTATACGCTAATATGGTATAAAATATCCTAAGCACTGTCATTATTTTCAAAAAGGGATATCTTACAGCGACAGTTAGATATATTAAATTTGATTTCTGAAGAGAAATGTTGTTAATGTTGCATAGCCTAAAAAAATAACAATTTTTTGTTTGTCTTTTTCAAACGACAATATCTCAAAAACCTGACTTGTTGAAGCAATTATGAGCTTGGATTTAAGTTAAGAATATGAAAAACCTTTGGGAAATATTGACAACCCAAATTAATTATCGTTTTTACAACATAACCTCAAAAATAGCAAACCAAAAATAAAAAACGTAAACGAAAAAGCTGAGGCAGAAACCTGAAAAAAAAAATATTGAATCCTTCGCCTCCCATGTAACATAATAAATATCATCTATTTCATCATAGCTATAATATTTTTTACTACCATGCTTGCATGACCACAATCAAATAAAGCAGAGAAGCGTGAGAAGGCGTGAAGTTTTATATTTAAAAACCAATTACATTTCCTGTAATCGACTTCTATGTTAACATTTTATGTTCTTTCAAGATACATTGAGGAAGTTTATGCGTAAATTAAATTCTTCGTTTGATTCTGTTAAAATGTCTGAAATAGTCTTTCATGCATGGCCTTTTTGTTTACCTTTTTATTATCTCGACTTTTTGTCCTTACATTCGTGAGCCGTCCTTATTATTCTTACTTTATTAAGCCTTTCCAATACTTTGACAATTGACAAAAATCTCTTGCTGTTAAGACCTTTACTTTAATATTTAACCATTTATATTATTTTTTTATTTCCTTTTCTGAAATTAATATACTTCCATTTTCCAGGAATATTTAAATCTGAGTAAGCCCATACAAACATATATTACATAATCAATTATAAAATAAAAAAAAATCCTCTGTATTATATATAAATTATTACATAATATTCCACAACTACAGTACACAACATAAAACAAACCTACTTTCTATTTTCAAAAAATTAACAATACATTTTACCAAAAAAAAAAGTATTTTACAAGATATTATAAAAATTATTACGTAATAAAACAAAATCGATGATTGTAAAGACTGTATAAATTAATTTTTCATTAATTTTATAATTAAAATTAATTCAATTTTGATACTTTTCGAAAAAAAAAATTAAATTCAAAACATAAATTATAATAAATTTTATATGATGTAAAATATATATATTTACGGTAAACAAAATTAATAAACAACAATAAAAAACACACAAACACTCTATAAAATAAAAACCAAATCAATCAATTTTAACAAACAAAATAAACAGTCTACTTAAAATCGTAAAATAAATCAAACTTTATCTCTAGATAACAACAACAAAAAAATTACTAAATTAAATAGCTGTTTTTTCCAAGAATGCAATTTATAAAATACATAAAAACAACATTAGCTAGCTTAATATATAATATAACTTATATAAAATATCTCTATGGTATGGTCTAACAACAATAGAATATAGGGGAACTAAAATGGAATATGAAGCAAATTGTTAAAAACTGTTTTTAGCTAAATTTATTAAAAATAAACTAAAATTTATCAAATACAAGAAAGTAATAATTTATACAAATTTATCTTTTGCACTAATTTTATGCTTTAACTTCAATTATTATTAAGATATACTCGTACATGAAAAAAGTCAAAAAATATCATGATTTCCCCATACAAATGTTCCTGTCCTCTATTAATTTTTATACAGTTATTATTATATATTTTGGATGTTGAATGTGAATTTAAAAGAAAAAGCGATCCCTTGAATAAAATGGCTAACTTTTTATAAGTAATAATTTGATTTAAATTATTATATATGTATAAACAACTCCTAAAACCTAAACCTCTATAATATCCTGTGTCCCTCTTGCTTATGATAAATTTAAAACAGGTTTAATTTTGTTTTAAGTTTGTTGATTTAAGTAAGATATGAAATGGCAAAGAAAAATATCCAATAAAGTGGAACGTATGCATATACATATGTTTGTACATTGTACATATATGCATAACAAAGCCTCGAATTGAAAGCAAATACTTTAACAGGTATCACACCGCACATAATTATTTATTTAAAATTAAAGATTATTTATATATATAATATATACAAATACATATATACAACAAAACAAAATACAACTATGCGAAACAATTTATTTATAAATATATTAAACCGTTAACATAATTATATGAATAAAAATAACGTTCAAAAACATTAAAACATGTTTTTTTTTTGTATTTTAAGCAAGTTTGGAAAAATGTTTTTTTTTGGGGAACTGTGTCGTGTTTTTTGGATTATAAATGTCAAAAGATATTTTTCCTAGATTTGATTTTATATATGTGTAGGTAGGTATACTATTAGTTTACAGACTAATGGTGGGAATCGGTTGCGGTAGCCACTCAAACACGAAAAACAACTGATTGGAGAACCAACAGATATTTTGATTGTGCAAGATCGTGTGCCTTTGAAGACTTCTCCTTCGATTAAAAATTACCTACCGTTTTGTTGAATAGCCAATAACTGACAACATGTTTATCAATTTTTAGGACCGTACGGTATAGGGTCTAAAGCCCCCGCCCTTGTATATGAAAACTATAGAAATATCATCAGAAGCGGCGACTACTGAATCGCGTAGTGTCGAAATCCACCAACTTCTCTCAACTCTTTTTGTTAAGGAAACAAATTTGAAAGTCGAGATCTAACTCTCTTACTCCCTTACACTATAACTAGACTTACTCTTTCTAAAAACATGTTGCAAACACATGCACCACCAGCCGTCGAAATCCAGCGTAAATAAAAACGACTCCCTGATAATACTATAGTTTTCATATACAAAGGTATAAGTAATAACTTTAAATTGGCGGTACAAAATTTTTCTCAAGAATTTTTTCCAAGGTTTATATTTCTTCTTTATATTTTTCATGAAATCAGTTGGTATTCTTTTTTTTAGCTAAGATTTTAAACATTTTTCTTTAATATCCATGTTTTAATTTACCTAATAATACAATTGTAGGGTCCAGGGGAAACACGGCTCGCAAGTTCACTTCAGAATTTACATGGCGAAAGTGTTCCACAATTCGTTCTTGTGAATTGAAATTTCGAAAATAAAAATTGATGTTCTGTATTTTGGTTTATTCCATTTTCTGAACGCATTCAAATCACTTTGTTTATGTTCTGTGAATTGACTGTGAAATTGGTATAGTTGCTGTTAACTTCGTCTTCGTGCTAAGAACAAATTTTTTTTTTTTTGCCGTTTCTTTGTCCACTTCACTTTGAAAACTTAAAATAAATCATACATTTTTTTTTATTTATCAGAACAATTCAAATATTCACGCACTCACATTATGTCAGGTAAATTTAATGTATTTGATTTGTCTCGAAAAATTTGTCTGCTAAATTTTTATTTGGAATTCTGCTACTTTTTTCAATTAAAAATTGCCATGTTCAAAGCAGCGGTAATTTCTTTAGACACAAAATAAAAATTGATGATCCTTCAGTTTTGACAGTTCGAAGCAATTTCGAAATCGATTAAAATGTAGTACATGTAATTTCATTTCACGTGAAATCAAAAAGTAATTTAAATTCACTTTCGATCGAATTGCAGAACATGGGTGTAAAATGCATTCCTAACAAAACATTGATGGTTTTTGAGTAAGTACTGTATATCTTTAAAACGGTACGTTTTTATTAGAAAATTAAATTTCCTATTGCAGTATGTAAACCAATGTCTTCTAGGTTCTACGGTAAGGAAGCTATGTACATTCCAAAGTTTTCCCCACAAAATTTGTATGGAAACAAAATAGCTATGAGGGACCTATAAACGGTAAAATGTTGAGCCCATTTTCTAACAGATTTTTTTTTTTTGAGCCTAAAGCTACCAATTTTTCAAATCAAAGCTAGTTCGTTCAATTTGACCCACCCTAATGTACGTGATGTGAAAATATATTACCTTATAATTTTATAAATAGGATTTAGCGAGCCATCCGTCTGAATTTTATATAAATGGGGGAATTTTTGCTGCAAGATATTTTTCCGAACAGCCGATCAAAGCCAAAAACCTCGGTCCGTACGAAATCGTCGAATATGGCAATTATGCGAATTTGGGTTATAAATCCAATCCCTAAATTTGTTTTTTGATCAGACTAATAAATCCCCAGAAAACCAACAACTTATCGTCGAAAAAAGGGTTCATTTTTTTAAATCTGAAAGACGGGTTTGAAAATATCTTAAGTCAACGTATCGAGTCACTGCCAGAATCCACCTTTTTTTAAAACACGAATTGATCTTCAGATATCTCCGATGGCTTTATCCAAAAATATTGTTTGCAACAAAGTTGATTGCAATGAAATATTCCTTAGAAGGTGCAATTTTGAAGTTGAAACTACTCAGGGTACTGCTCGATGATAAACTGTATTAATAAAAATCTATAAAAGAAATTTCCATTTCTTCTCGAAAACCGATGCATGAGAAATAAGTTTTAGAACTATTAAGTTAGCATCACAATGCTTTTTTCTTTTATTTTCCGACTTCACAGTCAGATATGATTTTTTTTAGTTTTGAAAAAAAAGTAACAGTGAGAAATTCTTAAAAGTTAAGTGAATCTAAATCCATGTTTTCGTGCTGGTATAACGACGACGTGCTCCCTTAAGTGAATTGTTAGAGGTACCTTACGTTGAAATTCATCAAGGAAATTAAGAGTTCTAAAACTCGGAAACATCACACATACTGCGCTTTACAAAAGCTTCAGATGGCCCGTAACCTTGTCAATATCACTAACAGCTGCTGGCCCAATGGCCAAAACAGTCTTGGAATTGGGTTCGATTTGTGTGCGGCCGGCATCGTGGATGACGCAACATATTAAACCATTAGCTTCAGCGGCCCTGCGAATAGTTTGGAGCTCTCTTTCGCTTTCTACCTGTGATCAGTTTGATAAAATAAATAAATTACAGTGGATAAGGAAAGCAATCTTACCTTTAAAGCTATTTTAGCACAACCAGTGTGCTCCCACGAACGCACGAGACTAGGTTTGTACTTCAATGATTTTTGATAGGCCCCGACAGCTCCATGCCCGCATTGGGAGCCTATCTTGCCTTTTCCCATCTTCAGATCGTTTCGCACTACAAGGACCATTTTGTAGTTATCCGAAAAGTCTGAAAACGACTAGAGGAACAAACAGCAAATTTAGCTTGATATTTTGGAAAGAGTGCATGAAGCTGCTTACTTACCACCGCTCCCGTTGAGCTAGCTTCGTCTTTAGAACAAGCTTCATCGCCGGCTTCTGTGATGTGCTTCTTTATGGCATACTTGTAGCCTACGAAAAATGAGAGTAACACAGCAAGGCCATTGATAACTTGGGTGGTATCCAGGAGTTTAGCATCGCCACCCATCTTTTTGCTTCTTAAATTCTGGTACTAGTTCTGGATGATGCTTTGCAGATAATATAAAAAAAAACTGTTATAACCAAATTAAATGAAGGAGAATTTTTAAAATATGTACTTTTATCTTTTATCAAAAAGAAGGATGTTCTTCAGAACAATGTGGCTTTACAAAGGACCTTTTATAAATTGGAATTATCTCAGCTTTCTCAGAACTCAGAAGCACGTCGTCTGTATGCTTTTTTGCCTGTCAGTTTGAAGCAGATGTCAAAACCAAATGTCAACTTTTATACCAAATTAGACGTTCAACGATTTTGCCGGATCCACACTTAGTGCCTGTCCACATTGGATTTTTAATGCTTGGTGTTAACATGTTCGTTGTGTCCATACGATGAAGAGTAAATCCTCTCAGTTCAATCTACCCATCCCTATCTCCCACCCTTGAAATCTATTTATCTTTCACTCACACAATAAAATATCTATCATGTTGAACCCGAGAATATTGTTTGAAAGTGGCGCATCGGTGCAAGTTGGATGGAATCTACCCATCTCTTTTTCACTCACATAAAATCTACCTGTCTCACTGCATGCACCTAGCATTAAAGATGCAATGACAGGCACTTAGGCATATTAAAGGCTCTCCCAAACCAACGCGAACTCCGCGCAGAACATTCGCAGATGGCAATTTTTGATGTTATTTGGCATTGTTTATTTGTCATTTTTGTTATCATTTTGAATGATTCACCCTTCAGAGCAGATGTTTCGCGTTGGTTTTTGAGAGCTTTGACACTGTCTCTCGACAAGCAATCACCCCGAATACAGAATCCAATAATGGACAATTTTTGTTCAGTTTTGTCTATTAGAATCCGCTGTAAAAAAAATGCAGGAATGTTGGTAACGTAGTTTGAAAAGCCAATCCACATTCCATTATAACTTTTGTCATTTCAAATCCACAGCAAAATCATTGTGTCGTTGCTATGGATTTACACTGCTGGATTTTTCTAAGAAGAGTCTTACAAAAATCGTGTGAAAATTACACACTGAACAATTTTCAATGACATTTTTGTCAATTTTTCCTCCGTTTTTGTATTATGCTGTCCTCCTTCACTTTTTGTTAAGATTCACTTACACCATCAAACAAACAGTACAATCGCAAAAAATAAAAGATTTAAGTCTTAACTACATAGGCCTACGTTTGTACAAAAGTACAAAAGTGAGAAATAAATATCGATTCTGAAAGCACCTGCTTGCAAAGAAACAATGGAAAATCGTGCATGGTGGTCTAATTTACATGTCAAAACAATTTTCGTATGTTTTTGTGCAAGCACGTTTCTTTAGCGAACATTTTAATTTCTAGCTTTTGCACTTTTGTACAAAAGTAGGTCTATGTAGTTACGGCTTTAAAAAATCTGTAGAAAAATCGTTTGAAGTTGACGAACAGGAGGTTTGGTCGTTTACAGGCCGCCTCCACAGGCCATTAACGAACGATGGCGGGGTTATGAACCTGTCTCGAAAAAATCCAATGGAATACGAAAAAAACCATGACCATGCACTGGAATGTTGAAAAAAAATATTTTTTAATAGGATTCAGATTTTTCAGATTCGTTTATTGAGACTTTTAAAAGACATTTACATTTCTTCTGTTGGAAATACGAACGTATTTTTTTCTTAAGTTGCATTCCCAACTAACAATTTAACTTGTTTAAGTGTTTATACAAGTTTTTTTCTTATTTTGTGTAGCAACTAATAAAGACCTTATGCAAATCAGTTTGGCGCATATTATACAAGCTATTTCATTTCCTTAAAACCTTTGACCAAAAGTTCTATATAATTAAATAGCTTTCCATGGAAAGTCTTATTGATAAAATAAACAAAACAAAACAGTGTTATTGCTCCACTAAACAATTTATCTGACTTTTATAAGAGATTCACTTGCAGGTCGAATAAATCAAATGACTCACATTGTAAGGCCTTAAGAAGGCCTAGTAAAGCAGTTTATTATTTAGAAAAAACGTTGCTTTTAATTTAATTTTATTATTATTAGTGTTTTTATTTTTTCTTCAATTGTACCATTACGTTAGGGAGTTAGAGCCGCTTTAATATTTATTCTGAAATGTATAGAAATTTATTTTATTTGAAAAAGTTCAATTTTTACTCACATTAAATTTCAGAATCCGGGGATCGAACTCAGCTCCTCTCGATTAGTAGGCCACCACGCAACACATCAGGCCAATTGGCAATATACCATTTGCGTGTAAACATTTTAATGAGTTGATACCTCAAGCCCAAACAAATCAAACTAAATTTTCATTAAACATTGGTACCCATAATTTGGTTTAAGAAAATTTAACTTAAAGTATCAATTGTTAAAATCTTTAAGTGTTTGAAAAATATATAACATAAGTATATATTTTAAACTATTATTTTTCATATGCACCAGTTAATCTAAAATGTTTTGAATATTTTATAACGTATGCATGACATTTTTTATTGTACCACATATTTGAAAAAAGTTCTTAGTTTTTTTTTCAAGCAAATAGAATTGTGCGATGGTAGTGTAATTAAGATCTTTAACTATAACAAAGTCTAACCTAAGGGGACAATTAGGTATGTATAATATTTTATTTTTCGATATGCATAAGTTTGTTTTCTAATTAACAAAATGCAAAAGATATAATAAACGAAGGCAATAAATGTAAAAAAAAAAACGAAATTCCTCTTTTTTCTTAGCTTTCATTTTTTATTTCTGTAAGCAAGCTATTAACAAAATGCAAAAGCTATATATATTTCAATTGGAAGGCAATATCTGTCACTTCTTGATTTGTATAAGTTTGCTATTAACAAAATGCAAAAGCTTTTATTTCATCACAGAAGCAAATATAGATGTCACAACCAAATAAAAATTCCCACGATTTATTTAACTAATTTTTGATTTCGTTAAGTTTGCTATTAACAAAATGCAAAAGCTATAATGTTCCCGACGTAAGTCAATAACTTTTACAAGAAAAGCGAATCCCACTCATACGAAATGATTGATCATCATCATCAGTCTTGTTATACCTACAATACATTAGTTTTAGTTTTAATTTAGGTGAAGTGGTCAATGGAAACAAAGGATAATAGTTTACTCTAAAAAACGAATTGAGGCTATTAAGTAAAATATGCGAACAGCTTTTTTTAACTTCTTGGACTTTTAAATACATTAAAAATTCATGTAAGACTTCACTTTTGAGAAACTCAAACGAAGATATTTTCATGCACAAAATGGCAGAAGCAATTCTTATAGTTTGTATATGTTTCATGCTTAAAAATTTAGGTAGGCATATGTTCAAACATTTATAATATGCCTTATAAATTTATGACAATTGCGTTCTTAAAAGCAATATAACAACACTGAATAAAATCAAACTATTTAAACATCATCCTACATTTTAATTTGGAAGGTTTTTGCGACCTATAGTGCAGAAGCAGATGTGTTTCGCTCTGACAACAACAATTGAGCTCTTCAGTAAGAATTGAAAGAAAGGCAACAACAATTCTTACTGAAGAGCTCAATTGTTGTTGTCAGAGCGAAACACATCTGCTTCTGCACTACAGGTCGCAAAAACCTTCCAAATTAAAATATTAATAAAAGTGCACTTAACAAAAAACAAAAACAATTTTATATTGTTATTGTTTATCTTCCTCTCTCCTACATTTTCATGATGCGCGATTACTTTCTTTAAGAAACTGTAAAGGAGTTGTCTGTAATGACTTTAAGCTGAATGTTCTATAAAAGTTTTTTTTTTTAGCTTATGCAACCTATTTCGGCAGGCCTTAAAAAGGTCTCCGCAGACCTCATTACATGAAGTCTCATACAGGAACAAATTTAAAGGAACTAAACAAGCTATTTTGAAATAAATAAATCGTTTAATGCTTGGCTTACATTATTTAGCCTTAAAATTATTCTATCTCAGCAATAGCCTATCAAATTCTTAAAATTGGACCTTATACAAGTTAAATTGTTAGTTGGGTTGATTGTTTAATTAATTTATAGGAGGCTATACAGTATGGCTCTCGCAAGAAGTTAAATGAATATGCCAACATGGCTCTAGTAAGTGAGTTATGATATGACAGCTCTTGCTCATGGAGCTTATATAAAATTTCTTTTGACGCGCATGGTCTTTAACAAATAAAAATAAACAAATATACAATACCTAAAATACATTAAAAATAAAATCGCCAATCGGCTAGGTTTCATGTGTTAGAGCGAGTGCGTTCATTGATCTAGACATTCATGATATAAATGAAATCAATTACAATTACAGAGATGTATAGGATTGCATTTAAACAATTTAACCATTTATACACTTTGAGTGATTAATAAAATTAATTGATTTTTAATGTTTATAATTTAATGCACATTAGACAAATTGAATGTTTTTTTTTTATAAAACACTTCTTTATAATTGCTTTTAAAATAAAAACTTTTTTTTCTTTAAACACAAAAAATTACTTCGCAGAGGCTCTGCGGAGTTTATGTTGTTCGGCTGACGGTTGTGAGTATACCTAGTCGTGACGTCAATGTTATGCCAGGATTGGCGGGGCGTCATGTAACTGTTATCAACCAATTGAGGCTGAAGCGGTTGCTAGGCAATTTAAATCAACCTGGAGGTCCACTATAACGGGTAACGGAATACCGTTGTTGTAAGGTCTGACGATGCGGCAACAGAACTTCAAAGTTGCTAAGTAGAAACTAGGTTCTACCTGGTGGTCCATTTTAACGGCAAATGGAGAGCGTTGTTTAAGTTCTGGCAATATGCTCGAGAACTTAACTGTTGCTGGAGAACTAGGTTCTGCCTTTTGGTCCATTTTAACGGCAAATGGGAAACGTTATAAGTTCTGGCGGTGATGCTCAGGAACTATACTGTTGCTGGAGAATGGTCTCCTGTGTCCTAGTCAGAATCCCCTTCCCCAGATAATTATTTAGAAATAATTATCGTTTACTGTTTTTAAAACTGTTTAAATGCCGGCTGTGTGTGGCACAACCGACCTCGTTGCTTTCTCAAACCGAACTCTTTTTTAATAAGATATGCGATGAGATTTGACGTTTCATGTGTGTTGATTCCGTTTTTTTGTTGTATGTAGTGGCGGGCTAATGCGACATGACATAATTTGATCAGAGCGTAAAAATGCACTGTTTGTTGATTGGATTGTGGTTGCAATGTTTAATATCTATAGGGGTATTCACGATCTGGTGCAACGAGCCTAGTAAAAGTGCGAAATTTTATTTTTTTTAAGTGGATCGTGAACGCACTTTTCTTATCTTCTTGCAACACTAAAGCAAATGTCAAAATTAGTTTGACATTTGTTATTTGTTTTTGTTTCGAACATATCTGAAAATTTCAATTTGATTTAATTTAAATTTTGTTCATAAAAAGATGCCAAAAAAAAACGGAAAAAGAAAATATTACCAATATTAATTATCGTCCGAATTTTAAATGGAAAATAATAGTAAAAGATGATGACGACGTCACATCAATACAATCAAGATAGCAAATTGGATGTATCCAATGAACATGCCTTTGTTTATGTTTAACGTAATCAAGAATGAGTGAGCTGTCAAAAACACAATTTACAAATTTTACAATGTTGTATTTTTCTGTTGCAATAGGTTTCGGGTATTGCTAAAGTGCGAAACTGTTGTAAGATTGCACCTTGTATATTTTGTTGTTGTAGTGTTGTAAGATTTTACACTTTTGCACTTTTACAATGATACAAGGCCAGTTGCATCGGATCGTGAATACCCCTATTATATGAAGTGTCGGCTTGAGAAATTCAATGAAATGTATAAATAAAATTTTATTTGTATAGAAACCATAAACGTCATTTCAAAAGTTATCTTCCATGCATCAATGAGCTATTAAAAAAAAACAAAATAATAGGGGTATTCACGATCTGGTGCAACGAGCCTAGTAAAAGTGCGAAGTTTTATTTTTTTTAAGTGGATCGTGAACGCACTTTTCTTATCTTCTTGCAACACTAAAGCAAATGTCAAAATCAGTTTGACATTTGTTATTTGTTTTTGTTTCGAACATATCTGAAAATTTCACTTTGATTTAATTTAAATTTTGTTCATAGAAAGATGCCAAAAAAAACGGAAAAAGAAAATATTACCAAATCTTAATTATCGTCCGAATTTTATATGGAAAATAATAGTAAAAGATGATGACGACGTCACATCAATACAATCAAGATAGCAAATTGGATGTATCCAATGAACATACCTTTGTTTCTGTTTAACGTAATCAAGAATGAGTGAGCTGTCAAAAACACAATTTACAAATTTTACAATGTTGTATTTTTCTGTTGCAATAGGTTTCGGGTATTGCTAAAGTGCGAAACTGTTGTAAGATTGCACCTTGTATATTTTGTTGTTGTAGTGTTGTAAGATTTTACACTTTTGCACTTTTACAATGATACTAGGCCAGTTGCATCGGATCGTGAATACCCCTAATGTTTAATATCTATAGGGGTATTCACGATCTGGTGCAACGAGCCTAGTAAAAGTGCGAAATTTTATTTTTTTTAAGTGGATCGTGAACGCACTTTTCTTATCTTCTTGCAACACTAAAGCAAATGTCAAAATTAGTTTGACATTTGTTATTTGTTTTTGTTTCGAACATATCTGAAAATTTCAATTTGATTTAATTTAAATTTTGTTCATAAAAAGATGCCAAAAAAAAACGGAAAAAGAAAATATTACCAATATTAATTATCGTCCGAATTTTAAATGGAAAATAATAG
This sequence comes from Melangyna quadrimaculata, assembly GCA_949320155.1. NCBI lineage: Eukaryota > Metazoa > Arthropoda > Insecta > Diptera > Syrphidae > Melangyna > Melangyna quadrimaculata. Next base: position 396,969,494 of record OX439483.1, read on the forward strand.
TAAAAGATGATGACGACGTCACATCAATACAATCAAGATAGCAAATTGGATGTATCCAATGAACATGCCTTTGTTTATGTTTAACGTAATCAAGAATGAGTGAGCTGTCAAAAACACAATTTACAAATTTTACAATGTTGTATTTTTCTGTTGCAATAGGTTTCGGGTATTGCTAAAGTGCGAAACTGTTGTAAGATTGCACCTTGTATATTTTGTTGTTGTAGTGTTGTAAGATTTTACACTTTTGCACTTTTACAATGATACTAGGCCAGTTGCATCGGATCGTGAATACCCCTAATAATAAATCCGTACATATAAACTAATATCTGCTTCCACTGTTTTCCGTGTATGCTTCCGAAAATTCATTTCCACAAGTGTGAACCGGCATTTATCATAAAACCAATTCCAATTCCACTGTACGGTTTCATTTAATTTTTGGATGTTGGTACTATTCGACCAATAATTTGACATTTCTTTTTTCAAACTGACAGTTTAGTTTGTAAACAATTTTGTTTCCAGTTAATAAAGTTTAAATGAATAATCAAATAAATTTGTTTTAAAAAAATTAATAAAGAATTGCTCAAAATGGTTAACGAATCAGAATGTTCCAAGAAATTCAAAAAAATCGTCGACAGATCTATTGCCTTGACAAAAAAGAAAAAAAGTATTGCTAAAGAATATCGCAAGATTTGGACGAACTATTGTAAGCAAACATTTAAATAGGTACAAGAATTTTATAGAGAATTACTCAATTTAATTTTTTAATTTTTTTTAGCAACAATCAATGAAATAATCGGTGAAAGTACCAAAAATTTAAATTCAGCTAGTCTAATTGCAAGAAAAACATCACAAAAAGTTGATGCACTCAAACAAATCCAAGAAAAACTTGCACAAGAGTTGGTGAGTAACCATGCAGTAGATTTATTTTCCCTTGCAGCATCTTTAACTCTTCTGTCTTTCATTTAAGAACGTTGTTAAAGAAGACATCGAAGTGATGCAAAACAAAATCATAGTTTTGCTATCTGAGAACAACAAGACACCACTTGAGAAGTACATAAATAATTATTCTAAATTAATTGAATGTTTTTGAAATTTAATCTTTAATTTCTTTAGATTCAAAATGAATATATTGAAAATTTGCACGAAAACGCACATAAGTGACAAAGTCCCACACGTTATTCGAGGATTCACCGCAAAAACAGAAAATTCTGAGGTAATTCCTTTTGAGATCGTTCCCGGCCCGAAGACTAAAAATGAAATCGAAGATACGCTTTGGGAGAATACATTTCGATGCAGTGAGCATGGCAAACAATGGGAGCATTTGTTTAGTTCTTCATCAGAATAAATTTAAAAAATATTTTATGTGTATGTATGTAGGTGCTTAGGTTAGTTTTTGTAGAAGTAAAAAATAGATGATAAAGTAATTTTTAAGCTTGTGGTTTATTATTAGATTAGTATGCACCTAAAAACTTATTTGAGAAATCATTTAAAAAACAATTCAATAAGGTTACCTAAAAGTCATTTTCTGTATGAAGTTGATACTATAGCTTCAACTTATTAATGCTGCGTTTCAAACTTCAGTTTTGTTCATTGCTAAAAATTGCTGGAAATAAGAACAAATTTGAATCTACCGTTTTCGGCAATTTAGAAGTCTCCAATACCTATGTTAATGAGAAAGCCAAGTAATAAATTAAATTGCGTACAAATGTCAAAGCTATTCTTCCTCTACATCACCTGGGATCCTCTCATATCCAGATTTTAGCTTAACAAAAATGAATCTTAAAACATAAATTAAAATTACGCTGATGTGAATAATAAGTTATTCATGACCGCGGGCATAAATCGACTCACAACAACAATGATCAGTGCAATTTCAACCACAATTACCATCTCAACAGTAAAATTCTCCACACAAGGACACAAAATGAGATACAAAGCAAACAAGAAGTCCACCCACAAGACATCAGACAAATCAATCAATCAATCATTAATCTGTTAAATTAAAATGAAACAATCATGGTAAGTCTGTAAAATATCTTCTATGTACATATTTTAATATTAAAGGTGTCCATATGTTGAATCAAAACTTAAGTTCAACATAAGAACCTATTTAGACAGTTTATGCTGACGAAAAAGTAGATCATAAGGGTGTATGTTGAACTTAAATATTTATGTTTTATGCATCAGCAAACGTCCCTTATTGCGAGATTTTACTCTGAAAAACTCAACAAAAGTCAATCAGAAATTCTTGATAGAATTATATTTTCTATTAAATAAGCGTGTTCAGGAAAGAGGAGATCTCATGGGGCTCAGAGATCTCAGTTGTCCTGAACACGATTCCCCAGCAAAAAATCTCAGTTTGATTATCAGAACACTGAGCAAAAGAAATGTTGGATTCGCTTGCTCAGCTTTTGACGGAGCTAAATCTCTGATTTTTCGTTTTCCTGGGCACACCAAATAGAAAAATTCATATAAATTCATAATAATTTCACAGAAAAAATAGTAACGAATAAATTTTTGAAATATCAATAGTACAGTTTAAGTCTTTTCGTCTTTAATTATATTTTCAAATGACTCTCACAATACGACCCTAACAGTCAAAAGGTAGGTAACCAAATTCTTAAGTCTAAAAAAAGCCAAGAAGTCTCACGTTATGTAGAATTAAGATAAAGATCTTACAAGAATTGATAACATTTAAATAGAACAAAGTAAATCTTTATGTCTAATTAATTGAAATTATATAATTGTTATCAGAAATAATTCTGATTTTGTCTTTTACAGCCCAAGAGCACATATCTATTTTTGGGTGTGATTTATAGCAAAATTTGACTGCTGTTGTAAGAAAAATCTATATTTTTTTTATGCAAATATGAAAGTCTTGCTTTTTGTGATTTGGCATTGGAAATGATTTCTAGGTATTTTGAATGGTGAATCTTATGACACTAAAACTATAAATGTCCCGTGGATGAAACTTGGTATAAATGTTTCATTCAACATGAGAACAAACAATAAGAAAATTCCATACAATTATCGATGGTAAGAGTATTTTTTTGAGGAGGAGGGAAACTTGTGCAAAAAAGCTACCCTAATGAAACTTGTTACTTAAGAGAATCAAGTTACTCAAGAGAATCAAGAATGACAAGGGTCTATATATTTAGGAGAAAAAAATGATTTTTGGGATATTAGTAGAAAAAGAGTTTTTGGAAATATTTACCTTTCGTTCTGAAAATACATAGAAATTATGTGCCATATGCATAGATTGTACTAAACTAATCTTGCCCGTTTAAGATATTTTTATAGGCTCTTTTGATTTGATTTGTTGAGGGTAGGAATTTTTTTATTTTTTACGAAGGATTTTTCTTTACTATTTAACTTGTAATGTAGGTCTATTCTTTTACTCTGAGCTTCTGTTATTTTCCGTGCATTTCATTCCATAGTTTATTATTTAAATGTAAAAAATGAAATTGACAGAAAATCAAAGAAAAGGACGGTTAGGGCCTTTGCTTTTTTTCTTCAGAAATCATTTTTTTTTATTCGAGTAGTTATTTATAAGCATTTTTTTTTCAAAGCAATTGAATGTTTTTAATTTTATCTCCACCTTCTATAACCCAAATCTTATCTAAACAATGAGTGACAAAGAAAGATTTAATTACTATTTATATACTTCATTTAAAAGAGAATGCCTGTTATTAGGGTTGTAGGTGTGAGAATTTTGTATTTGATTTATAGAAAGTAAATTAAAATAAAGTATAATGAGTTGTTTGATAGTCAGTTACAAGTCAGTTCCTGAATGTTTAACTGATAATTAAAAAATTGGTTCTATATCATTAAACAACTTTTGAAGATTTTTTTAGAAATTAAAAGCAAAAAGACGTTTTTAAGTCTCCTTAAGACGGTGTCCACATTGGACAGACTATTCCGACTATTTTTGACTTAGAAAGGGAGAAAAGTAAAATTTTTAAAAAATTTAAAAATTTGTAGATTCTTTTTTGACGTTCTCTTTTGAACCGTCTAAAAGTTCTTAAATTTTCAAAAATTTTAAAATACTTTTTTGTATTTCGATAACGATTCGATGTACATACATATGTACATAATGTAGTATTATTAAATTTGTATTTAAAGTGAAGATTCATAAAGCCCTAGGCCCTACCCTAGGCTTTGTTGACAGCAAATTTTGGGAGTGGTTGTATAACCAAAGTCTGAGTATGAGGGTTTAAGGGGCATATTTTGTGATATCGATATCAAAAGTCTGGCAGGTTTTGTTCTCATCCTCGGGGGCGGGGTGGTGAAAATACAGATTGGCTTAATAAACAAACACAGTTTAAAAAAAAGATTTGTTTTAAAATGAAAAAAAAAACAGGTGCATAATATGTATGCATGTAGGACTGTAGCTTCTTGTTTTTTGATAACGTTTTTTTTTTTTATAAAAATCTTTTTGTCTATATTATTAATTTTAATAAACAATTCTAAGCTTCTTGAGCAATTCTATGGGACGGAAAAACGATATTCAGCTCGTTCTAAGTTAAATGTGAATCGGCAACACTTTTGGAATTGGTCGCATCTTTATCGTTTGAAAGTGTGACATACATACCACAAGCAGGAACACAATCAGATCGCGTCATCAAAAAATTCTTTCACACTTCGCTATCACAGCTATGTACTATATAATGTAGATACAAATATTAGAATCAAGTAAGCTTGCACCACCGGATCGGAGTCGGATGGTTAGAGTGCGGTTGGGGCAAGGGTGTTCTGTTATTGGATACACTCGACTCTTGATCTCCCCCCATTTCCACTAAAACGGCAAATAAATGAGTGTGACAGAGTGTATAGTGGTGGTGTGTCATGCGAGTGAATCGTCAAGTTGTTGTTTTGGAATTGTTTTTTTCTTTTGTTTATCATTTTCTTCCACAACAAAATACTTCATTCACGCTTTGAAAATGTACAACATACATATGTATGTACATGATATATGTATCATAAAGACGATCAGAGAGCAGAGCGCATTTTCTTCATTGACTTCTTTGGAAGATCTTTATTTTGTGGTCTGTTGAAACCAGTTGTAGCAATAGTATAACATTCAGTTTTCGACTCTCCTTGTTTATAGTCAAGAATTATATAAACGCATTGTCAACTCTTTATTGTTAATATATATTCAACTCAAGTACGTTTAACATTTATTTATTTTGACTTTGAAAGTATATTTTATTTTTTTTTTTGTTTCTATTTCAATGCGGCTGATGTCACGCATAAAAAAATATTTTCTTTTAATCCAAATATTAGCTGTGTCATATTCAAAAAATTTGTTAATTAGATTCAAGTTGTTTAAATAAATATTTTAGAAAATTAAGTGACGTTGAATTAGTAACTAAAGATAAATTAAAGAAGGTATATACCTACATATATGTATGTACATCCCTACATACACAGTGCCTTCTGGATCTAAAGTTAGAAACGCATTTTCGAATAGTTTTTTTTAGTGCTTCGTTTTGTTGGTGATGGTGATGTTTTCCTTCGCCCACTTTTTCCGATTTTTTAAATAATGAAACTACAAGTTTATTTATATGGTGAAAGCTGATGTGCCAAACGCTCGCACGGTCGGTCATCAGGGCGTTTCCACTGTGGCTTGTTTTAAACGCGCAGTGTTTTCCATTTTATATTTTCCTTTCAAAAATATATTCAAATAATCAAAACTATTCGTTTTGTTTAACAAATTAAATTTACATAAATTCACTTTTCTTTTTTTGTTTACAGGCAACAACTTAAAAAAAATGAATCCAATTTGGGCAATTTTGTGGTTGATCATCTTCTTCTTCGTCTCATTCGTGGTAGCTGGATTCTCGGCTTTCTTGTATGTCTTTTTGTATGTTCTAGTTGTGTGCATTCCCGGATTATCGGTAAGTTGAGCTACATTTTAAGTTTTTTTTGTTTACGTACTCGTAAATGTTTGTTTATTTTATTTATGTTTTATTTTCGTTCTGCATTAATTCACTTGGTAGGTCGTTGTTCTGTCGTTGAATAATTTTGAATGAACTTGAACTATAGGTATAAGTAGGTTTGTACTATGAATAGAATGTGGACTAACGGCTTAACTAAGTCTGTGTAGCTAAGTTAGTTGTTTTATTTACAGTTTTTAGTGGAATGATTAAATCGAATTAATTAGTAAAAGGTTGATGGCCTTTATTCTAGTGTACGTTTCGCTCATGCACGACAGTTAACAGTTTGTTGTAACCCGTTAAGAGATCTGTTTCCTTTTACGCCGCAATTAAAAAAAAAAAAAAAACAATAACTCTGGCGCTTGTAAGAAAGTAACATGATACCTAACTCTAAATAAATAATATTCTCAGTAAAGGCATCTAAAGGGGGCCATCTAGTGGTTTCTCTTTAAATCTTAGTTATTTTAATACTGACAGCTGTTTCCCGCTCGAAATCTTGATAGAAAGTCAGTACCACACCTCCGCGGAGCGAAAAGAGTCACTTTAGGCTTCGAAAACGTTGGGAAACATTGAAAACTTATTTCCAAAGTGAAGTGGAAAAAAATCTTCTTTTCTGACGAGGCGCATTTTCATCTCGGCGGCTGACAAAATTGCCGCATCTGGGGCTCGGATAACTCGCACGTTACTGTCGGGAAGCCAATGCATCCACAGAGAGTGACAGTTTGGTGCGGATTGTGGAGTGGTGGAATCTTTGGACCATTTTTCTTCGAAAATGAGGCTCGGAACACCGTTTCGATCAACGGTGGGCGTTACAGAGCTATGTTAACCGTCTTTTATCAAATCGTTTTATCAGCCGTTTTGGCGGTGTCAATTGGTCGCCTCGGAGCAGCTATTTGACACCTTTGGACTTTTTATTTTTTTTGTTAGTAACCGTGAATGATGAAACGATTCAAGCACTTAAAGCCAATATCATCCAGGCAATCCCTGAGCTATGACCCAAAACCATCACCAAATTCTTGGAAAATTCGAGTGACAGAATGCGCTACTGCGAAGCCAGCCGCGAAGCAAGCAGCCACTTAAACGACGTTGTGTTCCATATTTAATGGGAATGTTTACTTTTACTAATAAAGTCATAATACATGGACGAAATTTAATTTTGTTCATTTTATTGCATTTTTAAAAAGAAACTTGTATTTGGTCCACCCTGTATATATGTTCGTCATTTTATCGGGGTATTTTTCAACAAAATATTTTGATATGTTTACTTGCATAGGTGTTGTTACATACATATACATATGTATACACATACATATTATACATACATACACATCTACTATATAATGACAATTTATGGATTCGTAACAAATATAACTGGAGATTTTGATCAAGCTTGCGGTGAAAGGGAATTGGAAAAAAGTCGGTCTCGCAATTCGGTATGTATTTCTGTCATCTCACCTAAAGCCTAAACGGCTCAATAGATTTTCTTCAAACTTGTTACAAACTTACTGTTTTTTAAGTAATATGGCCCACGTTCTTGAGATTTTTTTTAGGACCAAGAATTACTTTCATGGTACCTGTTATAAATTCTTTTTAGCCAAAAAGGAAAATGTTTTTTTTTTCAAAAACGGCTCCGACGATTTCGTTACAAAAAAAAATTAAGAGGATTATTGTGAAAATATATTTAAGTATAGACTTCAAGTCCAATGGATTTAGGCCTAATTTATTAGTTTTCCATTAAGATTTTAAATATTTGTATCACCCTCCTTTAGGGATTTTAAATGACTAATTATTAACTAATTGTTTAATTAAATACAAATTGGTTTTAACTAAAACGACAAAATCCACCTTTTGAGGTATATTTTTATCCTTGAAAGAGTAATAACGAACTGTTTCTTTTTATTCACTCACATTCACTCTCAATTAGTCACAGTCAGACAGTTAGTTTTTTGTTTGCTTATTTTGTTTTTAATCGTAAAGTGAAAATTTATGAAACTTTCTGATACAAAAAAAAAATCAACAACCATTATAAATGTTTTTGTTGTACTGAATACGAATTAGACCTCAAAATTATCCTATAAACGTATGTAACGTTTATTTTTTTGAAATTCTTCAATTTAAAAGCAGACAAAATAGTTTTTCAATGATTTTTAAATGGAATATGTCAAAAATTCTAAAGAAAGAAATCAGTGGCTGGATTTGGATTCAGTTCACCAATAATATTCTAAAAATTAAAGTTAGCTTTTTGACCAAAAGATATTTTCGCACTTTCAGATTACAAAAAAAAAAAATAAGCAAACACAAAACTGACTGCTAACGCTAATAGAGAGTGAACAAACAGAAGCTCATTTAAACCGTATTAAGTGCTAAATTGAAAGTTCATCAATCATAATAAATAAAAAGTCCCAATGATATTTTTAAAAGCATTTAAATTTAAAATTTAATTTAAAGCGAGCCAGTTAACTTATGGCGAGTGAATGAATTAAAAACTTTATGAAGTATTCTAAATGACATAATTACATTAAAAGCGATATTAGTTAAAACGAGACAATCCAGTTTTTTTCTACAATTATTTTCTAGAATATTTGTCAAAATCATGTTTTCTAAATTCAAAAATAACGGTACCTTCAGAACAAATGTTGAAAACCCGTTTATTTTTTTCATTTTTCTCGAAAACGGTTTAAAGAATTTTGATGAAAAAAAGACGTAGGTAACTACACAAATAATTTTTGTGAAGTCGACATCTCCTCTATTAGAATATTGTACATTAGTTCATGCACAAACTAAATGCTTATAAGATCTTTTTCCTTTCATACTATGGTTTTTCTGTTTTTCTATGTAGTAGCCCGTAGCGTAATGGTTAGTGCGTTCGACTGTCACGCTGGAGGTCTGGGATTGCTTCCCAGCCTCGTCCACCTAAAAACTAAAAAGTTTTTTTTTCAGGGCTACTGCCTCTTGCGAGGAATTGACAAATCCTCCAAGAGTATCACTTGTCACGAATAAGTGCTTCTCGTCTAGCCGTTCGGATTCGGCATAAAATTGTAGGTCCCTTCCATTCCTGTCGAAAGGCGCACACAGGAATGGTTGCGAGTTGTTAGTCACTAGGCCCTGGTTCTTCATGAGCCGTTGTGCCACCCGATTTATTTATATTTTTTTACTATGGTTTTTCTCAACAAGAACGTGGTGAATCCAAATTTCAAAGCAAAAAAAAAAAAAGAAAAACGATACAAATCAAAAATTACCGAAAGACATGGTGAAAAAATGTGTGTTTTTTTTTTAATTTCCTACACTTAAAAACAACTCATAAATCAAAAATTCCTAAAATGAAGGGTAAAATATTTTTATCAACAAAATATTAAACAAGTCTTTTCGATCATTCTGATTTATTGCTGTTTTTTTTTTAAACGTCTAATTCCCTGTTTTCGACTTTTAAACAGTCATATCTCGGTTCTTAGATTTTTGTAAAATTTCTTGTTGTATCTACAATTTGTTTATATTTAAAAGAGAAATTATTTGTCTACCTCTAACCGTTAAGGAAAAAAGTTAAACCGAGTTTACTTTTTAAATCAAAATGATGCAGACCCAGAATCAGCAAGTGATTAATGGTTGAACAATCGAAATTAAGCTTTTAATTGGGCTATCTTGCGATGGCAACAGCAAAATGTCGTCCCCAATTACGTATAGATATAAAATTCTCATAGAAATCATGGCTAAATATACTGCACTATATTCCACATTTATCCTTACTTAAAAAAAAATGTCTTCTTGATTTACTACTTTTACTTCCAGCTTTTTGCATTTGTATGCGTTTACGAGCTTATGGATAAAAATACGTTATCTACTACAAATATTTATCAGACATTTTCGTTATAATTTTATGTTTACATTCCATCATGAATATAAAATGTAGCTATGTTGTAATTGCAAAATTTTCGCAAAATTAATTTCCTGTAGCTATTTTATATATATCGTACTTTTTGATAAGAATGTTTGTGTGCTAATATTACATATAAAAACCATAATGCTATTATACTACTTGAAATAGTACCAATCATGTACTAGTTGTTTGCTTACTTAGAGTCTAGGGTTTCATGTTCTAGCCCCACTCTAGTCGGCATTCTTTTCTAGATGGTGCAGCTTCATCTTGACGCCACAATAGTTGGAAGCTGTATATGAATAAAAACTTTATTCTCAATTCACAGTGGAAATGTTTTCCTATTTCTTCTAATTAGTGCAATAGGTGTTATCTAAACCACTTTTAGTCTTACAAGCATATGCAAATAATAACTAGGGTATGTTAAAATTATTCAAATTTTGCTGAAATAGGTACAGATCAAATTTGAATAAAATCCGTCCATTCGATTAGGAACAACTTCAATCCTCAACTCATAAACCAACATGATAGACTTTATTTAGAAAAAACACTGTTCCATCAAAGACTTAAATCTCAAATTTAAATGTTTCTTACACGAAACCAATACTTGCAATATGGCAATTAAAAGTATTTTTAACATTTACATTTAGATGCGTACATGTATTTAAAAGTTAAATTTATACTGACACTACTCGTATGTATAATTACCTATCAACAAAGAAAGTATTAACTATTTTATAGATAACAAAGACATTTATTTGTATTTTATTTAAATATTTTGAATGAATGACATCATGAGAAAATCTTCCTCAAATAGCAACTCACCAGCACACAATTTTTTTGGGGAATGAAAAAAATTATAAAGATAAGCAAATCAGCAAAAAAAAAAAGAACCCTTCTAATCAGTTTCGCATGTACCTTAACAATGATTCACTTGAATAAATATAAATTGAGTGTACAACTTAGTTGAATGTATTTGCTCTAATTGGTCAAGGCTGTTAATAACACAGAATTGTAAAGGTGTTTTCGGTTTATTAATATGCCAAATGAAAATCAACTTATAAAAAAGCCATAAATGTAACAAATACAAAAATGATTTTATTGACTTTTTGTTGCATTTTGAAAAATGTACTTGCATTTAGCTGTGTTTTGACAATTGAAAAAAAGGCGTTAAGTGAACCCCTTCCCTATTATTTTGTTGCCATAAAATTACTGTTTTTTGAAGTTAGTTGAACATCTGAAATAGAGTTTTCTCGCATAGGTAGGTAGGTAGGTAGAAATGGCGGCTACAGCCCATAGCCCATAGCCCAATTAGCGCTGTAATGCGCCGTTTTGATACCAAAACTCGTTAGAACCTATGGATGGAATTGAAAGGGATATTATGGGCATATCCTCAGAATATTGTCCATTTTTTTTTGAATTTAGAAAAGGATTGAAAGAATTTTGTTACTTGTGGAGTGACTGAGTAGCTTTAAGCACAATCATCAGAAAGCGGATGACTCACTCAACCAGACCACCACCGACACCCGCATCATCCACAGATTGCCCAGCTAGGGAGTCTATTGGCTCGCACCTGTGCGTCCACTGATCCGATCGAATGATCAACCGGCCACCATGCACCACGAACTCCCACCCGAACCCCAGTCCGCTATCTTGCGATCATAGGGAAACGACGAGAGGTGCGATGCAGAAGTAGCCGAAATTTTTCCTAGAGCCAGATCAAGTCTTTGATCTTTATTTCCGAAAGTTCGTTAATGTCCTCAAAAAATGCCCTTCCGAATGATTGTGCTCTAGCTTTGGCCAGAGCGGGGGATTTGCAGAGGAAATGAAATACTGTTTCCTTTTCCTGCTGGTCTCCACAGCTTTCTCGCATATACTAACTTATTTTACAGATGTTGGTTTGATCAAAATCCGTTGATCAGTTTTTAATTTAATAAAAAAGAAAACAAAAATATCTTACAATAGATTAAAGAAAATCTGTGTAGATTATGAATGACCCAAAATGTTTTATACAGGGTGACTCAGATTCGCATAAGATGCGTTGGGTTGAGACAAGAAAAAATTGTTTTTTTTTTATCCACGGTTTTGTTTTTTTTTTGAAAATTAATTAAATGTAAGTACTAATTTGGATTAGTAAATTAAATGCTCTTATTGATTCTAAGTCAAACACTGAAAACCGGGTAGTTCTGGGACTTTAACTTTCCAAAACATCAAATAATAAAAGAAGCAACTTTCTCATAGAAAACAATAAGAATCCGCATAAACGAGCATTTCAGCAACTGGTTGATTATCATCAGCTAAGTATTTTTTTTTTTTACTAAAAAAGTGTTTTTTATTTTTTAATATTTAAAAGAGTAAAAGTCTTAAAACCATCCGGCTTGCAGTGTTTTACTTAAAATTGATAAGAGCATTGAGTTTTGTAATCAAAAATAGTACCTACTTACCGAACTACGCAAAATTAAAAAAAAAATTAGATTGATCATTCTTTGTTCCATAATTAATTTTTCAAACTGTTCACTAGAACAACTTTATTTAAAAAGAAAATTGAAAAAAGGATTTCTGGGTTTAAAACGGTTTAACATGGCATTATAAGTGTTACCGATCTATTTAATATTTTTTGTTCTCTGTTTTAAGTATTTTTTTTAAGAAAACGGGGGGCTAAGCAGGGGTATACATACCCTCTCTACGATTTTATCTTGTATCGACCCACGCTCTATAGCATTTTTCGTAGGTATCTTATCTGAATCACCCTGTATATTTAATACTCTATAACTATAAATAAATTCGTGCATCTGTTTAGGCTGTGCTGCACTATTAACAGGTGGGCAGATACAAATAACAACGGATACTTTGAAAAAATGCATTTTTTTTTCAGAATTCCCCTAAACATTATGTTAATGTTAGATTTTTGTTTACACAAAACCAATGCATTATGTTCTATTATAAAATAAAGCAAGTAAATATGGTTATCTTTAGGATTCTGTTTTATAGCTATGCTGATAGCTTTTGTGCTTCATAGCTAAAAATAACTTAAAAGTTTCGTTTTATTATCAAGTTATGAGTTTTGTTACTTTTATGTTGAAACTTTGACACAATCCTGCCTATAAAGCAATACTATAGAAATTAGTCTACGTTTTAGATTCGCAGTAGGAGACGCTTTTTTTAGATATGTGATATCTCGAAAATATTTTTTTTACAGCGTAAAATTAGTAGGCCAGTAAATATATCATTTTCTTTTTCACCAACACAAAATCAGTCCAGGAAAAAGTTTTTTTTTAATAATAGTGTTATTTGAAAATTTTAATTATTATCAAAGCCTTCCAAATGCTAGAATTTCTTGTTTAGAAAAATTAAAGTTATCTCATATTAAATAATTTTGATGACCTCTCTTAATTAATTATATAAATTATTTTTAACGACCCCTTATAAAGATCTGTGATTCATAATAATGGCTCATAGTACATTATATTTATTTGGAAAGTCATAATATTTTGGTATCAAATTGACGTTACTGTTTATGAATAAAGTTCAAGTGTGATAAGATTAAGAAATGTTTTAGGAATATTTTTTTAAATTCTATTTTGATAAGAGATGAAGTTCAAGATGGCCTGTTAACAAAACAAAATAAGAATAGAAACAAAAAAAAAAAAAAACATTTCATATAATAGGGGAGGAGAAATAGACTTTTTCGAGGAAAGAAATATAGGACAGCAGATTTGTTCATATATGCAAGAGGGCTATTAGAAAAACTTAAGTTTAAATTTTCGGGACACAATACTCCTTGGGAGATCCATCGTTGTGGGAAACGGAAATTGTTCTAAATCTCCAAAATTATTGGTTTCAGCTGAATTTATGTTGAAGCCAAAGTTGTTGGAAATACAATTATCTTTCAGTTTTACATAGAATATCGATGCTCTGGTATTGAAGTGCTGTATACCAGGGCCTGTTTTAGTTTTTTTTTTTTTTTTTTTACAAAAAATCACTTTCCAAGAAAAGTTGAACACTCAAGACTGAAGAACTGAACGCATTTATTGCTGAAGTGCCACATGAGTTGCGAACTGCAATTTTTTTAAAGCATTTTCAAGAGGAAATATAAAATTAAACTTGTTTTTACTTTTGACGAACTGTTAAATGATCATTATACAGGATGTCCGGTAATTCGTGTGTCATACTTGGGGATGTGATTCTTGGTCATATTCTAATAAAAAAATTGTTTACAGTGTAGTATAAAATTATTTATACACGCAATAATGTGTTATTCCCCTTATGGTTAGGTTTCAGAGTTTCGTAGCTAGGTGTCGCACACCGAGCGCGAAACACTGAAACTGAGACATAGAAGCGAGACAAAAAGTTGTTGGTCTCGCTCTTAGTTTTAAATTTGTATTTTAACGTCCATTCTAGTTCTCAGACGTGTCTAAGCAAGATATATAAAAGTGCTTAAAAGCAAAATAATTATATTTGTTAATAAAGACAGTAATTTTGTAAAAAATAAATATTCCACAACAGTAAAGTCTGATTTTGAACTTTGACATAACTTTTTGACGATTTAAAAAAAGGCTGGTGTACCCTGACCCATGTTAAGGTCAATTTCTCTGTCAGTACTAATGGTATGGACCTTATTTTTTAGTAGAAATACTAGCCTTTATAACTACGTTTAAATTGAGCTGATGAGTTTTTAGGGTTGCCAGATATTCAATTTTGAATGGTGTTCAATTTTTTTGTTGCCCGAGCAAAATTTTGACTTTGAGGTCAATTTTTTTTTTAATGCGTGATAAACATAAAATTTTCTTAATTTTTTCCTGATGAACAAAACAATAATGAAAAAAAAACTCAGTGATAAAAGCACTCAAAAGCCCATATATTTTATGATACTTGGGGAAAATCTAAATAAGGTAAAAACTCGAATTTTGGGTTTTTACCTAGTTTTATTGCAGCACTTATCAATTGGAGTGGTTTTCCAAGAATTGATAGTTTCTAGGTAATTTTTAAGACTGTGCACTCATGAAAAGGGTTAATAGTGTACTTATGCCTACTTGACTTGCTGTCAAAACCCTAATTACCTTATCTCTTCTCAGGGAGAGTTAAATTTGGGGTATGCATGTTTTATGGGTAAATTAACTAAATAAGTGGTATGAGAGAATAGAAAAACAAATTCATTCATCAGATTTGTATCGTAGCCCAGTGAGATTTCTATTTTTACTATACAAACCGTCCAATTAAAACAAAACCAAGCGAAACCTTCCATACAAATAAATAAATAAAACAACCGATTTTATAGTTGAAAAATATAGAAAAAAAAACCACTCTTTATTCAAACACAAGCACATCCTTCTTCTATAACCTTCTGTAAGCAATTGAATTTAAATTCTGTAACTTTACGTTAACCAAGCTCAATCTTTCGTTAAGTTTTATATAAGTTTTATATACAATCTTTACCTAAACCGTCTACATCGACTGCAGAGTACCAATACTCATGCAGTTCGATACAAGATTATCAAGTTAAGTCACGATTACAGTTGGAAAAGAGCGCTTTTGGAAAAGAAACTCGAATTTTGTAACTGGTTGCTTGGATGACAACCAATTTATAAACAGAATTATTTGGACAGACGAATCTCAATTTACAAGAGAATTTCCATAATCATTCGAGCAATCCACATTCAAGACGGCAAAGTTCATTTCAGCACAGATTCAGTGGCAATATGTGAGCAGCTGTAATTGGAAATAAATTAGCCCGTAGCGTAATGGTTAGTGCGTTCGACTGTCACGCTGGAGGTCTGGGATCGCTTCCCAGCCTCGTCCACCTAAAAACTACAAAGTTTTTTTTCAGGGCTACTGAATCTTGCGAGGAATTGACAAATCCTCCAAGAGTATCACTTGTCACGAATAAGTGCTTCTCGTCTAGCCGTTCGGATTCGGCATAAAATTGTAGGTCCCCTCCATTCCTGTCGAAAGGCGCACACAGGGATGGTTGCGTGTTGTTAGTCACTAGGCCCTGGTTCTTCATGAGATCAGAGCAGAGTTCTGAGCAGATTATGATCCATGAATGAAAGAATACAAGATTAAGACACTTCGGATTTTTCGCTTTGTTATTGTAATTTTCAACACGCTTCGTGACTCGAGTGGAGACAAAAAAGACTAAACTTTGGTATAATTTGTATGAGATATAGGGGTGCGAAAACTTTAAGTTACTTGAACTTGTTATTAAAGTGATTTTTTACCATTATTTTTTTTTTAATGTTGTGAGCTATATTTTGATGATATAAAACCAACAATAAAAATAATAATTCAAGAATGGAATATATCTGATATTTGAATTTTTTCATTGCACTCTCTATTTTTGCTTCATATTTTGACTACTAACATAATTTAAACCAATTGAATAACAATTAAAAACATTTTTCGGTAATATTTTTTGTGTTTTTAAAATGAAAAACTATATTAAACATATAATAATTTGCGAACAAAAAATCATCTCTGTACAAATTTTCTTGGCTGTCACATCTGTTGTTACGTTTTGTCTCCAAAAACGTAGGAAGTGTCGTAATCTTGCATTCTTTCATTCATGATTATGATCAGAGCCCTTAGATTTATTTATAAAACACACTTGAGCACTACTGAACTGTCATTTCATAAAATGAATACATTTTTGTTTACTTGAAGTAGACGCGCGACTGTCCTGTGAATCCATTTTTAATCTTGTGTTTTTCTTTCGTCTGTCAAATCACTAAAAAAACAAGTGAAGTTGGCTTCGCTCAGCGTTTCTCTCGATTTGCTCGGTCATTTTATTCTGAGCTAATCGATCAAGCTCTGAGCTAGCTCAGATGGAAAAAAGAAACACACTTTTTGTGCTCTGATATGTCTGAGATAAAAAAAAAACATAGAACTATTGTTTGACAGTTTCGTGATCTGCTCAGAGTTAAAAAAGAAAAACTCCAAAAGAATACCCTGATAGATGGATAGGCAAAAATGGACCAATTCACTGGGCTGCAAGATCTCCCGATCTCACTGTACTGCATTCAGCAGTATCGGGAAGAATGAAGTAAATAGTTTACTCATCTAAAATAACAACTTTAACTGAATTAGGACAAAGTATGTAGCTCCGGAGGATAACTAAAAGTAAGGCAAGAGTTATCGAGAATAATCATTCAAAATGAAATCTAAAAACGGGCTCTAGCATGCATTCAAAACGCAGCAGGCCACTTTGAGCACTTATTATTACTGTATTTGTACACAAATTTTTGTTTCATTCAAAGCCTTTACACCTCAGGACAAAAAATAATTTTGTTTTACCTGGGGCCGAATTACCGCATCAGTGAGTGAGCAATACGTTACTGAATTATCTTCATTTGGGATTCCTTCCTAAGATATCGAGAAAAGTATCGAGTATCGAATTCGATTTTTGGCATTTCCTCGTCAGAGTGAGCAGTAAAATGGCAGAAAAATAAAATTGTTCTCTTTTCTGCAAATATTCCTACACAATATCAATCACTGGTGTTTTAAAAATAAATAAATAAATCGGATGGCACAACGGCTCATGAAGAACCAGGCTCTAGTGACTAACAACTCGCAACCATTCCTGTGTGCGCCTTTCGACAGGAATGGAAGGGACCTACAATTGTATGCCGAATCCGAACGGCTAGACGAGAAGCACTTATTCGTGACAAGTGATACTCTTGGAGGATTTGTCAATTCCTCGCAAGAGGCAGTAGCCCTGAAAAAAAAACTTTTTAGTTTTTTTTAGGTGGACGAGGCTGGGAAGCGATCCCAGACCTCCAGCGTGACAGTCGAACGCACTAACCATTATGCTACGGTTTCAGGGTGAATTAAAATAAATTAAACATCACCCAGAAAATTATTCTTGCTTGATTTTAAGGCACAATAATTCGATTTAACCAAAAAACATTTTTGGGCAAATTAAATTCCAAAGGCAAATGTAAACAAAACATGAGCCCTACACAAGCAGCTGTGGCCATCGACCAATGAAAAGTTAGGAATATTGACGTTTAGAAAAATGTACTAGAATTATCCTAGTACAATAGGAACTCAATTCGATACGTGATACTTCGTATAACATCATACCAATGTGATTACTCGATAGTTCGATAACGTGTAAAAGTTTCTCACTCGTTCACTGAAGACGTTATTCGGTCCCTGTTTTAGATTTTCCCAAGTTTCATAAAATGTATGGGTTTTTGGGTGCACTTATCAATAATTTTTTTATTATTGTTTTATTCATCAGGTACAAACAAGAAAACGTTATGTTTATACTCATTTAAAAAAAATATATCAGCTCAGCTTAAACGTAGTTTTAAAAGTTAGTATTTATATTAAAAAAAGGTCCAAAATGAAATCCCTACCATTAGTACTGACAGAGAAATTGACCTTAACATGGGTCAGGCTACACCAAAGTTTGCCTTTTTTTAAATCATCAAAAAATGATTTCAAAGTTGAAAATCAGACTTTACTGTGAAACAATTTTTTTCTTAGAATATGACCAAGAATCACGTCCCAAAGTATGGCACAAGAATTACCGGTATATCTGCAGAAAAATTGAACACTCAAGACTGAAGAACTGAACGCATTAATCGTTAAAGTGTCTTGAGTTGCGAACTGCAATTTTTTTAAAGCATTTTCAAAAAATATCAAATTAAATTTGTTTTTACTTTTGACGAACTAATTAAATGATCATTATATAATAGTACGGGAGGCGACCGTAGGTTTACCTATCTCATTGCGGCTTCAGAAAAGAATGATGTCAATTCATAGCTAGGGTAGAAAACGAATTTTTTCGTTTGCATTTTTGGCTAAGGATACCTAAACCATGATGAATTTTTATAAATGGTGTATCAAATGAAAGCTTAGACTTTACAAAACCAGTGGTCGGACAGACTTTTGTTGGTTGTTGTGGCGAGTCCGACCACTTTTGTAAAAACAGCTATTTTTGTATCCATTGCGTTTAACAGGTAAATTTTAATTTCATATAGCCTAGAAAAACGCTTTTACCACTTAAATGCATTTTAAATGCAAAGGTTAAAAAAATAGCTCTTTTTACAAAAGTGGTTAGACTCGCCGCAACAACCAACAAAAGTTTGACATAGAATTAATAGAGAAGGGTTTTCCGTTCATAAATTTGGTTATAACTTTTGTTTTTAGCTTCAATCCGATGAACTCTGTGGCGGGCGCGCATAAGAATTAAATAAAAAAGTTAACAAGATATGCCCTCGCACGAAGTGTTGAAGGTTTTTTTGCTACTTACCAAATATAATATATTAAATAATTTATCATTAAAAGTTTAAGAACATAATTTAATAATTTTTTTTTTCTTACAGGGTGTCACCGATATTCTACTCCAGGGCATTCAATTTCCACATTTTTGTGCCAAGGCAATGATGGAAGGAAAACCACTTTGTTCATAAAAATGCAAACGAATTTTTGTTAATTTTTTGAATTGAAATAATTTATTAATTTTGTTTACTTACGTATCTTTAAATTTGATTTAGTAAAAACAATAATATTTGATATTATTTGATTTGTAAATAACTACCTTAAATGGAAAAATTGAATAAAAATGTATAAGTACAAGAACTTACCTCTATCTTCCTTTTTTGTTGATGAGGTTTGTCATTTAAAGAAATAAAAATATAAAAACATTTGAAATCGTTTTTTTTTATTTTAGTTAATATGTTAGTTTATTAACTTATCGTTAAGTTGAAGAGCGGACAATTTTGTTTAATTCTTAACATGTTTTACCACAATTTGCTTAGGTAATATTATCTGTGTTTTCCCTAATAACCAACTCAACTAATTTTAACACAAAAACAATAACGAAAATATTAAACATTTTGAACGAAACAACAAGAACTTAATGTTCTACAACCAAGTTATATTTTTGGTTGAAGTTATTAGCAAAAATAAATTGATTAATAAATAGTTATAGTTTGCCTAATACAAATTCATTGTAAAATACCAAGCACAAAAGTATGCAACTATATTTACTATCTCTTACAACAAACTTTTTTTCAACTGCCTACTTACCTATGTACATATATGTATATCAGATGAATCGCCACCTTTGTATATAAATATCTATAGTACTATTAAAAAACCAAAGCGACGGTGGCGGTGCCACTGGCCTGGGAGGGCATTTGCTCTGTAGATAATGTAGAGTTAAAAATACATTGAAAATCTCATTTAATCTCTCTAGCGATAATACACCACCTATAGGCGTAGACTATCGTCCCGAAAATCGACTCATTAATAGTACTATAGGTTTTTATATACAATGATCGCCACCAGATGATCTAATTTTGAATCTTGATGTCTTACGTTTACGCTGCCGAAAACGCATTGTGCTGTGCGGCGAATTCAAAATATAATAACAGAGAGTGGCAATATTGCCAGGAAGCCATCAGAGATGCTGCATCGGACCCATGGTTTGACGACGAGTGGGCTACAGCGCCCGAACCGAAGTCTGCAAGGACGAGCAAGGGAACATCGTAGTAGATTCGCAGTTGAGGCTGAGAATATGGAAAGATCACTTCTGTAAACTGTACAACGGCGATGACGAATCTAATTCTGTTGTCAGGCTAGGTTTCCACTTGTCATGTCAATACACAGTTTGACAACACAGGGTGGGTTATACTTTCCCTATAATACTACTTTCTTTGCTTTTTGTACATCATTTAACTTATGCTAGGTTTTCACTTGTCATATCAAGACACAGATTGACAACACAGGGTGGGTTATACTTTCCCTCTAATACTACTTTCTTTGCTTTTTGTGTTGGTAATACCCACCCTGTCTTGTCAAAGTTAGCCAATTTGCGTCTTTCAATGACAAGTGGAAACCTGGCATAATACAAATTTATTGTTAAATTCCAAGCACAAAAGTAAGCAACTAAATTCACTATCTCTTACCCTTACAACAAACTTTTTTTTTTCAACTGCTGCCTACTTATGTACCTATATATCAGTGGCCTGATTAGGGAATACGAAGCGAATCGTTTTAGGTGACGAAAATGAAATTTGGTATTACTGCTTTCACTTTCTTCGCTGTGGTATTACATTCGTCCTATTTTTGAAAGCGAATGCGAAAAGACATTTCAATTTTTAACGCGTCAATTTCCGATAGGTTTTTTCTGGCGGATTGGCTTATCGACACGGTCGAAAGTGGTATTTTGTTGTTTTCATTAAATTAAACAAAAATGCGAGTTTTACTATTTTTTTTAATGAAAACAAAGTAAGGAAATAAACAACAATATTTTTTTTAGATAAACTTGCAGGAACCAAAGTCAGCAACACACAAACCAGCAACAATTTTCCACGTTCATTGAATTAACAGAAGAAAATGAATAGGGATAGCCAAAGGAGCACTCAAAACGCCCACACATCGCAACTTTGGGAAAATATCATCCAGTTTTATATGGTCAGGGGGCCTCCTTCACAAAATGCATCAATGTTTTTTCGTTTGTAAGATAAAGGATAGCCCAAAGAACTTAAGTGAATGAATTGATCAACAAAATAAACAAAAAAGGACTAGGAAGTTCAAACGGTAAAGAAAAACTCTCGAAGAATTTCTCTTAACTCACAGATTTCGAGGATTTTTATATTTCCTAAACTTAGCGTTTTATGCAAAGAATTAAAATACACTATTTCGAATTTAATTTTGCATTTATATATTTAATTTCAAAGCTAAAGACTGTCAATTATATACTATGGTAGATCTTGAAAAAAACCCAGGAACTTCAAATCGACACTTACCACCTTTTTATCGATTTTAAGGCAGCGTATGAGAGCATTTATAGAGACGAGCTATATTATAGCAATGTCTAGTTTTGGCATCCCTGGCAAAATCGTCCGTTTGTGCAGTGCAGGGTGACGATAGAGAACGTACACTGCTCCATCAAGGTCGGCAAAGACCTCACCAACACCTTTGATGTAAAAAAAGGATTTAGGCAAGGCGATGCGCTGTCATGCGACTAACATCATATTTGAAAGAATATTGCAGAACACTAGAACAGAACACGTCAACACTAGACGTGTTTATCCAACTACTTGCATACGCCGACGATATTGACATAATTGGAAGAACAAAGTGTGATGTCACTGGAGCTTTTGCAAGTATTGAGAAGGAAGCGGCAAAGATGGGTTTAGCGATGATTGAAGGCAAAACAAAGTCTGTACATATGTATACGCTGTCATCTATGAGGTACGCTCAATACCGAAGTCTTGGACAGAACTTCACCATAGACAGACATAACTTTTAGGAAGCTAAGGAATTTGTTTACCTGGGCTCCGTTATCAATTCACACAATAATACCAGCACTAAGATCAAAAGAAGGATAACTCTTGCCAATCGCTGTTTCTTTGGGTTAAGAAGGCAATTGAAAAGTAAAGCCCTCTCTCGAATAACTGAAGTGTCGCTGAGTACGCTTTAGAAATATTGGAGAGAAATATTCTTCGGTTGATCTTCGGTCCCGTATGCATAGACGGAACGGGGAATGGAGGAGAAGATACAATAGGTTTTAGGTATCTTCTAGAAAGATTCCTGCCGGAAATAGTTTGAGTTCGTAACAGTTTCAATCATTTCATTGATTCGCTAACCGATTTTCTTTGAATTTTAATATTTTTCAGATTTTTATTTTTAACGACCAATGCGAAACATTCGGTGCGGTAGTTAAATTTTCGTCGGTCATTGGGTTTAATATAGCGAGTCGCATATATCATCGGTGTGGGTGCTCTCGTTTAACAATGTGAGTAGATAAGTAGTTTTAAATGGAAATACCTATGTAGTATTTACAACAAGCGAAATTTTCGTTGTCATTCCGAATGTTTCGCGTTATTTTGGGACTTGGGATATCTTTTACAGCGAATCGGCTAACTTTTTAAAAATAAAATTTGGATTTTTATATCAGGCGTGTTTTTTGTGTTCACTTTGTTAGCTATATTATTATATTTATCGTTTTCGAATTTATTCCCACATATTCCTAAGACAGTCCCACTGTGCTTTGTGGCGCCGCGTGCCAGCTGTAAATGAGTCGAGCCGTGAAATCTCAAGTGCTTAGTGTAGCATATGCGGCAAGGATATTTTAACAAAACAATTCCTAGAAAAGTAAGGCATAAAGAATTTCTTATGTAATAAAAATAAAAAATGTAGTTAAGCAAGAAACCAACTTGACACCAGAAAGAAAATGAAAAATTAATTTAAAAAATGTTCGTTTAATAGAATATAAACTTTTACAACTTAAAACAATTATTTATACAAAACTTATTAATTTTATTTACAATTTAAAAACAAAATAAAATATTAATTTGCATAACTTTATAATTCTAATAATCGGTGAGCTGATAAATCAATATCAGCCGGTAATGCTGAATAATTCGAATTCCAGCTTTCATCACTTCCTGATGTTGGTGAAAGATCGCAGCTATTGTTGATATCATATTCCCTTGGAGCTTCATAAGTCAAATCATTGCCCATGGCAAAGTCGAGGAAGTTCGGAATAAACTGATCGAAGACATAATTCAGTCTGTCGCTCGAAGGCAAATCGGTGGAGTACTCCTGATGGGAGGCGTAGTTATTGTTTGAATTCATATTATGATCCTGATGGTTTTGAACCAACGGTGCTGATGATGGGTAGTTGTGCATTTGATAGGGATTGATGTAGCGTGGAACTTCCAGATTGTCACTGACATTGACAGTTTGATAATTTGCCTGCATGGGCTGCTGTTGGTGGGCTGGCTGGTGTTGAACTTGCACTGGGGTTACCACTTGATGGCCTGCGATCTCCCGCTGGGGACTGTACTGCAGCAGTCTTTGCACAATACCATCATGGCTCTTGTCAGCAATTTGAGCTTCGATTTTGATGTTTGGGCTACCAAAATTCTGATGCTGTGGTGAAACTGGCGCCGAATTGCCTCGACTCGAACCGGAATCCGAACTTGGTCGAAACTTGATGTAATCGGTGATGCCACGGGCAGCGTCCTTCTTGCTCTTCATACGGCGATTCTGGAACCAAATTTTAACTTGTCTCTCGGAGAGTTCGAGGCGTTGGGAAATCTCAATTCTTCGTGGACGACAGAGGTACTTGTTGGTATGAAATTCCCTTTCGAGCTGAATCAATTGATTGCTGCTGAATGCAGTACGAGCTCTCTTGCACTTTTCCTTGTTCGGTGAGGGTGATTGGGATTTCTTCATAGTAACGCTTGGTTCAAAATGAGAATTCATCTAAAAATTTAGTAAATTTAAAAAAAACAAGTTAGTTTATATTATTTATTTTTGTTTTCAAGAGAAGAAATGAAAATCTCGGAACATTAAACTTACCATTTCCAAATGAGCCGAATATGGTGGTGGTGAGCTTCTGGGATAGTTTATAAATTCTTGCTTGAATGACATCATGGTTAAAATTTATTATTTATGGATATTGAAATTCGTTTTGGAAAAAAAAGCAGAAAAAACTGTAAATTGATTCTATATGAAAATTCAGCTGTTATCCTTAGAAAGAAAGTCGTAGGACTGTGCTAAGGAAAGATATTGCGAAAGTATTTATACCCGTTTTTGAGCGATACACCTTCCTATTTCGAACCTTTTTTTAGTACATTCGAACAGGTACATTTTCTAATGAACAGGTTCCTAATGAAGATTAACAACTCCAAATGCAAAATAAAATATTACCTGTGAGAAGTGAACTGAGCTGTCATTGGTCGGTTGGGTTTGTCTCTAACCTACCACCTCGAGGTGTTGTTAGTGTACGAAGGTTTTTCTTTGAGATGTGCCATATTGTATGGGATAACGAGTAGTTTTACTTTTAATGGCAGACATCACAATGAATAATATAATTCTAGTTGTTCGATTTTGTCTTAATAATTTATAGACCAATATATCAAAAAAAAAAAAAGAATTTATAGTTTCGAAAAAAGTTTAAAGGAGTTTCGAAGCATGATGAGTTCTGTATTGCTTACATTTTGAATGGCTTTCGAAGGCTAGATATTTGATTAATTTTAAGAAACCAAAACTTTTGCCACTAAGCATACCTAATTTCATAGGGGCATCTCCCTTTCTTTCTCCTTCATAATTTTCCTTAAAAACACATTATTTTGCAAACAAAACTGAAAGATAAGCAGTGGCATTTATTAAATTTTAAGAAACAACTTTCTTAAGCTATTTATAAAACCAATCGATTTTTTAATTTTCTATAAATTTAGTTTTCAAATTAATGCCTCAAAATATATAATAATCCATGATATGAACTGAAGAGCTTGAAATCCAACACCTTACTAAAGTGTATTTCTGAGATTCAGTCATTAAAATACAAGACTAAATTAATCCATGCTTATTCTAAATTGAATCTACAAATTGAGATGTAATTGTCTTACAGATTCCAAATTAAATCATTAAAATTGAATTCAATACTCGTCCGAGAACGATACTATGGCTCTAAAATTCTACATAAGAGTATAGATAATTTGTTTAAAAAGAGTCGATATCTATGTAAAGAGTCCGCCATCTAACGTTTTTTTTTCAACTAGTGCTTATTTCGTGAATGGTAACAAACACTTAGCTCATGTCTGATTTGACAGATAATTAGTTTTATCCTTCCGTTGAACGAATATGGTTGTGTATACGCTTGAACAACGCTGGGAAATATTGCGACATTACTTTGCCGATTTTGCCAAAACAATCATCTTTTCAGATGAAGCTCATTTTGATCTTGGCGGGTATGTAAACAAGCAAAATTGTCGCATTTGGGGCACAGAAAACCCGCACGCATACATTGAAAAGCCGATACACCCAAAACGAGTCACTGTTTGGTGCGGATTTTGGTCCAGAGGCATAATTGGGCCATTTTTCTTCAACTGAGCAAGGAGTGGCTGTCACAGTCAATGGCGGTCGTTATCGGTCCATGTTGAACGAATTTGTGTTCACGAAAATTGAAGAGGAGGATATTGGCAACATTTGTTTTCAACAGGACGGCGCTACGTGCCACACAGCCGAAGCTACACTCGATGTTGATGATGCATTTTCAAAAAAAAAAAGTTATTTGGCGGACCCTTTATATATAAATATCCTTAAAAAAAGTTTGTCGTACCAGTTGCTCAAAAAGTATCCAACCGATTTCGATAAATTGTATATGGTTGGAAAGCCATAGGTGCGGAGATGTGCAGAATATACCTGAGGTACGCATTAACACTATGTGGGCCATTTTTGGTTTTGCACTGCCGATTTAACTAAAGTGCATATTAAATGCTCCAATTGATTCTAAGTCAACCGCTGAAAACCGAAACCGGATGGCTCTAGGACTTTTACTTTTCAAAATAAACTTATTACTTCAACTTAAGCTTTATAACTTCTTAGTAAAACAAGAAAAAATGAAGCAGAAATGATCATTTATTCGGATTCTTCTTGGTTGGCTCATAATTTGATAAGTGTTTTGAAAATTAAAAGACCTAGAGCCATCCGGTTTTCAGCGGTTGACTGAGAATCAATTGGAGCATTGAATTTTGGAAACAAAAATAGTACCTAACAAAGAAAACTTTTGATAAAAATTAGTTTGCCATTTTTGAGCATTTTTTTTCTTCAAAATTTTAAGTTTGAAAATTAATTTTTCGAAAACTGCTCACTACAACAACTTTATTTAAAAATAGTATAAACGAAGGGATTTTTGGGTTTCCAAAAATGTATAACACGTTGTTGTACGTGTTACTGTTGTTTTTTAATCATTTTTTTGTCTGTCTTATGTCAATGTTTTTTGATAATTGCCCCTCCTGTCTCTACGGGGGGTAATAGACTCCCCCCTTTCTTATACGAGTTTTTGAGTGTTTCGACCGCAAACTACGTGCTCTGACTTTTTGTTAGACTTTTAGGTGAATCACCCTGTAGGTAAATTCTATAGATGTACGGAGACTTTTTTGTTCAGGAATTTTAAAGGGTTTGGATTCGATGAATTTTGGTTTCATTTTTTCGGAATAAAAATGTGTTTTTGTTTTGTTTAATTAAAATTATTTCTTTTATTTATAGTCATATTCTCTCAAATGTAAGTAGTACTTTAAATAATATTTAAGCAAACAAAAAAAAGTTGAAGCTGTACGGAGACATTTTTGATACAGCGTATATTTATAAAAAATTCAGGCAAAGGTGGAGAAATCGATTCGGAGGAAGATTCTGATTGGGTTAGTGAAGACCTAGAGTATGATGAGTCATCAGGTTCCGATACTGAAGCTGATTAGCAAATATTTCTTATAGTTGGTTAAATACGATAAATAAATAACAACACTTTTGTGAATAATAAATCTATTAATAATTAAATTTTGTTCTTCTAATTTTTCGGAAAAATTTATTTATTTTATTTGATAGTTCAGAGTAAAAAGGGAAAAAACAGAAATTTAGACCTTTTTGAATTTTTTAAATTAATTATATCTTTAAAATTTTTGTTTAAAAAAAAAATAATAATGTTGTCTGGTAGAGGGTGAGTCAATGTACAAAATTTGTATTCATTTGTCTTCGGAAATATGAACCGTTTAGGAGTTATACGGGAAAAAATAGCTTTTTCGACATTTTACATTTTTTTAAATGCCAATATCTTCTTAACGGTAAGTCGTAGGAAAAAAATGGTCATAACTTTTTTTTGGCGGACAGCATGGTCTATAAGTTTTACTTTTCGATAGCACTTACCGTTTCGGAGTTATAGGTGAAAAACTGATATTTTTGACATTCAACCTTGAATAACTATTGGCGGTTGAGCGATTTGGCAATGAACTTTTGCGACTATATTGTTCATGCTAAAATAAAGATAATTGCATTTCAAAATATTCGTTTGAATTTTTTGGGGCAGAAATAATGCAATTTTTCTGGTTTAACAGTGCACTTTTCAAACACGCAGTTTATCAAATAGGGGGTGTAATCGAGTTCACATTGAAGTTAGATGCGCACATGGTGTATCTCGTGAACCAAGCGTATGGCTATAAATTTCCATTTTTTTTGTATTTCAAGATTAGGCTGGATCGACATTATTAAGTCCTTACTTCACAGTGAAGTAGACATAAGGTAATTCGCATAAGACGCAGAAAAATCTAGAGCGTTCATTTATTTTTAAATATTTTGAAAAATAAAAGTTCAAACCATCCGGTTTTCAGTGTTTGACTAAGAATTGATAAGAGCATTGAATTTTGATAACAAACATAGTACTTTATTAAGCACAATTTTGAAAAAAAAAAATCAAAAACTGTTCATTGGTTTAATTTGTTTTAATTTATTTTACTTAAAAATAAAAAAAAGAAAAGATTTTTGGCTTAACCAAAAAGTATAATATGGCCTTTTTAGTGTAACCTTTGTTTTTTTTTTTAATAATTTATTTTCTGTTATAAGTCAATGTTTTAGAAAAATTGGCCCTCCCACCTATACAAGAGCAATCTACTATACGATATTTTATTTATTTTTTTTTTTCGTAAACAACGATAACACATTATACCTTTTTGTAAGATGTTTTACCATATTTGGTTAATAGAAAATTTATATCTTAGGTGACATAATTAAATAAAAACTGCAATAGTTGTTTTGGTAAAAGCACTTAAGTCAAAAAAACATAAATAAATGCATTTAATACTTCACTTGACCAATTTTTAGCCCCATTTTCAAATAGATGTATATATATAGATAAAGTTCTGAAAATGTTATCCTTTTTTAAACACAGATTCAAAGTTTAAAGTTCACTTTCTGAAAAACTATGAAAATAGACTTAAGAGCTTTTGAGCACTATATGTAGGTACACATGAGCTATAGTCATGAGGTCTAACATTTTACTCAATTTAAGGTTCGTACTTCAGCTCCTTCGTTTTCATAAGATAAACTATATTATATCGAGCAAATAGCACAAAAAACTAATTTCTGTTAGATTTCTGTCTAGGTAACGATTTCTTTTAAATACAAATTATACATACTAATTACATTTTTAGTATGAAAAAACATATTGTGCTATAAATGACAAAATCTTGTTTGCCTTCATTTTATTTATATTTGCTTTTCGAAACAACATCACGATCCTTCAACACCTATTTACATTTAAATTTATGTTTTTTACGATTACCTTCCATGGCGGCAGCGTGCACATTATTACTACTATCAACCCTTTTCGAATCTAATAAACCAAAGTCAGTCTCAAACCCAAAACCACAAGTCTCATTAGTCTCACTCCTTCGCTCAGTCAACTAGCTGTCACCAAAAGCAATCAGTCAAAAATATTCCATAAAATCTAATCCTATATCATCAGTCTATAAATCGTCTATCTCGCGACTTGTCTCGCCGTCTCTACTACAAGTCGGGACATAGAAATTATGTCAAACTCGCCATAATAAGGACAACGACGACACGGCCGGGCCGGCGCGTTCTCAATAAAACTTTCAGATACAGAAACTTAACTTTGACTGAAATCGGCTGAGTTATAAGTTAAAAATTATTAATTCACATGCACCGACGACACAAAGACGGTTGTCTATTTAAGAGAATAAAGTATAGTCAGTCGGGCTGTGTGGTGTGTTTAGCGTTAATCTTGTCAATATGGCGCATCCTAGCGCCAGCAACAGGTAAACCAGAAACTGACGGCAAATCAACGATGAGGACACAAATATTCGCAACTATTCGCACACTAATGACTAGACATATGGCTGGCTTAGAACAACCTAACAACCTTCTTACCTCAATATATATCCAAGTGACGCTGCTGGTGATTCCTTGCTTGACTGTGGACAAAAGGTGATTACAACATATCCATAAAATACGGTGCCGTAGGCTTTGGCTGATGTTCTCTCGGTGGTGGCGCTAAGGAAGAATCCCAATCCTCAACGAGCGTATATTTTTAATGATTTGTGACACACAACCAGGAGAGTATAGATGATGAGAAAAGAAACAGTGATTGTAATGGAATGTGGTGTTGGTGTACCCGAATCGAAACTCTTGTACGGCACTAATAGGTTTTGTGGTTGCGTCAGCCAGAAACGATAATTACCTCTCACAAAGAGATATTAAAGGAGGCGCACGCTAAACATCAACAATTGGTTTAATTCGCAATTAAGATCCGTAATCCACGGGATTGTTTGTTTTAGAAATTAGAAGATCCTTTCTTGTTTTTCGGACTTTTGAGTGTTTGAGTGGTAAATCGTCAGTTCACTTTGCTACCGAATTGTAAACTGACGACCTATGCGGGTGGGTAGGGGCCACAGCTGTTGAAGGTCAGGTGACAAACTGGATGATAAACTACTATGAAGAGTGGATAGAAATTTAGCTTGAGGCGATTATGACTCTGTTTGTTCCCTTACTTTGGATGATAGTGAGTGTCATCATGTAACATAACAACAATGGAAGCTTCGGTAAATGCTTTCATAGGTTTTGATCGGAGGGGAGATGTATTGCACATAAATATTGTGGTGGGGTTTTCGTGTTGAAATGTTAATAGCTGGAGGCCATGACAAGGGAATCTTATCAAGAAAAACTCGATTTTTATTTTTCATCGGATGTCAATTTTGTACAAAACTACAAACAAAAATGGAATTTTTTAGTTTTTCATAGAAATGATGTTGGTTGTAATGAATTCTATCCAAACACTATAGGTACAGTAAAGGTTCTAACACGGTAATCACAATGCACTGCACAGCACAGTTGTATAATACTTCTTATAAATATAAATGCTCGAGTTCAAAATAAAGTATGCCATTTGCTTTGTTTCATACCTTCTTTTTTTAATTTTATTTTTATTTATAAATTTCTTGAACATTACAAAAAATTGATATTACAACTTTTCACGGGTTTTTATAATTGAATACGTTTGTGTGGAACGTAAGCTTACTTAAATGCATTCCTGAGGGAGAATAGTCACACTGGTCATTTTTCAATATTGTTGGTATAACTCGAAAACTATAATCTGAATTTGTGAATTAAACTTAAGAAACTTTTCGTAGGAAATTAGATTTTCTATCAAAATGTACACAAAAAAAAATATCATACGACACTTTTTTCTCACTTTTCTTTGTCTTCTTTTTCATATCACTCTTTTTTTCTATGGGTGTAAGACATCTGTATTATTATGTTTTTGATATGCAATATGGAATGAAACAGTAGAGTATGAAACGTATTCATTTTCGACATTGAATTTTTGTATAGCTAGGTAGCCCAGTGGGTAGCACATTGGACAGGCATGCAAAAGGTCGCGGTATTAAATCCCACATAAGCCAACTTTTTGTTTTCTTCGCCTGACGAGGCAAAATGGGTTCATAATCGCCAAGGCCCTCGTTCTAGCCTTTGCAAACACTTGCTAGCACCTTTCCAATATATGTAAAACTCTCTAGTGCCTTGTCGAAAACTAGATTGTTTTTTTGCACGGGTTACTTACCCCCAGTTTCACAGTGGGAGTTTAAACTTAAGACCAGCTGAACCTTAAACTGAGTTTAAATTTTTGGTTTACCTCTTCCGGTTTCACAGTGAAATCTGATCTTCAGATCAGTTGAACTTCGTTTAACTAGATTTTATGAAAAAGAGTTGGCAGCATTGTACGTTTTTGCTTCGCCAAGTGACGTTTTGCAAACAGTACGTAGTCTATTCTTTCTCTTTTTGAACAAGCGAAACAGCAAAAATTATTTTGGGTTGTTGATAATTTGTCGACATTTTTTTTTTTTCAAGTGAAACGAACAAAATTAAAAAAAAAAAAATGGAAAATAAACCAACAATTGTGAAAAAAAAGAAATAACAACTTTAACAGCAGACATGGATTTGCTAATGGAATTGGTTATGGAAGTAAATAAATTCCATAATGTATTATGTATAGTTGTCCCAACCGTTGAACTTAGGTTTAAATGGCAGATTGATCTCGGTTAACTTAAACTTAAAATTGAACTCAGTTCAAGGTTTAAACGAAAATGTGAAACCGAATAAATTGTTGATCTGAAGTTTTAACCAATAGTGGAGTTTAAACTTGCACTGTGAAACTGGGGGTTAGACAAATATTTTCACAGTTAAAGTGATATTTTTTAATGCAAAGAGAAATATAAAAGTATTGACATTTTAAAGTGAGGCAACCCTGAGTTTAATCATGTTTTTGCAGACATCCTGGAACCATCATGCGAAGCGTCGAAGTATTTGCATGTTAATGTTTATTTCAATGAAAATACCAACTAGTGTACAAAAATAAAAAAAAACCTATAAAGTAAAAAAAAAATATTTTCAAAAATGCACATATTTTGTTTTTAATTAGATTTAATACCACATATACTATATACAATGTGTCGCATCATCACCGGCCCAGGGGAAAACTATGGGTTCCTGAGTTAATTTTAAGTCGAAAAACTTAAGAGGTAATTTTCGCCTTTTCGCTTCCTTTTCGATTTATAACGGTTTTTATCATTTTTTTTCTTTTAACTACCTCTTACTTTGCCAAACTCCATGCGATTCTTGATTTTTTTTATTTACACAAGGAGAATAGGCGGTTTATACTTGCTTTACAATTTTGTTCTATGCGGATAACAGTTTTTCCACAATTAAATATCAAACTCATATTTTTGGCATTTCATGTCGTTTTTTTGAATTTGGTGTCATTTTTTCAACAAAAACACCAGCCCATGACATTTTTTTTACATTATTATGAAAGCCCATTTTATTTTCTTAAAAATATTTAACAAATTTAATAAAAAATAAAACAGAAAAAAAGAAAGTTCAAGAAATAATACAAAATTAAAATAATTCTTTGATTGTAGCGAGTACAAGGTGTTCGAAAATTCCAACCTGCTGCTCGTTGCACAACTGTGTTCACCTGAAAATACTTTCATCATATCCGGTGTCACCAGGTGCCAGGTCATGGCCTATCAGAATTTGGTAACTTTTCCTTACCGAATCATAGCGGTTCTCGAGTAACGGCTATTTTTTGAAATTTGAAAAAAAATCTTACTTTGAACAAGTTTTTTGCTCACCCTGTCCATAATTGATTTTTGTTTTTTACAACTTTTACATTAAAACATTGACTTATAGTTTCACTAACTTTACTGAGTAAATTATTTTTCATTGGCTTCACCATTTGCCTGCATTTCATTAGTTAATATTGAACTTTGCCAAACTTAATTTTTGACCTCAATCTTCTGAAGAGCCCCCTGAACAAAATTCGTATGGCTCAATACAAGTTTTATATTTAAAAAATTATATATTTTTCTGTAGTTTTAAAAAAGGTATTAGACTTGCCAAAGCTACAAGTTTTCCAAAGACACTTCTTAAAAAACATGTTGATTTTCGAAAAATTTTCAAAAATACTTGATTTATAAGCTTTCACCACAGAAAATCGAAAGTCCTTGTCCAAATTCAAAGTATTTATTTAAGAAATACGTAAGACATCAAAACGAAGATATCCACCAAAATTCAGCTCTTTCGGAGTTATATTTGAAGTAAAATTCTATTTTTATCGAAATATTTGAACAAAAAGTTTTATTTTTGTTTGATTTTGAACCTGTTTGATTGGTTTCAAACGGTTATAACTGGCTATTCAAACAGTAAAGTTAGTGAAACTATAAGTCAATGTTTTAATGCAAAATTTGTAAGAAAACAAAAATCAATTATAGACAGGGTGAGCAACAAACTGGTAAAAGTAAGATTTTTTTCAAATTTCAAAAAATAGCCGTTACTCGAGAACCGCTATGATTCGGTATGGAAAAGTTACCAAATTCTGATAGGTCATCACCTGGCTTTTCACCAATTTCAGTTTGGACCATTTTTAATGGGATACCCTGTTTATAAATTTCGTGTATTTAATAAAATCTATCGACTGCAAAATTATATTTTTTTTCTTTTATTATGGTTTACCATATAATCTCAATCAGATAATCGAATAAGCGCAAAAATTGTCCTTTAAAGAGTGGCAACCCTATGTTTTGCCCACTGTTTTCTTAGCAACCCATGCGCAAATGGTTAGTTTGGACACTATCTAAAAAACTGTAAACCTCTCATCTGGTAAAGAGAGGAGGGTAGATCGTCCTTTGCGGCTCCCAATTCACTGGCCTGCAAGATCTCCCGATCTCACTGTACTGGAATTTTTTGTATGGGGACGAATGAAAGAAATCGTTTACTCATCTGAAATAAAAAACTTTAACTGAATAAGAACAACTTATTTCCGAAGGATCACTAAAAGTAAGGTAAGAGTTATCGAGAATAAGCATTCAAAATGAAAACCAAAAACGGGCTCTAGCATGCACTCAAAACATAGCAAGGCACTTTGAGCACTTCTGACTGTATTTGTTTTAAAAAATTTAAAAATTTTAAAAAATTTTTAAAAGTTACTTAAAATAAAACACAAATTATTGTTTTATTCAAACCCTTTACACCTCAGGGCAAAAAATCATTTTTATTCTTTAATTTTACCTGTTTTAGATTTTCCCAAGTATCATAAAATGATTGGGCACTTATTAATGAGTTTTTTTTATTATTGTTTCTTTCATCAGGTAAAAATAAAAAACTTTATGTTTATTACGCAATTTTTTAAAAAAAAATTTACCTCAAAGTCAAAATTTTACTCGGGCAAGAAAAATTAAACATCATTTAAAATTGAATATCTGGCAGCCATAAAAACATATCAGCTCAATTTAAATTAGTATTTTTACTAAAAAAAAGTCTAAAATGAGGTCTCTTTCATTAGTACTGACAAAAAAATTGATCTTTACATGGGTCAGAGTACACCAAAGTTAGCCTTTTTTTAAATCGTCAAAAAGTGAAGTTAAAGTTAAAAATCAGACTTTACTGTAGAACATTTTTTTTCTTAGAATATGACCAAGAACTACATGCCAAAGTATGGCACACGAATTACCGGACACCCTGCATAAAGATTTCATTAAAAAAAGGATGGCACCAAAATAGGGGCTATAAATAGGGTGTTGTACTGACCCCCGTACACATACGAAAATCTCGCCACGTCAAAATTACAATGTTCGCCCTAAAAATGGAAGCATTTCAATAGGATATTAATGAGTCAATGTTGCAAGCGCGCTAATGGAGACGCCTTTCAGTTAAGTGCATAATTATACATACACCGTTCAGAATATCTACATAGTTCTAACTTTCAAACATTCTTATTAGAATCTCAATCGAAAGAAAGCTAAACTTCCCAACACTTTTATACTATGTTGCTACCGACATCACAGCCAACAACTTTTAGTGTCATTAAATTTCAAGTTAATTACCACAAGATTGTTTGCATTCTTCTTTTCAAAAGTCTATACCTACGTTGACCTGAATCTGAAAACGCGACTCAAATACATTTGCAAAATCGCGACAAAATTAATTATGCCTTGAGTTGATTCTAATATCGGCGTAATGACGAAATACTTCCGGACGAAAGATATTTTTCTCCGATGGACATTTACGTTTACTTTACTATTAGGCAAATCGAACGAAAATACTATGTCTGGTTATGAATTACATTATACCTTCATATTTAAAAGTGATTATGAAACTACTCGTATTTGGCTATATGGAGATGGAAATGTCACGAAGACAGTAAATTGTAATTGCTTTTGATTTCTATGTAATTAGGAGTCGTAGTCCTTATAGGTTGCTAAATTGGAACTTGTCGTCTAGAACGGAAATTAATATAGAAAGACATGGTGAAATAATTTTTTTTTTTGGAATTGGTTTATTAGTTCTCAAGATATGTTCTTTTAGCGCATATATATCAAGTTCAGTTAAAAAGATAAAAAATAAGTTTTAACTCTTAGCAAGCATACCAATTAAAGTAGAATATTTTTGATTTTGATGGTGGCTAACATCATAGGAATACAATAATTTGATTTGTTTGTATTTTTGTTTATCTATTCCGATGCACGTATTTTTTTGAAGAACTTAAAATAAAATAATATACATATAATCAAATTAAATACAATAAAATTAAATAAAATAAAATAATAAAATAAAATAGATCTTTTATAGAACAATCATTTTACAACAAATAACATTTATGAAAAATAAGATATTTAAATAAAATTCTGTACACAATTTAGTTTTTTTTAATAATATGTATAAAGTAATGTAACCAGTAGAAAGGAAAATCAAACTATAAAATTCAGCACATGTCTGGAAAAGTTAAGGCTTCCACTTTAATGACCTAGTTGACCTTACAACTCAATAAGGGACTCACAAGCTTCGCATAGATCTTAAAGACAAGTGAATTCATAACATATTTCGTGAAGAAAATACTAATCCAGTTAAAAGTACAAGTGAACTGAACCCCAGAAATTAATGTGTTTCTCTTAAAAAAAAACAAAATACTAATCGACAAATCTTTTTTTCATTTAATTGAATTGCTTAATTAAATCAAGTGATATAAAAACTGAACAAACTAATGCAACATTCTAACGATTTGTTGTCAAGTTAAATTTCTTGAAACAACAAGTACCTAAGTTTCAAATGTCATTTAAAGGCCAATGGGCAAAATGGGTCCAGCACCAATAAGAAGGGCCTTCTTATCGTTATAGGTACATGTTTATGCATTCATTATCCGTTAACCGTTTGTCCCAATTCGCTGTGTGACAAAAGTTATTTAATTTTGATTAAAATTAGTTTAAGTGTCACAATTTCTTTTTTCCATAAAACTTTTAACTAAGTAGAATGTGATAAGAATAGAATGTGATTTATTGAACAATAATGTTACATTTTTCACAATAGAAGCATTGGCTTTTGCCGTCTGCTCGAAAAAAGAATTTAGTTTTTACATAACAATTATAACCTCTTAATATATATTACTAATAATTTGATTTAGAATTCTTCATTTATTATTTGTTGCCTGTACTTAAGAGCTAGTTTTAAAAAGTTGTATAGATTCATCCAGTTCTCCCCGTTAAGAATTGAAATTACTTCTGGTTGCGATAAGTTGTTTTCACCCCAGTAGTTTCTTCTTATCTCATTTAATATTGGGCAAACTCCAATCAAGTGATTTGTATCCTCTCTTGCGTTTAAGTTGCACATAGTGCAAATCTCAACTTGGTTGTATCGGTGTGGTATATAATTTAGTCCCAGTAGTTCACCTCTGGCCTTAAAGAGTGTAGATATTACATCTAAATTGTATCGGTCGTGGAAATAAATTTTTTCTTTGAGTTCATGATGAAGAAGTTTGTAGGTTAATCTAGATTAGCTTTGCTCAGCTTATATCTTAAACGTTACATGTGAAAATTCTTCAACTTTTATCAAAAGCTTCTCTAGATTAGTTCTCAGATCCTGACTTTCTCCCACAACTTCTATACTTTGTTGAACTCCCAATCTTAACCATATTCTTTGAAAAACTGTTGATTTCGACTCATTATATGCTTTGCTACAATTTTTGGTAATCTCTGGTCTGGCAGTTCTAGTACTTTCAAGATATACAGGAAATGCATTTTTAGCGTAAAAATATAAAGCGGCGGTAGTCCAGTTTCCAAGTGAATCATGTATGTAGGTGTATTTTCTGGAAGTCTAAATATTTTCTTGATGAAGTATCGCAATAACTTTTCCACCTCCTCGAACTAGAAAACACCCCATATCTGCGCTGCATAACACATAATCGATCTGACAACAGCTTCGAAAACCTTATACTTGGTACTTGCTGCAATATTCCTTTTGCTTAGAATACCTTTCCAGCTGCAGTTGATCGCTTTTTTTGCTTCTTTCAATTTTCTTCCAGGTGTTTTTTGAATGACAGTTTTGGCGTGATGATTACTCCTAGATATTTGTATTGTTTGACTCTTTCTATCTCCTCATTTTCCCAAGTCCACCTTTCCTCTCGTGCGTACCTCCCTGATCCATTTTTAAACACCATGATTTTTGACTTGTTGATGTTTACTTTGGAGATTCCATAATGTGCAGTACTTAAAAAGCTTATTTATCATAATTTGCATCATTGCTGGAGTCTGGGCGAATAGAACGATGTCATCGGCGTAAAGAAGAAGCTTTTTCTCAGTACCATTGTAATCGATGTCTCCAGGGAGAAATGAAACCAAATCATCCAAAAATATCAAGAATAATAGTGGGCTGAAAAGACATCCTTGTTAAACTCCTAAGTTTGTTCTGAACCAGTGAGACAGTCTGTTTTCATCCCAAACTGAAGTTGAATTTTCTTCGTACAGGCTCTGTATTATTCTGATCATTTTTGGCGATAAACCTACGTTGCTGAGGTTTAAAAAGAGAGATCTTCTATCTATAGAGTCGAATGTTGGCTTGAAGTCGACGAAGAATGCAAAAAGTTTTTTCCTTTATCTAAATAAGTTTGGGCAATACTGGTCAAAAAGAAGATATTATCCACCGTCGAGTACTCTTTTCTGAAGCCTGCTTGGAATTCACTCAGTAATTCGTTTTCACGTATCCACTCCATCATACGCTCTAGGAGGATCCCCGTAAATATCTTCATGATCGTATTCATAAACGAGATTCCTCTATAGTTACTGGGGTCATTGGAGTCTCCTTTTTTGAAAAGTGGCAAAATTATATTTTTTTTGAAACTTGCTGGAACTTCTCCGTTATCAAAAATAAAGTTATAAGCCACCGTTAGCTTTTCGATAAATTCGTTTGTGGCGTTTTTGAAAAACTCGTACGGAATACGATCTTCTCCCCCGAGCTTTATTTGCACTTGATCTATGAATTACCCTTCTGACATCATGAATTGTTATTTCTCTATCCAAGAATGGTATTTCCAGAAGTGGAAGTACATACGCTATTTGGTTGGAGCTATTTTCTGAGTTTAACAGGTGTTCCAAATGAACACCTAGTTCATTTGCATTTATTTTAATATTTCTTGAAAATCTAAATCCATTTAGCATTTTTGCCATTTTCCAAAATGAGCGGGTGTCTTTTATCTTTTCCAGTGAACGTGACAATAATTGAATATAGCTTTCCTGTTTGATCTTACATGTATCCTTGTATGCCCAGTTCGCTTCTTGGTACCTTCGTTTTGCACTGTCATCTCTTGTAGTGTTCAATCTACGAAAACATTCAACGAATTTTTTTCCTTGCCGCAACACTCCCAATCAAACCATGGTTGATTGCCTTTCCATCTTCCTGTTGCTTGAAAAGCTTTTGCAGCTTCCAGGATACAGGATGTTAGACAATCCGTACACTGATTTGATAGGAAATCTTCTTCGTTTATCGACCTTAGTTCCTTGTTTAGGTTTACTTGACACCTTGCGCACCAGTTTTCTTTCCATTTTAATTTTGGTAGTAATTGATTTTCTCTTACGTTGCCTTCAGCTTGCTTGAACATTTTAACCGCGACTGAAATTGGAAGATGATCCGAATACACTAGTTCACGTACTTCTAGGTCCTCAATGCACTCCAGCCACTTCCCACGCACCAAACAGTAGTCGATCGTTGAACAAGCATTCCCTCTTATAAAAGTAAAATGCCCATCTTTGTCGCTTTTAGTTCGACCCTTTAATATAGATACACCTATAGATTCACACATCTCAATAAATTTCTTTCCATTTCCATCTATTTTCTTGTCAACTGAAAATCTTATATCACTAAAAAATTCTGGTATATACTCCGCATTTAATATTTGGGTATCTCCAACTCTTGCATTACAATCTCCTATAACCATGACGTTTTCCTCACCGAACTCTAATAAGAAATTATATAGCATTACAAAATCCTCCTTCCAACGGTTGCAGTTGATATACACCGAAACAATGAAAAATTTAGCCGATTCGGATGTAATTTGAATCAAGGTTCTATCCATCCATAGTCTTGCCATTTTTTTGGAATTGAGTTCTTTGAACCTATGACACACTACTTGAATTTTTTCAGATTTTTAAAATTATGCAAGCATCAATTTTATGCAAAAAGCAGTTTTTGGAGTATTTAATTTGTAAAAAATAGAAATATTGGTTTTAAATAATATTTTTGATCATCTCTGGAAAAAGGCAGAAAAATATCAATTTTTATCTCATGTATCAGAATAAAAATAGGTATTGTTTTTAAGGTTCGTTTGCAATTCGTAAAAGAAAGACAAAACAACTCACAAAACCATCAAAACCACCCTTATATATTATTATTAGGAATAAAGAAAAAGAAATTTAAATATTAAAATATTAAAATTACTTTGGTTTTACGTGGAGTGAATGAATAAAATTCTAATAAAAAGTACAAGTGACCTCAACTCCAGAAATTTTTGTGTTTCGCCCAAGGTATAACAGTGGGCTCTTCAGTCAAGATTAAACTGTACTGAAAATAAAAAAATAGGGTTGCTACTTTTAAAATGGGTAGGTGTACGTGTCAACCCTTCTTAAAGGAAAAAAATGTTGGAAACACGTTATTGCAACTTTTTATTTTGATCGAGTTTGATAAATTATTATATACTAAAAAAAAAGAAGACAATCTGTAGAAAATTAATAAAATACACTTTTTCTTTATTAAGTCTTCTAATCGTAGGAAAAAAACTAGATTTAACTTAGTCTTAAAAGTTTTCAGTTACATTTTGTATAAAAAAATTGTTTTCTATATATAGACTCAAGTAAACCCAGTATCATTAAATTAAAGCCCAGACGGTGCTATATTTAAAAAATATAGGTTGGCTCCTCTTAAAAATGTGCATACCCTTGCCAGACCTGATTTAATACAAAAATATACCAAAATATCTACATTTTCAGGTGAAATGTTTAAAATTTGATAAGGTAAGAGCTTAAAACAAACATCAAATTAAAGCTTAGACTTTAATCTATCAAACAAATATAGGGTGCGTTTTCACAATCAGGTGCATTAACCTGTCAACCCAGATTTAATGCAAATTTTTACAAAAATCACTTCTTTTTCAGATAAAATGTTTAAAACTTGATAAGGTAAGAGCTTAAAACATACATCAAATTAAAGCTTAGACTCTAATCTATCAAACAAATACAGGCTGCCTTTTCTTAATCAGGTGCATGTACTTTCCAACCCGGATTTAATGCAATTTTTTTTTTACAAAAATCACTTCTTTTTCAGATTAGTCCAGTCAAATTAGAGTTTTGACCCGGACAAAATTTTTAACTGGTATATTTGTTGGGTCATTTTCAGAACAGTGTCCTTAATCATATGTGAAAAGTCCCAAGCAATCCACGTTGGCGTAAGAGCACAATCTTGAAAAACCAACCAAAAGCCATTTTGCACTCTTTGTTTGTGGCTATATCCGTGGAACATGTTGCCCTAGAAAGACTTTTTAAGTGACAAATGGACGGGCTTATATTGACAAAATCAGGGAAGTAAATAAAAATTAGCTACAGGGATTGCTGTTTTGAATTAAATGAATTTAACAGAGTAAATTGCAGTGCAAGTTCGAAAAAATTACCCATGTCCCATTAATATTGTTTAAAATTCTGAAATTTAGTGGACATGCTCCAACAACAGAATACAACCAACTCGTTCTCGAGATATAAGCTAAATCACGTTTTTCAAAACTGCAGCTGACGCATAACAATTAAAGCCGTGCCGATTTTTTTCTATACTCAGAGACAACCCATTTATCAATTTCAATCATAAAATTCGACCGGATTTTTTTTGCAAATTAAAAAACCTGCCGCCTGGCCTTTTTGTTATTTTTTCGTTTTGCTATACCTAATGCTTGGCAAAAATAGATGGCTTGAGAACATGAAAAAAAAAAAAAAACATCGCCTCTAGAGCTTGGAAAACTAATTTTTTTTTGTACTTTTTTTTTACGTAGCATTCGTTGATCCGAAGTTATAAGGGCTTAAAGTTTTGTTGTTCTTTTTTTATGTTTCATTGTTAAAAACGCTTAACAAAAAAAAAAAAAAACTAAGGAACATCGCCTCTAGAAAAAGGTCAGTGCCATTTTTTTCTGCTCGTTTAAAAAAAAAAATTATAAAATGTAAAAAAACTAATTTAAAAAAAAAACGGGATGCAAAATTGAAAAAGGAACGGACATCGCCCCTGGAAAATTATTTGCACAACATTTTAGTATTTGAAATTTTCCAATATCATTGATACTTTTCGAGTTCTGCTACTTTAAAAGAAAAAATAGCCTAGTATGCAGCGATCTTCAGCTTCATCAAAAATACACATACAGTATTTTACGGATATAAGAAACACTCATATAAGAAACCTCGCTTATAAGAAATGCAGTCCAAAACACCATGTCATTAAAAAATACTCTGAAATTGATTTGATAAAAGAAACTCGCTTATAAGAAAAACACGGCTTTAAAAAATCATTTCCTTGCAGAAATATTAATTTCAAGAACAAAAAAGTACGCTTTTACCTCGTCCAAAAATGTGTGTGCCGCCCATAAATATGTTTGAATGGTTAATGACAGCTTTTAATTTTCATATAGAATTGCAGCGCTAGAATACTCGATAAATATGTTATTGCTTGGGTTTGTGTCTGTTTTGTGTCTTATATTATCTGTCTGTATAAGAAACTTCCTTTCCTAAATCCGTGAAAAATTCGGATATAAGAAAGAAATTTTTTTGGATTATCAGCGTTTCTTATATCCGTGTTGTACTTTACATACATATTTTCAAGTTTGATCTGACATTTTATTCTCGGATTTGGCACTTCTTAAGCCTATTTTGTTATTAAATTATTTTAAATGACAGCCAAATATAATGAATTCGCCACTTTCATGTTTCTGGCTCAAGTCGATGAGAATGAATTCTAAATTCACGTAATTGTCATTGTAAAATATTGCGGTTTATTCGTTGTTTGAACATTCTAAGTTTTAGTAACATAGAATACCGAAAGGTTTATTAAACTAGCCAACAAACTTAAAAACGGAAAATTTGCACATTCATGGTTCTGGCATAAATTATCTTAATACTCGTACCCTATTTTTACTTGCTATATACAGGGTGTCCCTTAATTCGTCAATAGCATTTTAGGGCATAATTCTTGGGTATATTTCTAAGAAAAAAATCGTTTCACAGTAAGGGCTAATTTTGATATCATTTATCGGGGATTTAAGAAAAGTCTAACTTTGGTGTACCCTGACCCATGTTAACGATAATTGCGCTGTTAGTACGAACGATAGAAACTTCATTTAGGACTTTATATTTAGAAGAAATAACAGCCTTTGTAACTGCGTTTAAATAAGTTTGATATCTTTTCTCAGTTTTCAGCCTGTTCAATTTTTCCTGCCCATGCTAATTTTTTGACTTTGGGTTCAATTTTCTCCAAAAAATGCGTATTCAACATGATGTTTTAATATTTGTTTTGAATCTATGTACCAATACTTGAAATAAAAATCATAACAAATTTGGTGAGTTTATGATAATTTGGAAAACCAGCAGCAGGTACAATTTAAAAATTTTTGTTTTGTTTTGCTTTAAACTGGAAAAGCTATGAATAAAAATTGTTTGTGTGGTTTAAGATAATTTTTTAATAATGTTTTTTACTTAAACAGTTATTACAGGTCACTTTGAGTTTCTTTGGTTTGAATACATGCTAATAAAACTACCACTTAAGTTGAATTCTACAAACTATCTATGGAGTTGTTGAGAAATGATTTATCAGAATTACATTGGTTCAACTAGCTTCATCTTATTTCTAACTTAATGGTTCTTCAGCTCACTAACGTCGAAAGACTACGCGGTAATTGTTGGATAGGAAAAAAATAAGAACAGTTTAATGGCATGTAAGATCGAAATAAATCTTTTATACAACCAAAATTATAAAATCTATTGGTTTTTCGCCAAACTTGACATTGATTTTTATTTTTAGTATTGTTACATATATATTCAAAAATAATATTTAAACATCATGTTTCAGGATACACAAACGTTAGACTTTTCTTAAGTCCCCGATAAATGATATCAAAATTGGAGATAGGTTCTTACTGTAAAACGATTTCTATCTTAGAATATAGGTACCCAAGAATCATGTCCTAAAATACTATTGACGATTTAAGGGACACCCTGTATAACAACTTAAAATAAAAACCCAATTGATTAACACGAGTCATGTCTATTTTTCTTGCTCATTAATATGTTAATATGAACAAAACTTTTTAAATAGTTTTTTTGTTTGATTTTTGTTTTGTTTATAAACGAAATATAACAGGTATAGATTACACAGGGTGATTCACTTAAAGTGTGACAAAAAGCTAGCGTGTTGGTTTGTGTTCAGACAGTACAGAAATCGTACGGGAGGGGGCTCTATTCCCACATTTTAGGCGGGTAGAGCAATTAAAAAAACAAATCACTTAAAACAGACAACAAATTATTTAAAAAAAAAACACTAACAATGCCCTGTTATATATTTTGTAAGTCGAGATATCTCTTCATATTTATTAAATTTTTAAATAAAGTCATTTTAATTAACAGTTTTTGAAAAATTAATTTTCTAACTATAAATTTTTAAAACAAAAATTGAAACTGATCTTATAGGCTCGGGGCCATTTGATCATACTAATAGCCCTTCCACACTAGCCCACTGTGTATTAATACATGTCAAATTGAAAGTGGGAAAGAATTCCACGCGACTGCTAAATTTGTGGAAAGAAAAATGACTTTTCATATTTTGATTCCACACTTGCTTGTATTAATACATTACCTTAACCTACAAAAAGTGTGATAGAATGTGGGATAGAATTAGAACCATTCCTAAAATTATTCATGTATTAACACATGTCAAATCGTGTGGGATAGAATGTCGGGTCGTGTAGGCTGGGCTTTCATATTTTGTTTCAACACTATTCTACATGATTTGTTTCCCACTTTTTTTGAGTTTTGACATGTATTAATACACAGTGGGCTAGTGTGGGAGGCCTTTGACTAAGCAAATGCCATACAGAACCATATTACAGTACGATTTAACATGCATTAGAAATACAACAGCGCTAGTAGCTCTACAGCCGATAAGAAGCTAAAGTAGAATCCTACTGTGGATAGATTTTCGGCATTTATTCCAGCCTCTATTCTACTTTAGATTCTTATCGGCTGTAGAGCTACTATCATTGAGTTTATATACATAGAGGAACCACGTCAGAGTTAAGATATCACCAATCTAGGTAGCGCCCTTATTTGCACCTAGAACAAGAACCAGTGATAATCAATACTGGAACCATTTAATCCCTAAGGTAGACTTTTTCCACAAATAGTCTACCTAAAGGTGAAAATAATATATCTTAAGGAGCAAATGGTTCTTGTAATGATTATCACTGGTTCTTGTTCTATATAAAAATAAGGGCGCCACCTGGACTG
Source organism: Melangyna quadrimaculata (assembly GCA_949320155.1). NCBI lineage: Eukaryota > Metazoa > Arthropoda > Insecta > Diptera > Syrphidae > Melangyna > Melangyna quadrimaculata. The sequence goes on from OX439483.1 coordinate 397,014,469, forward strand.
GTGATATCTTAAATCTGGCGTGGTTCCTCTATGTGTATAAACTCAATGCTACTAGCGATGTTGTATTTGTAATGCATATAAAATCGTACTGTACTATGGATGGATTTTGAAATAAAACACGCCTAATGTGTTTACTAGGGACGTTTGACAAATATGTCAAACATCATATGTCGGAGATGATCCTTTGCCCCCCTGACAAATCTCTGACCAAATTATAGATATCCGATAATTTTCTTATTTCCGGAATTTTATTTGCTTTAATACGAATTTATGGAAATACAAGTTCATAGCCTCTACAATTTCTTATGAATTTGGTGGAATAAAGTTGATTATGATTATAATCAAAAATAATAAATAACGAAGAGAATTGTACAAAAAACCGTGATCGGGGCTAAATCGAACTCGGGCCAAAGCTCGAAGAGAATTAAATAAAAAAATCAGAGTCAGGACTTAATAATCAACATTTTAAATGCAACAAACCCCCAAAAAACTTAGCTTAGTTGTGATAATTTTCGGGGCTTAACTATTAAACCGTCAAGTCAAAAGGAAAACTTACACAAAAATCTAGGTTGGTATAAAATTCGAATAAAAAAATTAGACAAACAGTGTGGTCGAGGCTAGGCAGCGTAGAATGTTAAATGCAACATGAATTGTTTTCCTACCATACTTGGATACCCCCAGAGAATTATTGTATTGGGGCTTAAAAGTGATGCCAGAACCAAAGGAAATTATACGAGTAGACACGTAAAAAATAGTGCAGCTAAATAAAAGACTTAGCTCGAATTTTCACTTGTGGTACAAAACTACAACGTGGCTAAAAATTAAAGGTATAAATTAATTGTTAAAATTCTTTTGATAAAATAAAGGTTTAAGTACATTCAACTACTTTTAGCAAATAATTTCTGGAGTTGAGGTCGCTCTTTTTTTTTTTAAATCAAAAGTTTTGTATGCTTGAAATACCGGCTTGCAGAATAAAAAAAATAGGTTTAAATTGTATATTTTGGCTAAAAAAATCTGTCAGAAGAATTTTCGTTATTTTTTCTCACGAACAGGTACATGTTTTTAAATACTTGGCGTTAAGGTATAACCCAAGTAAAAATGATGGAACACTCACTTTATTTCTCTTGTCAGCTATAAGGAACACTTTTTCTTCTTATCAAGTAAGTTTCACTTAATATCTTTTTACAATTCCAACAATTGGAAGAGATGCCTTGAGTGGAAACGCGACGGGATCAACGTTAATTTATTTTTCTTCCTTTTAACATAAGATCTCCCATGAGATTCAAATAAACTGATCTTGATCTGGTCGATGCATAAAATAGGTTTTCGTTTATTTCTACTGTATACTGTATACCAACCTCCATTCTAGTATACCTACTACATACATAAAATAATTGTTGTTAAGTTTATGAGATAAAAAGATTCATTATGTAAATAGAAAAATAGAACCGATAAGCGTATCATTCAAATTCTCAAAGGCATAGGTAGCTATTTGCCTATTTATTATTATTTTTTCAAACATGGGAAATAAGTGCATTACGTCAAGCTTACGTTTTGGTTAAAAACAAAAACAAACCCAAAAATGTTTTCGTGATGTGTAGATATTATAATTTATGATGGTTTCTTCTGTTTATTGTGATGAACATATATTTTTCGAATAATAAGGCAATAACACCTTGTCTTTCTGGCGACACCAAACAGCAATAAACTCCCATTGTCTTCTAAATTCGGCCGAGGATGCAGACAACAACTGACAAACAAAAATTCGTCATTGGGATCATAAACTTATTTAAAAATATAAATGTGCGTGTACTAAAAGCCACTTCACGTCAGAGTTCCTCCTCCGCCAATAATTTCAATAAAACTTAGTTTTCATTTTACACGTGATGTACGTACATAGTCGTAGTTGCCGCAATAATATGTTTTTCCATCCTCAAAATCTCGATTATCGGAGTCACTTGAAGGGCATATTGTTAATTTTACTACCATTGCAGCGCGGCGTCAGATTTTTGCGAATTCTAATCTGAACTTATCTACCTGTTTGCGAGGAGACGCGACCGACGCGACACACGGCTCGCCTTCTTATTCTTGGTCCACCAAGCTGGCAACAGACGGTGACCTTATTGCTTGTAGTACAGCGACAGCCACAGCATCACTCGAATAGACGACTATGGTAAATAAAATTTGGTGCCAAAGCAATAATGGGAAAGAGGATTTCCCAAGAGACAAAGGGCCATGAATCACTCCTTACTTATAAAATAATAAAATACACAACAACTGGTTCGATAATACTTATTTCTCAATAAGGTGCGATGAAGGATTATTCAGATTAAATACCTACATTTATCTACTCATCTTATTTATCAGTTTTTATCACCTATACTTTTTAATTCAAGATCATTCTTAAAAACACTTTAATTCTAAAACGTATGCTTTAGAACTTCAACTATTTGGTTTATTCTACAAATAATGGAATTCTCGACTGATGCGTTGATATTTAAAAATCATTCTAACTAATCAATCTGTTTTTTTTTTTTTTAACTTTAAATCTGACCGGTATAGGTATCTGCAGTGACGTGCGGCAGCCCATTTAACTGGGTAGACACACATTTTTGTTCATTATATATCATTTTAAGCACTTACATCATTTGGTTTAAACCCTTTTTACCACGTCAAGATTTGAAGAGGGGTTTTCTTTTTTGTATTTAGTTATGACTTATAAGTGAAGTCTAAACTTGCTTTTTAATTAGTTTAAAGAGCCCGGCCTTTTGCTATACAAAAGTTTTAAGTTTTTTTTTTATTTATTTTTATGTTTTGTTTCTTTTTTTGTTATTTTTTTTTTAATTAAAATTAATTAAATTGTTTAAATTAATCTTCTTAACTTGTAATATACAGCTACATATTTTAAATCCATAATTATTTCACTCAATAAAGGGACAATAATATCTAACTTGATTGGTGAAATTTTTGTTATTAACAGACACTTGACCAGTGTGTCGATTCTTTCAAAAATGAATGGGTGAATTTTCTGCTTTAAGGAAGCTTATATTCCACACATTCAATAATAAAAACCATTAAACACAAGTATTCCATTAATCCTTTCATGAGTGAGTTCTTGCCAGGGGACTGAGAAATTGAGTGGACACTCCACGTTTTCTATCACAAATGGCTTCTTCACAACTGTCATACATAACGTACGCCAGGAACTTTCACTGCTATGTGTTTAAGGCCTTCCACACTAGCCCACTGTGTATTAATACATGTCAAAAAAAAAGTGGGAAACAAATCAACCTACACAACCCGACATTCTATCCCACACGATTTAGGATTTTAGGAATGGTTCTAAATCTATCCCACATCATCACACTTTTTTTTAAGGTTAAGGTAATGTATTAATACAAGCATTTAATACAAGCATTTCTTTCACACAAATTTGGCAGTCGCGTGAAATTCTTTCCCACTTTCAATTTGACATGTATTAATACACAGTGGGGTAGTGTGGAAGGGCTATTAACGATACTTGAAAATTCATTAATTACTTATATGAAACTTCGATCGCTACCTTAGTTATCAAAATTTTTACGTCTGTGAAGTTGGCAGGACAACTTTCACCTAGAATAATTTGCATTTTTTTTTTTTGCATTTATATTCCCGATTTTGCAGTTCCAAATAGTGGGTGCAATAGAGTGACATTCTAACTTCACAGTAAAGTTAGCAGGTCACATAGGGCGTTTTTCCTTTTTAGTTCAGAGTAGAGCTCTGAACAGTGTCTGAACACTCTGAACACACTCCGACTCTGAGCGATCTTTGAACTGAGCGTGTTCTGCTCTGGAAGTTCAGATTTATTTAAAGAAACACGCTTCACCAGCCATATTTACTTTTTTGATTGTCAAATTTGTGTTCAGCTATTCAACTCCGTCTGCTCTATCAATTTATTCTGAGCTCATAAGTTAGGGCTTTAAGGCAATAGTTTAGTTTAGGTCAAACCTTGCACTTCATTCTGACGTGATGAACTTTGTTACACTAATAGTCCACATCCTAGGTTTACTTTTAAGAAGTGTTTTCAAGGTGGTAACACTGGCAGACCGGAGATATAAGGGTTGCCTTCTGACCATGTTTTAACACGAAATTTCACATAAATAAGCGTATAAATCGAGAACCAGACATCGGTTGATGTCGTGGAATGTCTCGTTGGATTTGAAATACTCGATGCCATTTTTGCCGATGTTCATTTTTTGACCCATCCCCCACACTTGTACGCGGGGGGAACAAAATACCCTCGGCGGAAAAGGGTTTTTATTTGTCAGAAAATAATGGTTATAACATGAATATTAATAAAATTTTAAGATGAGCGTCGACGTAGAATTTAATACTCTACAGCATATCCGAAGTCCCCTTTTATCCATGTATTAGTTCTTTGTATAATCGCTTTCAAAATGCGGGGAGGGGAAGGTGGAAGTATATCAAACCCCTATATATGCGTCTTGGTATAATCTAAGCATATGGCACATGATCTTAAGGTAATTTTTAATTCAAGTCCAACTCAACTCCAGAAATAATTGTATAATCTAATCGCCCAAGGTATAACATTAGGCTTTTCAGTCAGTCTGTTATACTCTACTAAGACACAAATTTTGGTCGATGTTTACCGACTCTTATAAAAATCCCCACTTAAAACAGAAGTTATTTCAATATTTTAATATTTAAATTTCTTCATCTTTTTATTATAGTAATTTTTAATGCCCAATCTTATGCAATCAGAATAATTTCAATATAATTTCCCTAGAAAAAGTTATAACCTTTTTATAAAATGACGACTAAATTTTCAGTGAAACGAGCATAACATTACCAAATTTCAATGGTATGGTGATGAAACTTGACACACATGTCTCATTTGTCATTAGAAATAAGAATCAAAGGAGTCCATAAAAATATCTGGGGCTAAAGGGTGTTTTTTTGAGCGAAACAGAAAAGTTTAAAACTATGCCCCGTAAACCACCCCCAGAACTCGTACGTTGAGGAAAGTTGGTAGGAATGTTTTGTTTTTTATTGTTACCAAGAATAAAAAAAGGTAAATCAAATATCTATTGTCAGAGGTGGTTTTTGAGGGAAAATGTTTTATCTGCTAAAACAGAAGTAATTACAATATTTTAATATTTAAATTTCTTCATCTTCTTATAATAAAAAACCTGACCACGGGTATTTATTTTCTGGGTGCACGAATTTAAACAATTTCCCCTAGAATAATAAAATTCACAATATCTTTTTGCTGTGATTTTTATAAGAGTCGGTAAACATCGACCAAAATTTGTGTCTTACTAGGGTATAACAGACTGACTGAAGAGCCCACTGTTATACCTTGGGCGAAACACAATTATTTCTGGAGTTGAGGTCACTTGAACTTTTTAATTGAGTTTTATTCATTCACTCCACTTAAAACAGAAGTAATTTCAATATTTTAATATTTAAATTTCTTCATCTTCCTATTATGGTAATTTTTAATGCCCAATCTTATGCAATCAGAATAATTTCAATATAATTTCCCTAGAAAAAGTTATAACCTTTTTATAAAATGACGACTAAATTTTCAGTGAAACGAGCATAACATTACCAAATTTCAATGGTATGGTGATGAAACTTGGCACACATGTCTCATTTGTCGTTAGAAATAAGAATCAAAGGAGTCCATAAAAATATGTGGGGCTAAAGGGTGTTTTTTTGAGCGAAACAGAAAAGTTTAAAACTATGCCCCGTAAACCTCCCCCAGAACTCGTACGTTGTGGAAAGTTGGTAGGAATGTTTTGTTTTTTATTGTTACCAAAAATAAAAAAAGATAAATCATATATCTATTGTCAAAGGTGGTTTTTGAGGGGAAATGTTTTATCTGCTCTACTCAAGAAATGCACTAATTTTTCCATTAAAACGACCATTACTTTCTTAATGGTTATTGTATCCTCTTAGTTTTGCTTAAATTGGATTCAGCATTAAAAAATACTTTATAATCATTAACCATATTATATATTTGGACCTCCATTACATAAAAATAAAATGTTGGTTTTATAACCCATTTTTTCCTTCCGCCTAAAGAAAACACCCATAGAACCAATATATTTGCATGGATCCTTTTGAGTCTTGGTTCTTACAAGAATTAAAACATTTCTACCAACTTTCATCAACATACCAGTTTTGGGAGGGGTTTACTGGTAATAGTAATTCACTTTTCCCTTTCACTCAAAAAAACACCCTTACGCCCCAGAAATTTTTATGGGCTCTATTGATTCTTATTTCTTATGACAAATGAGACAGACATGTGTGCCAAGTTTTATCAACATACCATTGAAATTTGGTAATGTTATGCTCGTTTCAATGAAAATTTAGTCGTCATTTTATAAAAAGGGTATAACTTTTTCTAGGGAAATTATATTGAATTATTTTAATTGAATAAGATTGGGCATTAAAAATTACCCTAACGGCATGTGCCATATGCTTAGATTATACCAAGACGAATATATAGGGGTTTGATATACTTCCCCCTTCCCTCCATTTTGAAAGCGATTATACAAAAAACTAATACATAGATAAAAATGGGCTTCGGATATGCTGTAGAGTATGGAATTCTACGTCGACGCTCATCTTAAAATTTTATGAATATTCATTTTATAACCATTATTTTCTGACAAATAAAAACCCTTATCCGCCGAGGGTATTTTGCTCACCCCGCGTACAAGGATGGGGGAGAGGTCAAAAAGTTCACATATTCCTATGGCTTTAAGTATTCTAAATCCAACGAGACATTACACGATATCAACCGATGTCTGGTTCTCGATTTATAGGCTAATTTATGTGAAATTTTGTGTTTAAACATGGTCAGAAAGCAACCCTTATATCTCCGGTCTCCCAGTGTCACCGTGGCAACACTTCTTAAAAGTAAATTTAGGATGTGGACTATTAGTGTACCAAAGCTCATCCCGTCAGAAGGAAGTGCAAGGTTGGCTCCCTTAACGCCCTTACTATATAGAGCGCGCTCTGAACATGCTCTGAATATGTTCAGAGCGAAAAAAGAAACACAAAGTTGGAGCTCTGAATGCTCTGAGCTAAAAAAGAAACACGGATTTTTGTTTGACAGTTCAGGCTCTGCTCTGAACTAAAAAAGAAAAACGCCCATAGTGTATCTCGAGAATAAAATCAGTGATTAAACTATGAACTTTATTCACCCATGTTATAATCGGCGTTTTTCTTAAACGACAATTGTCATTTTTTGTTCACTTTCTTAGCGTTTTAGATTCGGTACATTGGACTGACTTTTCCGACTTGTTTTGACTTCTCTGAAATTTATCTCACTCCCACTTCATAGTTAGATAGGGAGAAATGTAGTAAACTTTTAAATAATTTTAAAATTTGTAGGTTTTTTTTGACGTTCTCTTTTGGCTGGAAAAAAACTTTGGGGGAAAAGTGGTGGGAAAAAATAGTGGTGGGATTTATGGGAGGAAATAAATTGAAAGACTTTTTTTATGGGGGACATTTTAGTTCAATTTTGAGTCATTTTTAAGTCTTCCTTTTTCAAATGCTTCAGTGGAGAGAGCATTTTCAATAGTAAATATAGTGAAAAACAAGTTAATAAAACGATTAAGCATCGAAACTGACGATGCTGTTTTCAGAGGTCGGTAGAGTTTGGGTTCTCAAGTCTGTGTTGATTTTAAACCTTCAGAAACAATGCTGGAAAAAATCAATTCGGAAATAATGTATACCTACTTTGAACGACTCGAACAATAACACAGAAACTATGGAGGCATTTGAAGAGACTATGAATTTTAATATACAAAAGCAAAATGTCTTCTTTATATATAAAATGTAATTATGTATTTCCTAACAGCCATATTTTTGACTTTTTCAAAACTAGTTTTACAGCAAAACTAGTTTTATATACACAAGTGTTCAAGTTAAAAGTTTTATACAAATCGGTACTATTTATGAAAGTTTTGGTATCCAAGTTTAAATATTTTGAGTTTAAAATAACAAAAACTTAGTTAATAATACCGATTTGTTCAAAACTTGAGACTCGGGACTTTAATTGAACTAGTTTTGCGGTAAAACTAGTTTTGAAACAAGTCAATAATATGGCTGTAATATTTTCAAGAGATAAATTATTTTTAAAAACTTCTGTTATAGCTATATTTACCTAACCTTGAATCAAAAGTTTGATTGGCAAAATTAAAAGTAAGTATCCATATTTTCCTCACATTCTATGAAGGTCTGTAAGTATTTTTGTTTATTTATTCCATATTATTCTAAAATCAATCCATATGGCTATTATTTTTCCCTTCCCATACAAAAATGGGGGGATTTTTTTGGATTTGTGGGGACTTTGAAAATGCCAACAAATGCCAATGCAACACTGATTCGGAGGAGTTAGTTCAATGTGAACACCGTCAAACGCCATCCACACGCTTCCCACATAATGACAGTTTGATATTTTAAACAAATTTTCTTCCAAACTGAAAATAATTTACTGTTAAACTTTTTATTCCTAAAAAGGAAAAACATAAAAAGTGTTGAATTGATTGTTTTATCAAATAATAGTGGATAATATTAGGGATAATGGAGAATAAGATGAAGGAAAAGAATAACATCGAAATAAAAGCCACTTGATTTGACAGGTGCGAAGTATGCAAACATTTCCAACGAATCATTCTATTTTTTTTTTACATTTCCAGATATACAGGGTGTCCCGTAAGTAATGGATAACCCTGAAATGCCGCATAGTAGACTTTATGACCGTCCTGAAAACTGATAAAAAGAAGTTCTATCCCAACCACAAGAAAAGTTATATGCATTTTTTTGTTCAGTGCATTATTTTTTTTCTTACTTTACATTTTTGAATACCACGACTACAAGTGAATGAGTTCCATCATTTTTTTTTTGCAGGAATATTTTACATTACTTGTGCCAACACATTAGTAGAAGAAAATTATTATAACTGTTGGACTTCTTAGAGAAAAAAATTATTTAACATTGAATTTCAATGCAAAATGTGAAACCAAATAATTTTTGAAGAAGTTAAATCATAGCTGGTATAAAAAAAATGCATGAATACCTGAGTGGCCAACTATTTTAAAAATATGCGCGTTAAATGCGGATTTCAAAATGGTATTACTTATTATTATATCTAGAGTCAATAGCAAGTTATTGGTAAAAATCTGCAATACTAGAGTAAATTTAGCAAAAACAAAAGTTTTCAAAATAAGCACAGTAAACGTGAAAATAATACCAAGCGTTGAACATAGCAGATTTTTGATTTATTGGCTGTTTCTACGATGTTGTCCTAATGATAAATCCAAGCTTTCAACTTCTAGGGCCGAATGCATTATTGATAAAAATGTCAAAAAAGTGCAAAAAATGGTTACATTTTCGAGCTTGTTTTGAATTTTACCTGTTCTATTGGGCTTTAACAAACCCATCAAATATTTTGTTGGTTGGTATTTTTTATTTGTTATTTTCTCCAAACAAAAAGTCTTCTGATTCAATTTTAATTGTGTTTTTTGAATAGTAAATTGTAAGATCCTGAGAAAGTGAGAACGCATAAAATCGTAAGTTTTTTAAATTTTGAATTAAAGTTTTTGTAATTTGATCTTAATTCATAAGATTAAGACCACGACGAACACTTATTTATATCGTTTTTATTGTTGGAGAGTGCAGAGGCAACGCAAACGAAGCTGCGACTCTGTATAGGGAAAGGTACCCTAACGCACGTCACCCGGATTATCGAGTGTTTATTAGAGTCCATAGCTGTTTCTCGGAAGGAAGGCTGCCTGGTAGTGGTGTTGGTGGTGCTGGCGTGGGACGACCCCCTCGAGGAGATACCGAAGACTTAGTGCTTTTGGAACTTGACCGAGATCCTACAGTATCAATCCGAGCAATAGCACGACGCACTGGGATCGGAAAGACGACTGCGCATAATGTGCTAAGTAAATATCATCCCTTTCACCTAACACGGGTGCAAACTCTCCAGCCGCAAGATTTTGAAACGAGAATGAGTTTTTGTCGACAAATGATAATGAAAATTGAAGAAGATCCGCAGTTTTTTGACAAAATTCTTTGGAGCGATGAGTCGACATTTAAAAGAGATGGCTACACTAATCTCCATAATCTCCACTTCTGGGCACTACAAAACCCAAACATCATGAGGGAAGACAGGTCCCAGTACCAATTCAAAATAAAATATTGGACTGGAATTCTCAATGGGAAAATAATTGGACCCTTTGAGTTGCCGGGGATTTTAACTGGCCAAGGTTATAACAAATAAAAAATAGCAACCAACAAAATATTTGATGGGTTTGTTAAAGCCCAATAGAACAGGTAAAATTCAAAACAAGCTCGAAAATGTAACCGTTTTTTGCACTTTTTTGACATTTTTATCAATAATGCATTCGGCCCTAGAAGTTGAAAGCTTGGATTTATCATAAGGACAACATCGTAGAAACAGCCAATAAATCAAAAATCTGCTATGTTCAACGCTTGGTATTATTTTCACGTTTACTGTGCTAATTTTGAAAACTTTTGTTTTTGCTAAATTTACTCTAGTATTGCAGATTTCTACCAATAACTTGCTTTTGACTCTAGATATAATAATAAGTAATACTATTTTGAAATCTGCATTTAACGCGCATATTTTTAAAATAGTTGGCCACTCAGGTATTCATGCATTTTTTTTATACCAGCTATGATTTAACTTTTTCAAAAATTATTTGTTTTCACATTTTGCATTGAAATTCAATATAAAATAATTTTTTTCTCTAAGAAGTCCAACAGTTATAATAATTTTCTTCTACTAATGTGTTGGCACAAGTAATGTAAAATATTCCTGCAAGAAAAAAATGATGGAACTCATTCACTTGTAGTCGTGGTATTCAAAAATGTAAAGTAAGAAAAAAAATAATGCACTGAACAAAAAAATGCATATAACTTTTCTTGTGGTTGGGATAGAACCTTTTTTTATCAGTTTTCAGGACGGTCATAAAGTCTACTATGCGGCATTTCAGGGTTATCCATTACTTACGGGACACCCTGTATGTACATATTGTCGCCAGGGAAGGATTTCGTTTCTTCAGTTCTATGGGTTATTTCGTTTGTTATGGGTTCGATATCTTTACCCTTTAGTAGTTGAAAATAGTCCAAACTATTAAAAACAATGGAGAAACATTTTTAACAACCTATTGTCAAGGGCTAAGCAATTTACTAGTTAGCAATTTGCTAAGTATTTAGCAATTTACTAGCTATGGGGCCAGTTATAGCTATCATTGAAAACCATCATTGAAAAAGTTAGCTGTTTATTTTGAGACCCTTGGAAGATTTAATCATTAAATATTTGAATGCAGAAATATAGACTACGACTTCAAAATTATTTCTCCTCCAAAAAAAAATCATTTTGACCCATATCTTCCCCATAACGTAGCTTTTAATTTTTTCAATGATCATTGGTAAGGTAGTTCATCATTGAAAAATTAAAAGTCATTTTATGAGAAAAGTTGTACAAAATTGAATTTTGTTTTATCTAGAAATAAATATTAAGTCAATAAGCTTTACTTTGGCATCAAAATAATCATATATTTTTACTTCAAAATCTCTCAAAATTGACAATTATTATTTTCAATGATGGTTTCCAATGAAAGCTATAACTGGGCCCTATTCTAAGATTTTAAACCGTTTGCTAAATAGTAAATTGCTAAATAAGCAGATAGCAGAACATTTGTAGTGTTTAAATTTGATGAACACAATTATTGTTTGTATGCGTTGTAAATTATTTAAAGGGTTTTCCATTAAGGGCGGGTCGATTTTAAAGTTGAATAAAACAAGTTGTATATGAGATTGTAAATAAGGTTTTATCTTTATTTGAGAGCCCTATCAATGACATTACGTGTGAAATATAACATCGTTCAAATGGCCGTCGTGGCTTCGCTTGGTGGCGCGGATTCGAAAGGTCCAGTTTTTGATGACTTTGGCGCATAAATCAGGCTGAATTTGACCGATGGCATCGATTATGTTGTCTTTGAGGGCCGCGGCGGTTTGCGGCTAACTCGCATAGACCTGCGACATAAGAAAGCCCCACAAGAAAAAGTCCAAAGGGGTCAAATCACATGATCTTGGTGGCCAATTCGTCGCCTCGGCGCGAGATAACCATGTAGTGCCATTCTGTTGAAACCATATCTTCGGCGTCCATATCATCCAATTCAGGCCACAAGAAGTTGGTGATCATCGACCTATAGCGATCGCCGTTGACGGTGATGGCCTGCCCAGCGTCATTTTCGAAGAAGTACGGACCGATGACGCCTCCATTCCTCCAACCCAAAATCCACACCAACTTTAATTGGATGCATTGGCACCTCGTGAATCTCGCGTGGATTGGTGTCGTCCCATGGCCGCCACGAGCTGTCAAAATTAACCCGTCCCTATTGAAAAACCCTTTATATGTTGATGGAAACCCAACATGTGCTTTAAATAAGTATTCGATTTTAATATTTTTATCATTTTAACTTCATTATTTACAAAAGAAACAAAGTTGGGTATATCCTATACTTTGTATAAAATTCTGCATTCTCCAGTCGTATAAATTTAGTACGATACTAAAAAGATAAAATAGCAATATGGTGGTTTTTACTTTAGTAAAATGTTAGGGTGTAGTACGATGCTAAACTAGTTTAAAATAAGCAAAACTCAATTTTTAACCTAGAATCATACTAAAAATGATTTAACATCGTAAAATTTTGAGCCAATGAAACAATTGAAAAACTTACATATTTTATTCAAATTTAAACAAGACGTTTGAAAATTTACAGACGCCAAAAAGTGTCGTTTTGCTAGCCGTATTTGTAAACTTAAACGACATCTATAATAACATTTTTGTCGAATAAAATTTACAATCCACTTAACGCCAGACGTCAAGTGGCTTAACACCAAGTTAAACGACTCCAAAACGACTTTCGCAATACCAATTTGATGAAGTAACATTTGTCGTTTAAATAAACGCCTGATGATATAATAAGGGTGATTATTAACTTTTTTCCATTTTTGTTTGTGTTAAAATAATTTTCAAAATTGCTATTTTAACTTGTTTTTATTATCCTCGTTAACGATATAAAAATAATATTGAACCAATTCTGTAAACCATCAATGTCTAGCTATATTTTAATTGTTTACCAGAAAAACTTAGTGATCCAGTCGTGCATTTTATTTTCTGGGGCTTACTGATTTTAAAAGATTAAATAAATTATAAAAATATATTTCCCACAACAAAAAAAACAGTTTGAAAAATACAAAATTATTTTTTTCAAACGAAAACAAAAATAGAAAATTGTTTTTCTTTTTATCATTATCAAAATTTTGAAATACAGAATTTTCGAATATGCATTTACAGAATTTTTAAATACCTAATAGTAGAATTTCGGAATTTAAGATTTACAGAATATTGGGTTACATTGGAGTAGTAGTCCGTAGCGTAATGGTTAGTGCGTTCGACTGTCACGCTGTAGGTCTGGGTTCGCTTTCCAGCCTCGTCCACCTAAAACTAAAAAGATTTTTTCAGGGCTACTGCCTCTTGCGAGGAATTGACAAATCCTCCAAGAGTATCACTTGTCACGAATAAGTGCTTCGCGTCTAGCCGTTCGGATTCGGCATAAAATTGTAGGTCCCTTCCATTCCTGTCGACAGGCGCACACAGGAATGGTTGCGAGTTGTTAGTCACTAGGCCCTGGTTATTCATGAGCCGTTGTGCCACCCTAATTTTTTTTTTTTTTTGGAGTAAAGCACGAATGATCGACAGAAAAAATGTCGGGTAGTACAAATATCGTCTTTTTGGTATTTAAAATGTCGTCAATTTTTTGATCGACTTAAAAGAATGTTATAAAATATCGGTTGGGAAAAATGTCGACTTGACAGAACCCATATATATTTTTTCCCAAGAAAATTTAGAATCGACTTTTTAAATATCGGATCTTTAACATCGACTTTCATAATCTAAACAAAAAAATGTTGATTGTCTAAAACAAACACATAACAGGTGTTTTAATTGTGATTGAAGACGTTGTGAAAATAGCCATTTTGAAAATCGACATTTAAGATTTTGAAAGTCGACAGAATTTTGAAAACTGAATTTTTACCAAACAGAATTATCGCCCTAACTTAGTACATTTGTATGAATATTTTTTGTAAAACAAGTTGTTAGGTGAATTAAAGCTTTCCTCTCCTATCGACCTACTGAAAAAAAAACATACCATGCCTTTGGACGCGAGATCAGGTGCCAGGCCCTTTGGCCGACGAAAGTGACACAGCTGGACTGAACTTTCAATAATGTGTAATTTGTTTTTTTTAAGATAAAATTTAATAATAATTGAAGAAAAAAAATGTTTGACCTGTGGAACTATGTATGTATATTTTTTTTTGATTTAATCTTTAACCCTAACAAATGTTAGGTAGATTATGAAAAGGGTTGTACTGATGAATCGTTAATCCATTTTATTGCTTGTTTTGAATTTCGTAAGCTTCCTAGGTAGAATTACCAAACAGGTTTCTTGGAATATATTATAAATAAAACTTTAATCCTAGAAATTTTAAAATACGGTATTTATTGAACGTTTGTTTATTACGGTTTACTTTGAGAGATTAATTGGTTAGGTAGTCTTAATCATGTTATGCCATAAAATAATTGAAATGGATATTTTAAAAAATCCCACAGTTTTTCAGGTAGTTTCACAGGCAGCCAATTTGTTTTAAAACCTATAAAATTAAAAGCAAGAAATAAAAATTGGAAGGCCATAAAATAAGCTGTGCAATTTTTGTCGTCGGATAAGGATTCAAAAATATTAAATAATAAAACCAATTTTTTTTTTTTTGTTGAAGTGGGCAGATTTATTTTATTTAAGCTGTTTGGTAATTTTTTTTTATAAGGAACAAAATAACTGGTTTAAGTTTAAAGATAGATACAGAGATAGGTATGTATGGATATGTAGTTATAATATTTAAATCTATTATTTTTTTTTTATTAAGAAACGGTTATTTTTGGTGTTGTCAAATTTTCAAAAGAAATATTTATAATCGGAGTTGGTATTTCAGAATAATTTAACAATTGATCAATATCAATGTCATCAATGTCCATAGGTAAATGTTTTTCAATTGCTGTTACACTTAGCGAGAGATTATTCCTAGACGTTTCTAAATTCCAGAAGCTTTCGTTAAAAAAGCTTGATTGCTGATCTTGATCGTCGTTGAATTTGATTTCATCTAGCAGTTCTAGCAGTTCAGGTGTTGATGGTTCAGATTTGATGTATTCAAATGGTTTTTCATTGAAAAAGGTGTCTTCTTCTTTTATTTCTGGTTTGTTGTCTTCAGTTGAATCTTCAATTTTTGAATCGTCAAGTTTTGGAATGCAAGGTTTTTTGTCGAAATTGAGGAATTCTTCCAGATCCATTGATACTTCATTTCCTTCGTCGGAATCCACAGCTGGTTTATCAGTTTTAATATCCATTAATCCATCAAGTGTTGAAAGAAGATCTGCGTAGAGGTCCAAATCAAATGGTTTCTCTTCTGAGTCCTTGTTGGAGCAAAGATCTGTTAAAGGATTCGACTGGAGTTTATCTTCAGGTTTAATTTCTTCAACTAGACGAACTTCCTTAGGTTCAAATAGTTTGTCTGTCTGGTGGTGTTGCTGCTGTTGTGTTGTCTGGATTTGCTGAGACTGGTACTGTGGCTGTTGATAATGTTGCTTAACTTGGTATTGCTGAATATTGGTTGCTTGTTGATTCGGCTGATATGGTTGATACTGCATCCCGTATTGAGGTTCCTGGTTTGGCGGTAAAAACTGCTGACTGGTCGGTACTGCAGGTTTGTTTTGCTGGTGAATCGGTTGTTGTTGGAAGGTCCCCGGGTTCTGAATAAGTTGCAGACCTTTCTGGGATTGTTGTTGATGATGTTGTTGAGGTAGAACAGCTGAAGCAGATGTTATGCTTTCAACTAGTTGTATCTTTGGCTTCGTATGGTTGATATTAGCAGGAATTCGGAACATTTGTTGCTGCGATGGAACTTGATTTGCTGTTGAGGATATCGGAAGATATGCTTGAGGCGAACGAGTTGCTGCTGGCATCTTCACAATTAATTGAGGTTTGAATGTTCTCACTGCTTGATTTGCCACAAAATTGGGTTGGTTGGATTGAACTTGTAACGGATTTGTTACAACTCTGGCCACCATAGGTTGAATCACTGGAAGTGTTTTATAATGTATGACTTCTTGTGTTTTGATCATCTGATGTGATGTATTGTTTTCTGTCTTCGGTTTGTAACTCATCAACTTCTTGGCAATCATATGATCTGTCCGGAGGTTTTTGCTTCCTTCATTTCCATTAGCGATGATCGATGATTTTTTAAATTTCATTCTACGATTTTGAAACCACACCTTGACTTGTTTTTCGTTGAGGCCAAGGCGTGTGGAGATATCGATGCGACGTGCTCGATGAAGATAAATGCAACGGCTGAATTCTCGCTCCAATTCCATGAGTTGGGAGTTTGTGAAGGCGGTTCTTACACGTCGGCCATTACTATATTCCGAGTCGTCATTGTCAATGGTTGATTTTGCTGATGCTGATTGCTCGTTCGATACTAGCGGTGGTGCATTTTTCTGTAAAATGAAGATAAACAAAGATTTTAATAAAATGTACATTTGGAGAAATGTGTGTATTATTTTAACTTACCATTGTGAAATTGGCGTATGCCAGTTGATAATTTGTTGCGTTGGCGTTATACATTTTTTAAGGTCACTGTAGTTTTTTAATAGTCTTATAGACAATTAAGTTGCGAAATTCACTTTTAAATGAATATTTAAATTAAATCGATATTGTGTTCAATTCACAATTAATAATTATTCACTGTGTAAACGAATCGTGTTATTTTCACGCAATATTTAAAATATAAATTAAATAGCAGGACGACGTCTTGCTTGTATGAAGTTCTTGATAGATATGTCGCAAATTGAAACGGTCCCTTGATTTATATAGACTTAAAAATACCTTGTCCTATTTTCAGGATTATCTATTACCGATACATAGGCTTAAGGTGTCATAAACCCAATTGCTGTCCTTTTTTAAAACCAACTCAACCAATCACAGAGATGATAATCCCTCGCAAACAGGTAGGTGGGTAGGTATATCTGATACGATCACCTGTGTGCATCTTTTGGTGTGATCCTTTTTATGAAAATCTACCTACCTATTTTTGAAGAGTCAAATGGATGTTTTCATTATCTGGGAAGGAGGTCTTTATGACTCATGATGAATGAGGATGTGTGTGCGATATTAGAATTTTTATATGAGGATTCTGTTTTGTATTTTATTTTTTATGGCTGCTTGGATTTAGTTTATTTTTTTTTGTTTTTCAGAAAATACCAGTCCTTACGTGTTTTGAAAATGTTTTGCAGGATCTTTTGAGATAAAACGAAATAGAAACATATTTGTAATCTTTATATACCTAAATCCTTAAGATACATAGATACTCATAGGAAGCGGACATTTTGGTAGAAAACATGACCGATTTTTTTTTTGCGAAAATCCGAAAAATACCAAATGTGCGCGTATTAGTATCAGTATCAGTATAAGAAAATTGAAGATGTTTTTTTTTTGATGAAATCTCCCTGGTGATGCATCCAAATAAGACACGTCATAAACCAAATTTGTTTACCATCACCAATAAAAATGGGTAAATATGCTTTGAGTAAACAACGTTATTATTTTCTGTTTTGTCCAATGCATGGTGAATATTTTTATGACGAATGGCATATCTATTCATATTGGATAGACAAAAAACAACGAAAGACATATTTGTAAGGGTTTTTCAATAAGAGCTGTTATTAGAATAGCCCGCTATTTCGGTAGTTGTCACTTTTGAAGCTGAAATTACGCCATTAATAAAAATGGAACGATACAAGCTTCAACTACGCATTGAAATTATTCAAATTCACTTTAAAAAATGCATGACAATGATCTGGAATTTCATCGAAAAATCATCTTGACTGATGAGACCCATTTCCACCTCGGTGGCTACGTCAACAAGCTTAATTGTCGCATCTGGTGCCCGGAAAACCAAAGATTTATTGTTGAAAAGCCTCTCTATCCTCAACGAGTAACTGTTTGGTATGCGGTTTATGGTCCGGCGGGGTCATTGGACCTTCATTTTTCGAAAATGAGGCTGGAGCAACAGCTACGGTGAATGTTATGCGCTATCGAGAGATAATTAATAATTTTGTATGGCCGGAATTGGATGGTATTGATCTGGACAACGTTTACCATCGATATTTTACGGGAAAAGTTTCCGGACCGTGTTATATCTCGAAGAGGGGATCACAATTGGGCACCGAGATCTTGTGATTTAACCCCTTGCGACTTCTTCCTTTGGGGCCACTCGAAAGATAAGGTCTACGCCAACTAGCCCAGCATCGATTCAAGACCTCAAAGATGGAATATTGAGGGCATACAGCAGCCACTTGCGATTTGGTGATGGAAAATTTCATGAAACGGATATTGTTGTGTAAGCGTAGCCGTGGCGGCCATTTGACTGACATTGTTTTCCATTATTATTGGCATACTTTGAAATAAACATCCGATCATTTATCTCAAAAAATGCCATTTTCCTCTGAATATCAAAATAACATCTCTTATTGGAAACCCCTTTAGTTTAGTTTATTTTATCAAACAGATTATTCATTAACTAACATGTTAATCCTTAAGACTACTAGATACAATTTATTTAAAATTAAGAACCACCAAAAATACCTAAAGTTTATAACAATTGTTTTTTGAATACATCCCTATTGCTACAATTGAAAAAATCTACATAGTTACAAACTAAATTAGATTCTCTTAAACATCTTGTAAGAGGCCATTAATATCATTACCATATCATATTTTAAATTAATGTCGAATTCCTTACAACCAAAAAAATTCGAATTTTTCTGAACAAATCGAATATTTTCTAAACAAAATCGATTTTAATGCTGTCAAACAAATCTTGCGTTTTTAGCTAGATTTCACATCCAATCGCACACACACTATCAAGATTTGACATTTCTCATGCATCAAGATGGAATTAAATGTTCTCATTACAATTTTGTGACGGAGTTAAAAAAGAAAACAAATGTTTAAGTGTTCTTAATTGTTTAATATTTCAGTGAAAAAAAGTAAAGATAATTGTGCGTATCTTCAAGAAACAAAAAATCTCATTGAAATAACATACAATTCGCGAGGAAAACACGTTGCTAAATTATTTTTCTTCGTCCCCTAGTGAAATATTCAGAATAGATCCTCGCTGCTGTGTGTGGATTAATTTTGGATTGTAAGTTTTTTACTTGATTACGCGCACAATTGTTTTTGATGTTTTTCAATTATCAGACGAAATATATTTGTTTTTAAATTATCAAAACAACGCTTTACACTTTAATATTTGCTTAGCGCGCACTACTTCTTAGTTTTTGTGCGACAGCAAAATTCCTGTCAAATTGCACTCACACACTCACAAAAAAAATCGATTTTTTTAAAATTCCTTCTACCAAGAATTTTTTTTTAAAATGAAATCGACTTCAAGTGGTTGTAAGATTCGACATAAATTTAAAAATTCTTTCTTAAGCCCAAATTTATTCACATTCTATGTTTGCTTTAAAATTGCAATTAAAAATTGGAAAGTATGAAATTCTGAAAAAAAAATCGATTTTGAATTTAATGAGAAGTTAATAAATTGAGTCTTAATATTACACTTATTTAGGAAATTAACTTTGTCAAAAATCGATTTTATTAAAAGTTTTTTTTTTCAATTTTTTAAATCTTTATTGACCGCAAAAGACTATAAAAAAATAAAGTTAGAATAAATAAAACACAACAAAGAGATTTATAATTTTAATTGTATTCTATTTTAATACGGATGCATTTCGGATGGTATTGACCGACCATCTTCAGGGCGATACGCGTAATAACTAATAACAAGGATAGAATTATGCACAGATAAAAAGAGAAATTACAAAGAGTAATAAGTACATACCTACATATTAAATTACAAAGTCAATTAAATTTTAATCAATATAAAATTTGAATTATAAACAAGAAGAAATCTATATATACAGGGTTTCCCATTAACAATGGTACAAACAAAAACTGGTGAAAGGCCAAGTCATGGCCTATCATAATATGGTAACTTTTCCATACCGAATCATAGCGGTTCTCGAGTAACGCCTACCTTTTGAAAATTGAAAAAAACCTTACCTAGAACCAGTTTTTTGCTCGCCCTGTCCATAATTGATTTGTTTTTTTTTTTACAAATTTTGCATTAAGACATTGACTTATAGTTTCACTAACTTTAGTGAGTAAATTATTTTTCATTGGCATCACCATTTGCCTACAATTCAGTATAGTTAATCTTGAACTTTGCCAAACTTTATTTTTGACCTCAATCTTCTGAAGAGCTCCCTGAACACAATTCGTATGGCTCAATACAGGTTTTATATTTCACAAATTATCTATTTTTCTGTAGTTTTAAAAAAGGTATATAAAACTTGCCAAAGCTATGTTTAAATAGGCAGTCATAACCGTTTGAACCCAAGTTCAAAATCACACAAAAATAAAACATGTTTGTTCAAATATTTCGATAAAATTAGAATATCACTCCAAATATAACTCCGAAAGAGCTGAATTTTATTGGAGAGCTTCATTTTGACGCCTTATGCATTTCTTAAATAAATACTTGTAATTTGGACAAAGACTTTCGATTTTTTTGTGGTGAAAGCAGGAAAATCCATTATTTTTGAAAATTCCTCGAAGAACATCAAGTTTTTTAAGAAGTGTCTTTGGAAAACATTCTGAAAAATATTAGGATACTTTTTTCCGTTAGACCAATAAATTTTGAGACAAATGTGCGCAAATGCAACGGTGTGGATAATACTACATTAAAGTAAAAACACATTTTGTCCCCGTTTTTTTCAAAATCTCTTGCTCCAACGAAAAAAAGGGTTTCATCTTTTTTCGGTAGAATTTTATAAGCTACAAGTTTTCCAAAAACATTTCTTACAAAACCTAATGGTTTTCGAGAAATTTTCAAAAATACTGGATTTGTCTGCTTTCCCCACAGAAAATCTAAAGTCCTTGTCCAAATTTAATGTATTTATTTAAGAATTGCATAAGACATCAAAATGAAACTCTCCACTAAAATTCAGCTCTTTCGGAGTTATATTTGGAGTGAAATTCAAAATGGTGATGCAAATGAAAAATAATTTACTCAGGTAAGTTAGTGTAAGAATTAGTCAATGTTTTAATGCAAAAATTGTAAAAAACAAAAATAAATTATGGACCAGGGTGAGCAAAAAACTGGTTCAAGGTAAGGTTTTTTTCCAATTTCAAAAAATAGCCGGTACTCGACCGCTATGACTCGGTATGGAAAAGTTACCAAATTCTGATAGGTCATGACCTGGGCCCCATTTCATAAGCATTGACAAGTGACAATTCTACAATTTTGTCGCTTTTATCTGATAGGTTCTCATTGCATAACGTATTGACAGGTGACATAAATGTCAGTTCAAACAATCAAAATTTTGTCACTGTCATACTAAGACAAATTTGTCGTGACCATTTTGAAATTTTCATATTTTGACAAATTTTGTAAAATTTTAGATCACTTTACTAACGTTAAATTCAATTTTTTTTATCAATCATTACCAAAATTAAGATTTTTGAAATTTGGATGTTCAAAAATGTTCAAACGGTGATGTATAGATGTTATATTTTCCGAAGGCCAGCGGATTTCTTCTCTCATTAGGTTATCTACCGTCAGATTGCAAATTCTTTGGACGCAACGCTGAATTAAAATTTTTGAAACACCCTGTCCATCACCAACTCCATGGTACTGAGCTCCACTTCCAAGCCAGTGCAACGCACATAAAACTTGGGACTTAGCATCAAGGGCATGATTTCTTTTTTAGGGTTGCTTGAGGTGGCGACCGATTTTTAACAAAATATATTCCGCTGTACTTTTGCAAACGCGAAATTTTTCATTAAATTGCAAATCACAAAATCAAAAGCAAAATCATTTTCTTTCTTTAAATATTTGAGGACGGCGCGGCGTACCTCCCGAAATTGCACATCAAATTCATTATCACTTTCACTTGAAAACATAATATTAGACATTTTTTACCAAAATTGTCATTTAACTACCGAGACTCAATCACATGTCACATATTTGCAATTACATACTGACAAAATTGTAATTTGACCTTTTTTATCTGTTTTATTAAAAAATTTGTCACTACAAATTTGTCGGAAAATTTGTGACAATTTTCAAAAAATCCCTGACAATTTTTTTATGATCCGAAATCTTGACAATTGTTGCAAATTCCCCGAAAATTCTATAAAATTGTCAATTTTGTTATGCGACAGAATTTAGACAATTGTCAAGTTGTCATTTACAAATTGTCACCTGTCAATGTTTATGAAATAGGGCCCTGGCCTTTCTCCAGTTTCAGTTTGGACCATTGTTAATGGGACAGTGTGTATATCATCTATGTTCATTAAATTATTATTTATCATGGAGTGGAATGGAGCAGTTTTATGTTCATAAGAGCAATAAGAATCAAATGTTATGTACCTACAAATTGGTCGTTGTTAATTTCATATGTATGTCAAATTTAATTTTTTGGCCAAATCGTTTGATTTTTATATCAAGCAAAATAATAGATAATAATAGAGATAGAAAGATAGATATTTTTATTATTTCACAATTTTGTTTGTGTGCATTTTTTTTACATAGTAATGAAATAAAGACAATGGGGCATATTCATAGTCGCAGATAGACCCAGGTTTGGCAAAACTACAGTTTAAGACAATTTTGCTTCAATGAATACAGGCCGATTTTAATTCAAATTGTTGGTTTTATATTCTTATAAGATAATTAACTTGGTATACTACACAAATGGCTTCAAATATTTTGAAATGATAAACTTAATAAAATAGAATCAACGTCCGAAAATTCAACTAAACCTATGTTTAACTTAGACCCAGCATTGCCGTCTGCCTGGCTGACTCCTTTTGAGGTCATCAAATAAAAGTAAATAAGATATATTCATTGATAAGTTTAGAAAAGCATGATAATTTTAATAGATACATATACTTCAATCATTGAAATTCATTTAAAATTCGTAATCTATAGTTTTTGACTGCTTTGAGGTATACTAGTTTCCCAGTCGGAACCATTTAAAATAATTTGTACTTGTTCCATGGTTAATGAAATACTACCAAAGTGCGAAAGTCTGAATTCCTTACAAATTGGACAAACAGCTAGAAAATGGAAGCAGTCCTCTTTCGCTTTAAGGTTACAAACTGTGCAAAGGTTAGTGCTAGCCTTCATAAATCGTGTACCATTTAAATTGAGCAAATCGCCCCTTGCTCTACAAATTAAAGAAATCGCTTTTTCACTAAAATCATCTCTAAAGTAGTTGTGTCTTGAAAGCTTGTAGGTAGTTAAGTTGTGGATAAATTAATCTGTTGAAAGACAATGTTGCTTGTTGGGTACTGTCGTTGCGTTGGGAAGTATCTAACGCCTCTATTAAATAATAAAACTGTTTTTTTTTTTTTTTTCAAAGTATAAAGATGTCTGCATATTGTATGTTTAATTCAACCTCGTTATTTTCGGCTTAAATAGTCCAATCCGCAACCCAGTTCGCCGAAGGGCCGAAGCGTGTTCATACACAAGAATTAAATGGCAAAAAATTGTTATTGATTTTGCAAGTCCTCCTATAGTCCAGGCAAATTAGATTTTGGCATGGATGTAACATAAAGTATCTTAGATTTTGGTGCTATTCGCTCAGAAATAATATAAACAAAGAGAATATGAGATTGCTCCCGCTAAAAATCTGTGCTATTTGCAGGAAAAATCAAAACACGCATGAATGTGCATTATTCACTCCCTGTTTTTTATTATTTTCCTATATAACTTTGGAAGTAAGCATTTTTGGAAAAAAACATCGAGACAAAATTTGTTTGTAATAAAATTCTCCACAAGATGACATTTTTATAAAACTTTCAGGTGTTATATTTTTGTTCCTATACAGCGTTGAAATCAGAAAATGCTGTAAAAAAACAGAGAAGTTTTGAAGCGCTAAACTGACAGATAAAGAATGGTCCAATTCTACTATAAATATGGACTCAAGTACTCTAGGGAATTACAAAATGAAATATTGAAACCCGATTGAAATCGGTCTGTAAGGTTCGGCATGAGAGATAATGTTAAAAAATGCACCGCGAAATTTTTGCGTCAATGCAGTGGTCGAAGATAGACATTTAAGTTGGTGCTAATTTTTGTACACATACTTAGAACCCTAAACTATCGTAAAGTATCGTTACGATATTTTTTTATTTTTTAGTGACTTTGCAAGCGACTTTAAAAGAACAAAATTCGTATGAAAAAATGCTTTTTTAAATAAAATAAAATAATTATTTTAATAAAAAAAACATTTTTCATACGATTTTTGTTCCTTCAAAATCGCTTTCAAAGTCACTAAAAAAATAAAAAAATATTTTAACGATACTTTACGATAGTTTAGGGTTCTAAGTATGTATACAAAAATTAGCACCAGCTTAAAATAAATAAATAAATCGGGTGGCACAAACCGAAACATGCGAAAATGTTCACATTCACCTTACATGCTAAGTACACGACATGGGTAATCTGTCCCAAAAGTTGCATGTTTGCATGCAACAAGAATTTCTGCATGTACTGTTGCCGCATGTACATGCGAGCAAAACACATGCCGAGTACATGGCATGCAGCAAACTTCGCATACACCACATGCGGATGAGTACAAATGTCGCATGAGCATGCAACTTGCGAGTACACTGCATGTGAGGAAACCACATAAATTGACGCACTAGACTTGACACATGAAGAACCAGGGCCTAGTGACTAACAACTCGCAACCATTCCTGTGTGCGCCTTTCGACAGGTATGGAAGGGACCTACAATTTTATGCCGAATCCGAACGGCTAGACGAGAAGCACTTATTCGTGACAAGTGATACTCTTGGAGGATTTGTCAATTCCTCGCAAGAGGCAGTAGCCCTGAAAAAAAACTTTTTTAGTTTTTTAGGTGGACGAGGCTGGGAAGCGATCCCAGACCTCCAGCGTTACAGTCGAACGCACTAACCATGACGCTGCGGGCTACTGCATGAACATGCGAGCAAAACACATGCCGAGTACACGGCATGCAGCAAACTTCGCATACACCACATGCGGATGAGTACAAATGTCGCATGAGCATGCGACTTGCGAGTACACTGCATGTGAGGAAACCACATTAATTGACGCACTAGACTTGACACATTCTTTCTTTTTTGTATTACTGAATACTGAGTTAAACTTATTTAATTTGATTAAAAAAATAATAAAAATGTCAAAAAGAAAGTGGTCTGCGATTGTTTTTTTTATCAGCTCATACGTTGGAACACCATGAAGCCGATTGTGAAGATCAGGATCATTCGCAAACAATCAAAACAAAGAAACGTAGAACTTGGACAAAGGACTGGGTGCGCCGACGGGAAACAGATGGATTTTGCGTCAAATTATTGCTGGAACTGCGTGCCGAGGAACCTGCACTATACAAAGATTCAATTTGATCATTTGCTGAGATTGGTAAGGCCGTTTATCGAAAAATCGAATACAAATATGAGATCGAGCATTCCTGCCTCGCATCGACTAGTTCTGACGCTGCGTTACCTGGCCACTGGCGACAATTTCAGGTCATTGCAGTACCTCTTTCGGATTCCGCAGACGACCATTTCGCGAATCATACCGGAAGTTCTGGACGCTATATACAAAGCACTGGTCAATGATTTTGTAAAGGTGAGTGTTTAGTGATATTGCTCATTAACTATTAAAGTATCATCATGTTTTTCACTTTTTGTAAGCTGCCAAAAACCGAAAGGGAATGGGAGGTTGTGGCGCAGAGATTCAATGAGGAATGGTAATTTCCAAATTGAATTGAATGAGAGCACGTGGTGATGGTGGCACCTCCGAATTCAGGAACCGTTTTTATAATTATAAAGGTATGCCCTGAGTCATTTTCGATCATTCTCCTTTAAACTAATTATTCTTATATTTTGTAGGCACCCACAGCATCATTTTAATGGGAGTCGCTGACGCGGAATATAAATTAATTTATATCGACATCGGTAGACATGGAAAATTTTCAGATGGTGGTGTGTTTAATCGATGCACCTTCGGTCAAGCTTTGGTCACCAACATGCTGTCTTTGCCATCTCCGAAACCACTGCCTGACCGAGAAATCCCGGTTCCGTATGTGCTAGTTGCGGACGACGCCTTTGCAATGCGGACAAATTTAATGAAACCTTATGGTCAACGCGGTTTAACGATGTTGCAGCGTGTGTTCAACTACCGCTTAAGCCGTGCACGTCGCATAATCGAAAATGTTTTTGCAATAATGTCAGCACGCTTTCGAGTGCTGCGAAAACCAATTCATTTAGATGCCGAAAAAAACTAAAAAAGTAACGCTCGCCTGTTGCGTACTTCACAACTTTTTAATAACGACAAACAAAACGAAATACGCGCCAATTACTTCGACCGTTACGATGAGGAAGGGAATTTAACTCTTGGGGATTGGCGTGTAAATGACACAACATTGCTTCCTCTCCAAGTAGTGCGAGATAAGCTCGAAAACTTAAAAGAAATTCAAAAAGAATTTGGGGTGTACTTCGTTGACGAAGGTGATATAGACTGGCAATACCAACGCCTTTAAAATCTAATTTAAAAAAAAAAATTTTATGTTCGCTCTTACGATGATTCAAAAAATAAACATAAAATAAACCTTAATAAACATTGACTTTTAAACTTTTCAATAACTTTTCTTCAATAGTCAAGTTTTTTTTTTCTCCTAGTACCTAAAAAAAAAAAAGATTTCTAACGTTTATACTTTGATAAAATCCAGGCTGTCGGTATTCTCGTTGTTACTGCACTTTATTTTATTTTTCATTAAATCTAGTAGAATATACAATTATATAACTGTACAACCACCTAATCAGCCCTATCACGAATTCCAGCGTAATCGGAAACTTCTTACGAGTCCCTAAAAAACGTATGACAGAATCCATCGTATTGAAAATCCCACACAAATTGCAACTACGAATGGATTTGGTGTTCCTTTTTTCGGGATTCGTAAAATATTTCCGATTACGATGGAATTTGTCTTAGGGCTGAATATGTTTTAATTTCTTTTATCGCTCAAGATCTCGCTCTTTCGTTTGTCGCCGCCGGTCTTTCACTGCATGATCGAGCCCTAGGCGTATACCTACCTTTTGATTTTTCAAAGCATATGTACATACATACATACATTATATACTCACCATATTGTTTTCAATTATTTGTAGAGACAAAAACTTAAAACATAAAGCCATAGGTTAAAAAACTTAATATTATGTAGCCAAGAATGTGGAGTGAGTTTGAGCATTCATTGTTTTATTTAAATATTATATATATACATATATGTACCTACTATGGACGGAAATGAAAAGGTTATTATGAAAAAGCTATGGTTCCTCTAATTGAACACGGTCCGAAGCATCACCCAAAGGGTCAAAGTCAATGACCTCATCGGCATCGTCGGTTGACTTTCCATCGATTAATGTTGAGCAGAATGGCAGTTGCTTAGAGAATTCACTTGGATTGGGTCCAACCGGTGGTTCATTTACCGCAAGATTAGCCAAGTCCCATAAAGCTTGACTTAATGTCCGACGCAAATTCGAACAAAAGGTGTTCACAGAAGGCCGAGTTCCTGTCCTTTGCTTGCAACGCGTCAACTGCAGTCTTCAGAAGCGCAGTGGTCTCTTGTGCACAAGAACTAATGGATAGAGCACGTGACAAATTGGCACTTGACGTCCCTTCACGTTTTTTGCGCTTGCCAACTATAGTTCCGGCAGCAGGTGAAGGTTCCACCCAACGGCGTATACAGGGGGGGGGGGTCACGGGGTCATGTCCCCCCCCGAGAACTCAAGATTATTTTGTTGATCTGAAACAATTATTTAGTAACCACATAGAAAAAAAAATGAAAGTTGGTTACTTAGAAAGCTAGTAGGATTTTTGATTGTTAATTTAGAATTCAATAGAGAATTTGAATGTTGGTAACTTCAATTCAATAAGAAATCTAACACAACAACAAACTTCTCATATGATAATACATTCAAATCTTAAAATATATGCATAGGCTAGTTTCCGTTTTGAGATGACAGCCAAAACCTGTTAAACCAAACAGAAATCAAAGTGCGGAGTTGTTACCAAATTTTCACTCAGTAAAGTAAAAACTAATAGGATTTTCAAAAAAAGAACATTTTTTTTTCTGAAAATAAAATCTTTAAACACATTATAGATCACATACAGAAATTGTTTTGTTTGATTTCTGTATGACAAATTATTTTTAAAAACAAAAAAGTGATAACTTTCGATTTATAGTTATTCTAACCAAAAAATATTTATGTTAACGATAAAAGACATAAATATATAAAACTATGATGAAAACCTATTACGAAAGGATTTTGTTTGCTCTTATTCAATATTTACGATCGAAAAATATTGTTATTGATTTGGATGTGGATTACTTTTACAAAGTAACCTATGAATCCCATAATGCAAAAGCCAATAGCTATGGTAAAGGAGATTTTTTGGAACTCCTTGCGGTGAACCGTTTGACCAGTCGGATGGAATTATTGACGAAAAGCGACTAGGCTCGTAGAATTTAACAATTTTGTCCATTATTTTTATCAGAAAGGCTTACTGGTAAGAAGGATTAGGTATATTTGATGTACATATTTATTTTGGAAGGTGCCTTTCACTTTTCCATCGGTGGCAGTCTTAGTGACATACATTTTTTCCAAATCAGAGGCATATCGAAATCACTCGTGAACTTTGTTCACACTATTCTTGAAACGCAACGAAAAAGAATCTTTGTATTCAATTATAATACGAATATGTAATGTATTTTCATCAGCGGGAGATAAATTGGCTAGGAGCATACACCAGCTCATCTGCAAAATTTGGTCGCAGGAAAGTATGCCCGATGAATGGAACCTCGGTATATTGTGCCCCATCCATAAAAAGGGAGATGTTCTGAAATGTACCAACTACAGAGGAATTAGTCTCCTAAACGTCTCTTATAAAATCTTGTCGGCCATCCTGTGTGACCGCTTAAAACCTTTTTTCAACGATCTGATCGGCCCCTATCAGTGCGGTTTTAGGCCAGGCAAGTCAACCGTCGATCAAATGTTCACACTCCGACAGATTTTAGAAAAATCCCGGGAATTCCAGATCGATACACACCACCTGCATCAAGGGACGAATTATACAAAACCATGTCCAGTCTCGGCATCCCTGCCAAACTCGTCCGCCTGTGCAGGATGACGATGGAGAAATCTTGCTGCTCCCTCAAAATTGGTAAGAAGACCACCGATTCCTTTGATGTTCAGAAAGGATTGAGGCAATGCGACGCGTTATCATGCAACCTATTCAACATCGTTCTTGAAGCCATTGTACGCAACGCACATATCAACACCAGCGGTACAATCTATCAAAAGTTCGTTCAATTGCTTGCATATGCGAATGACATAGACATTGTCGGCAGAACGAAGCGAGCTGTGGCAGGGGCATTTGTGAGCATTGAATCGGAGGCGGCTAGAATGGGATTGGCGGTTAATGAGGACAAGGCGAAGTATATGCTGTCATCGATAGAGGAATCTCAACATCGTCAACTCGGGCAAAATATCACGATGGACAGATATAACTTCGAAGTTGTCAAGGACTTTGTCTACCTGGGCTCCACTATTACATCGCAGAATGACATCAGTGCAGAGATCAAGCGAAGAATTACTCTTGCCAACCGCTGTTTCTTCGGTCTAAGAAGGCATTCAAGTAGTAAGGCCCTCTCTCAGACAACCAAGGAGACTTTATACAAAACCCTAATCATCCCGGTCCTGCTTTATGGGTCAGAAGCATGGACACTGAAAGATTCGGATAAAAATCTGCTAGGGTGCTTTGAGAGGAAGATTCTTCGTGTGATTTTCGGTCCGGTGTGTATCGAAGGAGTATGGGGGAGAAGATTCAACGACGAGCTATACGGGCTATACAGCGACGTTGACCTGGTCAAAAAGCTGAAAATACAGCGGCTGAGATGGCTGGGGCACGTGGAGCGTATGGACAGCAACGCACCTGCCCGACGAGTCTTCGAATCCAACCCCGATAGGGTACGCAGCAGAGGAAGAACCCGTAATAGGTGGTGCAATCAAGTGAATGACGACTTCAAAGCACTCGGTGTGCGCAACTGGAAGCGGCTAGCTAGGGCAGAGCTGGCTGGAGGGGCTTGTTAGTTGAGGCCGAAGCCCATACTGGGCTGTGAGCGCCATCAAAAGTAAAGTAAGTAAGTAATGTATTTTAGTTTTTCCACTATTGTAAAAAGAGCAATTTGCACAAGTGGTCATTTTTGAAAATCAGAGCTATTGTTTTCATTTTCAGTAGTGAATATTTATATCTATTTACTAAAATTAAGAAACAGAAAACAGTGCACAGTACCTATGATATTTTACTAATTTTTCCTGCAACTTCAATTCGCTGAAATAAAAACTTTGATAGGATTAAAATAAATTCTGAATAAAATTCAAAACAAATGATCAAGCGAATCCAAAAAATTTTTTTCCTCAGTATTTTCACAGCTAGCTTAACTGATTGTCTTTGGTCAGGCAACTGGAGATTGCTGTATGCTGTTGCTGAGGCCCTCCGAAATAAAAAATGTAACAGTCAGGAATAAAAACGAATAGCGTGTTCACTGGTCCAGCTAATGAAGGTTCTTTCGACTCAGTTGTTTATTTTAATTTTCTTTGGAACCGAAAATGAGGTAATTTTGCAAATACCAAAAAAGTGTTTTCGTCTTAAATTTGTTAATTTTTTTGTAAAGGTAGGTAGCTCATTTAATTTTGAATAGGCTTTGGCAGTTCGAAATATATATTTTCAACGAAATTGCCTAAATTGGCTTAGTGAAAATGTAGTTTTCGATGACTTTGGCGCATAAATCAGGCTGAATTTGACCGATGGCATCGATTATGTTGTCTTTGAGGGTCGAGGGGGTTTGCAACTTATTCGTATAGACTGCGACTTAAAAAAGCCCCACAAGAAAAAGTCCAAAGGGGTCAAATCACACGATCTTGGTGGCCAATTCACGTTGCCTCGGCGCGTGATAACCACACCATGAAACCGCTCGTGCAGAATATGGATTGTGTATTAGGCTGTGTGGCACGTAGCGTCATCCTGTTGAAACCATATATCTTCAGTGTCCTTATCATCCAATTTAGGCCACAAGAAGTTGGTGATCATCGACCTTTAGCGATCGCCGTTGACGGTGATGGCCTGGCCAGCGTCATTTTCGAAGAAATACGGACCGATGACGCCTCCAGACATCCAACCCAAAATCCACACGAAACATTTACTTTATTTGGATGCATTGGCACCTCGTAAATCTCGCGTTGATTAGTGTCGTCCCAAGTCCGGCAATTTTGCTTACTCACGTACCCATTCATCCAAAGACGGGCCTCATCGCTAAAGATGATTTTTCGACCAAAATTGGGATAAACTTCTAACTGCTCTAAAACATCATTTGCACGTGTTGCTCGACGCTGTAACTCACCATGATGATTTGTCTGTAGTGAATGATTAAAAGACGATATTTTGACCGAAAGTAAAAGAAACAATATGGCCGCCACGAGCTGCCAAAATCAATCCGTCCCTATTGGAAAACCCTTTAGTATAGTTAATTATGATTTTTTCGCTTTTATTTTATATAGCTACGCACAGTAAAATATAAAAAAAAAAAAAATATAAGGCACTTGACTTTTAACAAATATTAGTTTGTGTTATTTTTTTTTTGCATGACCCCCCCCAAGAACTAAAGCTGTATACGCCTCTGGTTCCACCAGCTCCGGAAAATCATCCAAAACGGATTTATCTGTAAGGGCATTTGGCTGCAAAATAAAAACCGAATTAGACCAATTGAAGCGACGCGGCTTACAGAACATATATTTCAAAACGAATTACCAATTCCAATGTTGACGTGGAGGTAGTTGACTGACGAACGTTGCTGGCCTCCAAAAACATCAATTATTTAAAATGCCGCCATACCACAACGTTAGCATCAATTGCACCTTGACCCGACTTCGTTTTTCGGAGTTTATTTGTATTCATCTTGAAGGATACGCGGAGGGACGACCACTTGGTCTTGGCTTCGTCTACATCGACGCCGCTAATAGCAAGCTCATCAACTACGGCACTCCAACCGTCTAACCGGGACAACTTATATGCGACTGAGCCGGCATACAGCGCTCGTTGTTTTTCAACAATGGCAATTAGTCGCACAATTTTATCGTCTTGTCATTTGTGATGAATTTTTCGTTTTGCGTTCGACTTCCTGATACGGCTTGGTTTTTTCGGCTGTCCACTTGGTGGCACGAAATCCACATTATTCCCGTTGATATTGTCTCTATTCTCCGAATCATAAGCAATAAATCCCCCAAATATTCCTCATCCATAACGTTGCGTGATGCCTTATCAGTTTTAATGAGTGAAATAAACTAAAAAAATAAATTATAATGAAATACAAAACCATAAGAAATAATAATAAAAACGAACGTTACAAATTATCCACATCGGAGCTTGGGCTGATCTGTTGTGTTTGATTCTTTTTGTTCGATTTGTTCGCTTTGCCTACTAGGTTTATTTTTGTTTTGTTTTGTTTACAAGCTATACAAGGGGTTGAAGCTAGTTTCGACATCGCAATGTGAACGTAATGTTTCTCTTTCTAATGAAAAAATTAATTATATCGCATGTATAAAGATAGCAAAATATGCGTCAGCAGGAATTCATGCTGGCGCATATTTTGGGACTTCTATCATTTGCATGCAACAATCAAGAAAATGTCCCATTTGGTCACAGTCAACATGCGCCGAGCGAGTACACGACATGTGACAACATTCAGCCTGAATGTGCATGTTCACCACATGCAGCCGTCACAAAACTGCCGAGTACACAGCATGCGACATTTGGGACGCATATCTGACGTCAAAATGACGTCACGGCGCATGCAAATGCGACATTTTACGTGTCGTGTACTCGTAGCTTTACCCTTACATTTTCGTTTTCCTTATAGTGAAAATGGTAGCAAAATATGCGTCAGCAGGAATTCATGCTGGCGCATATTTTGGGACTTTTTTCATTTGCATGCAACAATCAAGAAAATGTCCCATTTGGTCACAGTCAACATGCGCCGAGCGAGTACACGACATGTGACAACATTCAGCCTGAATGTGCATGTTCACCACATGCAGCCGTCACAAAACTGCCGAGTACACAGCATGCGACATTTGGGACGCATATCTGACGTCAAAATGACGTCACGGCGCATGCAAATGCGACATTTTACGTGTCGTGTACTCGTAGCTTTACCCTTACATTTTCGTTTTCCTTATAGTGAAAATGGTTTGAAAATATGAAGGATCTATAGAGAGGCAGTTCTGGACTGAGGACGTATTATCAAAAGCCATAAATGCATCCAAAAGGTTCAATGTTCGGTGTTTAAGTTTTTTTTATGTTTATTTTACTTTTATAAGTTGAAGTTGTTTTAAATGAATTGTTGATTTTATTTTTTTGTTGAGTATTGTTTGTGTTTATTTTACTTTGAACTTTGATTTGTTTTAAATAAAGTTTAAATTAAATTTGAAATGGTTTTTGGATAACTTGCCTGGTTGGTTTTCTTGCATGGGTAACATTGCATACTAGTATGTCATTTTACCCGGGCAATTTTGATCGTTGGAATTTGGAGGCATTTTGAAAGTTAAATACTTTAAATAGTTTTTGGAACTTTTTATACTCGTAAGGCAGACAAATGTAAACGTTATTGATTAAACTTTGCAAAGAATATAACATTTCAGTTTGAATGTCAATTCCGAGATATGGGACATTTTCCTTAGGGGGGCCGTTTTAGGCCACCTTCCCCTACATGTTATATATCTTTCCAGTTTTGGTCTCTTTAGAATCAACGTTGAAAATCACCATAAAAACATGTGTCATATGATTAGATTGTATTACAAAAAAATTTTTCAGCTTCACAACATTGCCGCCTCCCTCCCCTCTCCACCTCTTAAAATGCGTCTATACGAAAAGTCAATTTAGGGATTTTGGGGGACTTTGGATATGTTGTTGAGGATAAAATTCTGCGTCGATACCAGCAATAAAATTTCATGAATTAATTTGTCCCCGGTCGCCCAAATGAAATTTCCTATCTTTCCTAGACTAAAAATCATAAAAATCCAATCTTGAAAACGAAAACAAAACGTACGAATAAATTGTACATTTTATGTCATTACTCAAGTTGATTGATGTTGATTTTCACGAAAACTTGTATTGTTCTATTTAATCATCTTTCAGGAATAATATGTTTATTATATAGACCTACATTGGCACGTGCTGTGTGTATATTGTATAAAGGTAGGTATAAGTACCTAGTTAAAAATCTTATAGAACTATGCGTAAATTTCAATCGTATTCAAAGAATGAGCAATTAAGACATGAACAATAAAACAAAAAAATATACAGTGCAAAGTAAGTAGTTTGTAGATTTTTACCTGAAAATCAAATAAGAAAACTTAGTATCTTCCACAAATTTTAATGTTACAAATGTTACCGTTAAAATCCGGAATTCAGTTAATGCTGGCATTAACTAGTTTAATGTCAGCATTAACTGGTTCTATCAGTTAATGTCGGGAATTTTCTGTAAATAGCAAGATTCTGGACTTTAACTAGTTAATGTCGACATTGACGTATGCTGACTAGTTAATGTTGACATTAACGTATGTAAATGTATGGTATGGCTCTCCCGTTAAAGTGCGGAATTAAGAGAGCCTGGCAGTTTCGTCAGTTTTTCGTGACTTATTTCATTTACCGTGAAAGACCATCGTGTTTCGACCTTTGTGCTTGAGTTTATATCAGCTTTAATAAAACATTCGAGTTCATTTTAAAGAAAATAAAAAGCTTTATTTTATTTTTTATTATCTAAGATAACCCGCGCAGAAAAACAATACAGTTTTCGACAAGGCACTAGAGGGTTTTACATAGATTCTTGCAAGGCTTAAGCAAGATTTAGCGAAGGCTAGAACACAGACCTTGGCGATTATGAACCCTTTTGCCTCGTCAGAACAGCATACATGCGTTAATGTCAACTTTCACTAGCCAGCATACGATAGTGTCGACATTAACTAGTTAAAGTGCGGAATCCTGTAATTTTACAAAAAAATCCCGACATTAACTGATCGAACCAGTTAATGCTGACATTAGTTGATCGAACCAGTTAATGCTGCGACATTAACTAGTTAATGTCAGCATTAACGGATTCCAGACTTAAACGGTAACAGATATACATAAATTTGCCTATGTTTACAAAGAAAATTTTAACAAATGGGTTTTTATAATTTAATTCTAATATTATCATATGTATACACAGGTACAATAACACCAATTTTTTTTATTTACTTTCGCGGTTATAAATAAATAAATAATTTGGGTGGCGCAACGGCTCGTGAAGAAACAGGGTCTAGTGTCAAACAACTCCCAACCATTCATGTGTGCGTGTGTCGACAGGAATGGATGGGACCTACAATTTTATGCCGAATTCGAACGGATAGACGAGAAGCACTTATTCATGACAAGTGATACTCTTGGAGGATTTGTCAATTCCTCGCAAGAGGCAGTAGCCCTGAAAAAAAAACTTTTTAATTTTAAGGTGGACAAGGCTGGGAATGTGAATCAGACCTCCAGTGTGACAGTCTAACGCACTAACCATTACGCTACGGGCTGCTTTCACTTCCGCGGGTAATTGAATGAAAAGTGGATCAAATTCAATTAAAAAGTACAAGTGACCTCAACTCCAGAAATAATTGTGTTTTGCCCAGGTATAACAGTGGGCTCTTGAGGTCATTTGAACTTTTTAATTGAATTGTATTCATTCACTCCACTTAAAACAAAAGTAATTACAATATTTAAATATTAAAATTTCTTCATCTTCTTATTATGAAAAGTGGATCTTCAAATAGTTCCAAGTCGCGCATATTTTTGTAAATATGGTTAATTGAATCCCGATTAATCGATAACTCGCTCTGTTTATCAGAAAACGCTATACCTTCAAAACAAAGTTTAAAAAAATGTCAAAATTAACTAAAAAAAAGTATTGGTATATATTTTTTTTTTTTTTTGAATTCAAACAACAGAATATGCATGCTTAGCCACACCACGGAATAAATTCACCAAACTAATATAGGTACCTATACACATCGCTCATTAAAAAGAACAACGTCATAACTCAAAAAACGTCAAACTTCAGAAATCGCAATTTAAACTTTGCATAGCTGTATTTCATAATCATCTTCATTTACATCTCCTTTTTTCTTTTTTCTTGGTAGATCTATTATTAGCCGTGTTTTTTGAGATAGTGATTAGCCAAAAGTTTTATCGCAAAATTCGACACTTTTAAAATATTTATTGGACTATTTTCACTTCAAAGGTCCCTGCGTAAATGAAAAAAATGTAGTATTTCCTAAAAAAAAAATTTCAAAGTGACAGTGTATATAAATACAAATGATGCTATAGCCTTTAATTTTTCAATTCTAGAAATGACGTTTTCCAAAAAAATAGTTTATAGCAAATGAGTTTGAACTGTATCATTAAGTCAAAATTGCTGTTTTCTGAGTTATGACGTTGTTCTTTTTAATGAGCGACATGTCCTAGACATTAATATGGCTGATTTATTTTTGGGCGAAGGATATCTAGATTTCATAAAATGATCAAAATACCTAAGAAAATTGATCTGGTCTTAACATGTAAGAAGTAAGATTGATTGATCCTTATACAACAAAACCGTAGATACACCTTTCTTTATTTTTAGTTTCATTTCTAAAGAATTGCAAAACTGGTGAAAATTTATGTTCCCGAAAAAAATTTTAAAAAAATCCACAACATTTATTTTCTGAAACATCTTGCTCTTTTACTAAGAATTTCGTAAGCAAATCTTGCCAAATCAGTCCAAATACTTGCGGATTTTACAACTTCATAATATCAATTCACAGAATTTTAGGAAAAACCCAAAGAAATGGACTGCACGTGCCATAAAAGATTAAACTCAACAATAAACTGCTAAAACTAAAAGTTTAAGTAGATCTTCATGGATACCTACTGGACCTAGTTATGTTTATAAAAACGTAATATTGAACAGTTACTTAGCTGCACATCTGTGCGAAACAGGTAGGTAGTCAAATCAATCGAAATGGAAAGTTTTGCAAGGATAACTCTTCTTCTTTTCCATAAATTTATTATTAGGTATCGTGACGGTTTTTTTCCTTTGTTTATGACCAGGAACAGAGAAAAACAATACTCATACATGTTATTTAGCTACCTAACAACTATTTATGTTGATATTTTATTCCCGGGGTTTTTGTTGGAACATCCTCTGTTCGACAATATTCAAGGCAGAGTTTTGTTAAATCCATTTATGGCACTTAGATACTTATAATCCGTGCTCTTATGAAAAACCTAAAAATGGAGAATTTTTGTTGCCGTAGCAGCATTTTATTCTATGTTCATTATTTGTGACAAACTGTTTGTTTGGTCAGAAATAAAACAATAGAAAGTATCATCTATATCCGGTCCAAAGAGAGCTCATTTATTCTCCTAAGCCGTATGCTACTTATTAATGATTTCTATTTCCGGTGGCTCTTATAATATTTCCTTATAATAATATTAGTTTGACAGCGGATATACTCTAGATGTTGTATAACTTCCTGAAATTATAGTTTTTAAAATGCAAATTTAAATGTGAAATACTTATCCGGATATCGCGCATGTCTAGACTTGAATTTCAATTCAGGTCAAGGGAAACAGATATAATGTAGATTAAAGAATCAGATTTAGAGAAATCAGAGAAGAAGTTCGTCATATAAGGCCATAAGAAGTAAAGCAATTCTTCTGATTAATTAACTTGTTCTTTTTGTTTTTATCCTTCTAAAATTTTGTATTGTATAATTTTGAAAAGCTGATTTATTTTGAAAATTATTATTATTGGGTATAAAAATACGGTTTTTTCTTGAAATTGCGTAAAATTAGGTAACTTTGAAATTCTAGTAGTAAGGCTGAAAAGTGACTACACTTCCAGTGTTGAACATTTCACGTTTCTTAGATTTTGAACATCAAATTTCGATTTTTTAAATTCTCAAGAGTGAAATTAGATTTTCATAAAGTAATTTTTAAAAACTGTCTTCATTATAAAATTCAAATTGAACTCTTGAGAATTTAAAAAATCAAAATTTAATTTTAATTAAATAATTTAATAATTAATAAATAATTAAATAATTTAGGTAAAAAATTCCAACTTGAAGTTCATTTTTAAAAATTCACGCAAAAATGTTCAAACATTAGATAGCTACTGAGTAAATGATAATTTTGTTTTATTTATTTTTTAATTTCTATGAACATTTTCAGATAATAACCTACATTATTCTTATACATTTAAAAATTAGACGAATTTTATTGTACATAAAAGTCAAATTATATAATAAAAATAATATTTCATTCTCTTCGCACATTACAACAAAATCCAAAATATTCTCCTTTCTAACTTAAATGTTGTAAGTGTTGTTCTGGTTTGTTTATTATTCGCTTGACCTTAATTCTTATTGCTAAGTCCATGCTCAATTTCTGACAGTTATACAATAACTGCTCCGACAGAGAAATACTTCAGTGGTGATTGATTTTTAAAAAATCGAAAATTTGTGTCTTTTGAATTTAAGGAGCCAAAAATCGAGTAGACTTTTTATTTTGAATCAAACACATTTAATTGTTTTAGTACGATTTTTTTTATCACTGCAATAATTTTTAACTGCATGTTATATTTTATTTTTAATCATTTATCTCATTTGTAAGAATTCTATCCATACAACTCAAGTTGTAGGCAAATCGACCTTTTTCAATGTTTTCTTACACAAAATTACGTTTTCGAACGACTCAGGATTTATTTTTTTAATTTAATTAAAAGGACGTTTTATTCCTGCATGATATTAAGAATTCCTTTTATATAATTATTTAAAATAATTCCTATTTCATTTTTTACTGAAAATAGATTTTACTGGGAAAAGTTTGGTTATAACTTTTTCGGTTAGACTTTCAGTTTTACCACACATTTGGCTTATTTGCAGAGGAGGGTTGTATCAATGATCGCTTTTTATTTGTTTTTCTTTTTTTAATCGTGCAAATTTTCATTAATTTTTGAATACAAAAATCAGACCAAAAATTCTATCCAGGATCTGCAGCATCAATCGTATCAATTGTTTGTTACAAACTTCACTCCACTCAACGACACTTGACGTTAAAAATATGAATTATTTGTTTTCCTTAACTTTGATTTATCAGCCTGGTTGTCAGCATTTACCACAGGTTGTGTACTTATAATAATCTTCGCAGGAACACTTCAAATTTGCTGCTGTCCATGAAGCGGAAAGCGTAGAAATTATTAACCTGATATACTCCGATAAGTCAAATGTGACGTTAAATTTGATAATTTCCCACGTTTACGCAAGTATTTTTAATAGGGTGTTCATGTAATCATCTTGCGGAAAGTTAGAATTTTCTGCAAAAATCGGAAAATTACCTCGTTGCATGAATACCCTTAAAAATCTTATTGCCATACCAATTCAGATTTGAAATATGTACTTCCAAAGTTTATTAAAGACAAATTTTGAAAAAAGAAATCCATATTTACTGTTCCACATGAAAATATTTCTTATTTGAGTTTCATTAACTACATTATACGTTTTGAAAATAAACTTATGCGGAAAACACAAAGCTACTTTTTTGTTAGTGTTGTGTACGTTACGCTAGTATACTTTCGATTGTACTTTGAGTGACGTCTGTTATTTTAGTAATCAGCTGTTTGCTAATTTAATTTTAGTTAAAATCGTTTTTGAATATTTCCTCAATTATTGTGTTGTGTCGAATTTCAAAAGCATGGACTTAAATAAGAAGGTACAACGGACGGCATTTATTGCCAAAATAGCATGCGCAGCATACTATGGATACGAAAACTACTTAGATTTACTTGAGGAAGAAGAAGAACAACAGCAGTCCAGAAGGCGTTGGTGGGTTCGCGAGCTTAATTTAACTAGAGATGATACAGGTTTCTATGCTCAGAATTTTGAACAGATGAAGGAACGCGATCCAGAACATTTTTATAAAATAATAAGAATGTCTCATCAAACTTTTGAAATCCTCCGAGCACTTACTGAACCCTATTTGGAAAAAACATGCTGGAGGAAACCGATCGAACCCAGTGCTCGATTGTTTTTGGTTCTGCTGTATGTTTTCTCATACTTTCCATAATATTTTATTTAATAAAAATATTTGTTAGGTATTTGTCACAAGGAGTTCCAAAACAAGTGCTAGCTTGGATGTTTCGCATAGGGTATTCCACTGTAGCAAGCATCATCTAGGAAACATGTGACATATTATGGGATCACCTTACGCCCTTTTATTTAACACAACCAAGTCAGCACGATTGGAAGCGGATTGCATCAGGTTTTGAAGTGCTTTGGAATATGCCGAATTGTGTTGCTGCAATTGACGGCAAGCACATTAACATTCAATGTCCTCCTGGAGCCGGCTCAGAATATTGGAATTATAAAAACCATAACTCCATAGTGCTTCTTGCCTCTTGCGATGCAAACTAAATTATAGGAACATGAATTTACGAATCAGAATCGCAGTCTCTAGTAAAAAAAGATAATAGCATTTAATTAGTATAAAAATATTAATTTATGTCATTATTTAAGGATTTCAGCAGCTCCTCGTTTATAATACCCAGTATTTTTGCATGTAGACGAATCTTGACTGATCCGGGTAGTGTTTTCATTTTTTTTGCCATGTTCTGCATGAATTCCATGTCCACATCTACTACCACAGAAGGCTCGTTTAGATGAGCAGCAACGGTAGCGTTTAAACCATCCATGAAATCTTTGAAGGTTTCCTCTGCGACCTTTCGCTTAGTGACCCAGGAGTTTTTCGGAGTCGGAGAGATGTCGTTGTTTTCTGGTGTTATAGGAATAGGAACGTTCTCGCTCTCTTCTATAACTGCCGGTATGTTGTTTTCTGTTTCGCAATTCCCGATTTGTCTAAAAAAAAATTATGTAAATAAGTAAATATGCAAAATAAATTTACATATTTATGTATGTACATACTTTCTTGTTATAAGCGATGGAATGAGAAAATCCAGGCAGTCATAGTACTCCCATTTGTCATTTATATCAAAAGCAGCTCCTTCTTGATTTGGTGTTATATAGATATTCGTGTTCTTTGACGAATACGATAAGTTGTTCTTCGAAAGACATCTTTCTTTCAAACAAAAATCAGGAAAATGCAGTTTTTTTATTTTAAATTTGTTATTTTTTTGCACAACTTCAGTTTTATTCTAGAAAATTTAAAACAACGCACGCAAAAACTTCGAAAGTTAACAAAAGTTGAAAATATTTCAACTTTTTCACATCTGCTGTTGCCACGTTACGTTCCGTTTGGCGTATGTCAATTTAAAGGTTGAAGCACAAATCTGGTTTGTGATAGCTTGTTAGCGATTCCTATGGTTCAACTTTAGACGTCACTCAACGCAAACACGAAAGTAGCTTTGTGTTTTCCGCATTACTGGTTCACTTATTTTCTATTACT
This sequence comes from Melangyna quadrimaculata, assembly GCA_949320155.1. NCBI lineage: Eukaryota > Metazoa > Arthropoda > Insecta > Diptera > Syrphidae > Melangyna > Melangyna quadrimaculata. The sequence goes on from OX439483.1 coordinate 397,056,330, forward strand.
ATGGCTAATCTTAATGTGACGTTAACGCGATAGACTGTCAGGTCATTAACCTAACCTTAACCTAGGGATTATGGAAAGGTTTTGGTGGGACATAGCCGAGAAAAGGTTGGGAAACACTGGTTTAAAATATAACAAAATCAATAATCACAAACTAAATTCTATAATTTTCCAATTTTAATTTATGTCAAACCATTGAAAAATGCCACATGCAACATATTAGGGGTATTCACGATCTGGTGCAACGAGCCTAGTAAAAGTGCGAAATTTTATTTTTTTTAAGTGGATCGTGAACGCACTTTTCTTATATTCTTGCAACACTAAAGCAAATGTCAAAATTAGTTTGACATTTGTTATTTGTTTTTGTTTCGAACATATCTGAAAATTTCAATTTGATTTAATTTAAATTTTGTTCATAAAAATATGCCAAAAAAAACGGAAAAAGAAAATATTACCAAATCTTAATTATCGTCCGAATTTTAAATGGAAAATAATAGTAAAAGATGATGACGACGTCACATCAATACAATCAAGATAGCAAATTGGATGTATCCAATGAACATACCTATGTTTCTGTTTAACGTAATCAAGAATGAGTGAGCTGTCAAAAACACAATTTACAAATTTTACAATGTTGTATTTTTCTGTTGCAATAGGTTTCGGGTATTGCTAAAGTGCGAAACTGTTGTAAGATTGCACCTTGTATATTTTGTTGTTGTAGTGTTGTAAGATTTTAAACTTTTGCACTTTTACAATGATACTAGGCCAGTTGCATCGGATCGTGAATACCCCTATTATGTATATAACATAATATGTATATGAACTTAGGTTATATTACAAAATAACATAGATGAGTTTAAAAAAGAAATAAAATCAATTGAAACTTTCAGTTATACTTATCGATTTAAATTTAAAATGGATGAAATTCTTCAGGAACTACTTCTTGTCGCCATCTATATTTGAATAACTAAAACAACATGCATCCATTGTGAATTATTTTGCTACTAAACCGTGAAAACAACGGTTTGTGTATGTGCTTAGCAAAAACTAGTTCAGTTTTTTTTTGTTCAAAAATATTCCCAACTATTCGATTATTTTTTCTAGAAAATTAGGCCGCTTCCTGACTTGTTGGTCACAAATGGAAACTGAGTTGGCAGCAACTGGGTATTTGTTGGCGAGAAGGGCGTAAGGGGAGGGAAATAATCTCCCCTTACGCCCTTTTCACCAATAAACTCTCAGTTGCTGGCAGCACAGTAGACATTTTAGTATTTCTTATATAGTATGTGTTATATATTTGTAGAATAGTCATTAAGAGCTATTTTATCATTTTTAATTTTTTATAAAACATTTATATTCACCCCTATTGCGATTGTCAATCATTGATTCATAGTTGATAAATATTGAAATTCGATATGAAACCATCCAACCAAAAAGTTTTGGTCATTGGGAATGATGCAGACCATTGTGAATTATAAGCAAATTGACAAAAATATAAATGAGTAGTTTATCAGATTTTCAGTCAATTGAGTTTAAAAATCCAAAATATCAATATTTATCAATTATCAATCAACAATCGCAATAGAGGTGATTGTTTTTGGTTTCTTTAAGCACCAGACAAACAAATAAATTAACAACACTATAGTCTCCTAACCTTTATCACCTCATATATGGGATATTCGCAAAAAAAGTATGCCATCTAAAAGGTCAGTAATTGGTCAAAAAAGGTCAGCTCGATGAATCTCTTCTTCGTTGGATTAGAAATTACCTTTCGGACCGTTCAATACAAGTTGTATTGGATAGTTTCAAGTCTGAAATTCACAAAATAAATGCTGGTGTGCCCCAGGGCTCCGTTCTGTCTCCGACTCTCTTCCTTATATTCATAAACGATCTTTTATCTGAAACTTCTAATCCATTAAATTGTTTCGCAGACGACAGTACCCTCAGCTTTTCATATTCGTTCTTAGATTCACATGCATGTCCTTCGGATGTGGAACTTGAACGGCAGCGTATGATAAGCTCATTAAATTCTGATCTCGACAGCATTGTCCAATGGGGAATAAAAAATCGTGTAGAATTTAATGCTTCAAAAACTCAACGCTGTCTACTGTCGTTAAAACGAAACCAACCCCCATGCCACTATCCATGAGTGGCACTTGCATTGAGGAAACCGAAAAGCTTTCAGTCCTCGGTATGTGTGTCACAGACCACCTTTTATGGAACGACCACATATTCGACATCGCCAAAAATGCTGCTAAGTGTTTAGGTTTTCTCCGTCGATGCAAGAAATTTGTCTCCCCTCTTGATCTGGCTGTGATCTACAAAGCCTTTATACGTCCAAAACTTGAGTACAACTCTCACATTTGGGCAGGTGCTCCAATAACCCACTTGAGTTTATTGGATATAATTGAAAAGAGAGCTCTTAAAATGATAGGTGAAAGAACTATAACGGAAACATTCTCATCTCTTGAGCACCGTCGAAATGTTTCATGTCTTTCGTTTTTTTACCGTTATTTCCATAAACAATGCTCTAGTGAAATAGCCAGTTGCATTCCTCCCCTTAAAAAATTCATCCGTAATACTCGCGCTTCTAGGAATGCCCATCAGTTTTCCCTTGAGCCCAATTTCGGACGTACTGTTAAGTACAGAGATTCTTTCTTTAGTCGCACTACTCGAATGTGGAATGCTCTACCCAGCTCAATTTTCCCCTCCCATTGTGATCTACAGACGTTCAAAACCAATGTGCATCGGTATCTCCTTTTAAATCCCCTCCAATCCACCTAATCGCTCGTGCTGTGTATATCATCTTAAGGGTAGCCACAACCCCTTTTGCACGCGCTAAATATAAAAAAAAAAGCTACTTTCAGTTTTTTTAATAATTTTTTTTTTTAATTTTCAAGGTCAAAACTATTTTTAGCACCTCACTAAAAAATTATTAAAAAAATCTATGGCCGACCAATTACTGAAAGTAGCTGACCTTTTTTACCAATTTTTTTTAAATTCTATAAATGAGGTACTAAAAGTCTTATACCTTGAAACAAACTTTAAAAATTCATTAAAAAAACCAATGGCTGACCAATTACTGTAACTAGCTGACCTTTTATCACAAGCGGGTGTCCTATCGAATGGTACACCTTTTTTACGAATAACCCATAAATGGGGTGTCAAAAATAGGTGGTGACCTTGAAAAACTTTAACCATCCATTACAAATTTCCTATGGCTGACTAATTTCTGAAACTTTTTGACCTTTTTTGACCAATTACTGACCTTTTAGATGGCATACTTTTTTTGCGAATATCCCATATATGACGTGCTAAAGGTTAGGAGCCGAAACTTTAAGGTTTGTTTTTGCTATAAAGATTGGGTCCTTACGCCAAAAGAAATTTTATTAACTAATATCCAGAAATAAACCGGGAGTAACTAATCAAGTTTTAAATTGAGAACTACATTTATATCAAGAAATTGGGTGTTATTGTCGGTACGGTATCGGTACGGTATCGGTAAGCGGTTTTTCTTACCGTACCGAAAGCATACCGATACCGCTTTTGTCTCTTCACTTGTCGGTATACTTTCGCAGCCGAATCTATAAAGACATTTTAAATGCTCCTTAACTTTAAACTTCCTTTAAATATCACTTAAGTGTGAAATAGGTATCTATAATTAATTTTCACATTTAAGCAACGTAACTTAAACCCCTCTTAACTTTAACGCCATTCACCGCGTTTAAAGGCTACGCAGAGCCAACTTAAATATATTTTGACACATGAGAGTAGTTTTTTTTTTTTATGAAAACAAATTGTGCGTATAGGTTCAGTAAGGAAATATGTATTTAAGTGTGCACTGTGATTGTGATGGCCGAGTTTTAATTGTTTTGATTCTTTTTTTTTAAGAAAAATATAACAAATAATGATGATTGGTTGCATTAAATAAATTGAGTTGCTGAAAATTGTTTTATTTGTTTATGTCCCCACAAATTTTCTTACCAATATATAGGTAGGAAAGAAATTTCTGAAAACAAAATAAAAAAAACAAAAACAGACCAAAATGGAATGGTTTCATTTCCTCCGTTTCTGTGTTTGACGATGGATACCCACATACAAACAGTTGCTTCTCTTTCTGTCTTATTATTTGTACGCTATTTTTTCCATGCTTTTTTTTGCAATCTGATATAGAAATAGCCTTAAAGTGAAAAATGTACTAGAAATTTGTAGCAGTTTTGTCAAGTATGAAAGGAATATTAATTATAGATACAAATTTAAGTAACTTCACTTAAAGGCAACCTTAATATTTAAGCAAGCTTAACTAAATAACCTCTAAAAGGTATTTTTAGATAATTTCATAGATACGGCTGTCGGTATTTAATCTAAAAACTCAGAATTCGGAAAAAATTGTCGTCCTCAGAAGAAGATGCAATTCCATGTTATATTTATACGCTTTTGCGAATAAAAAGAACAAAATGTACTGGCGGCATCCATATATTGAACAAAAATTGTTTTGTCGACTGTTTGTTGCGGCCAAAGAACTTTCACAAGATGGTGAAAGGTTCCAATCCATGTACAAAATGAAAAAGAATACTTACAACAAGCTTTTCATTCTCGTTTCTCTACTGCCCCATATCTGACGATGACATTTTACACAATACACGCGGTATTTACCAATTGCTCGAGGAAGGTAGGAGGAGCCTCCCTGAACCATCCTGAAATCTGGATGAATTTCATGATGTTTGCAGGTGGTGGCAAAATAGAGACGCTATCCAATTCGTCGAAGAAGTATACTCCGAGAGTTGCTCTTCTTATTTAAGCTAGGCTAAGGCATTTGCAAAGGAAACGGTATGAGCCCTCCACCACCTCTTCGTCTTGACGTCCTCTACATAGGTCAGAAAAAGAGGAAGCGGCCTAAGAGTGTACATACTAAAGGTTACCAATAAAAAACGCTTATTATCATCATCACGGAATCGGTTATACTGTGGAATTTTATCGACTGAAATATTTGACTGTCGCTTTTAAAATGTCTATCGTATATTGATCGGTGGAAAACTTTACTTGAGCGTGGTGATGGCATACTAATTGCTGTTCGCACTACTCTTTGCAGCAATGAATTACTCTGCCTGTTAAAGACATCCAACAAATCTGCGTTCGTGTCAAGCATCGCATCGTTCAAAACATCATCTTTGTTGTATAGTAATTTATGTTCTTCCAAAAATTAGTTTAGATTTATGTACATATATGAAAAGCATATTCAAAATATTGAATTTTAGAATAATAATAGCCGTGTTTTTTGAGTGATAAAATTCTCTATATTAATTTGTTTTGTTATTGTTTTGCGTTTAAAAACTTTGCTGATTTGCTAGTCACTCTCTCAAAAAAAACACGGCTTATGCTAATATAATAATAATGCTCAGTTTTTGATAATTTAAGTGTATTTGGTAATTTTCATTTATCAGATATTGTTTAAACATGGTCCGAAAAAGAGACTTTGAAATTATTTTCATTGATTATATTTACTCGCATTAGGCCTTTACCAAGGCCTTAATAAACACTTTTGTGTATAATTTGGAAGAAAAAGTTGACATTGGTTGGTTCAATGGAATTAAGCTTCGATGAGGTTTTAATAGCGCTTCATGCCCTTAAAATTAATAATAAATGTGATGCCGATGGAATACCATCAACCATTTTGAAAAATTTTAGTGATTCTCTTTGTTTGCCTCTGTTGAAAATTTTCAATAAATCATTGTCCATATGGGGTTCTTTTTAGCAGAATGGAATAAAGCATTTCTTGTTCCTATATACAAGACAGGTTCTTAAAATCTAGTAGAAAATTATGGCGTATCTGTAAACTCTCAGCCATCCCCTTCCCCAAACTTTTCGAAAGTTTGGTTGAAGATAAAATAGAATTTTTGATAAAGGAATGCCTATCAGAGTCACAACATGACTTCGTACCTGGCCTGGTCGGTCAACTGTGACTAATTTGGCGCTTTTCTCTACATATGTATGTCTTAAATGCAATGGAAAATAAATGCCAAGTAGATGCTATTTACACCGACTTAAGTAAGGCCTTTGATTCGATAGACCATGTTATTTTATTAAAAAAACTTCTATATTTCGGTTTTCACTATGAAATGCTTAAATGGATCTCTTCGTATTTAATAAACAGAACTCGACGCGTAATGATTGATAACAAAGTTTCTAGAAGTTTAAAATGCACCTCCGGCATTCCGCAAGGGAGTCATCTTGTCCCTTTACATTTCCTAATATATATTAATGATATAGTTAGCATGATAAGAAATTGTAATTATCTGCTATATGCAGATGATTTAAAATCGTTTTTTTTTTTAATTAAATCCATTGATGATTGTGTAAGAGTTCAATAAGATTTGACCCACATTTCAAATTGGAGTTTTCTAAACAGTTTAAAACTTAATATTGGAAAATGTAAAGCTATAACATCTGCCAAATCCGCATTTGTTCTTAATTTTCTGTATAAAATTGAATCAATTCCTTCGATTAAAGTAAAGAATATAAAAGATCTAGGCGTTATTTTCGACAACACCTTTTCTCCAAAAAAGCATACCTGGTGATTAAAGTGTTGGTAAAGCGAACACCTTAGTTGGCTTCATTGAAAGGAATAGTAAGAATTTTACAGATCCTTATTTTTTACTAACCCTTTACACCTAACTGGTTAGGTCAACAATCTAATATGCTGATGTGATTTGGAACCCATGCTATATAGTTCATTCTGATAGAATTTAAGATATTTAAAGGCGGTTTACTTAATTTTAAAGTACTTCTGTTTTAAGTGGAGTGAATGAATATAATTCAATTAAAAACCACAAGTGACCTTAACTCCAGAAATGAAAGTGTTTCGACCAGATATTAAAGTGGGCTTTTTAGTCAGTCAGTCATTTTTATAAGAGTCGACCAAAATTTGGGTCTTAGTAGGGAATGACAGACTGACTTAAGAGCCCACTGTAGGCGAAACACATTAATTTCTGGAGTTGGGTCACTTGTACTTTTGTATTGTATTGTAAGATTATTGGGCTTGATATTTCAAAAGCATTTGATAGAGTTTGGCATGATCGACACAAAATTTACAGAAGTTTCAGGTATTATCTAACTAATAAAAAAGGACACAAAATTGATACTTCCGGAATCGAGCAGCACTGAAAACCCTGTGAATAGTTAAGTCCGAATCATAATTTTTGAGCCTTAGGATACATTTAGTTAAAAGTAGAAAATGTGAAATGGTTTTTATTTCTCACAGCATTTTTTACAGCATTTCAAAACATGAATTGTAAGAAGATAACTTTATTAAAAAACAAACATTTAGTTTTTATCAATTAACTGTGCTTTAAAATCAGTTTTAAAAAATAAATTTAATTTTTCTAATACATCATTTGTGCTATTTATTACTTTAATTATATTCTCAACTATCTTTTTTCCTTTCACACTCAATTTATTATCAAAATCAATAGCAATTGTGTCTTCGATTTCATTTTTAACTATACAAAACAAAATAATTTTTTGAACATGTTTTATAGAAAGTTCATCTTTTCTTAAAGCATATAAAAATTCATTTTCAAATTTATTTGACAATAAACTGTCATCCCAACCACAACAGTATCTGAAATAATTTTCTTTGCCTATTTGAACTCTTAAATAATTTCTTGCATATGTATCTAAATTATCAGGATTAATGTCGTATAAGTATATTGGATTGGCTTGTATTGATTCAGGTGTTAAAACATTAGATATTCGTATAAAATCTTTTTTTTTTTAAATTATAATTATAAAAAAAAACTAAAGAATTTTCCTTTAAAAAATTATAATGAGAAATATCAGACATTTTGATTTAATTTTCGATAATAAATAAAATTCTATAATTATGATAATAAATAAATATTAGAAATAACTAGAAGACGTCTTTTAATACTTCAAGTTAAAAACGAACTCAATGTAAGATAAAAAATATTTTAATATTTATATAATAAATAAAGAAATTAATATTATATAATAAAATAAATAATAAAATTAAATTATATTTGTACTCGCTCTATTAAATTGGTTTCGTGTTAAAAATAAACTGAATTAAAGAAAAAAGTATTTAAATATTTATATAATAAATAAAGAAATTATTATAATAAAATAAATAATTAAATTAAAATAAAAAAAAAAACACAGCACGAGCGATTAGGTAGATTTAAAAGCAGAAACCGATGCACATTGGTTTTGAATGTCTGTAGATCACAACTAGAGGGGAAAATTGAGCAGGGTAGAGCATTCCACATTCGTGTAGTGCGACTGAAGAATGAGTCTCTGTACTTAACAATACGTCCGAAGTTGGGCTCAAGGGTAAAATGATGGGCATTCCTAGAAGCGCGAGTATTACGGTTGAATTGCTTAAGGGGAGGAATGCAACTGGCTATTGCACTAGAGCACTGTTTGTTAAAATAACGGTAAAATAACGAAAGGAGTGAAATATTTCGACAGTGCTCCAGAAAGGCAGAGATGTAAACATTTCCGTTATAGTTTTTTCACCAATCATTTTAAGAGTTCTCTTTTGAATTCAACCCAATAGACTTAAGTGGGTTATTGGAGCACCTGCCCAAGGAGTTGTACTCAAGTTTTGGATGAATAAAGGCTTTGTAGATCACAGCCAAATCAGAAGGGCAGACAAAATTCTTCCATCGACGGAGAAAACCTAAAAACCTAGCAGCATTTTTGGCGATGCCAAATATGTGATCGTTCCACAAAAGGTGTTCAGTGACATATATACCGATGACTGGCAGCTCTTCAGTTTCCTCAATGCAAGTGCCGCTCATGGATAGCAGCATTGGGGGTGGGTTCCGCTTTAACGACAGGAGACCGCATTGAGTTTTGGAAGCATTAAATTCGACACGGTTTTTGATTTCCCACTGGACAATGCTGTCGAGATCAGAATTTATTGAGCTTATCATACGCTGCTGTTGCAGTTCCATATCTGAAGATATGGATGTTAATCTAGAAACGAGTATGAAAAGCTAATAGTACTGTCAGCAAAACAGTTAAAAGGATTAGAAGTTTCAGATAAATGATCTTTTATGAATATAAGAAAAAGGTTCGGAGCCAAAACGGAGCCCTCTGGGCACACCAGCATTTATTTTGTAGATATCAGACTTATAACCGTCCAATATAACTTGTATTGACCTGTCCGAAAGGTAATTTGTAGTCCAACAAAGAAGGGATTTATCGATCCCAAATACACGCGTGTTCAATAAGAGAGCTTGATGCCAAACTCTATCAAATGCTTTTGAAATATCAACAAATTAAAGCACTTATTCACGAAAGAGTAATTTTTTTCAGAAGGAATCCGTCAGAGTATAATAAGTTCCAGTTTATTATGCTCAAAATAAAGTAACTTTCCTGATTCATTATTCTAAACGTTTGTAGTTTCTTAAACGCTTTGATTCTAAGTTAAACCCAAAAGTCCTCTGGAAAAACTTGAAAAGTGTAGGTGTGATTGAGAATATAAGGCTTAAATGCATTCACAGTCCAACTGTATATTCCTGATCACGACGCTCGGTTTTCTTCCAAAGATAATAGAGTTGAACTACTTCTCGTATTGAACGTGTCCGAACTTGAGACTGTCGTATTTTTTTGAAAATAATTTTTAGTTTTTAGGAGAGGCTGGGAAGTAAACCCAGATCTCCAGCAGCGTGACAGTTCATCGCACAAACCATTATGCTACGGGCTACTACATTTAATTCCTTAACTTCGCTTACTTGTGATGGTTCCCATATTAATCTGTCTTCATTTTCATACGGTAAAACATCGCCGTATTTTGAAAGGCCAATTGGTATTGTTGCTTGATAGGCAGCTCCTATCATGATCGTTTTTTTTTATATAGTCATCATTGTCGTCGTCTTCTTCGAAACATTCATCATCCATTTTTTCTTGGATGTTTGTATATTCATCCGGAGTTAAGCGAAAGCGGTTAATTTGGTATGTTCAGGTGGACGGACGATCTTCGGAATTATTATCATAACTGCAATCATCAAGCTCTGCTTCTTCCTCCTCCTCATTGTTTTCTTCATCAACGTGAGTTTCTAGTTGATTTTCTTGTATACTATTTCCATCTTCTCCAACATCCGTATCTGTTTGTTCTGTTTTTAATATTTCGACTTCATCTTCACTTTCTTCAATTACAATGACTTCGTCGATGATTGGTAAAGCTATTGCATTTGGAATTGGATGACTATATCTGCACCTGATGTACAAAACGGTGCTGATTTTGATTGTTTTGAAGAACGTGATGGCTTATTCCTCTTTCCTGATTTCTTACGGTTGTGTCGTCTCTGTTGGTAGTCCTGCTCCACATGCTGTCTATAATGGGCTAGCAACTTTCAATGACATTTCACTTTATTTCAATTTTTTTTTTAGTTTTTAGGTAGAGGCTGGGAAGTGAACAATCGTACAAACCATTATGCCACGGGATACTACATTGAATTCCTTAACTCGTATCAAATAATCTTCAACTTCTTGTTAGCTTACTTGTGATGATTCCCATATTAATCTGTCTTCATTTTCATACGGTAAAACACCGCCGTATTTTTAAAGGCCAAGTGGTATTGTTGCTTGATAGGCAGCTCCTAACATGATCGTTTTTTTTATATAGTCATCGTCGTCGTCGTCTTCTTCGAAACATTCATCATCCATTTTTTTCTTGGGTGTTTGTATAATTTTATACGGATAGAGTAAAACCAAAGCGTTAATTTGGTATTTTCAACGTGAGTTTTTAGTTCATTTTCTTGTATACTATTTCCATCGTATCTGTTTGTTCTGTTTTTAATATTTCGACTTCATCTTCACTCTCTTCAATAACAATGACTTCGGCGATGATTGGTAAAGCTGTTGCATTTGGAATTGGATGAATTTTCGAAGAAGAATCTTCTATATCTGCACCTGTTGTACAAAACAAAATAAAGTAACTTTCCTGATTCATTATTCTAAACGTTTGTAGTTTCTTAAACGCTTTGATTCTAAGTTAAACCCAAAAGTCCTCTGGAAAAACTTGAAAAGTGTAGGTGTGATTGAGAATATAAGGCTTAAATGCATTCACAGTCCAACTGTATATTCCTAATCACGACGCTCGGTTTTCTTCCAAAGATAATAGAGTTGAACTACTTCTCGTATTGAACGTGTCCGAACTTGAGACTGTCGTATTTTTTTGAAAAATTTTTTTTAGTTTTTAGTTAGAGGCTGGGAAGTAAACCCAGATCTCCAGCAGCGTGACAGTTCATCGCACAAACCATTATGCTACGGGCTACTACATTTAATTCCTTAACTTCGCTTACTTGTGATGGTTCCCATATTAATCTGTCTTCATTTTCATACGGTAAAACATCGCCGTATTTTGAAAGGCCAATTGGTATTGTTGCTTGATAGGCAGCTCCTATCATGATCGTTTTTTTTTATATAGTCATCATTGTCGTCGTCTTCTTCGAAACATTCATCATCCATTTTTTCTTGGATGTTTGTATATTCATCCGGAGTTAAGCGAAAGCGGTTAATTTGGTATGTTCAGGTGGACGGACGATCTTCGGAATTATTATCATAACTGCAATCATCAAGCTCTGCTTCTTCCTCCTCCTCATTGTTTTCTTCATCAACGTGAGTTTCTAGTTGATTTTCTTGTATACTATTTCCATCTTCTCCAACATCCGTATCTGTTTGTTCTGTTTTTAATATTTCGACTTCATCTTCACTTTCTTCAATTACAATGACTTCGTCGATGATTGGTAAAGCTATTGCATTTGGAATTGGATGACTATATCTGCACCTGATGTACAAAACGGTGCTGATTTTGATTGTTTTGAAGAACGTGATGGCTTATTCCTCTTTCCTGATTTCTTACGGTTGTGTCGTCTCTGTTGGTAGTCCTGCTCCACATGCTGTCTATAATGGGCTAGCAACTTTCAATGACATTTCACTTTATTTCAATTTTTTTTTTAGTTTTTAGGTAGAGGCTGGGAAGTGAACAATCGTACAAACCATTATGCCACGGGATACTACATTGAATTCCTTAACTCGTATCAAATAATCTTCAACTTCTTGTTAGCTTACTTGTGATGATTCCCATATTAATCTGTCTTCATTTTCATACGGTAAAACACCGCCGTATTTTTAAAGGCCAAGTGGTATTGTTGCTTGATAGGCAGCTCCTAACATGATCGTTTTTTTTATATAGTCATCATCGTCGTCGTCTTCTTCGAAACATTCATCATCCATTTTTTTCTTGGGTGTTTGTATAATTTTATCCGGATAGAGTAAAACCAAAGCGTTTAATTTGGTATGTTCAGCGTGAGTTTTTAGTTCATTTTCTTGTATACTATTTCCATCGTATCTGTTTGTTCTGTTTTTAATATTTCGACTTCATCTTCACTCTCTTCAATAACAATGACTTCGGCGATGATTGGTAAAGCTGTTGCATTTGGAATTGGATGAATTTTCGAAGAAGAATCTTCTATATCTGCACCTGTTGTACAAAACTGTGCTGATTTTGTTGCTTTGAAGAACGTGATGACTTATGCTTCTTTCCTGATTTCTTACGTTTGTGTCGTCTCTGTTGGTAGTCCTGCTCCACATGCTGTCTATAATGGGCTAGCAACTTTTTCAATGACATTTCACTTTCTTTTTGCATTGTTTCTATTTCATCAGCTGGATCTTGTTTATGCGGTCGCCTAGAATCTGACAAACAAATCAAAACAATAAAGAGGAGGTGTACCAATTATGGAATATGTTCCTAATATGGAATAGTGCAATATTCTGAAAACCACTTTTTGTACGCATCTATTAATTTCAGGTAAAGCTTTCTTTGTATGCAAATATTCGTTGTTATTATCCTTGTGGACTAAGATTTCTTTAGGCGTGCGCAATTATTAAAAGTAGTCTTTTGGCTAAGCGCGTCACTTATTATTGTTAGTTAATGTTTCTTATAGTTTGATATGGACTTAACTTAAAATAATTTTTTTTTCTTGTGCTATTAGTAAAGTATTTAGACAATATCAGTTCAATAATAAGTAAACTTTTACATAGTTCAATGAATATCCTTGTTTCCAATATGGAGTATCAGTGTGTTCCTAATATGGGATATATATTTCCATATTCCATATTGGGAACCGGCTGAGATATTTATTTAAATTCTGCAAACTATTAAATAAATGCCACCAATGGTATCACGCATAAAATTTGCCTTTTTTGTGTTTTAAAATGTGTTTATATTTTGGTATTCCATAATCGGTAGGTACACTTCCTCTACCTACAGAATTCCAAGTAGCTGCCATCTTCCGATTTGATGTTTTTGTTTTTGGCCATAGACCAATAACAAAGACAATTAAGAACGCGAATATAATCCACTAATCTCTATAATTGTAGAGATCAGTGATACTACCATATACATACCATAGATAAAATAGTTAAGAAGGGAGACTTGAGTATTGACGCGCGTCTCCTACGCCGCAACTTTTGTTGACAATAATATAGTAAAGAAGTGCTTTTCCACTGTGCAGAAGTTTTTTTTTATCTTTTTATGATTAGAGACGAAGTTAAAAATAATAATTCTCCGTATCAAAATTGGAATCCACCCAGTGAGATGATAGGATTAAAACCAAAAACCGCCCCCTGTTAGGTCGTAGCCACATCTCCCGAAAATTTTAAAAGATCTTCTAAGGCTTCCAGAAGGTCACTGGTGAGGAATCCAAGTTGGATAAATACATGTATAATTCGATTGGATGAAATGGATCGGATGACAACTACGGTATGTGAGGTAGAATAGTCTCAGGAAATAAAGAGTTCATGTCTACCATATGTGGCAAATTTATTTTTATCAACGTTCTGGCTCAGTGGTGCGCGGAGTGTGAGTGTTTTATAATTTTTTTTGGCTAATCCAACAAAGGATATAAAAAAGTGCGTAACGTTAATTTATGTTCAATATAGCTTTTAACGGCCTTTAGTCCATACAAATTGGCGTTTCGTCCCGGCCTTCTCACTTGGACTCTTCAGTTGACAGTGAGGGCCTTGTCAAGACGCAATTTTTATTAAGTTCAGTCCAGCTTACATCAATTTTACTGCGAAAATCAATTGTGAACTATATCCAACCCAATTAGAATTTCTAATCAAGAATTGTTGGAAATTTTGTTACCCGTGGCCTGGCATTGTTTACATATGAGTATGTTTTATAATACAAATTCTATATACTACAGAAATACATCAGCCAAGTAGAAGACTTAGCATTATTTAATTGGACTTGTTGAATTATTGATGCAATATAGCTTTTAACGGCCTTTAGTCCATACAAAATAAATAGTTAATTTATGTTGTTTTTTTATTGCAACTTTTATTAATTAAATTTCTTGTTGATGAAAGTAACATTATAAAGTTTTTTTTGTGCTAAAGTAATATTTGTATGTGTTTTTATTTCAATTTTTTTTATATAGCATAAAATACCGCGCGAGCACATTTATGTTGAAAATGATGAATGAAAAGTAAATATTATCGGCATATCCCAAATAAACTAAATAAAAGATCTGATAGGGTTAGTTTTGTGCTGGAAAGAATTTTATTGAAAGGGAAAAAAGTGCCGATGTGATAATTTTATACAGGTATTGGTACAAAGTAATTTCGAGCGGTCTCAGGTTGCCAGCGGAGCGCTGGGCCGCTATACGATTTGTTTATTGGTGATAAGTCGACCACTGATGACGATCCACAAATCCAACCTATGCTTAGAAGATAACTTGTCCAGAAAAAATCATCATCAAAAAAAAAATCATCATCCGAACCCACACCTGGCCGACCTAGGTTAAAGGTGAGTCCTACCTATAAAAGGAAAAGAAAGGAAAGAGGCAAAAGATAAGATTGTCTTTCAGTATCGTTTTTTTGTTTTGATTTGTTTACCACTTGTTTTTTGTTATTATTCAGTTTGTTTGTAATTTTGCAAAATGTGTGGAAATTATTTGGTTCAATATTACATTTTTTTTTTTTAAATATTATTTTTTTCAATATTACATTTTTCTTCAATATTATTATTACACATTTACTATTTTTTTGATATTTTTTTTTGGTTAATACAGTTTTTTTTTGAGATTTAAATTTTCTTACAATTTTTTTTGTGCTTACAATTTTTTTTTTTAAGTGACAGAGAACTGTTCCCTGAGCTGTCATCGGGTGTCTTGTTTGTTTGTTTCTTTAGTATACCTCCTATGTTTGTTTGTTTGCGAAATAGTGTGGGGAATAACAAAATGTCTATGATGATTGCACTATATTAGAGTCATCCATTAAATTCAATCCAAAGTAAATGTATGTTAAGAATATTTAAGTCCGCTTTCACACAAGGAAACTGAGTTGCCAGAAACTAGCTAGTTTGTGGGCGAGAAGGATGAGAGGGTAGATTTTTTGTCTTCTTTTTACGTCCTTCTCGCCTTGTGTGAAAGGGGTACACTTGGGGCATGTTTATGTCGATTCTGAGCAATTTTATTGTTGGAAATGTTGTAGACTGATAAGAATGCTATGCCTTGTTAACAACAAGAGTTACAATGCCAATATCTTCAGGTTTGGATTGTAGAATATGTTTCGATGTTTTTGCTCAGTAAATGATGCTTTGATGATGATTTTCTTTAATAAAAAGAAATGAGCTCTTCTCCCGTAGTTTGGTCCACACAGGAGCTGTTCAAACTGAAATATTCTTGAGGCTGCGGCAGATTAGTTATTCGCTGTCGCTGTCGTGGACAGTGATTATTGCACTAGATGTTGCTATGCAGCTGCTGCTTTTGCCTGCCCTTGTGCTTGCACTTGTACTTGTGCTTATTTAGTATTTTGCAATTACAGTTTACAAAGCACTTTTGCACTCGGCTATGGATGATTTCGTTTTGGTTGGGATTGGAATAACGGAACGGTAGATTAAACGACGACAGCCGACGCCAAATGACAACAACTATTACCGCTGGAAGCTGCTGAAGCTATGGCAGACCTCCAGAAAAACCTGAAGGCCATGTTAAAAGGCCAATAAAGACAAAATCCTTGGGCCAAAAAAACAAGTTCGATGACACCTTGGAAAGGGCTATTGATGTGGAGGTAGTGGAAGACACGGAGCAAAATTTTTCAAACGTTCCAAGCGTACAAAATCGAAGAATGATGCTGGCACTGGAGCAACAAAAGTGGAGGAAACCACGCAAACCGAACATAAAGGCGGAAATTGTCAATATTTAGACTTTGGAAGGGGCATTGCAAGTCAGCTTCAAAATAGTTACCGCTGGAAGCTGCTGAAGCTATGGCAGACCCCCAGAAAACCCTGACAGGCCATTATAAAAGGTCAATAAAGACAAAATCCTTGGGCGAGAAAAACAAGTTTGATGACACCTTGGAAAGGGCTATTGATGTGAAGATAGTAGATAGTGTTAACGTGAGTTAACACCACCACCGCTGGGTAGCTCGGAAGATAACCTTTTGCACACGACACCACACCATTACCAAACATCACATGTGTACCGAATGCAATTATCAAACAACACATGGCTCACAGACGCATCATATATTTAGAGAATCGTTTCTAAGGATAACACACAATCAGAAGTATATAAATACCGCTGCCTAAATGGAGGGAAGACACTACGACTTCTACTCCAGCAGATACAGCATCAGAACCGTGCCCAACGTAACTCTGATGTTTAAAGTACCTTAAAATTAAGCGAAAAACTGTATTAGTAGCAGTTGAGTCATTATTTGTATAATATTTAATTTTAATAAAATTAAATTTTTTAAAAAACACCGAATTTTCAAGTAATTAAATCGTGCAAAATCGAAGAATGATGCTGGCACTGGAGCAACAAATGTGAAGGAAACCATACAAACCGAACATAAAGGCGGAAATTGTCAATATTGAGTAATTGGGAGGGGCATTGCAAGTCAGATTCAAAAACTTTAACCGCTGGAAGCTGCTGAAACTATGGCAGACCTGAATAGGTCAATCAAAATCAGACAAAATCCTTTGTCGAAAAAAACAAGTTCGATGACACCTTGGAGAGGGCTATTAATGTGGATGTAGTGGAAGACACGGAGCCTTCTGCAAGTTTATCCAAGCGTGAAAAATCGAAGAATGATTCTGGCACTGGATCAACAAATGTGGGGTCAGACAACACCCGAAGGAAGGGATGCCGAGATTTTTGCTGAGTTAAACAACCTGACTCAGCTTGTTGACGAGCCTACTCGAATTCCTGACGTTGCAGGTCAGTCCACCAACACTCTAGACTTGTTCCTTACCTCTGACCCTGATAAATACACCACTAGTGTATTATCGCTTCTAGGCACATCAGACCATTGTATCATATCTGCTCATTTCTCGTGCCAACAAACCTCAGTTAAAGAGAAAACACTAAAGAGAACCGTTTGGCAATACGAGAAAGCCAATGATTTCTTCAGGAACTTTAACTGGTCACTATGTTTCCTCGATAGTGACATAGACTCCAGCGCAGATATGATCACAAATTTAATTCTTTGTGGAATAAGAAATTTGATCCCAAATAGGGTGAAATCTATCAAACCCAAAGAAAACTCATGGTTTGATTCGAGCTGTAAAGAGGTTATTAGAGTTAGAGAAGTAAGCTTCCGCTGTTATAAAGCCAACCCTACTGAGGAAAACCGGTAAAAGTTTCAGCAAGCTGAAAAGATCTATAACGTTCATATTCGACGAACCAAATTTTTACATGATCAAAAATTAGGGCAAAAAATACTAAAATGTCCTAAAGGTAGAAAAATTTTTTGGTCATTTGTAAAAAACATACGAAATACCACCTCGTCCTCGGTTCCAACGCTCGTCTTCAATGACACTCCTTTTGTCAGCTCGCAAGATAAAGCCAATTTGCTTGCAGCACAGTTTGCTGTTAATTCGACGCTGCCTCCTGTACTTGAGAGCGTAAATGATTTTATGGGACAAATCTTCTTTCACACTCGTGCAGTTGCTAGAGTTCTAAAAGATCTCGGCATTCACAAATCCGCTGGCCCGGATAGTATCCATCCCATTGTTCTGAAGAGGTGTTCTTCAACGCTGGCAGAACCACTGCGTAAGCTTTTCCATCTATCATACTCAACCTCTCTTGTCAATGGCATGGGCAGCACTTGCATCGAGGACACATATCGAGATTCTCGGTATGTGTGTTACAGACCACCTTTCGTGGAATGACCACATATTTGAGGTCGCCAAAAATGCTGCTAAGTGTTTAGGTTTTCTCCGTAAATGCAAGAAATTTGTCTCCCCTTCTGATTTGGCTGTGATCTACAAAGCATTTATTCGTCCAAAACTTGAGTACAATTCTCATGTTTGGGCAGGAGCTCCAAAAACTCACTTGAGTTTATTGGACAGAATACAAAAGAGAGCTTTAAAAATGATGGGTGAAATATCTATAACGGAAACAATTACATCTCTAGAACACCGCCGTAATGTTTCATGTCTTTCCTTATTTTACCGCTTTTTTTATAACCAGTATTCTAGTGAAAAAAAAAATCAATGTCTGATCACAGAATAATTTTGTTAACCTTAGAAGGCCTTTTGTCGTCTGGAAGGAACCGTAAGAAAACAAACTGGAATCTTTACAAAAACATTATCTAGGCTTACCTTGAGCAAATAGGTCCAGTTATAACAACAAGCAGTAACCTTGAATTAGAACAGATAGTTTATAAGTTTAGTGGGGCAATCAATGAGGCACATGAACTCAGTTGCCCCCTTAAAACCATTAAGGAGCAGAGAGATGCTCCATGGTGGAACAAAAACCTATCGAAACTGAGATCCAAGGTAGTAAAACACTTTAATGAGGCAAAAATACCTGGAGAGGTGCTTAACTACTCTACTGAGTTGACCAAATATAATGGGGAAATAAGAAAGGCTAAGAGAAAAAGTTCAGGTGGAAGTAACCGCCATAGGTAAATGTACAGAACGTAACCTTGAAAGAACCTACCGAAATCGGTAGTCTCACTCTATCGTTGGTAATGAGGTGGCAGGCTCCCTAGCCAAAATAGGAGCAACAACCCCCCTTACAGGATTTGAGCCCTATTGCGGATTAGGTGAGAATGTGATAAGAAACAAGATCAAAATCAGAAGAGGAGGCAAAAAGATCCAAAATTTGGAAAGAACTCCCAAAACTGAGGCAAGCCTAACTACTACTTGGGAACTACAACGAATACGCTACAAAACCCCTGCATAAATCTCAGTAGGAACAGCCTTAGAATAGTGACGGGTCTACTTACTGGACGCTGCAAACTAAAAAGACATCTCAGTTTTCTCGGCTTAATGAGCAGTGCCACTTGTAGATTCCTCAACAGCCAGGAAGAAGCACCTGACCCTGACCACATATTAGGCAAATGCCACGCACTTGTGCATCAAAGGCACAGACATCTGGGAAATCACCAGACAGAGGAGAGGCACCTACTTTCACTGAAAATACTCCAAATACTTAAGTTGATCAAAAACCTAAATTTGGAGGATGAGCTTTAACTAAGCAATCTCATTTAGCTCTAGATAGGGGCACAATAGATCAAAGGTCGCAGTGCATCAAACCCCGAATTGATTCATTCATTCATTCAAGGAGAAAATGCAACTAGGTGTAAAAATAAAGCTAGGACTTTCTATTTATATTAAAAATGCAGTTATTGATGGGATGAAGATGTAATGAAACTAAACTTTTTAAACCATCACCCACTCCAGTTACAAGAAGAAATCAACTCCTTATATATAAAACAACGGAGAAACCACGAAGCGGAAAAAAAAAATTAACGAACCAAAAAAACATATTGGTCAAAAATTTAGCAGGCTAATTTTATTTTATCATCAGTAAAACCTTATATTTTTTTCAATATTTTTATCTTTTACTATTCTCTTCGCCGCGAAATAAAAAATTCAAATTCATTTTTAAATTAATAGAATGAAAAAGTATTTCGAAATCATTTGCAAAAATAAAATTAAAAAAAAAACAAACAGAAAACTTGACAAAAGAAATGCAAAATTCATAAAGTAAAAACATGCATACACATAAAACATTTTCATAAAAGAAAATGAAATTTAATTTGATGAATAGTCAGTAAATTAGTATTATTTATTTTATTTTAATGCTCCCCTCCGATCCCATGCTAGCATTCCTGGACTGTATTTCGAGGTTCGTCGGCCTCTTCTACATCAGTTCCTCACTGCCTTCTTCCCTTTTGTCTGCCATTTATTTAATTTATTTTATTATAATATTATTATTTATTATTCTATTTATTTTATTTTATTTATTACATTTATTTTATTTCTATTTATTTATTTACAACATTATTATTTAATTAATCTTCTTTACTTTATTATTTTATTTGTTTTATTTGTTTTATTTATTTTATTTATGTTATTTATTTTATTTATTTTATTTATTTTATTTATTTTATTTATTTTATTTATTTTATTTATTTTATTTATTTTATTTATTTTATTTATTTTATTTATTTTATTTATTTTATTTATTTTATTTATTTTATTTATTTTATTTATTTTATTTATTTTATTTATTTTATTTATTTTATTTATTTTATTTATTTTATTTATTTTATTTATTTTATTTATTTTATTTATTTTATTTATTTTATTTATTTTATTTATTTTATTTATTTTATTTATTTTATTTATTTTATTTATTTTATTTATTTTATTTATTTTATTTATTTTTTTTATTTTGTTTATTTTATTTATTTTATTTATTTTATTTATTTTATTTATTTTATTTGTTTTATTATATTTATTTTATTTGCATGCATTATTATTTAATTTTAAATTGCATGCATGTAAGATTAATTTATATGCATTATTATTATATTTGAAATTGCATACATGTAAGTTATTTTTATATTAATTAGAATTTCAAAAAATTCTATTAAAATTGCCTTTTTTCTTTTTTTAACAATCATTTGATGCTGTAAACCAGTTTACAACACACCATAACTTACTGTTTAGGCAAAATAAAATAAATAGTTAAAAATAAAATAAAAAAAATTAAATTAAAGAAATAAAACAAGGCAAATAAATAAATAAACAAATAAATATAAAACTCCAAAATGCTGGACGAGAGTAGTATGTTTTTGCCGATTTAAACACAAGTCGGTATCGTAGTGCTGCGGAGCTGCTCTCAGCTTTCTCGCTGAGAATTAATTCCTCACCAGCTCACCGCACTCCATCCTGACACAATTTTCACATTCCTACGCTTCTCGACATTTCCCATGGTCTTCCATAAACAGTATTGTTCATTAATTTGAAAAAGTCTTTTTCAAATTTATTTTGAGCATTTTTCCTGTGTTGAGTGTTTAGGCAAATATACTTCTGAAACCATGACTCGATGGACTTTATTCAAAATAAATCGGTTTAAGATACATTGCTGCAAGTTTCTTAAATGAATTGTAAGGTTTTTCCTGGAATTCAGGTGAGCGATAAGCTTTGGAATTTTACATCCGGGAGAAATCATGTTCTCAGGACAAAATGGGAGAAAATTATGTTAGTCATGTATACTCGATGGATAATCTAAATCTACTTCCAAAACATATCCAACATCATCATCTTTTATGTTGGAAATGTAATTGGTTGTACTAATCTTAGGATTATCCCACTGAAAATTACCATAAGGAAGGGGTTGTGACATTGTCCATCCATACAAATTATTAGCATCAAGATACATTAGGTATTCTGATGCTACGTTTGGAATTTAGCTAGAGATTTATTTATTATTCGCTTTAGCATCTTTATGACAGCACTGAAATAAACCCGTCCCTGATTTCACTTTTTAAAAAATTATACATTTCAACATCAGTTAGTAGTTCCAGCTTAACTGTAGTGGTTTTCAACATTTTTTTTTTTTATATTCCACGCACGAAAAAGGGGTTATGGCTACCCTTAAAATGTTTTTAACACAGCACGAGTGATTAGGTAAGTAGGAGAGGATTTAGCAGGAGATACCGATGCACATTGGTTTTTAACGTTTGCACATCGAAATGGGAGGGGAAAGTCGAGTCAGGTAAAGCATTCCACATTCGTGTGGTGCGACGGAAGAAAGAATCTATGTACATTACAGTACGTCCGAACTTGGGCTCGAGGGTGAACTGATGGGCATTCCTAGAAGCGCGAGTATTACGGTTGATTTTTTTAAGGGGAGGAATGCAACTGGCTATTTCACTAGAACACTGATTATAATAATAGCTATAAAATAGAGAAAGACACGAAACATTACGGCGGTGTTCGAGAGATGTAATTGTTTCTGTTATAGATCTTTCGCCTATAATTTTTAAAGCTCTCTTTTGAATTCTGTCCAACAAACTCAAGTGAGTTTTTGGAGCTCCTGCCCAAACATGAGAATTGTACTCAAGTTTTGGACGAATAAAGGCTTTGTAGATCACAGCCAGATCAGAAGGGGAAAAAAACTTCTTCCATCTACAGAGAAAACCTAAACACATCACCGTTTTTGGCGACATCAACTATGTGGTCATTTCACAAAAGGTGGTCTGTGACACACATACCGAGAACTGAGAGCTGTTCGGTGCCGCCCATGGATAGCGGCATTAGGGGTGGGTTTCGCTTTAACTACAGGAGACCACATTGAGTTTTACAAGCATTAAATTCTACGCGGTTTTTGATTCCCCATTGGACAATGCTGTCGAGATCAGAATTTAGTAAGCTTATCATACGCTGCCGTTCAAGTTCCATATCCGAAGGACATGTATGAGAATCTGTAAACGAATATGAGAAGCTGAGGGTATTATCGTCAGCAAAACAGTTTAATGGATTAGAAGTTTCAGACAAAAGATCATTTATTAAAATAAGGAGCCCTGGGGCACACCAGCATTTATTTTGTGGATTTCAGACTTGAAACCGTCCAATACGACTTGTATTGAACGGTCCGAAAGGTAATTTCTAATCCAACGAAGAAGAGGTTCATCGAAACCAAATGCGCGCATTTTCGATAAGAGAGCTTGGTGCCAAACTCTATCAAACGCTTTTGAAATATCAAGTGCAATAATCTTACTTTCTCCAAAACGATGTAAAGATTTGTTCCACTGTTCGGTGAGATATACCATCAGATCACCAGTGGACCTATTGCTACGAAATCCGTACTGCCGTACTGAAGGGACGTAAATGCATTTGGACGATAGTTGGAGGGTGAAGAAGATACGACTTTTTTAGGGACAGGCTGGACAAATGCTGTTTTCCGCATTAAAGAACACCTCTTCAGAACAATGGGAGGGATACTATCTGGGCCAGCGGATTTGTGTAGATCGAGATCCTTTAGAACTCTAGCAACTGCACGAGTGCGAAAGAAGATTTGTCCCATAAAATCATTTACGCTCTCAAGTACAGGAGGATTCATAACACTTTCTGGCAGCATCGAATTAACAGCAAACTGTGCTGCAAGCAAATTGGCTTTATCTTGCGAGCTGACAAAAGGAGTATCATTGAAGACGAGCGTTGGAACCGAGGATGAGGTGGTATTTCGTATGTTTTTTACAAATGACCAACAATTTTTACTACCTTTGGGACAGTGTAGTATTTTTTGCCGTAATTTTTGATCATGTTAAAATTTGGTCCTTCGAATATGAACGTTACAGGTCTTTCTAGCTTGTTGAAACTTATTCCGGTTTTCCTCAGTAGGGTTGGCTTTATAACATCGGAAGCTTACTTCTCTAACCCTAATAACCTCTTTACAGCTCGAATCAAACCATAAGTTTTCTTTGGGTTTGATAGATTTCACCCTATTTGGGATAAAATTTCTCATTCCACAAAGAATCAAGTTTGTTATCATATCTGCACTGGCGTCAACATCGCTTTCGAGGAAGCATAGTGACCAGTTAAAGCTCTTGAAGAAATTATTGAAACCGTCCCAGTTGGCACTCTCGTATTGCGGTTCTCGGTTCTCTTTGGGATTTTTTCTTTAACTGTGATTTGGTGGCACGAGAAATTCGCAGATATGACACAATGGTTTGATCAGCCTAGAGGAGATAATACACTAATAGTGTATTTATTAGGGTCAGAGGTAAGGAACAAGTCTAGAGTGTTGGCGATTTGACCTGCAACGTCAGGAATCCGAGTAGGCTCGTTAACAAGCTGAGTCAGGTGGTTTAACTCAGCAAAAATCTCGACATACCTTCCTTCGGGTGTTGTCTGACCAGAATAGCGTAGCTACGAAGTGTGTATATTGAAATCGCCCGTAACAACGATTTCACTGTGCGGATAATGGGAAACAATTCTCAGGATTGAATCGGACAGCGCATCGAATTCGTTAGAAGTCGAATTACTATCCAAACTTGGATAGTATGTATGATGTGCTATTTAAACATGGGTCATATTATGGTTGAAGCTGATAAGCCACATCATTACGTACATATATTGCGAGACCATGGTGTAGGAAAAATAAAGCACTAAGCTATAACCAGGTAGGCTAAATTCGGAGTAATCAGAATTTTCACCTACCTGTGTTTCATTTAGTGCCAAGACTGCTGGCCTGTTTTTTACAGTATGTACGTACTCAGCACAGAAATTCTCTCTCAGCCCCCGAATGTTGTTAATATCGACCCTAAATTCACCCTCCATTACGAAAAAACAAACGTTAAAAACCAAATCAGACAGTTATCTATGCTGATATTGAGTTTGGGCCCCAATACAACTTCACAATACAAAACACTACCAGTGTTATGCCTTAGTAGTATGTATTGATCCGCCCCTGGAAACCCAAAAACAATAACAGCAATTTATCTGATATGCTTTGGCTTAATCAATTACAAGCTTTGTATAAGATGATATACATACTCATACTCTGCATGCAATGACAAAGCCAAAGCCAAAGTGGGAAGGAGAGATAGGAAAATTTACGGCTTTGCTATGGTGTATGCTGCTGCATCATCGTCTTCGCATGAGTGTACTTATTTTTTGTTGTTGGTTTTTATATGTTTTTTTGTTGGATTTTGTTTGGCACTAGGTACTGGCACTTGCACTGTGATGTTGATTTGGGCTATTTTTTTTTTTTATTTTTTAATTACTCGGCGCGACTATATATGTACATAGTTGGATTTTTATTTTTATTTGTAACTATTAGATTATGGATTTATTATTTATTTTTTGTCGAAAGGGGCAGTTAGAGAAGCACAGCTGGATATTTTTGTTGGATTAATTATTATTGAACTGGGGGTATTTGACAGGTATTTCCACCACTCACGCACACGACCGCTCACAGAGGGCTGTAGATCGGTGACAATGGTCTCTTACCCTAACATCACTATGCTTGAAATTTTATTTACAAATTTCACAAAACGGATTTTGGATTTGATACCTATTTTGACCCTCGGTGAGTTTATCCATCAGCTTTGGTTTCTCCAGTACAACATTGTCAGATCTCGAGTCAGCATTTCAATGAATTTGTCCGGGGAGTTTTCACCTGAGAAAAAAAAATATAAATTTCTAATTCATTTAAAAATCTAAATATATAGTATACATATAATAAAACAAAATAAATCTAAACATCTACTCACTAACAAAAGTCTCCTGTTTATTATAATTTGCATCAAATGTGCATTTGATGAAATAGGAGAGGGCACAGTCTATGTGTTGTTGGACAGCTGTCGTCGAAGAAATTCTAGGATTCGGTTGTTGGTGACTTTTAGGAGCTAGGATGGACTCAAAATCAGCGTATACAACAAATGGAACTTGCAGTTGCCTGGCGTGATGCTAACATTCAATTTTTGTTTTATCTCCCTCTGGCATATAAGTTATAAGTAACAACATTCACCTTTGTGATTTTTTAATAAGTTGTAGACATCCATTACAAAGATGGATTTGATGTCCATTTCCAGATAATTGGTTACTTATTAAACGAGAGATGATTTTAATGTATACATCAAACAACTCGGTGTGCACAACTGGAAGCGGCTAGTTAGGGAAAGAGCTGGCTCGAGGAGATTGTTAGTTGAGGCCGAAGCCCATCCCGGGCTGTAAGCGCCATCTTAAGTAAGTAAGTAATGTGTTCTTTGGCTATTATATTATTAACACAGAAAAGTAGATTGATGTGTACACTCTGCTCTTATCGAGTACGGTAATATGGGCCAATAATTTTAACATCTTTGTTTTCTTTTTCGTCATATCCAAATAAACTAACACTTATATCTGTATTATTTTCTTCAAAGATTTTGATATCTTTAATCGCCAAAGGGAACTTCAAATTTTTAAAGCTGATAACTTTTTTACACACCTCAGTTAAAACCTCAGCAATATTGTCTATTATTGTCTTCATAATGGTTTGCTGTAACTCTTGTATCAAGTGCAGATATGATACTCCATTTGAAACAATATTCATCGTTGTTTTGGACATTTATACATGCATCTTAACTGATTAATTGAGGAGATAATTCAAAATAAGAGGAACCACTAATAGATCAATATTTATTTATATTAACTTGAATCCTCAACAATGAGAGTAGAGCCAATCCGCTATCCTTATCTTGGAATTCCTTCAATTTACTTTTTATTTGTTCGAATATGGCCTTAAGATGACTCTCTTGTTCATCCTCTGACAATACAATGCATATTTAAGTTTTTCATGCCTTTAGTAGAGACTGTTGTACTGTCTGGATCATCTGAATGTTTGATGAAATCTCCAAACAATTCCATATTGAATTTAAATAAATTCATGTTGTTAATTTCCTGTTGTAACAGTCCCATTATTACCGGAGTTTTCTTCGTTAATAATTCATTAATATCTAGAATGCTTTCATCCCCATTTTGTATAGAGAAAGTCCTAATTCTATTCCTAAAAGCAGATTTAATTAACGTAACATTTTCTGCTATTAGAAGCTCTGCTTTTTTATGTGAGTTTGTTCGATGATGTGGAACCCAATTTGAATCATCAACATCCACCTCGCAAATTAAGCATATTCTACTGTCAGATCTAAGTCTCTGATTTTTTGTTGTCATCACCTCAGACGATGTTGAGGGTCTTGGAGATATACCTCTTTTTCTTGAAATAGCCATCACCATTCCTTCTCCACTCCCTATCCTTCCTTCTCTACTCCTCACCGATGATGTTGCAGCAGATGCAGCAGTAGCAGCAGATGAAGTTGATGGTTTTGAAGTACTACCACAGCCTAATCTCAGCTTTTTTAGCGCCTCAGATAATGTTGTAGGTCTTGGAGAAAGATATTTTTTCCTTGTAATATTCCTATGCATTCCTTCCCCACTTCTAATCCTTTCTTCATCACTCTTTAGCGATGAAGTTGTAGCAGCTGCAGCAATAGCAGCAGCTGATGTTGAAGGTCTTGGAGTACCAACACTTCCTTCTTCACTCACTATTTTTGAAGCACTTTGCTTAGCACCACCAGCAATAAAAGCACCAACAACAGTAGTAGAAGCATCAATAATATCACCACCAACAACAGCAGCAGAAGCAGCAACTCTAACAACCGGGTGATTCCTTTTTGCATGACGAGCCAAAGAATCTTTTCTCGTAAAGATAGATCCACATACGTTACACATCAAACCACTTTTTGACGAACCATGGAAAGAGTTAACAAGTCTCACCATATTTCTTTTTTGGGTGAATGATTCGTTACAAACTTCGAACTTGAACATTTTTAAATAGATATTTTTTTTTAATGAAAAATTAAAACCATTTGCCTCGTGAACTCACAAATTAAGAACAAATTATTTTAAGATCTTTTTTTAAAGCTACCTTATATGTTTATAGCCTTTTTCGAATACATTTTTATGCTTACTAATCCTTACTCTATCGCCAACCTTAAATTTTTGTTTTATCGATTCTTCTTTATTATTTTTAAAAAGTTTTAATAATGGCTTAGAATTTTATTTTGTTAACATCTGCAGGTTGACATTTAATTGTGCGGTGGTAAGAATGATTGTAGTCAAAAACTAATTTTGTTCAAAATGTTTGTCCACTTGTTGCTTCCATTGAAACTAAATTCTTTCCACATTTTACCCTTCAGAGTTCTATTAAATCTTTCTACAATTTAAGCCTTGAATGTAGCCAATTTGTATGGACTAAAGGCCGTTAAAAGCTATATTGAATCAATAATTCAACAAGTCCAATTAAATAATGCTAAGTCTTCTACTTCGCTGATGTATTTCAGTAGTATATAGAATTTGTATTATAAAAAACACTCATATGTAAACAATGCCTGGGCACGGGTAACAAAATGTCCAACAATTTTGTGTGATTAGAAATTCTAATTGGGTTGGATATAGTTCACAATTGATTTTCGCTGTAAAATTGATGTAAGCTGGACTGAACTTAATAAAAATTGCGTCTTTACAAGGCCCTCACTGTCAACTGAAGAGTCCATGTGAGAACGCCAAGGTTAGGTAGATGGGCTGCCGGTAGATCTTGTTCCCGTCACACTTAGATCAATGTTGATCCTCTGTGATACCCCGATGGATTGGACCATCCCTTTAAAATAAATAACCTATGAAATCCTATGGAGCATCGAGCCATTTCGAGGCGTTGATGAAGTTCATTAAATTTAAGATGTTATTATCTGTTGACTTCGAGATTTCTGCTAAATCGTTGAAGAAGTAGCTATCCAAAAAGTTTTTTCTTATGTTGCAGAGTGTCGGACAATGACCTAAGTAGTGAAGGGTGTCCTCCTCTACTTCTTCGTCTCCGCAGCCTCTGCATAGGTCTACAGTATTGAGTCCCATTTTGTTTTATGATACCCTATGAGATTATGTCCTGTGATAATTCCTATCAGAAGATGCAGGAATCTCTTTTTCAGGTTTATAATTTTGTCTGTTTTTTTCTTATTGTAGCTGGGCCACAGATTCTTTGTAGTGGTACAAGTTGCAAGTGAGTTCCACCTGTTATTGGTAAGTTCTACTATTTTCTTGTTAATCGCCTGTTTGATGGAACAGGGTGGAATTTTAACAATGGAGTCTGTCAGGCTTGGATCTAACGATGAACCTGTCCTTGCCAGTTCATCGGCTTTTTCATTACCTTCGATTCCACAGTGTCCAGGGACCCAACAGAGTCTGATGTTGTGCTGTGTGGCAAGAACTCTTAGCTCTTCACGACAGCATGAAACCAGTTTGGATTTGATTTCTGTGGCAGAGATGACCTTGATCGCCACCTGGCTGTCAATGTTAAAAGTGATATCAGCTTGTGGTATCGCCATCATTAATATTTGCTCGGCACCCTTAATCACTGCCAGAACCTCCGCTTGGAAGACACTGCTGTAGTCGGGGAGTTTATAAGATATCACAATCGTAACAGTAACGCCTTTTTTGTTTTTTATTGGTATAGCCCATGCGAAGTTTGAAAAAAGCGTCGATGACTGTCAATAAATAATTTTATCCTTTGTTTTGATTACATTAAGGTCTCATTTCAACCAGATCAGCTTGCCATAAATCATCATAACCTTTAATGATAACCTTACGATGTTTTAAATTTTTATGTGCAGTCTTATGCAACTCTTCGCTTATTCATATTTAAAAAGAGTGAATTTCAAACCGAATAAAAAGAAGACATATATATTTTTTTCTTTTATTCCAATCTTTAATAAAATAGCATCAGTTTCTTAATTGTAGCTTAACGGTTTTCTATAATAAAGCAGGCGCAAGTATATCGTCTCAGTTTACATTGATGGGAAGCGATCCCAGAACTCCAGCGTGCGTTCGACTGTCACGCTGGAGGTCTGGGATCGCTTCCCAGCCTCGTCCACCTAAAAACTAAAAAGTTTTTTTCAGGGCTACTGCCTCTTGCGAGGAATTGACATATCCTCCAAGAGTATCACTTGTCACGAATAAGTGCTTCTCGTCTAGCCGTTCAGATTCGGCATAAAATTGTAGGTCCCTTCCATTCCTGTCGAAAGGCGCACACAGGAATGGTTGCGAATTGTTAGTCACTAGGCCCTGGTTCTTCATGAGCCGTTGTGCCACCCAATTTATTTTATTTTTTTTTACATTGTTTGGATGCCCAACAACAATTACAGTAATGATGTCCGTGAATAGTTTCAATGTAATGTGCGTTATCGAATCTTTTAAGCAGGGAAATACAGTCTCGTGATGAGTTTTCAAAAAATCAGAAATATTTTTAATTATTACTTTTCAATCCATTTTTATAGATGTTGCTGGTTGAATGCTTACTAACAATTTTGACTTTTTTAAATGAACAATGAGTATTTTATAGTTAAAATTAAAACATCCCCACTCCTTTACTTTTAATCCAAAGGTACAAAGGGTAATTTAGGAAATAAAGTCTTCATGATCATCTCAACTTTCTGTACGGGTACAGAGAAAAGAGAAAGAACCCGAATGATCAACAACCAACTTGTGTGGCTAGTAAAAATCCTTGTGTTCTCAAAATGCAATTTATAAAGACAGCACCCTACATTGGATGTGCATGATCAGGTGACCACAGTGGCGCAATGCGTTGTGCATAGGCCTCAGAGGTAGCTGGTTTAGGTTCAATTCCAGTTGACGGCATAATAATTTATAAATTAAAATTGAACATGACTAAGCACCACTTAAAAGAATCTGATGATTGGTGTGGCAGCCATGAAATTGCAATAATTCCAGCCAAACATAATGGTGGTATTCCACTCAAGTGGTTGTTGAGAATTCAAACATTCATAACTTTCTTTTTAATTTTTTCGTCCACATGCTTTTCATCAATAGCCATGAGATCTTTAGGTGTTCTTGAAAGTTGTAGTAAGTTCATGTTTTCTGGCTTCATATTTGCTATTGCTTCCATCAAAGAAGAGTCGATGTGGTTTCTTGTAGGTATAAGTGTTTCTCTATATATAGATGTCATTATTTCCTTCAAAGTAGAATCTATGTGTGTCCTCATATTTGTTTCCTTAAGACGTATC
The DNA here is from genome assembly GCA_949320155.1 of Melangyna quadrimaculata. NCBI lineage: Eukaryota > Metazoa > Arthropoda > Insecta > Diptera > Syrphidae > Melangyna > Melangyna quadrimaculata. The sequence goes on from OX439483.1 coordinate 397,087,218, forward strand.
TGATCATGTCTTTAGAGGCAAATTGGTGGGGGAGCTCAGGTTTTTGTCTACACGTTGTTTAAATATCTATTTTTTATATCAAAATCACCAGACGGTATAAGTTTAAATCCTATTCCTGGGGGGCCTCTAAGGTCTTTGATTTTTAGGAGAGACTTCGAGTTTCTACCGAACTTGTCAATGTTCATAGTTTATATGTGAAATTTTTTGTTTTGAAATAATAATATATAAAATTTGATTCCCTTAGTGTATCTTTGGAACAGCTTGTCATAAGAACATTATGGTTGATACCTTTTAGGAATCCGCTCTCGAAATTTTGTCTGACCTTTTCGCCAACGAAAGTTTCAGAAGCTAATTTAGTTGCTGAATATAAGTGCAACTTAATTTGGACACGCCCTCATCACCACAACTTCTAACGGCACACAAAAAAGAGTTCTAAGGCCCTTTGTTTCAGTTGTGAGTAAAACCAGAGTTAGTTAACTCTGGAAATAAATTTGTCAACAGTAATTTCAAGAAACAGTTCCTATAATTCCAGTTCCTATATAGATACAATATGAAAAGCATTTGTTGAGTTAATCTAGAGTTAGGTCACCAATTTTGGTGAATTAACTTGGGTTTTACCCTAACCCCACACTGAAAAACTAGCCCTAAGTGGTCTTGGCTTAGTTTGTAAGTCAGGATATTATAATTCAGTTGGGATAAATCGAGCTTTACATAATTATTGAAAATTTCCATTACTGACATACACGCTGAAATGAGACCAAGGAAAGCAACCTATTTCCTGGTTTTCGTCATCAAAACCCCATTTCTGTAGCTTGACTAATTCCTCGATAAATTCCCACTCAATTGTGTTACCATCTGCGTCCTTTAGAACCTTGTATTCCCCTAGACAATAACGCATCAACTTGAGCATGTGACAAGGATCAAAAATAACGAAGATATTTCCCTGTGTAGATGGATGAGGAAAGTATGGTTGGCAGTTGGCAGTTTGTAGTCATCGATGTTCAGGATCGCTCCTAATAATCGCATGGTTGCAAAATGCTTAGAGTTATGGACACAACCTCAACACCAACCTTATGAAGTTTACGTAAGCTTATGTTTAAAGGCTCAGCGTTGGTTGTTGAGTCTATGCCGTTCACCTATTGGCAACATCCATGACCCGTCTAACACAACAACTATTATTACAAGGACATCCTTTGCTAAGGGCATGTCGTCAGATATTTTCCATTTCTGACCCAAAATCGACGTATCCCTAACTTTGCCAACGGAAACGTTTTGAAGGCCGGATTTAATCAACATTTCATCAAGCATTAAACTGCAGATTGCTTTCATATTGGTTATGCCATCTCCAGTTGTATTGTATTATGAAAATAAAAATTAATTAAAACAAATTAAATAAATTAAATATTTTAAACTTTAATATTTCTTTTTAGATTTTAACACAACTAATAATTAAATTTTTAATTTTGGCTACGCGTTTCGGAAATGATATTCCATAATCGGGCTGTTTGCAACTGAATATGAATATTTTGCAGATAACTTTTTGATTTGTAGGTTAGCTTCGGATACTTTAATCTTAAGAGCTCAAAACTTTTCCTTTTGAAGCCAAGTTCACCATCAACAGATGACTACCAAGACCTTGAAGTGCTTGGGTATAGTAAGGCACGCCAACATTTTTGTCAGACAAAATCATTCGCTTTGGGAGAATAAAAATGTTGAGCACGACAAGTATCGAAGAAATGGTGGGTATTTTTGTCTACAATTTCCTATCCCATTATTAGATGGTTTACTCTAAAATTTTGCAATAAAACATCTTGTTTTGCGCTCCGAAAAGAGCGTAGGGATACTGCCATTAATTAATTTTGGTCTCGTTTTATTCACAGATTCTTGGTGGTGATGATATTGGAGAATGGATAAAAGAAAGCTGCTGGCGATGGATTTCGTCGACTGTTGTTTTTATGAAGGAAAAGACCATGAGCATTCAAATTCAAACAAAATTTAAACGCAACACAATTTTTTAAATTAACACTAACAAAAAACTAATTCTTCAACTATTTACTGTATTTTACCCGATAAAATACAACAAATACAAAAACCGCTTTAAAACCTTCCCTCTCAGTTTTAAGTTTGTTTCCAAAGTGCATTTTTTTTTGTGAACGGCAAATGTCAAAAAAATTATTTTGCCTTCCTTAATGTCATCTTCAAAATGGGTAAAAACACAGATAGCAAAAAATTGAAATTTAAAATGAAAACTTTTAAATTTTCGGTAAACGCTTTTCAATTTTTCGTAAACCTATTGCCGAAAACCCTGTTTTTGGATGTGTGTGGATATCACAAAACATAACTTTATGGGCCTGTTAATGCGCACCGCGAATGCCAGTCCTACACGCACAGTCCGTGCAGAGTAGACTCACGCTGAAAAGAACGAGGTGAGTGTGAACAGTCAAAAAAAAAAAAATACAACTTGTCTGGCGTATTCAACTCAGTTGCAATTGGAGCTTAGAGAATTCCTGCTATAGTTAATAATACAATCGTTTTCACTAATTAAGCTTATAAGTTCTTCTTCAAAGCTCATATTTTTAAATCAATTCAATAAAATGCCAATGTTATTTTTTCTTGATATTTTATAATGAACTAAAACATAAAAGAGCATACATTTTAAACTTTCTTATCTAAACAGAGTATAATAGTCTAGTCAAATCGTCTTCTGGAGTGCCAGTCTCAGAAAAAAATATAGAAGTTTTTTTTCTCACTCGTTAAAGTTTCACATTAAAATTTTAGGGGTCGCTCCATCCGAATCTTAACTTTGTTACTTCCTATGGATATGGCTTCACAGCGTAAATCGCAAAAAACCTCAAAATTTTAAATTAATTCAAAAAATACTATTCTAGCTGTGATGGCAACCGCGTAACTTTAATTGAAAGCTATATAAAAAAAATTATAAAACCGTCTTCGTTTAATTATCAAAATTGTGATATACGATCCACTTTTATCCGATCACAAATAATGAATTTAAAATCTTTTTTTCCCCTTAGTAAAACCACCCTTTAATTCACGTGAGTATATTTTTTTTATTTTTCTTTGCACACAATTTATATGTAGCTATATCAATTAAAAAATCAAAGTCACCCCTGTTAATCCTTCTGTAGTGGCCACTGCTGCTGGAGTTAATTGGGGGTGTACGTTTTTATTGTACACTTTGTTTGTACACCTTTTGTTTTATATATTTTCAAGTTTATAAATTATTATATGTGTATATACATAACCATCACTTCCGCGATTTAAAATTCAAACTTCTCCTGACCTAACTATACCAACGTGAACGATAGCTCTGTAATCACAGGTACTTTGCTCTTAGTTTCCTGAGCAAAATGTATACCAACCCAGAACTCGCCACATACATTAACTATACCAACGTGAACGAAGGCTCTGTAATCACAGGTACTTTGCTCTTAGTTTCCTTGAGCAAACTGTATACCAACACAGAAAAATATGCTTTTGATCTGACACAGTATATAGTCTACTCTTAATTTGAATGAGCATTCTGTAGTCTATTATAGAGCGCCGGAGCTCTGTACTGATAAACAGTTTGGCAATATGCATCCGGGCTGCCACTATTTCCTCTTTTTTTCGGATGCCTTGATCGTAGATGGATTTTTGTATACGTTTCTTTGTAGGTTTTAAAAGGATAATTATGTTATCCTAAGACAATTTAATGACAGGATAATGTCAAATAGTCTTTCATTAGACTGCCGAATTCGTTTCTATATTATTATATAGGTAAGTATGATTAATTAACTTTCTCTGAATTAATTTAATAAAATAATAATTAAATGCAACTTTCATTAATTTGTATGTACAATACAATTTTAGTGCGAAATAAGCTCTTTGTTTCGAAAAGAAAAGTTGCATCGCAACTAGGTAAATTTGAAATTTTCTGCTAAATTCCACTCGTCCCAGGATCAAGGAAATCTGTAGGTATCAGTCAGTCAGGATTTCTGCAAGCTCTTAAGTTGACAAAATCAAAGACATCAAATAACCTAAAGAAACCGACAAAAAATAAGGACAATTACCTTAATATATGCACACTCAACGCAAGAACTCTATTGACAGAAGAACGACAACATGAACTAAATATGGCAATATCGGACTTAAACTGGGATATAATCGGAATATCAGAAACGAGACTATTTGGAAAAAAAATCTTAGAATCTGACAACGAAATATTCTGCTATATAGGAGAATCCAAGGGCCTATATGGCTTTGGTTTTCTCATACAAACACACTTAAAAAAGGGCATAGTAAGTATTTGATTTTTTAACGAGAGGATCTGTTCCATTACAATAAGAATCCAAAATACAAAATTAACAATTATTCAAATATACGCACCAACACAAAAAGCTACAGACAAAGAGATTGAAACTTTTTATAACAAACTGGACTATGCATATCAGGAAACGAAAAGTGAATTAATGTACATCATAGGTTCATAGGTGATTTTAATGCCAAGGTGGGAACACAACAAAATGGAGAAGAACAAATGTTTGGAAATTTCGGTTATGGAGAACGCAACAAAAAAGGATAACGACTTGTAGAATGGCTGCAAGAAATGAACGTGACGTTCGGAAACTCTTTTTTTAAGAAAAAAGACAAAAACAAACGGACGTGGCTATCACCGGATGGAAGAACAAAAAATTAATATGACTTAATATTGACGAATAAAATAACCACAACAATGGACGTTTCAGTTATAAAAAACTTAAAATTTGACAGCGATCATAGAATGATAAGGGCAAAAATTAAAATTGACCATAAGACCCTGCTAAGAAATAAAAGAAAGCTGATTATGCCAAAAACAATCTGCAACGAAAATATACAATATTACAACGAATTGCTTTCGCAAAGAATAAGAGATTATACTGACTTGGCCGACTTAAATAACAACATCCAAACATTCTATAATACTCTTGAACAAGCCATAAAGACTACCACCATAGAGACATTAATGAAACAAAAATCATGCAAAATCGACAAAATCACAACTGACACAAAACATCTTATCGACTTAAGAGAAACCCTTAGAACCAAATCAATCCTGACAGAAGAAAAACAGCATCTTTCAAATCTAAGAAAAACAATCAAGACGAAAACAAGAAATGACATCCAAAATTATAATGAAACAATAATTAAAAACATACTTGAGAATACACAATCGATAAAGAAGACAAAAAAAATTTTAAAATAACAAAAAAGAACGGATTATTTCAATGAAACAAAACAAAAAAAACAACCACAAAAAGAAAAGACATTAACGAATTAGCAACATGCTTCTTCGAATCCTTATTTGACTCAAAAAATGAAAGAGACAATTATATCAGCTCGAGTCTGACTTTAAATAACCAAAGTGAAACAACATCGACGAATTTGTATACTTTTATGGAAACAGACATCGCATCATCTATCGACAGTTTGAAAAATGAGAAAAGCGCAGGAAATGACGGAATTGAAGCCGAAATGCTTAAATATGGAAAAGCAGCCCTGACACCAATACTGACAAGAATATTCAATAAACTATTCTCAAAGACATTATATAATTTAACCAAAAAATCATTAAATGACAACCAACCTCGGGAACAAGCTGGATTCAGAGAAGGTTTCTCAACTTCGGACCATCTACAGACAATCAATCAGCTCATTGAAAAGTACAATGAATATAGAAAACCACTTTACCTTCTTTTTATTGACTTTACTAAGGCCTTTGACACAGTGGAACACAATAACATCTGGACAGCACTAAGAAATCAAAATATTCATGAGAATTTTATAAGGACTATGGAAAACATTTATAACAACAATACAGCTAAGATTAAAACAGATAAAATCGGAAGGGAATTTCAGATTAAAAGAGGAGTTCGCCAAGGTGATCCCTTATCCCCACCAGTATTCTCAGCAGTGCTAGAAGATATTTTCGGACAACTCAACTGGAATAACAAATATGGACTAAATATCTGGGGACAAAAACTTAATAATTTAAGATTTGCAGATGACGTGGTTCTGCTATCTGATTCACCGAATGACATTCAATCAGTGATAACCGAACTTGATTCCACCAGCAGCACGAAAACAAAGATTATGACAAACCATATAAAAGCGGACATAATTCTCAATGACAAAAAATTGGACTATGTTGAAGACTATATATATCTGGGTCAACTGAAACCTTTTATAAGCCAGGACGAAAAAGAAATAAACCGACGAATAGCCAATACTTGGAAACAGTACTGGAGTGTCAAAGAGATTTAAGACTCAAAGATAAGTGGCGACATGAGAAAATACATTTTGGACTCTACAATTCTTCCTGTGATGACATATGGTCTTGAAAAATGAGGGCTAACATCAATGTTACAGGAAAAGCTGCGTATTTGCCAAACAAAAATTGAACGAAAATTGCTGAACATAAGACAAGTACAAAGAATAAGAAACAAAGAAATAAGAAAAATGACAAAAATAGTGGACGTGATGTTCAAATAAAAACATGGATTTTCCTATTAGTCTAGGAGTTATACCCCCTTCCCGTAGGCACTTGAATGTCAGCTCAGTTTAGGGTGGTTTTTTATGTTTTCGGGGGTGGGGAATCCGAATCCGGAGTTAGTTTTTGCAAAATCCGGTGCGAAGTCATTGTTATTAACGAATTTTGATGCATTTTTGTAATGCATACAAAAAAAAAATAAATCGGGTGGCACAACGGCTCATGAAGAACCAGGGCCTAGTGACTAACAACTCGCAACCATTCCTGTGTGCGCCTTTCGACAGGAATAGAAGGGACCTACAATTTTATGCCGAATCCGAACGGCTAGACGAGAAGCACTTATTCGTGACAAGTGATACTCTTGGAGGATTTGTCAGTTCCTCGCAAGAGGCAGTAGCCCTGAAAAAAACTTTTTAGTTTTTAGGTTGACGAGGCTGGGAAGCGAACCCAGACCTCCAGCGTGACAGTTGAACGCACTTACCATTACGCTACGGGCTACTACATTTGTAATGCAATTAAAGTAATTAATGTTAGGAAAAAATGTTCCGAGTAAATGTTGTTCCTTAAGAAATTTGTTTTTTTTTGTTCATGTAAATCGGTTGATAATTGCCCAAGATATTGCCAATTGTTTCTTTGTAGGGAGGGCACGCGCTCAATTGACGGAGCGCGAGACGGAAGAACGTGTTTTTTATGTAAACGGTCAGAGTTATCGTGAAAATTGTCATACAAAAAATTATTCTCTATATTTTGACAAACATTTCCGTTTGTATTTTGCCTCAATTGAATAATTAGATTCGGAGATATACACAGGAACGTAGACTTAGGATAATATTTTTCACATTCACATGGTAAAAGAAGACCAATTACTCAAATTTCCGCACGATAAAGCACAAAACAAGTATTTTTAATGTATACTCCTGATTTTAACTAATAAAATAATTTTTCAATTTTTTATTTATAGCGTCTAGTTTTAAAAAAAAGTAATATGAGTCGAACGGTGCATTAAGGCTGATAAAAGAAATGCAAGTCTTGCAGTCCCCGGTGGCGGCTGTTGGGTGGGAGGGGCAATTTTCTAAAAAAATTGACTTAAAACAGAAAAAAAAATTATTAAAAAACAACAGTAACATGTACAATGCCCTGTTATATTTTAATGGAAGGCCAGAAGTCCCTCCTTTCATTTCCTTTTTAAATAAAGTTCTTTCAGTAAATAGTTTTTGAAATATTAATGTTTGAACTCAAAATTAAAAAAAAAAAAAAATTAAAAATATGGTAAAAAATATTTTTTTCGCACTATTTCACGTAATTAAGTGCTATTTTTGTTTCCAAAATTCAATGCCCTTATCAATTTGTAGTCAAAAACTGAAAACCAGATATTTCTAGGGCTTTTACTTTTTAAGATATTAAAAAGTAAATGAACCAGCTTTTTCATAAAAATAAGACAAAACCGGCTAAATTATCATTTCAGCAACCAGTTAAAATAGGACAAATATGCGGAAATCAATTTTTACATTTTTGAAAATTGGTGGGAATGTTGAATTAACCATAAGAATAAAGAAACAAAAGAGTCCATAAAAATATCTGTATCCCACGGGTGTTTTTTGGAGGGGGAAAGGGGGAGGTATGACTTATCGAAATTAAAAAATTATATTGATACAATTTGGACATATGATACATGATTTTAGGGTATTTTTCAACTCTGAATCTAATGACATCAAAATTAAGGCGATAAAATAATTCTAAAAAAAGTTTTGGTCCATTTTATCCAGAGATGACTGTTTTTCAGTAAAACTGGTAAACTATAAAAAAATACCTTGAAAAGAATGGTACATTGATGAAAAATGTATAAATATTCAATTTGGCATTTGACAAATGAAACATTTTTAATAAATTTCTTCCCATTCTTGGGATAGGTGTTGTGATCAAAATTTCATACATTCTGTTTTCCTTCAGAAAAACACCATTTCGTCATAGATATTTGTATGTACTCATTTGATCCTTTATTCTTATGTCAAATTAAATATTTATACAAATTTTCATCAATGTACTATTCTTTTCAAGGTATTTTTTAATAGTTTACCAGTTTACTGAAAAACAGTCATCTCTGACATTTTTTTATTTTTTTTTTCAAAATTTTGAGTTCAAACATTAATATTTCAAAAACTGTTCATTGAAAGAACTTTATTTAAAAAGGACTTCTGGCCTTTCATGAAAATATAACCTTGCCTTTTGTGACACCTTATGCAAATCACCCTGTATAAGCACAAGCTGTTATTATATTAAAAAATTGGAATGTAGAATAAATCTGTCTGTTGGTTTTGAATACCAATTAAATATTATTTTGTTATTTATTCTATGTAGTTTTACATCTAAACTTAAAAACTTAAAGAAAAGCTCGGAGACACTATTTTGGAGGAAGAGGACAAACTAGTTTCTTTCGATGTTACCTCGCTCTTCACTAATATCCCTACATACCTGGCTATAAAAATTATAATGAAACACTGGTCAACAATAGAAACATTTACAACAATACCAGTGAAAAACACATAACTATCAAACATATTTCCAAATATGTCGATGATATTGTTGCTATTATTAAGGAACGAGATAAAGAAGCGATTTTAAAAACACTCAAAAGCTATCACTCGAAAACACAATTTACTACCGAAATGGAACAAAATAAAAGCCTGCCATATTTAGATGTAAAATTACATAGAATAAATAAAAAAATAATATTTAATTGGTATTCAAAACCAACATTGTCGGGAAGATTGATCAATTATTTATCCACACAACCCTTCACACAAAAACTTAACAATGCAACGAATTTCATTAATAAAGTATTGGACATAAGCGACCCACAATATCAGGACAATAACATTAAAACAATAAAAACTATTCTAACCAAAAATCATTTTCCAACCTATCTAATAAATAATTTAATTCAAAAGAAAACAAAACAAAAAACCGACCCAACGAATAACACGACAACCAAAAACCATGCAGACGGCAACTCCAAATTAACTGATAACAGAAACTTACACTCAACAATTAAGCAAGACAATGCATCTTATGCATATTAACCAAATGCAACACTACGAAACATTTTTACGAACACCAAATCTCCAATAGACAAAAGCCAACAACACAACGTCGTTTATTAAGTAAGCTGCGGTGGGAAAGAAGGGGAGGTATGCAGTAGCGGATCTAGGATTAGGATGTGGGGGGGGCTTGGTAGATCCAGTTTGAGACATTAATGGCCAGTTGCGCAAGTTAAACTACAATTGATGTTTAAACTTAAGTTCAGCACTTGATTCGGTTTCAAAGTAAACCTTGAACTTAGATAATTCTGTAGTTCTAGTGAAACGAATGTATTCTGCCATTTAAACTTCTTAGCCTAAGAGCCGGCAGCAAATTTTGGGAGTGGATTGAGGTGCATATATCGCGGTATCAAAAACAACCGTCTGGCAGGTTTCTTTTTCAGCCTTTAGCGGGGGTGGCAGTTTGAAAATAGCGATTTTCCAGTTTATTTTTTCATAGGTATTACCACTTCAATAAATTTTAAAAATATATAATGTGATGGTCTGTCATTTCAGTGCGGCGTTCAGAACACTTGATCGTTATAATCATTATAAAATCTTATTGATAACTGCCATTTTATAATAATAATAAATTATTATATTTCTTTCTATTTGAAATTATTTTTTTTTTTTTGTTTTCGAGTGACGAGGAAATTCGTTGTGAGAGTGAAAAGAGAAAAACGCTTCCCTTGAAGAACAAATTATTTTAACTATTGTGACGATGTTGATTTTATTTTATAGTTTATATATTTTTAGAATTTATACATAACTAATATAAAAAAGTTTTAGTTTAGGTTAAAGGTTTTTTTTTTGTGAAAATCTACAGTTATATAAATAATTTAATTTAGGCATTCCCACTTTTCCTTTTAGAATAGCCTTGTTTTTTGTGCATTTATATCAGCTTCTATCCCCGGTTTAAAATTATTTCAATATTACATACAATAATATTGTACTACACCACATCCAAACTTAATTTCGACAAAAGTTTCCAGGTCACCATACCCTCAAGAGAATGGGTCGAAAACTGAGAAAGGTGTGGGTGGCGGAGTGTACTCAGACAGACTTAATTTAAGTCTCTCCTTCCGGCTCCCTAACGACTGTAGCGTATTCCAAGCGGAAATTCTGGCAATTAAAGAAGCTCTGTCTTGGCTGAGAGAAAACGTGATATCAACATCGGATATACGCATCTTCTCAGATAGTCAAGCAGCACTTAAATCTCTCAACTCTGTCTCTACCAACTCCGTTACGGCCCAAAACTGTCGATCGTCTCTTGAAGAGATGGCGGAACAGTTTAATATTCACCTTCTTTGGGTGCCGGGCCATAGAGATATTCCGGGAAACTGTAAAGCCGATGAACTTGCCAGAAATGGAACTCTAATGCCCGTTTTGCCTAACAGGTGGAACATAGGTATACCGATCGCTACATGTAAACTTTTGCTAAAACAAAACTCTGCAAGGAAAGCAAACTCTAGATGGACAAACCTTACTACATGTCTGGCCACAAAAGAAATCTGGCCATAGCTAGACCCTAGGCGCTCTAAAAGTTTGCTATCACTTAGCAGATCCCAAATTAGCTCCGTAATAGGTGTCATAACAGGACACTGCCTTATAGGAAAACATGCCACAAGACTTGGCGTTTTCTCAAATGACTTCCGTAGAAGTTGCATGGACGAAGAGGAGGAGGAAACAATTCCTCACCTCCTCTGCACATGTCCTGCTCTTTCACAGAGGCGCAGACTCCTTCTTGGGGACTACTTTTTCAATGATCCAAGCGATCTAGCTAATACAGACATACACTGTCTCTCTCGCTTCATAAAAAGCTCCGAATGGTTTTCGTAATGAGGATAATCTCCTCATTCCTATCATGTGGTATCACAACGGATCTATTTATGGTCTGAGTGTGTCAGCCGTTTTCCTGACAGCCACTTTAACCTAACCTAACCTAACCTACAATAATATCTGTAGTAGTTAACATTTAAAATATTTTTAAGTGGAGATAGAAAAAAAATGTATATACCTTCAATTTTCAGCCACGTCAAGCTTTGAACTGCCAGAAGAAAAAATCAGTCAGTAAATTTGTACGTCAGTCTAGAGGGACTGCAAATATTCACACGCATGATTTTCTGAGTGCCCAGAGAAAACTCAGATTTTGATTTGTTGTTCCAAAATTCTTCACAGGTCTTAGCCCCAATTTCGTTTTTCTGCAAAGTTAGCGAAGTTCTTAGGGTGAATTATTTTTTCGTTTGGCATGTTAATTGTTAAGCCCCGACCCCGTTTTTTCAATTATCTCTTTAAGCTTAAGCCCCAACTTGGCCTTGACAGTCCCTTGAGTCAAGCGCAAAAAATTGCTGGAATAAGGTAAGTTTTAAAGGAATTATTTGCTTAGCCCCGACCACGTTTTTTTGTCCAATTCTTGTCAAGCCCTATTCGCGAGCTAATTTTTTTTTCGTCCCAATTTTCTGTCATTTATCCGTTGCCCCGAACTTGTTTTTTTGTACAATTCCCTTCAGAATTCAGCCCCAACCTAATTAATTTGGGGCTTAGAAAAAGAATACGTAGCATATAAATTGCGTAGCCCCAGCCTCGTCATTTTTTCTGACTCCTGATTCTGATTTCTATATTTCAATCAATGTTAAGAACCGCCTGTGGGGGGGGCTTTAGCCCCTATAGCCACCCCCCTGGATCCGCCACTGGAGGTATGCAATTTGGTTTACATAGGAACCACTACTAGGAAGACAACTAGGTATTATGGCTAAAACAGATGTGCAGCGAGTCTGCACGCATCTCTGCATGCAGAGCTGCACACGAAACACTTGTGCATAGTTTCTGACATTCATGATGCATATTTATATCAAACAAATACATGAAAGCACAGCGTTGCCGATGTCACACAATAGTGTTGGAATGAGATTTTCTTCGTTAGACGATGGTAGGGTGGCAACGCCAGCTTCATGGATTCTTAAACAAAAATCACCAACACAAACAAATTTTTTGAAAGAATGGCAGGTGATGTCAATATGAGTAATGCCAAACAGCAATTATTTGGAAATTTTCGTTTTTCAGTTGTGGCTGCAATGAAACTAGGCAGCAAATTTAGAAATAGAGACATCGTGCAGCGCTGCGCTCTAAGCAGACTTTGAGTGAATCTGCTCCCATAAGAACCTGTGTAATTTAATTTCGCTGCATGGAAAAGGCTGCACATCTGTTTTAGGCATTAGAATGACAGAGCACAAAGCAGACATCAAAAAAGGAAAACAATTGACAGGGCTCTCACAATATATATTTGACAGCGGCCACACACCGAACTTTGACGATGTTAAGGTACTGGACAAGGAGAAGAGAGCAAATGCAAGATTCACTCTTGAAAGTCTACGAATTCAAGAAAAATTGACAAACACCATGAACACGAAAGAAGATATAGAAAACACCATAGTGAGCTACGCTCTAGCCATAAAATAAGTATCTGCCTGCCTACACTGTGATAATTTTCTGTTTGTTTTTTTGATATTATTAGTTTCCATATTTATTTATTTATTGTAATTGTTTCAATGTTAACTTATTAAAATAGTGCCAGTTTTATTGTATATATAAAAAATAATTACTTATTTAAACAAAATTTTCGATATAGACAAAACAAAATTTTAAATAAGTAAGTTTCTTTTTACATAAAATTAATACAACTTAATTAAAAATTGTACACACATATTATTTTTACACACATTAAAGATCTCCAAAAACCCCTAAAGAAGTCGTGGATAGCGACGAAACGTTGGGTAAAAGATGAAATAAAATCGTTTCTTATTAGCTGTCAACGGCTGTGAATGTATGTCATATGGTAGATCAGTTAGTCGAGCAACAATAACATAAGTTGTGCTGCGCTGCTTTTTATTGTTTGTGTTTGCCGTCGGTCGGGAACATTGGATTACTTATTTTCAAATATTCAAACTTCAACGTTCGACTGAACTCTGAAAACGGAATCTTGAATCAAGCAGCTGCATATTTTCGCCAATTTAAGTGATGAAAGTGACAAAATTGTAGAAAATTTAATGTTGTTTAAGCAGAAGCTAAGTATTTTAACAATTAAATGCATGGTTTCTGAGTTACAAGCAAAATCCCAATCAGAGAACTGAGTTTTGCAAAAAGTATGAAATTTTGGTCTTTTTTCACCCTACGTTAATGGCCAAACCGTTCATTCTAAAAAAATTTCAGAATCCTTTTTTTTAGGAAATTTTGTGTTCTAATTTTATCCAAAAAGTGTAATTGTTTTGACTTTTTGTCTAAAAAAAACTGAAAAAAGGTCGAAATTTTTTTTTTTATCCGTAGGAAGTAGCACAGTTGAAATTCGGATTCAGCGAACCTTAAAACATAAAAGACGGGTGAGAAAAAAACTTCTATATTTTTTTCCTGGCCAAAACACAATTTGACTGGACTATTAACCTTACATTCGATTTTAAACTTATATACCTACCTACTTCTCGATAAGATATTCCTGAAATATTAATTGAAAGTGATTGCGTCCAGTTCCGAGTCTGACCGATCTTTGACTAATTGTCAGGTTAACCTTATTTATAGTGATTATTTATGATATGATTTACAGTCAACTCCGCTTAACTGCACTCCACTTAACTGAAAACATAGGTTTACTGAAACAGGAAATTTATTCCAGAGCCTTTTTCAGAATTTTTCACACAAACTGCTTCGTATAGCTCCGCTTAATTGCAAACTGCGGATAATTGAAATAAATGAAATGAACATTTTTCACTTATTGAACTCCGCATAAGTGAAACGATCGTTGAACGCTGTCATCAAATTTTAAATCAAAAACACCCTATGAATTTGGAATTTTGTGACTAAAAATGTAAACACCTTTCACAGAGAAAAAAACAACGTAAAATCAAAGCAAAAAACTTTGATTCTAATATTTTTCGGAACGATTTGGCGCCAACGCCGAAAATTCTTAAATCAAAGTGGAGCGACTTTATTTCAAAGTGAGTCCATACTTAATAACGAACTAGATTTTAATACGTTAACATGTTGACTTAAAGTGGAATCATAGGTAAATCAAATTCATCCATCTTTTAAAACAACATTTTTCTACTTCGAATCGACGTAGATTGAACTTGATATTGATTCAAAATGGCTACGCACGCCACGCTTCTTTGTTTAAATTTATGTAAGACAAAGACAAATGTATATACGTGATCGACGCACTTCATTTTTGTGGTGAATCATTTATTTGTGATGACTTAAGTGTATTGTTTGATGCTATGAGTATTTCATAGTAATATAAATATAGGAAAAGTAATTAAATATTGTTTTTCGATAATATGAAAGTGAATTTCCAGTGCGCGTTTAATTTGTTCACAAATGTAAGGGAGCTACTTCGAAAAACAACAACGCGCTCTCGAAATTCTTTATATTAAGCTTACAAATACAAACAAATTGAGATTTACTTTACTATGCAACACTTTGCAATTACGTTGATGGCACTTTAAGTGCCATAAAAGTGGATCGCAAAGTAAAATGTGGATTTCAATGTAACAATGAATACGTTTCACTTTGAACCAAGGTTGGGCGCACTTTAAATTTGGATCTCAATTTAAAAATGAAAACGTTTCACTTTAAAACAACGTTGAACGAAATGTAAATGTACAAAAGTTGATTTCGATGTATAAATAAATACGTTTTACTTTAAAACTAGGTTGAATCTCTTAAAATTACGTCGCATATTCAAATTAACATTGTTTCAACGTAAAAATGAAAATGCTCCACTTCATTTAAAAAACTTTAGATCAAATACGCTCGTATTTAACTTTAGAAAGCATTTTTTCCCTCAGTGTTGTTGTTTAATTTTTTTTAAATGGAAATATAACTACTTTGATACAATACAAAAAATCATTTTTTTTTTATTTTCAGGCTAAATGAAATTTAATTTGTTTGTACAAAACTCCGCTTATTTGAAACAAGTTTCAGTTATCCGAAGTTCGGTTAACTGAAAACTCCACTTAACTGAAACAAATGTTCTGCAATTATGGTGTTCCAGTTAAGCGAAGTCGACTGTTGTATTTGCCTCTCTGTTTGCCAAACTTTAACTCTCTCGTATCGAAGTCTGGTTTATACTTCTCTTCCAATAAGTGCAGTGCAAGCGCTGTTTTCTGCAACCTCCCGCTGTTGATATCTGACTAGTGGCCAGAGAGCCGCTTTTTTAATTTTTGTTTTGATGTACCAACCAGCGTTGTTCCTGGGGAAAAAAATGTTTGGGCCATTTCTGGAGCCATTTTAACTTTTTTGGGCCCACTTACTTTATCCGTCGTATCGAATAAAACACAGGTTATATTTCGTATTTTTGTACTTGTACTTATTATTTTTGTAATTTAACCCAATAATTTAAACCTATCTTAGACATTATTTTATCAATTCTGGAGGCAGAATAAAATTGCCACAAGTTACATTTTTCAGAAAACCTTTAAAGGTCAGAAGTGAGTTTATAACAACAAGTGCTTGGAACCCTTAACTCAAATAAAATATTGTTATAATATTTAATTCTTGCCAAAACTATTAGACCGATCGAATTATAAAATTAAAATTTATAGTGGATGGATTTTTGCTATAAAGGAAAATATCAGAAATAACCCCATTTTTGTATCGTTTTTTTTTCACTGTTGCATTTTTCCTGCAGCGACTCAGCTAGCACCTGTTTTTCGAAGCTGCAAACTTAGTTTCAGACTTCTCCAACATGCCCCAACCATATATCACAGAACTACATCGCGCTTTGCGATTTAAGCTTTTTATGTAATTATTGACTGGTCTATGATAGTAAATATCGATTACTTGTAAATTATCGATTTCTAAAGTTTTTAAATATGTGAAAAATTAGTTACATTAGTTTGTGAATTTTACGAATTTGGGGCCATTTTGTGATGGCCCGGGGCGCGTATTGCCAAACTGTATATCAGTACAGAGCTCCGGCGCTCTACAATAGACTACAGAATGCTCATACATTATTTTTGTTCGATATTTCTACTCTTGCATCTCTATTGCTTCCAGAAAAGCTATGAGCATATCTTTTATTTGTAGGGAATTTAATTTTCTTTCACTTTGTCATATTGACTGCCTCTATTACGCTTAGTTTTCCGAATATTGAAGAGAAACTATAAAAAGGGACATTTACCCCCCTCTCCAGCCTTAAGCTTGCGGCCCTGGGCTGAGGACTTTGAGTAGTACCATGGTAGGCTTGCTTCGCAGTTTCAAAGAATTTATTCATTCTTTAACCTCAAGCTCAAAGAAACACTACTATCACATACTACTATAATAATAATAAAAATTATACAAAAAAAAAACAACAAAAAAATAGTCGTCGCAACTTTCAATTTTCTCAAAAACTAGGAGACAAAATCATTTAGTTTTCAGTTTTCAATTAAGAGTTATTAGGGGTAGTGAATAAAAAAATCCATCTCTGCATCTTATTTCAAAAACAAAATTTTCAATTTTTTTTTAAATTATTTTGAGTTTGAAAATTATTTTTACAAAAACTATGGACATCAATAACTTGATTTGAAAATAAAATAAAATAAAATAAAAGAACGGAGTTCTGGCTTTCAAAAAAGGTACATTTTTTTGTTGTAAGTGTTGCCGTTGTTTTTTAATATTATTTTTAAAAGAATGCCCCTCCTCTTTAAAGGAGGGGAGAAAGAACCCCCCTCTATGGCCAACAAATTTGGCGCCATATGAAAACAACTCTTGCTAATTAAATTTTGCCTAGTTTAGTATATATCGTTTCGGATATATAGAAAAAAAAGGAAATTAAAACCCCTTTCTTAGCCCCACGTCATGATGAAATAACAGTGAATGAACTTGTGTTTACCTTTTTTTTGTTTTTTCCAGGTAAATTGGTCAGAAAACATTCAATATCTAAGACAATAACAGGTTTTTCAGATTTGTTGACTTTTCTACCCCCGCAACTCCTTTATTATTGACCTTAGACAAAATGTGAATATATCATTTTATAGACAATTTAATTGTCTCTAATTAAGTAATATAGAATTTTCATCTTACATGTTATAGCCTTTTCACACCAAACCCAAAACCCGGTTTTCGCGAAATTATCGGTTTTGGCTGAAAACCTAGATCGAAACACACAAGTTTTCCCATACATTTTTGCTAAACCACAAGTTTTGATAAAACACAAGTTTTAAATAAAACCTATCCAAAACATGTTGGATTTGCAGGATGAACTAAAAAAAACACACCTTGTGAAACATTCAGCGCTCAATTAAATGTCATATAAATAGTTGCTGCCAGGAAAAAATATTTTTTCTGCTGGAACAGAAGAGACCACGACGCAGTGTCGCGCATCCTAACTACTACGTGAAATTGATCGGTTAAGAAATAAATTAATTATTACGAACCAGGATTGATTGTATTTCCTTTAATAAATTCCATTATTAATAAATTGTCTTTTAATTGCACATAAAACATTTGATTTTTCCCTTTTCTGTTGCACTGACAATTTTCAAAGCGGCGCGGCCCTTCCTCGAAACCATTGTGTTCAAACAAAACAAATGAAATGTCAAATGAAAACTTGTAAATTTTCGGTGTGAACGCATTTCAAGTTTTCGTAAACCAATTGCCGAAAACCCGGTTTTGGGTTTGGTGTGAAAAGGCTATTAGGTTGTGCCAATATTCACGAAAATCTAAAGAGGGGTACCTTTAACCCCCCCTCCTCAGATTAGCTCGCGGCCCTGGGCTGGGGACTTTGGGTATGTTATACCTGTGGGTTACCCATAATCCAGAGGGCCTTATTTTTTGCAAGCAAAATTGCGGGTGGCAATGGCACAGTGGATATAGTTGTTTGACTGCTAACCTGGACGTGTGGGTTCGAGCCCCAGTCTAGGTAGCATTCTTTTCTATATTCCCCAGTTTCAACTGGATGCCACCCGTGAAATTTCATGAGATAATTAACATCTAATTCTCAATTCACTATGCCAACAAAAATCTTTCCTTTTCTTCTATTCCTTCTAACTAGTGCCGTGCTTTGCATTTGAAAGACCTGAGGTCTTACATAGTTAAAATTATTATTAAAATTAAAAAATTCCTTCGTTGACTGTACTATTATTGTTGTTTTTATATCATCAAAATATAGTAGGGCTGGCCACGAGACGAGAAAAGTCTCGGTCTCGATCTCGGTCTCGCATGACGAGACCGAGACGAGACGTGACTGCCTTTTAAGCAACCGAGACGAGACCGAGACGAGACTTTATATTTGGACCGAAATTTATAGAAAGCCTAATAAATTAAAAAAATCCAATTTCAGTTAAATATTTATTTTCTTCTGCACATATTCAAACTATAATCGAAAATATTTCGTTCTAATAATTAACAGTTTGTCCAGAAATCGAATTTTTTGGAGACGAGACCGAGACGAGACTTAATTATACGTGACCGACACCAGACCGAGACGAGACTGAAAATATTCGATTTTAACGAGACCGAGACGAGACTTACAAAAGTCTCGCAGAGTCTCGTCTCGTGGCCAGCCCTAAAATATAGCCCACAGCATTTAAAAAAAATAATGGTAAAAAAATCACTTTAATAACAAGTTCAAGTAACTTATAGTTTTCGCGCCCCTATATCTCATACAAATTATACCAAAGTTTAGTCTTTTTTGTCTCCACTTGAGTCACGAAGCGTGTATAAAATTACAATAACAAAGCGAAAAATCAGAAGTCCGAAGTTGTATTCTTTCATTCATGACTTATTTACGAGTATTTAAGAGTTGGAATGTAGGCTGTCTCGGATAATGTTCTTATTTTTCTTTTGTAAAATAATATTACTTGTATCAAGGACGCGGTTAATAAGATTTTGAGCTGTGTTACAAAAAACTCCTTTCGGCTGTATGGACATGAAATTGATGACGTGGGTTTCTTATACCAATGGAAAACTATTTGGTTTTGTTTTCTTATCACTTTCACGTCCTCCCTGTTTTTACACTTCCACCGTGAACTTTAGTTTATTGTTGAAGGAATTCAGTACATTTAGCGTTTCATTAACTTTTGAAGATTTTACCACCGAAAACAGGTCATCTACATATTTTGTTAAAATTTTCGGTTTGACACTTAGGGCCAGTTTGTTCACAGCTAATCATCTTTAATCAATCCATGATTAGTGGAGCTGGGAAATCCTCAAATGTGTTTGTAAATAAAAACTTTTTTAAAAAAATTCAAAGTATGAGTTGCTAATCATGGATATCACTAATCAGCCAGTTTTTGGTTGATAAGCGTTAATAAAATAAAGCCTATGAAAGTCCCATACTAAATTTAACCAACTGTGAACAAACTGGCCCTTAGACTACCTAAAGCCCCATCCAAAAGCGCCTCCATACAGTGCAAAACATAATTGAAAAGGCCATAAGCGAACGAACAGTAAAACAAACTACTTGGCTGCGTATGAATAAAAAAATGGTTAGACGGGTGGTAAGTCATTTATTCCGATTAATTTCAGTTGATAAAACAATATGCATGAAATTTAATATGAAAGCAACTGAAGCTAGTTTGCCTCAAGAATCCAATGTTTCTATACAATAGGTACATGCGCACCCGAACGCATCAGGCATGATTGTGATTTGGTTATAAAAAAAAAAAAATCCCAATTGTGTCTGTCACAAGATGATGCACAGTGCTAACATATTTGGAATAACAGATTGCACATCAGCTCCGTAAAAGATTCAAAACTGGACACTGTCTTATAGTCAACACGTATCGCAGCTAAGAGTACCTATTCGAAAAGATTTTTGTAGAAGCTGTACGGAAGAAGAATCGATTCCTGTCTTATCCCAGAGACACATACTTTATCTGGGAGACTTCTTCTACAATGATCGTAGTGATATAGCCAACAATGACGTTGTTAGTCTCGCGTAGCTCCATATGGTTTTAACGAGTAGGAAGAAAATCTCACAAAAAGTTCACGTATCACAAAAGACCTATTTATGGTCTAAGGCCAACTTTTTGAGTCACCTTAGCGGTGACTCTGGAAAAGATTTGTCTAAATTTGTGTCAAGTTTTTTCTGATGGCAGCCTTTCTCATTGGTAATCTGGAAGACAAATTTAATAGGTAGGAAAAGTTCTGTTTTCATTCTGAAATCAAACCCGGAAGTTTTTTTTTTTGTAATTGTGATTGGAAGTGATTAAAAATAATCTTTCCGTCGGCTTTTTTTGGTCACTGTAGTTTTTGCAATGAAACAATTAAGTTACATTAGCTTTCCCGACGTTTCGGCAGGGGTTGCTGCCTTCTTCAGGGGAACTTTATTTGGACAACAAGAAAAAATATATTGTTTACATTATAATAACAATATACTTTTGTTGCTAAGTATGTAGATGACATTTTTGCCGTGATGGACAAACGCAACATTGAAAAAGTGCAGCTGATCCTTAACGGATTCCACCCGAAAATCCAGTTCACTGTGGAAATGGAACATAACAGGTCAATAGCATTTTTGGACGTAAAAATCAATCGTGAAAACAACCGTCTATTGTTTGACTGGTACCAAAAACATACTGCATCGGGAAGATTAGTCAACTTTCGGTCTAACCAAGCGAGGCACATAGTTATGAACACTGCATCCAATCTCGTCAGTAAAGTTTTCGCACTCAGCGACGAACAATTTCACTCTGCCAATGAGAAAAAAATCAAAAAAATCCTGAGTGACAATGGTTTTCCAAATTCTATAATTCGTGGTCTACTTCAGAAACACAATTGCAAAATTCCAAGCGAAGACACTAAAGACCCGAATAATGGTTACTACAAAAGTATGGTTTACATCCCAAGACTGACTGAGAATTTTAAAGAAGTGATAAACCAAAAACTAACAGATGTTCGCCTGGCCTTCAAATCAAATAAAACTCTGAGTCACCTTTTCACCAAACTTAAAACGAAAGCGGATAAGGATAAAGTTACTGATGTCATTTACAAAATAAATTGTAAGGGTAAACCTAATGAACCATGCAACCAGTGTTACATCGGAACTACAAAACAATTTCTTAAACAGCGAATTTCTAATCATAAATCGGATATCAAATCAAACAATCCTGGAAAGACAGCCCTGGCGAGCCACAGTATCGAAAACGGCCACTCTCCAGATTTTGAAGGTGTCAAAGTCCTACAGACAGAGAAACATGTTTCGAAACGATACACCCTAGAAACATTACACATCATCAACAACAACAACAACATGAACAGAAAACAAGACACCCAAAACATCTCTGCCATCTATTGTTCTCTTGTCTCATCATAACACAGTATTCTTTCAGTTTCTTTACTCCTTGTTTAAATTCCATAGACTAAACTTCGTTTGAAGTGGTTATTTCTTTACTTTTGTAAATAATATTACAATTATTAGATACAATAATTTTAAATGTCAGTTTAAATTTAAACACAGTTTTATTAAAGTGAGTGTATTTTGTATTGTTTCAATTATTGTTATTATAATGTAAACAATATATTTTTTCTTGTTGTCCAAATAAAGTTCCCCTGAAGAAGGCAGCAACCCCTGCCGAAACGTCGGGAAAGCTAATGTAACTTAATTGTTTCATTGCAAAAACTACAGTGACCAAAAAAAGCCGACGGAAAGATTATTTTTAATCACTTCCAATCACAATTATTAATTCCAAATTGGTCAATAAATCATTTTTAGTTTTTTTTTTTGTTTTTAGAAAAAGAATTGTCATTGTGACACCATTAGAAGACGCCATCACATAGGTTATCATCATTAAAAGTAACTCATTAATTTAGTAACTATGTACCTAATATTATGGAAACATTATATCCAGTCTTCAAAACCAGGTAGGTACTAATACAAATTAAAACTCAAACACAACTACGCACACAGGGACACAGGTAGTTGCAATAAATACTGAGATATGATTGGTTTGGTGTAACTACTTAAAAAAAAAGTAATTACTTTTACGACGCGCCTTAAATTTACCTATCTACAATACCTAATGCGTAAGGAAAAGGACAAGGAATTGAAGTATTTAAACCAAGGATACATTTTGAATTCGGGACACAACTATAAAGAACCTTTAAACGAACAAAGCTAACAGAGGAACTTATTAACTTGAATACATACATACATACATGCGCCAATATTTCACTATGGTAAGTTAGATTTTTTATTTTGTTCCCAATTTATATTTTATTTGTATTATTATTTAAGTTGTTTTTTTTAGAACAAACAACTTCTGCAACCAATAAAGGAGGAAACACTTGCGCTTTCAAAAGCTAAAATTCTTCAAGACTTCGAGGAAGCATATAGGAACGCTGAGGTACGAAAGCTACGTATGAGAACAGCTTTTACCAACTCTCAGATTATGGATCTGGAGCGTGAATTCGAACGATGTATTTATCTTCACCGAACACGTCGAATTGAAATATCCACACGTCTTGGCCTAAACGAGAAGCAGGTTAAAGTGTGGTTTCAAAATCGGCGAATGAAGTTCAAAAACTCGAGGAAAATGAAAAAAGAAAATGAAGCTTTTACAATCAACCGCATGGATCATATGATTGCTTTTGCAAAAAAAATGGTGACTAGTAAGGCAAGCTCAGAAAACATCAACATCATTAAAACGGAAGCAGACTCAGAGGATTCGTTTAATGTAAATCAGACAATCAAAGAAGAAGTTTTTGATTATTATTAATGTTACTTTTTTAATTATTATGTATGTATGTATGTATCTAGACATTTAAATAACTCAAGGAAAATTAAATTATCAAAAAAAATCTTGCATATAAATCGATCATAATTATTTTGCGTTGATCTGCATGGATTTCAAGCCTAAAATCCAAAATGTTTTTTTTCCACGGACATTGCTTCTTGCGATTGAGAGAAATAACAAATTCTATTCTGATATCTCTAGTCATGTAAAAGTACACTTACTTCTCGTCTTATAGTCAAGTCGAGCCGCTCTTTGATCCTGTGCGTGGAGCCATTCCGCAAGGCATTTAACTAAAACGCCATGGCTCTAGAATCGATAATCGGGTTAAAGTTAAAAATAAAATTTGTTTGTTAACTCTTCTCTTCATCATTAGTACTTAAGTTGTTTTTCAAGAACATCAATTGTCGCTTCCAGAGCCATGGCGTTTTAGTAAAACTCCTGTGCAAAATAAGGATGAGTGTCTGTTTGTTTTTCATGGAGCTTTAAGGGCTTATGAGAAAAGCCTTAAGGTTACAATAAAAAATTGTCGACAGCGAATGTGTCCCATTGGTTTAAGAGAGCCTTAAATCCAATTTGCACCACCTGACAATGAAAACAAAAAATAGTCATAAAAATGTACTTTTTGACATTTCTTATTGCTTTTTGGCAAATATCGTGGCACTACTATAATATGCACGGTAAGAAATTCCAAAGTACAGTTCTTTATAAAATTTTCTATCATTTTATTAAAAATTTAATTGCTTACACAAATAAGTAAAAACTTAGGCCGGAACCATACCTGTCTCGTGTGTCGCAATACAACACACGAAACAAATGTGGTTCTAGGAATATGAATAACATCACTGTAGCGATAGCGAGACACGACTACACAACACAACACACGGGAAAGGTGTGCGATACAGTTACTTTTAGCCAGTTGTTCTGGTTTGCCAAGCACTTTTTCGTTATTATTTCGAAAAAAGTTTGTATTATAGTCAACATTTGTTATGCCTATTGCTGCTTAGTCTTCTTTATTTTTTACAATTTAAAAAAGTTAGAGCTTAACAGTCTTAAAGTATACAGAAGTCGGTGCACACTCACAAAACATTTTTTGAACAATTCTTGGCTCCAATAAATTGTACATCAAATAAATTTATTCGGTACAATGTGGCAATTGCGAACAAGTGTCAAACTAAAAGAAATACTGAAACACGCTTTAAGGAAAATTCCACTTACATTAAGACAAACAATTGTAGATCTTCGGCTTCGGCCCTGTCGAATCATGTATTGACTAACGACCACATTAACATGATTAACGAAAATTTGAAATTGGCGCGAAAAGTATATAATGCGAGACGTTTAGATGCTTATGAAAGCTTTTTCATCCAAAAATAGAAATATGAACGCTGATAATGGAAAAATAATGTCTTGTCTATTCCAATTGGTGTAAAATTATTCTTTATATTGTCCGACAAGTGCACCTTCGAAAAGAATGCACAACAGTGATGGAAATCAACTTTTCTAGATTGTACTGAACGCTGACACAAAATAGTACTGAAAAACACCGAATAGTGCTGGGCTCTTTTAAATGGATGGATGGGGTAATCAAATGACAAATTTCACTTATAATTTTGAGGTTCTTCGATATTACTCTACCTTTCTTTATTTGCAAAAAGAAGTGAAAATACACCAATAACATAAATGTTAAAAAAGGAGCCAAGTTTTTTCTTACAAAAAAATAAAGAAGAACTGAAAGCCCCACAAAGGAATTTAAGTTTTGAATTTACCTACTTTACCTTTTATATGCAGTACAAGTCCTACTAATTTTCATCAAACAGAAGTGCTCCATTTAAATGATAATAACTATGAAGAAGTGGGTAGATGCCATGTCCCCTGTAAGGAAAATCTCATAGTTCAATTAGTTTGATTTGTATGCAGCTAAGGACCTACCGGTCTACCAAACTTCATAATTTTGCAACATTCGGGAATGTTCCATATAACAATTCTGCGAAAATGGGTGGATGGTATACGCCCAATACACCAAACTGCATTATTCTAAAATAATTGAAAATGCTCCATATAAATTTTGGCAAAATGGTGCATGCCACGCCCCCTGACTGAAAAATATCAAAGTTTTCGATTTTGTTCATCATTATACACCACAAGACCTTCCGCTGTACAAAATGTCATCCTTTCTTAACAATCGGAAGTGTTTGATATAATTGATAGCAATTCTGAGAAAATAATAAATGAAAAATCTCAAATTAAAATTTAGTTCTTTTGGTTGCACTTCAAACTCTGATACTCCGCCAAATTTCTTCATTCTGCGACTATCGGAGGTGCTCCAAAATTTGTATGATCTTTTAGTGCGTGAATGAGACAGTTATGGCGTTTTTCATTGGTTTCGCTCAAGGTTTCACTCATTCTGAAATCCAATGGAACGCTTCACGTTGCTTCTACACAATTCTTAGTTTTGGTATATGTATAGGTGAATCACCAAATAGAAATTATTTGCTGCCACACAAAACGTAAAATGAAAAACACGACTGTATCTTTCAAATAATATTTTTTGATTAATTTTTTCTTGATTTTTTAATTAATCTTTATCAAATACTTTGATTTTGGATGCGAAATAAGTTAAAATGGAAAGTTACAAAAAAAAACATGAAGTGCATTGCAGTTTGTTGTAACGTTTGAGTTTGAATTACTTAGTGCTTCTTGAGTGGATTCTGATTTCAATTCCAGAATCGAATTTCTCTTCTCAGAATCGTCAGAAGCGTATTTTTTGCGCCAATGGAATGGTTTCTGAAGACTTCCGGACGTCCAAAGGAAAACGGCATTAGTTTTTGCGATTTTTTGACGTTTTCCTCTAATTGCCTTAAAAATCTCTTGTTCCGCTCACACGAATGAACAAAATTGCTAGAGATTTTTGTTTTCCCCCATAAAGTCTATTGGTTGAACGCACATAACGGACAGTGTGAGAAGGAATGCGATAAAAATCTCTTCAAATCGTTGGCCCGGGGAAATTTATTTTCCTCTTCTTACTTCTTGCTCTTCTCGCCTACAAACTCCCAGTTTTTGGTAACTCAGTTTTGTTGTGTGAAGGGGTACTATGGAACTGAAAATGAGTTGGCTGAACCTGATGAGTTAAGCAAATGCTGCGAATTTGGAGTTTCTGACTATATTGGTACTGAAGTTAGAGGGTGTCGAAATCTACCCGAATTTTATCCTGTGTAGTGCCAGAAGTTAGCTGGGCACTACCTTCTCCTTTGATTTGGGTTTGTACGCATCGCACATAGATTTTTCTGTCAGATTACTTTGAATTTATATGAATTTTCCTATTTGATAGAAAATTAAATTTGATCAAGAATTTCTGATCGACTTTTGTCGACTAGATTTTTCGGAGTACCTAGACTCTCGCAATAAGGCACTAAGAGAAAATTAACTGAAGGAATTAATCAATTTTGTACAAACAATTCAAAATAGTACTGAAAATGGCAATGAATTCAGTACAATAGTAAGCCTTTTTCCAACAGTGATGCGTACACAGAAAATTTGTTAAGGTGTGTGAGACACTCAGTTTTGTTTGGATTCCCAAGTGATTACAAAGTGAACCGAGAAATTCGGGTCCGTGCTTTTGCTTGAAGGGTAGCTGTCAAATCAGTATGTCTTTCATTGACAAAGGATAAAACAAGTTGTACAAGTTATTTCTACTTGTCTTTTAAATTCGTTGTCTTTCATTGACAAACAGAGTTTGCCAATTCAAAGACAAGCAGTTTGTGGGTATTTCCACTTGTCATTTTGTTAAAAGACGGAAAAATAGGTCCTTCGTCAGGTGGTAAATGACACTTTACCTTGTTGGTAAAGAATTAAGATTCGAAATAATTTTTCTATTTCATTTTACAACTAATAGACATCCTTTAAGTATTTAAATTAAAAATACCCATTTATAACTGCAAACAAATATACCTATTCCCAACCACCATAAACTTGAAAATATACAAAATTTAGTAGGTTACTAAACTGACTTTAATGACGAATATCGGGTTTCGTGAATCATAAAGTTTTCTTTCTAAATTGCTGATGGGAAAACATGCCTATTCACTCATCTGGCAGCCCTTCCTCTAACCTTAGTGTAGAAGATAAACCAAAAATGATCACATCAACGACCAACCACGCACACAGGTGATCGCAGATACCTGCTGGAGGAATTATGAGTCAGAATTGGTAAGATGGGTTTATTTAGGAAAAGGGACAGCAATTGGTTTTATGACACCTCAAACCTATATATCCGCAAAATAAGATATATGTTGAAGTTTATAAAATTAAGGATTCGTTTGGAATCGGCGACACAACGATCAAGAACTTGGTGCAAACAAGACCTCTAATAAATTTAAAAAAAAGTCGTTAAATAACACCTCGTATAAATAGTGAATAAATTGAACTGTGGAAACATCCAAATTTTATTCAGTGAAAATGTACAACGCTAATATGGGAGATTACCAACAAGCTTACACTAATTTCACTTTGGTAAGTTAAATATTTTCTTTTCCGCCAGTGGATTTTATTAATATTATTGTTTCGGTTTCGTTACATTACGTTTCATATTTTTTTTTTTTAACAGAGCCAACCCCAACCATTATTGAAGGAACAAGGACCAGTTGAGACAACCTTCGAGAACTTCCAACATGATGAGGAAGCAGATTATAGCAATGTCCGACGTGTAAGGACCACTTTTACAAACTCCCAATTAATGGAACTGGAAAGTGAATTTGCCCGGTGCATTTATCTTCAACGAGCACGACGAATGGAAATATCGACGCGTCTTGGCCTCTACGAAAATCAGGTTAAAGTGTGGTTTCAAAACCGTCGGATAAAATTCAAAAAATCATCAATCATCGCAAATGGAAGTGAAGCCACGAAAATACTTACGGCAGATCATTTGAGGGCAAAAAATTTGATTACTTATAATAGGCCAAGCTCATCGCAGGTGCCTTTCAGTGATTATCAAAAGATTGAAACACAAGAGGCTATTCATTTTAAAACACTTCCAGTGATTCGACCTTTGGTGGCAAAAGTTGTAACAAATTCGTTGCAATATCAATCAAGCGAACTTCCGCTTACAGTGAAAAAAGAAGCCTTAAGAACGTTTAAGCCACAGGTCATTGTTAAATTGCCAGTAGCTTCTGGTTTGCATCAAGTTTCTCATATACCTTACAATGTGAATCAAACAAATCCATCCATCAATCCTTCATCAACAATCGCATCTTATCAAGTCCGGCAACACCAAATTCTTCGGATACCTTCCATTATCAAGGACACAAAGTCACACACACAAATGGTCAAAATTGTGAATTCTTCGCCAATAGTACTTCCTCATCAAGCTTCGAAACAACAAATTCTTTCGATGCCTACTACTATCAGTCAAATAAAGCCCAAGATCTTGCAACCGATTAAAGCCATCCCTTCATCGTCCGTAGTTTTATCCCAACCAAATCAACTTCTACAATATACGAAAAATCAATCAGTTCAACAGCATGCCCCAAAGAACAGGCAGTATAAGCCATATAAACTGAATCCACCCAATATTCACGAACGATTTCCGCAGTACCCACAACATTACCAAAATCCACAACAACCGCAGCAAATTCACGCACAACAAGAACTTCACGAGCAAAACGTGCCCAAAGTCCATCACCAAATCAGTCCTCAAGTTGAACTCCAGATGAATCCTTCTAAGGCGAGCCCAATAAAGGATTCGAAACTGAAACCATGTAATTCGGACCTTTACAGCGATCTTCTTTGTACACTAAATGAGTTGATGGGAATTAGTACTGAACAGCCAGATGAAGTTCCCGTCGAAAATGAGTCAGTCAGTAGTGGGGATCAACAAATAAGAACAGAGATGTCAATGGATTTGAGCGATTTCCTCAATTTTGACAAACAGGAAATTCCCATTGGAGAATCAATTAAGGAAGAAATACCAAAAGAAGCATCTAAACCAGCTAAACCTGCAATATTGGACTTTCTAGATGAAATACAATACTTTAAAGACCGAGACCAACCTTTAAGAGTTTTGCCTGACACTTTTGAATTGCCTAAAAGGAATTTGTCGCTAGGAGGAACAGGGCTGAATTATCCAGGGCCACCAACTTCGGTCACCAATTTATCGTTTGAAAATTTGTTGGACTCCTCAGCACAACCAAAAGCTTCTTAGTAGGATTAGATATGACTTTTAAAATATACATATTCTATTTTAACTCAAAACAGCCTAGATATTTGTTCCTTATTTTTAAGAAAAAATGTAATGTAATTTATTAAATTAAAGGAAAATTTCTAAAAGCAAAGCAATCGTTTTTTTTTATAATAGCTGTATGTGCTATAAGTTTTTGAAAACTAGTTTTCTTTTAATAAATTATTCAAGATGATTGAACACAGAATTAACGATTTGGGCAAAGTAATTGAATTAATTGTGCCTGGTTGAGAACGGTTAAGTTTAAACAACCTGGCGAAGTGGTTTTTGAATATTTCCAGGCACTCCTTTTGGCTTGTTTGCTTCTATTTTACAATGTCAGCCTTTAAATTTACTCCGCAAGTTGTTTTACCGCTGCGACTTAGGAAGACATTTCACTGGAAAAAAAACAAAACTTTCATCAAAGAAGATGCATATACATCAATTCTTTTGTATGTAAGATCTCAAAAAGTTCACTTATGGCCCTGCAGCCTAGCTATACAAAGTTTTAAGGATTCCAGGTTCCAGCCCTCAAGGTGAATCGAAGGCGTCGAAACTACGAGGAGGCAAGGGAAAAACTTAAGTTCCTCGAAAAAATCCTCTTGATGTAGAAGTATATTTCACTTTAAAAAAGAGTGAACAAGTCAATTTTGAAGAGGACAGTAGAGAAGTAGGCTCCCGAACTCTTCATCAAGAAATTTCTTATCAAAACTCTTTTTCATGATAAAAACGTGGCCGCGTGTAGTCGACCCCCAATATAGTTTTTTTCTGTTTCTCTAAAAAAAATCCGTTTTTTGAAAATTTGGGGGCCAACTTCACGGGAGTTTCAGAACTTTGTTCGAAATGAAAATTTGCTTCAGGCTTCACAAGCAAGCAAATTTGTTTGATATTCATCCAGCATGTTTGACAATCCGTTTGATGGAGTGTTCTCATTTTCATATTCGAGTCAATCAAACCGTGTTTGTCAAACATATTTGAGAGTGCGAATCCCACTAATGAAATTGCGTTTATACCAATTTTTCGATAATGTGAAAGTTCCCTTTCACACAAGGAAACTGAGTTGCCAGCAATTTTTAGTTTGACTTATCTTTTTGGAAAAGAGGATTTATTGTATTAAAAATAAGTTAATTTCGGATCTAATTTGTAAATCTGCAACGAAATCACCTCATTTGGCCTTGTAAAATCATATTATAACGACAGTTTTCTGATAATCCCCGAGACTGGTTAAACAAAAAAAAAAACTTTCCGAAAAGTGTTTGTTTCTACTTTTACTTTTCAATCAATTTTATTTCACGTTTGCTGTATTAGAGGGGAGCGCACTTAATACAAAAAGTAAATGAAGATTTAAATCAATTAAGTGTATTATGGGTGACTTCTTTTGGTAATTTGGAAAATTTATTTTCACTGCAATTATGGGTGCAACACATTATTGAATTTGCTTTTACGCCCACTTAAGTGGACCTCTCATATTTCTACTTCTTCCTTTATTGTTGATAAAGAGTAAAAATAATGTTTCATTTAAATCCATACGAAACTCTAGTCCCTTATAATTCTGACTACGCACATGATATCGTTTTGACTGAAGCCTTACAAGAACAACAAAGCACGTTCGTTTACATATTTCATCTAAAAATAAAACAAATTAGTAAAAAATTTCGATATGTTTTACGTTTGATTTACAAACTCATATGTTTAATTATTCTATTGCAATTATAATACAAAAATAACCGTTCATATAAAATTAATTAGTAAAATTAATGTTTCTTAGAGCTTGTTTTTGATTTCTCTTATGGGAAATACATTGAACGTCAAATCGAAATTAAATCTATTTTCATTGTTAGTTTCACGCGCTGATTGCTAGGTCATCAAAATCGGCGACTACTGATTCACGTAGTGTCGAAGTCTAGCGGCTTCTCTCAACATAATAATGTTGAGAAACAAATTTGACAAGTTGGAAAACTTTTCAGTTCTGACGTTTTTATTGTTATTTACAAACTTTGTACCCTTATCAACATAAGAATTTTGATAGAAGGTGGGATAAATGAGAAATGCTAGAATGAGAAGATTATAATATTAAAGGTTTATTGCGGTGTTGTTGGTGCTTCGTACTGTTGAAACTTGTGAATTACTAGTTCTTGCATTGAAATCACCAATAACTAAGACGATTTTGTTTCCAAAATGATGAATGATGTTGTTAAATCGTTCGAAGTCTTCACTCCACTTGTTGCAGTTAATGTAGAATGTTTGTAGCTTAAAAGAAGTAAATTCTTAGTTATACAGAGAAAAATTTGTTATTAAATAAATAAATAAATAAATAAATAAATAAATAGAATGGAATTACATAAAAATTATTTGTAAATGAAAATCCTAAGGTGGGCTTTAGGTCGGATTTTGAAAATTCTTATTTTATTTGTTGTTACGTTTCGGGTGTGTCTTTCAGACCTATTTTTGAAAAGATATTATAGTTATAGATAATTAAATACATAAATAAAAACAAACAATCGACAAAATAACAATACTTACAACTGATCACAAAACAGGAATATAATAAAAATTAATTCTTATTTTTTGTATTTTTGTGTCTTTTTGTTATTTATTTAAAAGCCTTGAAAAAGACGTTTTAAATAGATGGGCGTATCCTTTTCTTTACTTATTTAATATGGCTGTATATTTGTTTGAAAATAATTTCCAAACAAAATGAAGTTTGTTTTTATTGAATTTTCAACTTCAAATATTTTCAATTTGAAAACTAACTCAAATTTGTATATGTGTTGTGTATGTATTTAGAGTCTGAGTATCATTTATTTGTTTTTATTGTTTGTTTTTAGTTATGTATATAATTATCTATAACTATAATTAGGCCTATTCGGCGCAATCTTTTATTCTGTTATTCTTCTATCAATTTGCATACAAATTTACGAACTGTCAAAAAACCTTTTTTTTTCTTTTATTAATTGGTATTCTGCAGTTCGAATCCTGTTATGAAATCTGTTATAAACCATAACAGAATAAAAGACATATTTGTTTGAATTTTATCATTAAAGATTTCAATACATGAAGTAAAAACTTTTATTTCTTTAATGAATTGTTCTTCAAAAGAGACAGATATAACAAAATAATATTAAAATTCATAATTACAAACACAAATAAGTAATTTCAAACTAAATTATTTTTATACACGAAATCACAGAAGACAGAACACAGTTGATGCATGAAACGTAAAAAGTAGTCGCTTTATCTTGCCGGTTGGCACGGAGTGCCGCAGCTGAAGTAGAACGAAGAAAACATCGCTATCGAGGAGGAGCTTTCTTGGATCTTGTCGGTGGCGTAGCTGCACCCTTTGGATTCTCCTGAACTTTAGGTCGAGCCAAGAGGGACGAAGCTGCTTGCATTGCCAAGGGTGGAAGAGATGGACGCTGGCTCAGCCCTAGCTCAGTTTGGGTTGGGGCTCTTTGTACGCGTTTCCAGGAACAGAAGCATTCTGTTATGGCGTTTGGAAGCTATGGACTGCCGAGCTATGGACTAAAGCCGATGCGCCAAAGAGTCGAACCGAATTCGATGGATTAACCGATCTAATGAAATACCTAGCGGCTTGGGGCAAAGAATCAAACACCTTTATAACTTAATCTTATCAAAAAATAACTTTTTAAATTGGATACATTAAATGCACGAACTGTTATAGACAAATAAAATAGAACAATAATTTATCTACGCGAATCAAAACACGAGCATTGCACGGGTTAATTTTATTTTGGTCACTCGTCAGTGTCGATTTTTTTTTTGTTTACTACAGCTGACAGTAGATTTTAGGTCTATTCGAATAAATGTTTCTTTTTCGAAGTTCCATAACAGACTTTTATAAAAGATCGAACTCTTGAATACCAATTATAAAAATCTTTTATGGTTGAGATCTGTTATGCATCATAACAGAAAATTCATAGCAGAATAACAGATATGGCAGAATAGGCCTGAATATCTTTTCAAAAATAGGTCTGAAGAGGGGTGTAAACACACCCGAAACGTTACAACAAATAAAATAAGAATTTTCAAAATCTTACCTAAAGCCCGCTTTAGGATTTTCAATTATAATTGAAGAAAGGTCACGAAAAAGGGAAATATTTAAAAATTATTTGCACTCAAAAGTTTAACTACCGTGACGCCTTCATGCTCTTCAAAATCATAGGTTGCTATCATCGAAGTTTTAATCCCATATAGAGTTCCCCCACTTGCACGTCCTTTCGTATGTGTTCGAACTGCTTCAAACCAAATTAATTTAAACCCTCCAAAATACTTTGTAAACATTTCAAAATTTTCCTTAGTAACATAAGTTTCGTACAAAAAAAATAAATACAAAAATCAATAAATAAAATATTATTAAGGCCTGACACATTATATGACAAACTATTACTAGTACTTAAATATATTGCGCCGACGGCATCACAATTTTATTATGTTCTAAAGTACTAGAACTTGCACTATTTTGAGAAAGTGGCATCCCTGGTGCAACATCACGAACTGGTCCAGACCATTCGCTATGACGTTTGTTTGGCAGCGATACCAGTGTGACAGGTTCGAAGTCAAGTTCGCCAAACATTTCCCGAAGTTTTTGTTCACCATCATCATTTGTATACCTATTTAAGTTTGTTGTTATTATTTAAATAAAATGTTTTTTCTGCGACCACCAACGCATTGTTTTTAATTTGTATTTTTACATTTGGAATTTTTTGTTTTTATTACTTTACGATAGCTAAGAAGTATTCGGCGTTTGAACTGCATTTATTTTGACATGTCTCGTTGTCGGAAAGCACCTGTACCTTTGAGCTTCGATGAGATTTTTATCATTTGGATTGCATTTTCATTTGAGCCGGTAGGTATTGATTTTTAGTTTTATGACAGAATTATTTTTGCTTAATTTAATAGTTTCTGTGGAGTCCACAAGAAGTTGGCTGATTTTTTGTATTCTTTGTGGTCAACCATTCGGGATAGTAAGAGTGATATTTTTACCTTTCAGAATCTGACTTTGCGTCTGAATCTCTTCCTCCAATGCATCGCACATGCTTTCAAATTGTTGTAATTTTCTGGTAAAATCTTCATTTAACTAATGCCAAAATTGCATTGGAAAGATTCTGCAGCTGCAACTTACAGAATGCATTTGGATAGACTTTTGGTGGCGCGTGAGATTGAAAATTTGGAAAACATAGACGAGTGTATCAAAAAAGCATACCCTGAGCTTAACAATTATTCTAAAGGAGTTGCAGTGTTTAAAGAGCCGTGGTTTGATAAAGCGTGCATGATGGCAAGAAAAGTATCGTATGCCTGGCTTAATCAGTTCAGGAAAACCAATGAAAACTCCGCTTATCAGTCTTACATCGAACAAAATCAAAAGTTTAAAGATCTTTGTAAAGAAAAGAAGAAAGATTTCTTCGAAAAAAAAGCCAAAAGCTTAGCCATCTGCAACATTGCTTCCGAGTTTTGGAAGTTGTTACAGAAATTTAACAGGAAAGATTATGTAAAAAATCAAAATTTAGACTGTAATACCCCGCGATTACATTTCACTCAGCTGCTGAATCAAGATGCCTTATGCCCCCATGTGATGCAGTATGCGCAACCAGGTTTTTATAACGAAGTATTGGATCAACCGATTTCCCGGGAAGAAGTACTGACCTCGTTTAATGGACTCAAAGATGGTAAAGCGGCCGGATTAGATAGGATTCTATCGGAATTCTATAGATATGGCACAGAAGAACTAATTGAGAAATTAACAAGATTATTTGACAATATGTTTGAGAACGGTAGCATACCACAACAATTTAAGGAAGCGCTCATTTTTCCAATCCATAAAAAGGGAAGCACAATGGACCCAGCAAATTATAGAAATATCTCCTTCTTAAATACTTCATATGAAATCTTCACAACAGTGCTGCAAAATCGACTCAGATCGTGGATAGATGCAAACAAGCTAATTGATGAATTTCAAGCTGGTTTGAGACCAGGCTACTGAACTGTAGACCATATATTTGTCCTGAAAAGTATAGTGGATTCCTTCTTGAATCAAAATACAAAACTATACGTATTTTTTGTTGACTTTAAGTCAGCATTCGATACGATAGATAGAAATGCGCTGATGTACAAGTTGTTTGGGTTGGGAATGACGCTGAAGTTCGGTCGCTTGTTGCAAAACATATACTTGGATACCACTGTAGCAGTATGGGAAGGAGACGACATATCGGAATGGTTTCAGACTAAGACAGGTGTAAGACAAGGATGCACACTAAGCCCTAATTTATTTTCACTCTTTATTGAAGACATTACAAAGATTTTGCCAAGAGGTATCAACTTTGAAGGGACTCTCATCAAAGCTCTCCTTTTTGCAGACGATTTGGTTGCCACTGGCGTACTCACCCGAATCACTTCAACTTATGATAAACAAGCTGACCAATTATTGTGCATTGTAGAAATTGGTTGTCAACATAGAAAAATCGAAGGTCATGATATTTAAAAGAGGAGGAGGGAGATCTAGTCTAAGAGAACAATGTTTCTATAATAATGAAAAGATCGAAGTTGTCAAACACTATTAGTATTTAGGAGTGTACTTAACGCAAAACCTCAATATGGAAAAGCACCTCAGTGAAAAGTTAACCAAGGCAAAAACCGCAATCAACATAGCATGGAAGGAAATATTCAGCAATAGGCATATTGCGAATAGCGTAAATTGCTCAAATAGCTGTTGAAATTGAACAACAAAAAGAAGATAAATAAATAAATTTAATAAAAGTTTTCAGATGTATCGCCATCTTATAGTGGTGCAGAGTATCAATTTACTGATAAGAAATTTACAAAAATTATTTGAACTTAGTGCAAAAAAAAATATTTTTTCTTTCCAAGTCCAAATTGAATATAGAATGAAAAAAAGAATTTAATTTAAAATTTTATTTTAGAGATTTTTTGGTAGTGGGCCATGAATATTTTTTTTTTCTGGCTCAAGAAATTCCTAAAGGTAACATCATACCTTTATATGTCTATAAGACATTTTATTTTTAATTAACATACAATAGTAATAGAGGTGAAATTTTATCAAATATATAAAGTAAAACCGGCAATATTATAACTAATAAAAGTTTTCAAATGTTTCGCCATCTTATTAGTGGCGCAGAGTGTCGATTTATGAGTAAGAGTTTGACAAAAATATTCTAAGCCAAAAAAAAAATTTAACTTAGAGAAAAAAATAATAAAATTTTTCTAAGTCCAAATTGAACAACAAAAAGAAGATAAATAAATAAATTTAATAAAAGTTTTCAAATGTATCTTATTAGTGGCGCAGAGTATCCAAAATTTATTTTGGCTTAGTGAAAAAAAAAATTCTAAGTCCAAATTGAATATAGAATGAAAAAACAAAATAATTTTGGAATTTTGATTTTAGTAAATTTTTGGTAGCGGACCCTGAATTTTTTTTTTTTTTGGCTCATGAAATTCTTTAACGCAGTGTGCTGAAAAACCTTTATATGGTGCCCAAGATGTTCTTGGCTGCCTATTCGAGAATGGTATTAATTTACATGGCTCGTTTCAGGGTACACTAGTTACCGAGAAATTAACAACTGGTATGCTCTCATTCTAAGGAAGTTTGGGAGGCCTGTGTTTACACAGGTTTCTCAGATCGTCATCTTATTAGTGACGTTAATATTAAGAGTACGGTTTGAAAGCTTAACCAAGTCACATCAGGGCCGCAGAAGTGGATAACCTTAGACTGACTAATGAAGCCGATAATCAATAATGGTCTAGGGGTGGATACGCTCTGGCGTAAGCGAAACTTCTTTCCTGTCTGATCAATGGGGTCCACCAGCGAAGTCGGGTTCCTAAATGGCATGATGTTGATGGTTGTTCACCTGAATCCATTATTCTCTTACGAGATGTCGGCTCTTCGGAGACGTTCGGAATCTACGGATACCGAAATTAACCCACAAGGAATTGACGGTTGGGGAGTGGGTGAACAACTTGGAAGCCTAAGAGGTGAGCCCGTAAAGGTGAACCAGACAGGTGATTCGATCGCTAGACCAGGACATTCGAGAGAATGTCTGACAGAAATGTCACGAAAACGTACTAAGAGTCATAGTTACATGTCTTATTGGCCTCCTCGTGGCGACAGCTGGATAAGCTGCAAAAGTAAAGAATTTAGTGAAACACTACTAGTGGAACACTATACATTCTTCTAACCGCAGACGTCTAACAAATAAGACAAAAAGCGGGTCCCTGGTGTTACCGGCTCCTTCGACCTTTTATAATATTGGTCCAACTACAAATGATCGGCCTCGGATAAATTCACCAGATATAAATAACCAATATAACGAATCCCCAAATCCTCGTACCGAATTCGTACAGTTTCAGTGTCCTTATTGCCCGTGACTTTTCACGACGAAAACCGGACTTGGCGTCCACAAACGAAAGGGCCAACCTAACGAGTTAGATGTAGATAGGCTTAGAGTAGACAAGTAAGCTAGATGGTCTGACGAAGAGACCAGAATGCTTGCCAGAAAGGAAGTGGAAATCGAAAACAATGTTCGCTTTATTAATAAAGCATTACACACCTTCTTTCCTTCACGGACTCTGGAAGCCATCAAAAAAGAAAGACAGAAAACAGAATATCAGCAGCTAATTCAATGTTATAGGGAAAATAATTCAACAACGGCCCCTTCGCGGGACTCCCCTGTAGTACCTTTAGATACCCCGATAGATGAAATTCCAAACAACTATTTCATCTCCTATTTGGAGAGCTTGCCTGCCATAACAACAACTTGTTACAATAGTAACACCTTGGCAGAGATAACATCTCAAGCATTAGTACTAGGGCCCGACGAGACGATTGCTCGTCTTGGAGGGTTTCTCCTAGATCTTTTCCCACACATAAGAAATCGTCCTACAAATTCGTGACGTCTCTCATTCTGTTTGGGCCAATCTGAAAGGACGTCCTAGAGATGGGGAGCTTGACTGCAGGAACAACTGTTGATGCTTGCTTTGTTGCAATGTGTTGTAAGTTAGTTGCTTAAACAGTCGGAAGGGGGAGG
The DNA here is from genome assembly GCA_949320155.1 of Melangyna quadrimaculata. Lineage (NCBI taxonomy): Eukaryota > Metazoa > Arthropoda > Insecta > Diptera > Syrphidae > Melangyna > Melangyna quadrimaculata. Next base: position 397,125,800 of record OX439483.1, read on the forward strand.
AGTAACAATCGAAGTTAAATAATAATATATAAATAAAGTATTATTATATAAAGGGTTGTTGGGCATTTGGGAAACCATTTGCTCGTTTTTTTAACACAGAAATAAAGAGAAGGAATTTTTAATTCTGGATCATAAACAAAATATATACCTATTTAAAATATATATTAATTTACTTCAAAGAAGTAAAAAGAAATTATTAAAAATTTGAAAATATCATTGATATGTATTTGTGAAAGGTAATACACTTAGTAAAATAATATTAACGCAATTAAGAGTTCGGGAATATGGTTCTCTTCTTGTTGTTTAATAAAATAAACAAAGTTGTATTTTGAAACCTTTGTGAAATGCATTTTTCCTTATGATTCGATTATCAAATTATATAAAAAAAGATTTGATAATAATAAAATAAGAATTTTAAGAGGAATTTGGTGTTATTTTTCAAAATTTCAAATAATATAAATAAAATAACATTATTCTGGTTGATCCTGCCAGCAGTTATATGCTTGTCTCAAAGATTAAGCCGTGCATGTCTAAGTACACACGAATTAAAAGTGAAACCGCAAAAGGCTCATTATATCAGTTATGGTTCATTAGATCGTTAACAGTTACTTGGATAACTGTGGTAATTCTAGGGCTAATACATGCAATATAATCACGGACCTTTTGGAACGTGTGCTTTTATTAGGCTAAAACCAAGCGATTTCTTTGGAAACCGTTAATATGGTTGAACTCTAGATAATTTGCCGATCGTATGGTCTTGTACCGACGACAGACCTTTCAAATGTCTGCCCTATCAACTATTGATGGTAGTATCTAGGACTACCATGGTTGCTACGGGTAACGGGGAAGGCAGCAGGCGCTTAAATTACCCACTCCCTGTTCGGGGAGGTAGTGACGAAAAATAACAATACAGGACTCATATCCGAGGCCCTGTAATTGGAATGAATACACTTTAAATCCTTTAACAAGGACCAATTGGAGGGCAAGTCTGGTGCCAGCAGCCGCGGTAATTCCAGCTCCAAAAGCGTATATTAAAGTTGTTGCGGTTAAAACATTCGTAGTTGAATTTGTGCTTCATACGGGTAGTACAACTACAATTGTGGATTGTACATTACCTTATGTATGCAAGCGTATTACCGGTGGAGTTCTAATATATAATGGTACTTGAATCAGTATGTATACCTCCTATTTAAACGTGCTTCAGTGCTCTTTACCGAGTGCTGTTTTGGGCCGGTACAATTAATTTGAACAAATTAGAGTGCTTAAAGCAGGCTCCAAATGCCTGAATATTTTGTGCATGGAATAATGAAATAAGACTTCTGATCTACTTTCATTGGTTTTAAGATGAAGAGGTAATGCTTAATAGAAGCAGTTTGGGGGCATAAGTATTACGACGCGAGAGGTAAAATTCTTGGACCGTCGTAAGACTAACTTAAGCGAAAGCATTTGCCAAAGATGTTTTAATTAATCAAGAACGAAAGTTAGAGGTCCGAAGGTGATCAGATACCGCCCTTGTTCTAACCATAAACGATGCCAGCTAGCTATTGGGTGTAGCTACTACTATGGCTCTCTCAGTCGCTTCCCGGGAAAGCAAGGCTTTTGGGCTCCGGGGGAAGTATGGTTGCAAAGCTGAAACTTAAAGGAATTGACGGGAGGGCACCACCAGGAGTGGAGCCTGCGGCTTAGTTTGACTCAACACGGGAAAACTAACCAGGTCCGAACATAAGCGTGTAAGACAGATTGAAAGCTCTTTCTCGAATCTATTTGTGGTGGTGCATGGCCGTTCTTAGTTTGTGGAGTGATTTGTCTTGTTAATTCCGATAACGAACGAGACTCAAATATATTAAATAGATGATTTCAGGATTATGGTGTTGAAGCTTTCATAGCCTTCATTCATGAATGTAGTAAAATATAGGCGTGTTTGAATGTGTTTATGTTAGTGGAGTCGTACCTGTTTGTTTGTCCCATTATAAGGACACTAGCTTCTTAAATGGACAAATTGCGTCTAGCGATAATGAGATTGAGCAATAACAGGTCTGGAATGCCCTTAGATTACCTGGGCTGCACGCGCGCTACATTGGAAGTATCAACGTGTATTTCCTAGACCGAGAGGACCGGGTAAACCGCTGAACCACTTTTATGCTTGGGATTGTGAACTGAAACTGTTCACATGAACTTGGAATTCCCAGTAAGTGTGAGTCATTAACTCGTATTGATTACGTCCCTGCCCTTTGTACACACCGCCCGTCGCTACTACCGATTGAATTATTTAGTGAGGTCTCCGGACGTGATCACTGTGACGCTAACGTGTTACGTTTGTTTCGCAGAAGTTGACCAAACTTGATGGTTTAGAGGAAGTAAAAGTCGTAACAAGGTTTCCGTAGGTGAACCTGCGGAAGGTGATTTTTCCACAAAATAAAATTTATTTAAAAAAAAATAAGTTAAACAAAATTAAAATTATATATTAATATATCCTCCGAAGTTTCGTGTGAACAGTGGTTGATCACGAGTTAGTCGGTCCTAAGTTCAAGGCGAAAGCCGAAAACTTTCAAGTTAAAAATAAAAAAATTTTATTAAAAAAAGCTAATTTTTAAAAATAAATATATAAAATGACGAAAAATATATTTTATAATATATTTATATTTTTATATATAAAAAAAAAATTAGCTTAAAAACAAAATAAAAAAAAAATATTTTAAAAACTTGATACATTTTGAACGAAGGATATACGGTTCCAATTCCGTAATATGTTGAGTATCCGTTTGTTATTATAAATGGGCGTTTTGCTCATCCTGGCAACAGGAACGACCATAAAGAAGCCGTCGAGAGATATCGAATGAGTTTTCTTTTCTGTTTTATAGTCGTACTTCCATGGAAGTCTTTCGAAGAGAGATATGGTAGATGGACTAGAAGAGCATGACATTTACTGTTGTGTCGATATTTTCTCCTCAGCCCTTGAAAATTTATGGTGGGATTAGGCAAACTTCTCAACAGGCCGTACCGATATCCGAAGCTGGTCTCCAAGGTGAAGAGTCTCTAGTCGATAGAATAATGTAGGTAAGGGAAGTTGGCAAATTAGATCCGTAACTTCGGGATAAGGATTGGCTCTGAAGATTGAGATAGTCGGGCTTGAATTGGAAGCAATAACATGGTTTATGTGCTCGTTCTGGGTAAATAAAAACTCTTAGGAATTTTGTTCCCCGGATAGTAGTTTACGTAACCAATTGTGGAATTTTCTTGCTAAAAATCTTAAGATATATCGTAAGGTATGTTCTTTTGATTTATAACGACTATCAATTAACAATCAATTCAGAACTGGCACGGACTTGGGGAATCCGATTGCCTAATTAAAACAAAGCATTGTGATAGCCCTAACGGGTGTTGACACAATGTGATTCCTGCCCAGTGCTCTGAATGTCAAAGTGAAGAAATTCAAGTAAAAGCGGGTAAACGGCGGGAGTAACTATTACTGGCGGGAGTAACTATGAATCTCTCAACACACCCATCTAAGGAAGTTTGGGAGGCCTGTGTTTACACAGGTTTCTCAGATCGTCATCTTATTAGTGACGTTAATATTAAGAGTACGGTTTGAAAGCTTAACCAAGTCACATCAGTGCCGCTGAAGTGGATAACCTTAGACTGACTAATGAAGCCGATAACCAGTAATGGTCTAGGGGTGGATACGCTCTGGCGTAAGCGAAACTTCTTTCCTGTCTGATCAATGAGGTCCACCAGCGAAGTCGGGTTACTAAATGGCATGATGTTGATGGTTGTTCACCTGAATCCATTATTCTCTTACGAGATGTCGGCTCTTCGGAGACGTTCGGAATCTACGGATACCGAAATTAACCCACAAGGAATTGACGGTTGGGGAGTGGGTGAACAACTTGGAAGCCTAAGAGGTGAGCCCGTAAAGGTGAACCAGACAGGTGATTCGATCGCTAGACCAGGACATTCGAGAGAATGTCTGACAGAAATGTCACGAAAACGTACTAAGAGTCATAGTTACATGTCTTATTGGCCTCCTCGTGGCGACAGCTGGATAAGCTGCAAAAGTAAAGAATTTAGTGAAACACTACTAGTGGAACACTATACATTCTTCTAACCGCAGACGTCTAACAAATAAGACAAAAAGCGGGTCCCTGGTGTTACCGGCTCCTTCGACCTTTTATAATATTGGTCCAACTACAAATGATCGGCCTCGGATAAATTCACCAGATATATATAACCAATATAACGAATCCCCAAATCCTCGTACCCAACCACAGTTTCAGTGTCCTTATTGCCCGTGATTTTTCACGACGAAAACCGGACTTGGCGTCCACAAACGAAAGGGCCAACCTAACGAGTTAAATGTAGATAGGCTTAGAGTAGACAAGTAAGCTAGATGGTCTGACGAAGAGACCAGAATGCTTGCCAGAAAGGAAGTGGAAATCGAAAACAATGTTCGCTTTATTAATAAAGCATTACACACCTTCTTTCCTTTACGGACTCTGGAAGCCATCAAAAAAGAAAGACAGAAAACAGAATATCAGCAGCTAATTCAATGTTATAGGGAAAATAATTCAACAACGGCCCCTTCACGGGACTCCCCTGTAGTACCTTTAGATACCCCGATAGATGAAAATCCAAACAACTTTTTCATCTCCTATTTGGAGAGCTTGCCTGCCATAACAACAACTTGTTACAATAGTAACACCTTGGCAGAGATAACTTCTCAATCATTAGTACTAGGGCCCGAAGAGACGATTGCTCGTCTTGGAGGGTTTCTCCTAGATCTTTTCCCAGACATAAGAAATCGTAAAATCCAAGAGTGATGTAAAGCAGGGTGACCCTCTTTCTCCTATCCTGTTCAATTTGGTAATCGACAGACTACTCAAATCGCTTCCCCGAGAAATAAGTTGTAAGATAGGAACGGCAAAAGTGAATGCTATAGCGTTCGCAGATGACTTATTACTATGTGCTTCAACACCTCTTGGCCTTCAAAATCTTTTGAACCAGGCGCAATCTTTTCTCGCTTCTTGCGGTATGTCCATTCATGCATCTAAATGCAGGACTATCAGTATCAAAAGGCAGGTTAAGCAAAAGATAACAGTGATAGAGAATAGGGTCTTTTCGATGGGTAATCAACAAATCCCGGCCCTTAAAAGAACGGACGTTCTTAAATACTTAGGAATGGAATTCACACCTGAAGGGAAATACAATATAGAACCTCAAATAGATCTAATGCCAAAATTGCTGCGGGTTACGAAGGCTCCTCTAAAGCCTCAACAACGTATGCATATTTTAAGAACAGTACTTATTCCTCAGTTGCACTACAAACTGACGCTAGGGAACGCTCATATCGGTGCCTTAAACAAAATTTATAAAAGAATTAGGAACCAAGTCAAGACATGGTTGAACTTGCCACACGACACAACTTCGGCATACTTCCACGCGCCGATTTACCAGGGTGGTCTTGGCGTTCCATCTCTTAGACTGACGGCTCCTCTGTTACGATATGATAGGCTTCAAAACTTAAAGTTACCGAACCTCGAAAATAATGTGAGTGCTAACATCTACCTAGCTAAAGAAATAGATATAGCTGCAAAGAGACTCCAGATTGAGGGACTCTTCATTAGGACTTCGCAAGACCTTGCTAAATTCTGGACCGACAAACTCCATTCTTCCATCGATGGAGCCGGTCTTAGGGAAGCTATTGGTGAAAAGCAAACCCATCGTTGGGTAAGCGAGCCAACTAAACTCTCGGGAAGGGACTTTATCCATTGTATTAAAACACGGATAAATGCACTCCCTACAAAATCGAGATAACGAGAGGACGTTCCTCCCTAGATAGAATGTGTCGAGCAAGATGCCGAAGGGTAGAAACACTTAATCACGTGGTGCAGCAATGCCCGCATTCGAATAGCAGTCGTATTGATAGACATAATTGTGTCGTTAATTTCGTTCAGCACGAAGCTCATAATAAGGGGTTTTTGACCTTGACGGAGCCCGTGATTCAAACTGAACAAGGTCCAGGCAAGCCTGACCTAGTAATTAAAGACGAAAATCGTGCGATTGTTGTCGATGCCCAGGTCGTTTCTGATTCCATCGCCCTCGACACTGCCCACCAGCGAAAAGTTTCAAAATATAACACCACCACTATCAAAAAACAAATTCGGGCACTTATGCAGGCAGATGAAGTTTTCGTTACTAGCGCTACACTCAACTGGCGTGGCATATGGTCAAATTCTAACATTCAGCAATTGCTTGATCTAGGTGTCACAAAGAAGAGTGATCTAGCCTTGATATCGACACGAGTCCTTATAGGTACATTTAGGAGTTTTAGAGTTTTCAATGATACAACTTGGTCAACTAGGATATTTGATCCTGGTTAACTTCCCCCGTCTTCTCCCACTGCCTATCTTCTTTGATGGTCCCAACGTCGACGGAAAAAAAAACAGCAAAATGCCTAGTCATCTAATTAGTGATGCGCATGAATGGATTAACGAGATTCCTACTGTCCCTATCTACTCATTGTGTGCAGTGGAAGTGTAGTGCGAGGGATGAGTTGATAAAACTATTTCCATGAACACCAGAAGTGCGGTTTATTTAGTGTACAGCAAAACGTACATTAAAGCCAGTGCAAATTAGTGGACTTTTCTTTAACATGTCGAAATTTTTTGAGGAACCGAAAAGTCGGGACGTCGACAATGTCACGCTGACAGACGAAAAAGAATTCAAAACCCCTGCAAAGAGTGCGGAGAGAAAGGAAAAGGCTTTCGAGGGCACTGCTGATGAGTGTGAACGCGTCCAAAAAGACGCGAAGTTCTTAAAATTAAAAGCACCGAGTGCAGATGAGGATGCTACCAATGAGAAAAGGGAGGCCAGGCGGCTCAGGAGGCTAAAGAAGGATCAAAGGGCAGCCGCTATCCAAGTAGCGAAACAAAAGGAGAAAGCGGAAAAAGCTGAAGAAGGTGATGTATCCACAATGGAAGTGGAAGAGACCTCCAAAGCTGTGGGAAGTGGACCTTCATCGATGGAATTACCGAAGGCACATAAGCCCGGTAACCAAGTTGGTAAGTCTATTAATATTGTTGAAGAGAATGTAAATTTCCCCTGTGTCCATAATAATGTTGAGCAAAATTTTGTTTTCCCGTCTTGCCAGACTGATAAGAACAAATTTAGAATAAATGTTGATAACACGGGTGCCGTAAAGGCTGATGGTCCAGAATGCAGTGCTGGGTCCAGCACTAACCCCTCTATTGCCGTACCCGTTTTGGAATCAGTAGGTTTGATAAAAATAGATATGATAAAATTAATCAGTGGTGGTGAGGTTATCCCCAAGGTGGCGGGTCAGATTGTTGAACTAGTTGCGAGCCTTGAGCATCTGATCTACGACCTACACGGTGAGAACCAGAGACTCAAAGGTCGCAATGATGTTCTCATAAGTAAGAGTAGGTGCTCTTCTCCCCCCCGGTTGTAGGAGAATACCAGCGTCTCAGAGCACGCTTTGGTAGTAGGTGGGTGGCTCTGCCATGGTTTCTGCTCCTTGTAGCAGCGGTCAGGTCCCCCCTTTTCTTTCCCGTCTTGTTTCCCCTCTCACTTCCCCTAGTTCCCCCAGTCCCCCCCCCCCCCCAGTTCGTGCTCCTCGCAGCCTTCCCCAGGTCTCCCTTTCTCGCCTGGAAGTTGTTCCCCTCTTGTCGCCCCGAGTGGGTCGTTGCCAGTCGTACCCTTGACTGGTCGCCTTTCGTAAGCGCAGGTTCTGAATCCGGTTGGCTCTATTAATATGGACACAAAGATGCCAGAACCTGAGCAGCGGTTTACGTGCTTCGTTGAAAGCACAACGAAGGAATCTGCTGAGATTGTGCGTAAAAAGGTGGTGGACAAAATAGCTCCCTCTTTTAATGTTAGGGTATGTGGGATGAGAGCTAAGAAGAATGGTGGAGTAGAGATTTCTCTCCCCACTGCCTTGGAAAGGGAAGCAGTTTTAAAAAATTGCAAATATTCTGAGGTAGGTCTTTCGGTCATGGCGAAAAAGAAGCCTCAGGCTAGGATTGTTGTAAATAGAGTTTTTAAAAGGACCCCCAGGGAGGAATTCCTTGCTGATCTCCACAGGCGTAATCTGTGCGACATCAGCAAGGAAGACTTCCAGAAGGAAGTGAGAGTGGTAACAAAGCCCTGGCAAGGGGATGGTAAAATTAATGTTGTAGTAGAAGGAAGTGAGCGTGTAGTGCAATCACTTATTGCAAACAGGCGGTGCTATATCAAGCACTTTTCCTTCAGGGTGAGTGAGCAATCCCCAGTTTCGCACTGCTTTAGGTGCCTGGGAATGGACCATATTCTCCCTGAATGTAGGGCGACTAAATCAGTTTGCTCCGAATACAAATGTAGGATCCCAATTCATTGTCGTGACTGTGCCTTCAAGGGCTATTCTGCTGGGCATCTGATGCTAACTGACAGTTGTCCCATATATAGTAGGGAGATAGCTAGGGTATTGTCAAAAAACTAAAATGAGTACGCCTTATACAACATAATTGCAATGGTGCAAGAAGGGCCACCCTGGACCTGGCCCAATTAATGTGTAGTGCAAGATGTAGTTTCGCTCTTCTCCAGGAACCCTATACGCTCAAAGGAAATATCATTGGCTTAGCTCCGAATATGAGGTCATTCCTAAACAGTACCCTTAGCGTTGCTATTCTAGTGAATGATGTCGATACGGAGAGCGTGATATTTCACGAGAGTGAATGCGGCATTTGTGTTAGTGTAGAGGGCGTTTTTGGTAGGATTTTTCTCTGCAGTGTTTACTGTAAATTTGAGGATGATATAGAGCCGTATCTCAGGTATATGGATAGGTTGGGTGGTTTGATTGGCGACGGGGCTGCGATTTTTGGGCTGGATGCAAATGCAGTCTCATCCCGATGGCATAGTAAGATACGAGGACAAACGTCTGAGAATCGGAAACGCCAAAGGGGTGAGCTGCTTTGTGACTGGATGACCCAGAACCGCATATCTGCCGTTAATCTGCCAAGCGAGTATTATACTTACCACAACCCGGGAGGCGGAGAGAGCGACATTGATGTCACCCTTGCAATTGCGGCAGCTCTCGACAAGCTGGACTTCCACTGGGTCATTAGGGAGGGCGAAGGCGTTAGCGATCACAGCTTAATTCAAGTTGAGTTCGCTTGCGCCTCCGACCTCCGCGGTGTTCGTGGAGGGCTGGGCGAGAGACGCTGGAAACTGATAAATGTAGATTGGGCATTGTATCAGGAAAAAATCAGGCGCAAGGTTGCCTCAATTCCAGTCCTTCATTTTGACCAAATGACCGTGGATGGGAAGGTAGGCTGCTTGAACGAGTTGGTCTGGGGTGTCAACGATGACCTCCTCCAGAGAAGCCGAAAGGTTAATCAAAGAGGACTGAAATGGTGGACACCCGAGCTCAACTCGAAACGTAGGATGGTCAGAGGCTTTAGGAAGGATTTCCAGAGAGCAGTTAGGGTAGGTGTAGCAAACGAGGTGTTAGGAACTATTCGTTCTGTTTATAGGCAGGGTTTAGCTGAATATAAGGCATTGTTGTCAAGAGCAAAGGAGGAGGATTGGAGAGCCTTCGCCGAACAGCATAAAGAGGACCCCTGGGGTCAGCTCTATCGTGTCTGTCGGGGAAGGAGGACCACAGTCATTGGTTGCATCAGGGAGGGTGACGTAACTCACTCGACCTGGAGTGACTCAATGGGTGCTCTTATGAGGTCTTTTTTCCCTAGATCCAAGCAACCAGCTGCCCCGTTGGCTAACGGGCATGCTGAAGCTCCTAGTTTAGGTCTAGAAGAAATTGAGGTTACTGTAAATAGGCTGAAATCAAAGAAATCACCGGGGTTTGATGGACTAACTGGCGAAATGGTGAAAGCCATTTGGCGGGCGGTTCCCGAATACCTGGTTTCTTTGTTCTCAAGTTATATTAGGGAGAATTATTTTCCAGTTGAATGGAAATGTGCAAGGCTACTCGTGCTCCTGAAGTCTCCGGATAAGATCAGGTCCAATCCTAGGTCTTATCGCGGCATCAGCCTCCTTCCGGTACTTGGAAAAGTGCTGGAGAGAGTTATGGTGAATAGATTAATGGAGTGTGTGCCCGAGCCATGTCCATTCCAATTTGGCTTCACGCCAGGTAGGAGTGTTGTGGACGCCTGGATGCATGTTAAAACGTGTGTCCGGGAATCTACGGAAAAATATGTCTTAGGAATTTTTATTGATTTTAAGGGTGCCTTCGACTACCTCGATTGGTCTAGAGTTCACGCTAGGTTAGTCGATGTAGGCTGTCGAGAAGTCCCTCTCTGGAAAAGCTATTTCTTGGAGAGGACGGCTCGTGTTGTAGGAGCGGTAGATAGTGTGTCCGTGAAGGTTGAGCGCGGTTGCCCACAGGGATCCATTGGAGGTCCATTTATTTGGAACCTTATGATGGATCCGCTGCTGACAGCCATCAGTACAGAGTGGCAGTTTGCCAAATGCAGTGCTTTTGCTGATGATCTCCTTGTACTTATTGAAGGTCAGTCTCGTGCTGCACTGGAAAGAAGGGGCACGGAGGTCATGGGTAGAGTACGAGCATGGGGAGAAACTGTAGGTGTCGAGATGGCAATGGACAAGACTTCGATGATTTTGCTTAAGGGCAAACTATCGCTGTCACATCCTCCAACTGTCAGGGCTGGTGGAGTTGCTCTAAGATATGTGACGGAAATTACGTATCTTGGAATAACAATGCGGGAAAGAATGGACTTCACACCCCATATTGACAAGTCAAAAGACAAGCTAAATGCGGTTGTTCCCATGGTTATCCTGACTAAGGAATGGGGGCTTACCAGAAGGGCAGTCAGAATTGTTTATAACGGGCTTTTTGTAGCCTGTGCAACATTCGGTGCCCCAGTCTGGTACGACTCGGTGAAGTCTGCAGTAGGTAGGAAGAAGATTCTCTCTTGTCAGAGGGTCATGCTCTACGGAACTCTGCCGGTATGCCGCACTGTTTCTACGGAAGCAATGCAAGTACTTGCGGGCGCCCCTCCTCTGGACTTGGAAGTTATACGTTTGGGTATTGAATTCAAGTTACGGAGGCGTTTGAGTTTGTCCTCAACTGATTGGGAATGCTCTAATGCAGGAAACTTAGTATTGCGAGAATTGAAGGTTTTGTTAGGTAGTTGCGTTCTACATGTCCTTTGGCTGTCGGTTTCCTACTTCAACTGGCAGCCTTAGGATAATCGTGCCCCATTTTTAATGTTTTAGTTTTTGGTTGTTATTCTTGTTGGGTGGAACTGGTCTGTTGGAACATCGGTAATTGATGATCCTGCAGAGCAGTAAAGAGGTAGCCAGACCTCGGGTTGTAAGGAACCCATCTGGAAGTAACCTTAACGGTTGCGAAGCTCCGCCGGAAGCTTAATTCTGGTACCACGGGTGACAGGAGCTCCTGGACCATGTCCGTTTCTGGTGCCCACGGGCATCAGGCGGCGTGGCTCAGCCTGTCTACGAGGTAGGCCCCCTTGTGGGAGCATCGTGGTGGCTGTGGTTGCCCAAAATCGCGGAAGCATTCGGTATGCTAAGTTCTCTCTTCCATCTAAGAGCTTAGTATGCAAGAGGTGTTAGATGGACTTCGCCCTCAGCAAGGGGTGTAGTTCATGCCTTAACATGACTACAAAATTTGTACCAAATAGCTATGCTACTCTGGGGCGTTGCCTGGCGTTTTTCTCCGGCCCCGATATGTAAGTAGGCTCACCGTGAAATTAATCCAACTCGGAAGGCGTTCACGTTAAACCTATTTCGTATATCTGTCCCTATCTTCTATCTAGCGAAACCACAGCTAAGGCAACGGGCTTGGAATAATTAGCGGGGAAAGAAGACCCTGTTGAGCTGTTTGCAGAAATACAGAGTATTTGAATCGGTATCGGAGTCAACATTGTTGTATGGAGCACAAGTATGGGGAGGGAAGAAATATGAAACCGTTGAAAAACTACTCCGATTTTATATCAAACGCATATTTCGACTCCCTTCAAATACTCCTAAATACATGATTATGCTAGAAACAGGAATCTCCCCACTATTTATAAGAACCCTTAAAATGCAAGTGGACTTCATTCCTAAAGTGTTAAGTATGCCAGATTATCGTCTTCCAAAAACAGCAGCTCTTCAAGAAATCCGAAACAGATCTGGATGGTTCAAGGAGTGGATGGAGTTGGCGCAGGAATCGGAGATTGAGTTAAACGTTAATGATTATAGTACATGGAAGCCTTTACTCTATCAGATGCTTTCCAATCTAGATGATCGCTTGAGAGAAGAATACGCAAAGGAGGCAACGGAATCAATGTACAGGATGGTATACAGTAAACTGAACCACAACTTAAACCACAATAATTATTTCATTTCGAGCATGTTAAGGATGAGAGGGGAGCTAGTGAATCTAATTGCCTTATTCTGGCACCCTCACTGATGACTCACAAGTCACAATAACCTCACAACTCGTGGTGAGCTCACGTCATAAAATTTTAAAAATTATGATCTGCTCCTTGGGATATCAAAACTCACGTTGTTCTTGTGAGGTTTATTATGAGGGATTCCATAGAAATCGAAATTTTGACCGGCTTATAAGAAAACAAAGTCACAAAAATTTGTGACCTGTGAGCCTCGAAACGGCAGAATAGGGCTGTAAACTTTATACTTCATCGTGAAGATCTACCTATTTTATGTGAAATGTGTAATATGGCTGAACGGGAAGATAAATTTCAATTTGTAGGAATATTTCCAGTACTCAGAGAAACACGAAGACACGTATTTGGAAGAGACTTCCTATCGGAAGAATTAACGTTGTTCTATCTAAACGAAGTTGATATGCCCAAAATGTATAAATTTTAAAAAATTGCAATAGCTTATCGCAGCAGAATTTTAAGTGAAAATTTTTGAATTGAAAATTGTACTTAATAAATTTAATGAATTTAGTAATTTATCTAATATTGTCAATCAGGCAGACGACAATGCCATTCTTTAAATACTGATAAATAATGTGTATGCAAACTTTTTACAGAATAATAAAAAATCAATCAATCTATCTATCTAATACCTTATTCTCTCTAGTGTGAAACCCATTAATCGTGAAGTGCCCCTTTTTTGTACCTACATACTCTTTTTTTGTCCTAAATTAACTTTTTAAAAAATGTATTGAATAACTATTATTTAAGTGTGTGTACCTTCATTTCTTTGTGTTTTTTGTTTAATTAATTTGATTTGAATTTCTGTGTGTTATTGAGTTCCTCTCATTTTGTTCCTGTTTGCGGTAATATCGTTTCAATTTAATATTTATATTTAAAATTTATAATCTTACAACCTATCTACATACTCAATACTGCTTTTATTTATTTATTTAATAAAATTGAATAGAAATTGAAATTGAAAATTTGTAGGGTGTTCCAAAAGTATTTTGCTTATTTTTTCTTAAAATTTACAGGGTGTTCCAGGTAGTTTTTTTTTAAATTATATATTTATTAGTACATTTATTTTAAATGTTTAAAATTGTTTTGTTTTCGTGCTCAAGTAGGTATTTATTTACTGAGTACATTTATTTAAATTTCGTACTTCGTATAGTCATTTTCTTTTGTTCTGCAGGTGGGTTGTAGGGCTTTCCTTTCGGGTGTTCCAGTAGGTATTTATTTGTTGAATACATTTATTTAAAGTTTTTAACCTTAGGTAGTTATTTTCACAGATGCTTTTCAGAGTAGGTATAAGAATCAGAATGGAAAAATATCGGGATTCCTCGAGAGATTTGCATATTGTATTGGTTGATTTTGAAAAAGCATTCGACAAACAACCACGAGATCTGATATGGGTTGCACTTAGGCAACGAGGAGTTCCGGAAGTCCCCCCAAAAGAATCAGTTATTCTTTGCTGACGATGGAGCCATCATAAGTGAAGATCCTTGGTCCTTGCCACGAGCACTTGATGTATGGGTGGATGTTCTGGCGGATAATGGATACCGCATTAGCGCGAAAGACAGAATAATGGATGAAGTGTCGGGAAAACTGTGCCATCTTCTGTGATAGAAAAATGCCCCCTAAGCTGAAAGGAATGCTCTACACGGCAGTTGTTCGTCCAGTACTTACATAAGGTTCACTGCGTTGGACAATGTACAAGAAGTATGAGAATAAAGTGACGGCAGCTGAAATGAAAATAATTTGCACGACAGCAGGAGTGACAAAGCGTGATCGAATAAGAAGCAAGAGAATCCGAGGAAGCCTACACGTCAAAACTCAAAAATACCATCTTGGAAAAAATACAGCATGACCAACTCAGCTGGTACTGTCATATTCAAAAAAGATGCCATGAGAACCCAGTTCAAAAGGCAATAGCACAAGACGTTTCCACACTATGGCGGAAGAAAGGCAGGCGCAAAAACTCCTGGATGAAACAAATGCAACGACACCTGCATTTAGTTGGCCTCAGACATGGAACAATCCAAAACCCAGAGGCCTGTCGACGTTTTCTGATGTCAACCCGGCGAACCCCACAAGTGAAACCTTAGGTGAAGCAGTTGAGTGGGACAGTGGTCCCCCTCGATAGTTATTTTCTTTTGTTTTTAATTTAAGCAGGTGGATTTGTAGGACTATTCTATAGATTTTTCTTTTTTCATTATTTCAAAGGTAACGAGAACGACTTGCTTACTGAGCTTTTGATTTTTGTAGGCATTTATAATATAAAATAATGAGTTCCAGGAGAGGCAAACAGCGACTTGTGTTTATTTTTGTCTTTTTAGTTCCCGCCGTCCATAGAAGGGTAGTTTAGGCTAAACATGCAGGTTATTCTCAAAGTTTCGAATTGAATAACAAATCGAAAATGTGTGAAAAGCACTTCTATGCCAAAGACATTAAAGTCGGCGGCACAAAGAAGTGTTGTAACTCAAACCGCACTTCCAATATCTTCTTCTGTAATAATATTAATGTAGGTGCAGTGATATTTCGAAAGACACTTCCTGTCTCAGAATAATGGAGTCCTCGAGGTCCCAGAAGTCACCTACCACTAAGGTTACTTCTGCCACCCTGACCTCTGCACCCCCTGCGCCTCCACCTCCAGCTGCAATTCCACCTACACCCACTTCACTTCTGAATAAATTGGTTTAGAAATTAGAAGCTGTTGTAAGTAGGACTTACAAAAATTTCATGATTTTTGCTTGCAATTTTTGTAAGTTCTACTTTTAACAAGCTTTAATTTCTAAACTTCTTAATGTAATTCGATGATTGAAACGGTATTCAGTCATAACCGAAGTAGTCAAGGTTTTCTGAAAATCTTTTTTTATTCATTGATTTCAAAAAAAATCCTTATAAAACTAATTTCATCATTGTAAAATTTCATATGAAATGACGAATTATGTAAGTCTTATATAGGTTTTTTTTAATGATTGTTAAAACTCAAAACTAGTTCTTAAACTACACAGAGTACAACATTCAAATAATTAATAAGAAAGTGCTACTTTTTAATTTTGTTTTTATTTTTAACAATTGGTTATTTTTGGTACCTCTAGTGCAACCATTTTTCAATTAAAAATTCAAAATTTATCAACTATCAATCCCGCTTACCTGATACCTTAGCATGTATTCTTTTCCACATCACCCGATTGGGTAGAATACTAGATGGGTTTTTTTCGTGAGGCTTTTCCAGTAGGCCTAGTTTTTTTTTTAATTATTTATTTATTTTTGTGAAGCTTTATTTGCGCCACATGGGTATGAAACAGGGAGTTACTAAATTGGTATTTGACATTGGCTAAAATCTCCCAATCTGTGACAGCTCTCATTTCATTGGCTAAGCATTTGCCATAGGCATCGTACTCATCGTCTTGACGAGACGATGGAAGAGGTCTCACTTGGATTCTTCTACCATCCTTAAAAAATTAAATATTATAGTACCTACACAATTAAAGTTTAAACTAAAAAGAATGCCTGAGTTGTCTGTTGAATTTGATTTTCTACCTGAGTTGCCTGAGTTGTCTGTTGAATTTGATTTTCTACCTTTTTACGAACGGGGCGGGAGCGCTGAGATGAGGTAGCACAGCTCCAGTGTCGTCTTCGCCAATTTGCCGTTCCTGGTGTTGTTGGATTTGCTTGGACTGGGATTGTTCTTCTGGGTCTTTGAGCCAGTCGTCCATATACTTCTCCAGATAAGGCTCCGGTACCGCTATTTCTAAACTGCACCCGCTACATTTTTTGACTTCCTCCTACGGACTGGATTCAGGAATGCCATATGCTGAAAAGCATACCACTTCTGGCAATAATGATCGTTGCCTCGGCTCTGATTTTGCTCTTGGTTGTATTGCACTAGGAGTTTCCTAAATTTTTCTTCGATCTCTATTTCGGTAAACCCAATTATTTACGAAACCTCAAGCAGGAGCCGTTTTCTTTTAAGTGGCGATCTATTGTCTTGCTGTGTCCTGTTCCAAATACCAGGTCTTTTCTCAACAACTTCAGACAACATATGAATTACTTTATGTATATTCCATTCCAATCTATACTGATACATAATTAAAAATTACTTAAATTCTAAATTGACCAACTCGTTTTAAATGTTGAGTTTCAAATAAAAAAACCCATTTGCCTGATTAGGGAACACGAAGCGAATCGTTTTCAACTCGATCTTTCCTTTTCAACTCGCCTCGTTTTGATCAATTATCGAATTCGAAGCGAGTTGTTAATTAACTTCCAAGATTTCCAGATAATTGACAGTTGGTTTCCAGGATTTTTGTTTGTATTACAATCACGCATTGTGAGAATTCAACCGGTTATTTTCGTAGTCTGAGTTGGTGACACTCAAGGGATACTTAAGTGCAACTTTTTGTTTTTTTTTTGAAATTCATTTTTATTTTTATTTAACTTAAAACTATCTTACTGCTAGACAAAAATTCATAAAAACTAGCCTACTTATCAATATCTCACAACTAACTTACTGGCCCTAGGCGGGCGCTCTAGGCCCAACTATAATAGGCATAAGCAAACATAAGCTAATGTCAAAAAGCTAACGAAAATTTGCTCATGTTTGCAAAATTACCCCGTATAGCCATAATAGACTTATGCGCGCATAAGCAAAAATTAAAAAAAATACCTCTCCTCTTTCGCCCCACATTCGATTTTCAGCTTTGTGTTTTGTTCCGCATTTTTAAATACAAATAAAAATGCGGCAACGATACAACAAAAACTACACCCATACTCGTGCACAACTTGTAAATTGATTCACAAAACAGCTGTGGCTTTGTGTTTTTTGCTGCATTTGTAAAATTTACTTATGCGCTAAGCGACTGGAATCGCTCTTGCTTATGCACGCTTGAGTGAACGAATCTGAGAAAAATTGAACGAAACGCAGCTAGACTCCATTATGTTCACTCGCATTTAGATTCTTTGTATTCGCACGTTTACTTATGCGCGCATATGCTAGCTTATGCCTATTATAGTTGGGCCTTAAGCAAGAGCGATTCCAGTCGCTCAGCGCATAAGTACATTTTACAAATGCAGCAAAAAACATAAAGCCACAGCTGTATTGAGTATCAATTCACAAGTTGTGCACGAGTATGTGTGTAGTTTTTGTTGTATCGTTGCCGCATTTTCATTTGTATTTGAAAATGCGGAACAAATCACAAAGCTGAAAATTGAATGTGGGGCGAAAGCGGAGAGGTATTTTTTAATGTTTGCTTATGCGCGCATAAGTCCATTGTGGCTATACGAGGTAATTTTGCAAACATAAGCAGATTTTCGTTAGCTTTTTGACATAAGCTTATGTTTGCTTATGCCTATTATAGTTGGGCCTTTATGCACGCTTAAGTGAACGAAACTGAGAAAAATTGAACGAAACGCAGCTGACTCCATTATGTTCACTCTCATAGAGATTCTTTGTATTCGCACGTTTACTTATACGCGCATATGCTAGCTTATGCCTATTATAGTTGGGCCTTAAGTTAAACACTATCTTAATACTAATGCCTTTCGGCCTAAGAACTAATTATATTCTAATATCTATATGGTTTTGTTTTTTAGCAATGAAGATAGTAAACAAACTTGGTATTCATATCATTTTATTTTTTTATATAAAACTTACATACTACATACAAAAAAATCTTAAAACTAATTAAAACTACGATTCATTAAACAAAACATTGGCTATTTGTTTTTTCTATTTTTTCTTTCATTCTTTATTGGCACACATTCCTTTATTAAACAATTTAACAAATTGGAAGAAAACAATTTCGGAAGAAAGTAAATTATTTATAAACTAATTCCAAATATCGATAAAAAAAATAGAATTTCAAATAAATAAGAACTGAAAAAAATTCCAAATTAAAACACGAAAAACAAACACACCACTAAATGAAAACATTTCAATTTCAGCTGTGTTTGACAGATTAACTTTTCAACTCATAGCACGGAGATGAGTTGGAAAAAGTTACAAAAAGTTACTTTCTTTCACTATAACTTGAGACTTGATGACGTCATAAGGTTACTCAAAGTAACTTTTTATAATAAAGGAACGATGAAAGTTAACTATAGAGCCTGATTATACGCATCGTTTTTTCGTTCGTTTGGCCTTTCGTCTTTTTGACAGGCACGAACGTTCATGATTACATGATTCGCGAAAATACGTATTATTTTGACGTTCATGAAAAATAAAAATTTTTGTTTATCACTTATTTCTCAAATACAACCGTTTCGAAAAACAATTTTTCATTTTAATAATTTTTGTTCAAATCGTTTTTTGCTAACATCGAGGAGCATTATGGTTGCCAAATCAGAAACGTCAACGTTCAACCAGAAAAAGTCTTGAAATTTTCATTCCTGCTTTCGTTACTTCCCTACCCCTACATTTCTACTCCCCTCACCCAATCTGTCAAAAAGGCGACAGACGAAACAACCGAAAAAACGAATCGTGTAATCGGGCACATACTTAACTATAATTAACTTTGGAAAGAAAAAGAACGCAAGAATTGAAATCACGTGAAAATCGAAAAAATCGAAATGTGGAACACGGAAATTCGATCGGTTTTAACTTCGAAATAAATGAAATTGATATCGATAAAAGTGAAATGTGGAAAATAAAATTAAATTTTACATTGATTTCAATTTCATTTCGATAGAAAGTGTATTGTAGAACCAAGGTGTTAGCATTTTAATTAAAGAAATTAGAAAATAGACATAAAAGGACATTTTTCTTTTTATATGCTTCAATAATAGCCGTGTTTTTTTTTAATACTCATTAATTACTCACTTTTTTATTTTAAACGCAAAGCCAAAACAAATCAGACCGCTCAGTGTTTGTTTTGTTTTGCTTTTAAAATTTAAAAGTGAGTAATTAATGTGTATTAAAAAAACTTAGCTAATATAGATTATCAAAAAATCCAAATTTATGCCACTATAAAATATACTAGCCCATCAATAAAAAAAATTACTTTTACTCTACCATGTGGCAATACATTTTGGCGTTTTCCAACAATTCAATTTTGAATTTTCACTCTCAACGGGCGCCAAGAAATTTCACTTCAAAAATGTTTTTAAATTCGAATATTTTGAGAAAAAACAACGATATCGAATTCAAATTTTTATTTAAAATATACCTTTATTAATATCATCAATATGTTATGTAATTTGGAGATTTTTAAAAATACCCTTTGAAAAGACTAAACTCAAAATGTTTCCAAAAGGACTTCAAAAACTAATTAAATTCGAAAGATTCTCACACTCAAAATCAAAATTTGGCATCTGGGAGGCGTGAAGACAGGAAACATTTTCGAGGGGTTTTCAAAAATTTAAGATACCTATTCATAAAATTTATGAATAACACAAAAAGTCAAAAACTTAATTAATTTCAACACAAGAAAATTGAAGAATTGGTTGCAGTTTGGTAAATTTAAAGCCACTTAACAAAAACAAGAAATTTTATTTAAAAAAAAAAAAAAACATAGATGGTCCTTACTGTAAAGCTTACAATTTATTTATATATAAAAACACAACGACGAATTAATAAATTTCCAAAAAATCAACCCTGAAAGTTGCAATTTCACTCTCAACGCGCGAAAAGAAGTTTCAGTTTTTCTATTTGAATATTTTAAGAACAAAACAAAATCGCATAAATTTCACAATTCTTGATTAAATAAGTAATCAAAATAATCACAAAAGCCAAACTTCTTAATAAAACAAATAATTAGTTTTAGATTTGAGATTTGAGATTTTACACAGACACATGATAAATCATGATCACGATCAAAATACTGCACTCACTATTTACTAACTGTAACTTCACACAGATATACCATACACATGAATATTTTCAGATTTTCTCCCCATTTATCATTTTTCTTCTTGTAAATATTTATTTTGTACTTACTTCCCTTACTTCATTTATTAGTAAAGCATTATACATTTCTTGCTCTTTCTTACCAATTATCATTGTATATAATTAATGTTCATATACAACGAACTATCTCAACATTTGTTTATATACAATCCAAGCCAATCCAACAACACCACTACCTCGTCCCAGCGCTCTCGCCCCCGTTCGTAAAAAAGTAGAAAATCAAATTCAACAGACAACTCAGGTTATATTTTTTAGTTTAAATTCTAATTATGTACTATAATATTTAAATTCTTAAGGATGTGAAAGCCCCTACTTCGCCGTCTGGTAGAATAATCCAAGTGTCACCTCTTCTATTGTCTCGCCAGGATGCGGACGATGAGTACGATGCCTACGCCAAATGCTTAGCCAATGAAATGAGAGCTATCACATATTGGTAAATTTTAGCCAATCTCAAATACCAATTCAGTAAATCCCTGTTTCATGCCCATATGGCGCAAATAAGGCTAAACAAAAATAAATAAATAATTTAAACAAAAAACATAAAACAAACAAAAAAATTGCATGTATGAGGAAACCTCACAAAAAAATCGCACCTGGTATTGTACCCCATCGGGTGATGTGGAAAAGAATACATGCTAAGGTAACAGGTAAACGGGATTGACAGTGTTGATAAATATTGAAATTTTCCATCTTAAAACTCAATTTATTAAAATAGAATTTTACACCAATTAAAAAATATTCATTAGCCCCTTTTCAAGATGTTGAAATATGAAAAAAAAAAATATTTCAATATTTTTTTAAATATCCAAAACATATTTTTTCGAAAATTTGTGTATGCAAAATAATGTGTATACTTAAAAAAAATAAAAAATGAAAAATTTCAACTTAACTGTTTTTGAGAATATCAAAAGCCAAAAAAAAAAAAATGGGCACGACTGGATCGCACAAACTTGCTCTCGTAGCTAACAACTTTGCCTTTGATGCGGATGTGACCAGGCGCTCGCTTACACTTCGGAAGCTCAAGACTTCTTGCCTAAGTCTTCCCCTTATCACAAAACCACAACCAAAGAGCCGCTGACCCTGTTCCTTCAAGCACCCGCCGTAGTAGATGTCACACGTTTTCAGTCTCCGTATGCCCTCTCCATCCCATCGCACTTCCTGGATGGCTGTTACGTCAGCCTTTAGCCTGTCCAGGTTCTCCACTAATTGTTCGGCTGCACGTGTTCTGTATAAGGACAGGACGTTCCACGTGCAGATCCGAAGTTCATTGTCCTTGTTTCGTTTGCTGGGGTCGTCAACTTTAAAATCATCCATATCCGAGGCTTGTTGTTTTTTCGGAACAACTTTTTTTTACGTGGTAGGGAAGTTACCCCGACGCACAACCCCCGACCCGTAGGACCAGACCCTTCATATAACTCCAAGGGTAGGGAGCCGGATAAACCGCTCCTTATAGGCCTGAGCTACAAATATGTCGTAGTAGCCCATATAAGGTGTTCACTAAGTAGTTCAACCTAACTGGAACTGTAGACGCCACCGTGGATTCCATCTAGAGAATTCGTCCGCTGCCGCCTCGATGAAAGAGAAGTGCCTTAGTGGGAACACTTCTCCCCCCCCGTACCTCGTTGGCTGCCCCAACAGCTTTCCACGGGGATTTAAACCCCGTCTGCAGCTGAGGTACTAGACACCCGATGTTCACCACTAGGAGGTGAGAGTAGGAGTTGGTAGACAGAAGTGGGTTTTGAGAAAAACCTGTGGACGCTTGTGTCCTCTTGAATGCACATAACTACCCTTTTGAACATCGCTAACAACTTGAACGTAGCTTAAAATTGTTAATGTGCATATGTGGTTCTATAAAATTATGATATCAATAAAAATAGTTTTAAAAAAAAATTTAAAATATAAATTATTACTATAATTTACTATAATTTTTTTTTTTTTTTACCAGCTTAAACAGATAGAGCTAAAAAAAAAAGTGCCATCTGATTTGTTTGATAACTGTGAGTTTACGAAAAAAATTTCAAAAATCATTAAAGCGGTTTCCTTAAAAATTTATTTTTTATATATAAAAATTCTTGAACATTTTTAAAAATAATATTTGGTATGCCAACTTTTAGAATTAAATAATTTACAATTTTGCACAAAATTTAAAAAATATTTATTGAAAAAAATTCCAATTTCCCCTCTAGGGGAAATTTAGGCTGCAGGTCGAGGTACAGACCGACAAACAGACAGACAGACAGAATTGCGAGACCCACTTTTTTCGCGTTCTCATCGCGTTTTCATCGTAATGTTAGGAAAAATTATTATCTCGAATTTTTTTCTTTGCTCGAAACCTAAACATGGCCCTTACGTATATCGCAATTAAAAAATGGTTGCACTGGAGGTACCAAAAATAACCAATTTTTGAAAATACAAACGAAAATTAAAAAGTAGCACTTTCTTATTTTAATTATTTGAATGTTGTACTCTGTGTAGTTTAAGAACTAGTTTTGAGTTTTAGCAATTATTTAGAAAAAAAACCTATAACAGACTAAATTCGTCATTTCATACGAAATTTTACAACGATGAAATTAGTTTTATAAGGATTTTTTTTTGAAATCTTTCAATGAATAAAAAAAGATTTTCAGAAAACCTTGAGTACTTCGGTTAAGACTGAATACCGTTTCAATCATCGAATTACACTAAATAGCTTAGAAATTAAAGCTTGTTAAAAGTAGGACTTACAAAAAATGGAAGCAAAAATTATGAAATTTTTGTAAGTCCTACTTACTACAGCTTCTAATTTCTAAACCAATTTATTCAGAAGTGAAGTGGGTGTAGGTGGAATTGCAGCTGGAGGTGGAGGCGCAGAGGGCGCAGAGGTCAGGGTGGCCGAAGTAACCTTAGTGGTAGGTGACTTCTGGGACCTCGAGGATTCCATTTGCTGAGACAGGAAGTGTCTTTCGAATTTGTACTGCACCTACATTAATATGATTTAAGAAGAAGATATTGGAAGTGCGGTTTGTGTTACAACACTTCTTTGTGCCCCGACTTTAATGTCTTTGGCATAGAAGTGCTTTTCACACATCTTCGATTTGTTATTCAATTCGAAAATTTGAGAAACACCTGCATGTTTAGCCCAAACTACCCTTCTATGGACGGCGGGAACTGAAAAGAAAAAAAATAAACAGAAGTCGCTTTTTGCCTCTCCTGGCACTCATTATTTTATATTATAAATGCCTACAAAAATCAAAAGCTCAGTAAGCAAGTCCTAACCTAACCTAACCTGCTAAATTTTATAATAAAAGAATATAACTTAAAAATTTTAAATACATTTATTCAACCAATTAATACCTACTGGAACACCCGAAAGCAAATCCCTACAACCCACACGCGAAAATTAAAATCAAAAGAAAATGACTATACGAAGTTAGAAATTTAAATAAATGTACTCAGCAAATAAATACCTACTTGGGCACAAAAACAAACCAATAAGTTAAAAATTTAAAATAAATTTACTAATAAATATAGGTATTACTTAAAAATTAAAAAGTAAAATTTAAAAAAAAATAAGCAAAATGCTTTTGGAATGCCCTACAAATTTTTAATTTCAATTTCAATTCAATTTTATTAAATAAATAAATAAAAGCAGTATGTAGATAGGTTGTAAGATTATAAATTTAAAATATAAATAATAAATTTGAAACGATATTACCGCCAACAGGAACAAAATAACAGCAACTCAATAACACACAGAAATTAAAATCAAATTAATTGAACACAATAACATAAAGAAATGAAGGTACACACCGAAAACGAGGTAGGTAATCGTAATTCAATAAATTTTTTAAAAAGTTAATTTAGAACAAAAAATGAATAGGTAGGTTCAACAAAGGAACTCAAAACACTTCACCATTAATGGGTTTTCACACTAGAGAGAAAAAGGCACAATTTCAAAAATCGACTTGACCGACCGACGGCAATCTTCTTTCTGTTAGTTTATCACTTCAAAAAAACACGAAAAGTCTTAAATATAAGGTCCGATCCTTTACTTTGTGCACAGAAAATCACAAACTGTCAGATCTTGGAGAGCAACGTTAATATATTCTCAAAAATATCATAACTGTGCCAAAGTACGGGAACGCAAATTCAACCAAATTCCGTATTACCTAATGTGCTGGACAAGTAAGGCACGATGTTTGGCTTTCATTCTTTTGCTCTCAAATTGACATTTTGCTGTGCTGTGATTTTCATTCCGAAGAAATTTCTCGCACTGAAAATCACAGGTAGGGGAAATTATTTACTCTCTCGTGAGCGTTGTTTTTTGTAAAAAACTGTCAAATTATTGAGTATCACACAAATGCACAGAAAATCACAGAAATTTAAAGTAAAGAAACGGACCTATAATATCGTAGATATTACACATACACATACCTAGTATATTACAAAATATAAAACATTCGTCTATGTTTATTCGAATTTGCAGTGTTTTTCTTATGGTTTTGGTCGCTTATGTTAGCCAACTCCCATTGTTAAGGACAAAAAATATTCTCGCACGTTGGTACACTCCATAGTACCTAATCATTTTCATAGGTCTCATTTCTGGGCACTAGGTAGACCAGCTCCCATATATTTTTGCCCATTCTCCTTTATCTATTCATGAACTTATTTGTTATAATAATTTTCTTGAAGGTCAACAATTAATGGATCCCTTTACAAATTGTTTAAATATAAAAATGTAGAACATTTGAAGGGTATATTATAAAAACTCTGCTATTCCTCTTTTTTGAATTTTGAATAAAACAAAAAAAAAAAACTGTTAAAAGCTGCTAAAATGATTTAAGTGATTTGTTTGAAGGCTAAATTGTAAGCTTGGAATGTTCTTTATCTATTTTTAATAGTTCTAAGTCTATATGGTCAACCTAAAAATAATAAAAAATCAGTTTAATTTGGAAAAGTTGAGTTTTGAAAATTACGATTAGGAAAAGAAGAGTTTTGAAAATATACGATTGTAACTAATGAGGAATGGTTGAATTTTGAAAATTCATATAACTTTTTTCACTTTAATTCATTTCAGTTTAGTAAACAAAAAAAAAAGTTTAAAGTACCCATGAATAACTTTAAATCAACGTCTCAGAAATATATTTAAATTATTTATTCAAATAAATAACTCCAAAAGTTTCAGTTCATTAATGAGTTTTAAAACGACTAGTTTATTTTGCATAGGAAAAGAGGAATTTTAGTGCTTTATATTTTCTGTATGGGTATAGATGAGTTTTGAATTAAACGACTGAAAGGAATAGTGTAGTTTTGACAAAACAAAAAAAAAAACACAACTTTTCAAGTGCTTTTCTGTACTTGATTGATATTTTTGTGCGGTTCAGAAACAATTATTGAAATAATTTTTGTTAACGCCATCTATGAGGGAGGCACAATTGTAACTTTACAATTTTGCCTCACACTACGAAAAAACCCCTTTTTCTTTAATTCCATAACGTAACTTTAATTCCATAACGTAAAGTAACGCCACCAATCCCTTAAGGAAAAATAAATGTCTGCCCTTCCGGCCTTCTGGAAAGTTCAACCAGAAATCTTTCATACTTCATAAGACACACTTGTGTTTTAGCCCTTGAGTCAATTTTTGTATCTATAATAATATTTGTATATATATAGTATTTTGCATAACTTTGGCCGTTTTGGCAAATTTCTTGATTAAAATACAACTTTAAACTAAGAAAAAGAAATAAAAAATAAACAAAACAGAGTAACACAAGTCAAAAAGGTGTTTCCATTAAAATAAATTTAACATAGAAGACAAGCCGAAAGAAAATAGTTGATAATTCTCCCATCATCGCCTGCGCCCGGCCGGTCGCCGCAACTCAAAAGATCGAGTTAAATTGATTGCTGTTGTGCTGCTGCGCTCCTGCGCCGCTCGTTGAATTGCCGCAGATCAAAGGGGCATCGTTGGTTCACTGGTGTCGCTGCTGTTATTTAATATACTATGTGGGAGGTTACTTGTATCACTTGTCACGAATAAGTGCTTCTCGTCTAGCCGTTCGGATTCGGCATAAAATTGTAGGTCCCTTCCATTCCTGTCGAAAGGCGCACACAGAAATGGTTGCGAGTTGTTAGTCACTAGGCCCTGGTTCTTCATGAGCCGTTGTGCCACCCGATTTAATTTTTTTTTATTTTTTATGTGGGAGGTTAAATACCGAATTGAATTTTCGTATTTATGGGATAATACATATTCTCTTTTTTGTTTACAGCATTTAAAAACCTTTGTTACGGTTGCTTTGACAAAGTACAAAAAAACTGTCAAAGAAATGAATCGCGAGCTTATTTTATAGTACCATCGTTTTTCCGAAGAAAAAGCGCTAGAGTTTATAAAAATGATAAAAACTCAAATTCTTATTCGATAGAAATGGTTTTAGATAAGAAAACAACAAAAATAATTGAAAATAATCGAAAGTGATTAGGTCCTATCGTCACAGGGAAGATGGGAACATGGATTCGGAAAACAAACGTGAGCATGTATAATGTAGCAGAGAGTGAGTTTTCTGAGCCCTTTTAGCATTCCGTATGGAAGCAGGTGATGAGGACTCGAAGACTCATTTAAATACTGCACCTCTGAACTGCACAATGATAAGCAAAACGGTTTAAAACGAAATAATTGGGCAAACAATAAACTCTAAAGTGGTTGAACGCATAAGAAATAAAAGTTTTTCACCATTATTTGCGATGAGACTATCTATGCCAGTAAAAGGGTGCGGCTGACACTCTGCATTCGGTATATTGATCTGACCACACATATTTCTGTAAAGGAGGATTTCCTAGGATTTCTTTATCTTAAATCCACGACTGGAGAAAATATAAAAGAAGAGATATTAAAGGAACTAAAAGCACTTGACTTGAGTATCTCTTATCTACGCGGACAAGTGTATGAAAGAGGAGCCAATTTTTCTGGGATTGAAAATGGGGTGCAAGCTCTAATTGCTCAAGATCAACCTTTGGCATTTTACACTCACTGCTTCAGCCATTCTAAGGAACATGCTTGAAGCAGTTTCCAGTGTCATAAACTTATTTACCCATTCTGCTAAAAGCACTTTAATTTTACAAGAAAAGATCTAAACTGAAGCTCCAAGCTCGAAGAAGACCCGATTAAGAACCCTCTGCATGACTCGTTGGGTGGAAAAACACGAGTGTCTTAGCACATATTGCGAACTGTTGCGTTACATTGTTGGGGCATGTGGAAGGACATCGTCCCAATATCCAAAGAAAAGATCTAAACTGAAGCTCCAAGCTCGAAGAAGACCCGATTAAGAACCCTCTGCATGACTCGTTGGGTGGAAAAACACCAGTGTCTTAGCACATATTGCGAACTGTTGCGTTACATTGTTGGGGCATTAGACGAATTGAAAGGTAATAGTGACAATGGAACATCGTCAAAAGCAACTCAACTTCTGTGTGCAATTGAAAAAACTGAGTTTTCGATATCCCTGCACGTTTTCAACTCCGTCAATAATGCTCCAGTCTTAACACTCAGCAGAACTCTTCAAAGGTCTGGGCTTCAAGTTTCATCGGCCTGTGATGAAGTGGCTAACATAATAGATCTATTCATTCAAACGAGAGAAAATTGATCGTCGTTTAATGCCATATTTAAAGAAGTAGAACAAATATCTGATGTCATTGGTTTTAAGCTGAGATTGCCTCGGTCCTCGGTTATATGGATATTTTCTTGGATATTTTCGGTAAGTTTTGAAGATAGTTCTTCGTCATATTTTGTATCAATTTGAGACCTAATCTTGAAACATAATTATTGCGAATACAACCCGTACATTACCAGAACCGGGTAATATAATAATTTATTTCTCTTTTATAGTGATATGCTTTCTAAAAGGAATTTTTAAAAATTCGCCCTCTTAAAAGTTTGATTCCGGTCCATTTTCAAGAGCACGATATGGATACAATTATTGGCGTAGCCCAAACGTACGAAAGTGACATAAATGGTTGCAGTAAAAGCGAACTCAAGCAAAAAATTGTTTTGTGGCAAAAATATTGCAAAGCGAATGGTTGTGAACAAATTGAAACTGCACTAGATGCATTACAAATAATTCATTCAAATGGCAACAATTTCTTTTTTGCTATCCTGCTCCAGATATTAGCAACAATTCCCGTCACTTCTGCAACTGCTGAGCGGACTTTTTCTCTTTTGAAAAGACTCAAAAGTTATGCAAGAGTGAATATGTCTGAACCTAGAATAAATGGCTTAGTTAGGCAATGTCCATAAAGAAATGGAATTGTCGATAGACGAAGTGGTTAATGCTTTCTGCAAGTTGAAACCACGTCAAGTTGATAAATAAATAAAAAAGAATAAATACAAAATAAAATAGGCTCTTTCTCTAGAGACCCTGACACCGCTAAGACGGGTGTTAAAATGTATTTACCTTTCGTTCAATGACCGTTATCGCAAAACGGAGTGACAAGGGTGTGGTTCAACGAATATGCCGTGTGATCAACTGGAAACAGCCTGTTCATTTCTCCAGAAAGTAAGCTGTTTTGGAATACCCTTGCATGATGCCGGGTGCCGCCGCACCAGTGACTCCTACAAAAAACTAAAACAAAAATTGCATAAAAGGCACTATACTGAGAGAGTGGGCTGATGGACGGTCTTGATTGTCCAAACATCATGAATAATGGTTTTTTAAAAACCCAAACGTGTCGCTTCTTATACAAATTTAATCAATGTTGTGAAATTATTATTAATTAAATTTAAGTTATTTTTGAAAGTAAACGTTTTTTTTTAAATTATTTATATTTGTCCATTTCATTCTAAATTACATAAGATGATTTCTTCAGCGGGTGGAAGCATAAATGGTTTGTATTTCCAATTAAAACACTCAATTGAATTATGCTATGTATTCAAAACTAAAATAATTCAAACAATTTTTACGCATCTAAGCACCCGGAAATGTTTTGTAGCGCCACCTGTTCTTTAAAATTAAAAAAAAAATCATAAATAAAATTTCCATCGTACTGTACCGACACACTGACGGTTCTTGTATATGCTAAGCACAATAAAATCAAAATACGGGTTTTGTCTGTTATTTCCAAATATTCTAGTGGAAATTTAAAATTGTGTTTGTCCGCTATTTTCCAAATACTTGGAATGCTGAATGCAGTTATATTACGATAACAATGTAACATTATTATTGTAACCCTTTTACACGAGGAAACTGTTTTTCCAGCTACTTTAAGATTTTTAGGAGAGAAGGAAAGGGTCATCAATTTTAAGAGATTTTTTTCCAACAGGGTGGGTAGATGTTAAAATTGAATAAGACTTGTTGAGTGAAAGATTCATCCATTGGATTTTCTATTTAAATGACCTATGAATTACATTAAGGGTAGTCATGCAACGTCGTTAGTTTACAAACTTTGTAAAATGATTAGTTTACATAAATGTTTGCATGCACGACCTTCTTATTCATTTGGTTAAGTGTTGTGTAATGTAATCAGCTGTTCATGTTTTTGACAGATTTGGTGTGTGACACATTAGACGTGTTAAAATTTCGAAGGTATTATTCAATGAAAAACCTCTCCCGAACCAACGCGAAATCGGAGCCGAATGTCTCCCAACGATAAAAAAATGTAAGATACACGATGGAACTACAACAGTCGTAGACTCACGGTAGTAGTCAGATGAATATGAGCGAATACAAACAAATCATATACCAAATGTGCCCATAATGTCAGTTTCTTGATTTGCGTTAACTATTGCTTTCGCTAGTTAAGAACGCCCCCGGGTGCACTTTATGGAAGTGAAACTGACATATGTTGAGGCAGGAACGAAAGAAGAGGTACAGTGAATTATGGCTCAACTCTGATTTTGATTCTTGACGAAGAAGAAATCAACAATGAAAACACGTTGTCACTTTTATCGCCAACTAATCGCGATTTGATAGTTACAGACCACGGTCAGAGTTTTTTTTAGTTCTCTGATTTAGTATTCATATTATGTAAATCATATTTCTGAACGTCATACTTAAAAGTCAAAATGACGTTTGGATAAGTTAAACCAAATAAATTTGGTTAATTTTCCCCATTAAAATCCTTGGATAGTTTTACTAAATTGTATAAACCATTTTCGATACAAAATTTGACAGCTCATTTACCAAATAATAAATTTAACCAAATCGTAAACTTATCTAGTGTCTCAGGACGTTGCATGAATACCCTTATTATGTGTTGAAACAATATTTTGTTCACATCCATGTCATCCAATTTGAGCCAAAAGGCACCGATGATGAAGCTGGTTTACAAAGCATACCAAACAGTTACTTTCTACGAACGCATTGCAACTTGGTGGACATCATGTGGAAGGACATCGTCCCAAATCCGACAGTTATCCTTATTGACGTATTCATCATCCGAAAATAAGTCTCGTCAACTACGTACGCGTGCATCGTTGCCACAAGAGAAAACTGATTTTGGTACCTAATAAAGTGCCCGATTACACGATTCGTTTTTTGGATGTCTCGTCTTTTTGAAAGATTGGGTGAGGGAAATAGAAATGTAGAGGGAAGTGTAGTGTCTACTGATATACATCACTGTGTATAAACATCTTGCACATTTAACTATGTGTAATGTACTTCTACTTATATTTAACTTTATGCATATATCAAACTGTAAGTTATGTTATTTTAAGCTCAAAGCAATGATCAGTAAGAATAGAGCCACGATATTGTACAGTACTCTTGAATTATTATCCCTTATTATTCTTGTTCATATTAAAGTTTAATAAATATATTTTATGAAGTAAAATAGAAAATCTTTTACCGATATATCAGGAACAAAGTAACGAAAGGAGGAATGAATTTTTTTTTTGACTGGAGTTAGGCAATTTTGAAATAAATGGGAACTAAACTCCAGTTGTCCAATGAGATAATTTAAATACAATGAAGCAAAAATCCTATTGATTCAATATGGGGCTCCTCTGTTCTTCTTAAACAATTCTATGACTCTAACCTAACAACCAGCCATAGCCATTGCAAAACTACAGATACAAACTCTTGAATTAAAATTAGGTATGCCACAAAGATTCAATCTAATTAAAACCGTTTCTTGTAGCTACAGACGAGGCAAGAAAACGCGAAATTAGTTGAATCCTTGAATACCTCCATCAGTGGTTCATATATCTGCGGTTTTAATTCTGATTTCAAAAAGTGGAATATTTAATTTAATTAAGGAAAAACGATTGCCTCGCCGATTAACATGGCCTGTGGCACTATTTTATAGGACAAAGACGACAACGGCGCCGGCAATGTTTTGGTGGTTGTGTACATTTTGAATTTATTGTTATTAAATTGTAAATTTAGTAGAATCTGCGGCAATCTTTCGAAGGAATGTCCTTTTAAAAGTTTAAAGTGTGGGCTTGTTCGTTTATAATTCTTGGAAGAAATTCCCAACAAGAAGAATTCACAAAATGCACCTTTATCACCATGCAAAACCACACCGAGGACAGAACGGCTTTAGAATCTCCCTTTCTACTTTAATTTTATGACTTCGAGGAGAATCTAAGTGTTTTCGTGTGAATTACTGTTGTTTCGTTTGTCCTAATTGTCATCGTATACAACATGAAAATTGTTTTTTTTTTTATGTTGTTGAGGTTTTGTATGGAAAAATT
Source organism: Melangyna quadrimaculata (assembly GCA_949320155.1). Taxonomy (NCBI): domain Eukaryota; kingdom Metazoa; phylum Arthropoda; class Insecta; order Diptera; family Syrphidae; genus Melangyna; species Melangyna quadrimaculata. Next base: position 397,157,790 of record OX439483.1, read on the forward strand.
AGTTTTTGTTTTATTTCATCTCGTAGCAGGAAATTGCTTCTTGAGGTGAAGATATAATTATAAATAGATATATAGTGGAAGAAATCAACTGGAAGGTGTGATGGATGCTGTGTTAACCGATACTTCTGGGTGGTCTTCGTTGAAGTAATGCTGAGATGAAGGGAAAATAAAATAATGTACGTATGTAGGTATGAATGTAGGTACATTACACGTACGTTTTTTTGTTTTATGGTTTAGACACTTACTGGGTTGATGTATCAGCAACTGTCCAGGGCCTGTAGGGCCCATTTCACATTAAACAGAGTTGTAGCCTTTTTACACATATTTTAATGAAAGTGCTGGTTCCACCATTAACTATTGACGTTAAGGGCATTGTCGGGACCCCTTTCGTCTTTCGCATTCTCATTTAATTCTAAACCTTATAAAGATTCAATAGTTTTTATTTTAAAAAAACTTTCCCTCTCCCACATAACGTATAGGAAGATATCGAGTGGATAGTCGTTATCCTTTGACCATCTGATGTTCTCCAATTGTTTAACTTGAAAAGCAAGAAATTTGCATCTAACCCTTTTAAATATTTTAAGTTTCTAGATACGGGTCTTCGGAATGAAGAAAAAGCCTTAAATCGTACTGAATTTAAATTTTTCGAGAAAATATCTGTTACATATAATTTCAATTTGACATTTTATTTTCTAATAAATTAGGCTTATGTAGTTAAAATATATTGATTTGTTTTTGGAGATAGTTCTTTAGTGAAAATAATGTGTGGGAACCATGTTTATTTCACTGTCAGTTTGGTCTTTGGTTTACAAACTTTATAAGTGCTGTTGTTGCCATCTCTCTATGTAGGATAACATAAAAACACTACAACGTCACTTTCACTTGCAATACCTAACCCAGTACAATTTTATAAACAAAAATAATGCTCTAAAAATTAATAAAATTAATAAAATTAATCTGGGTTGCGCCAAACATCTTCACAGATTTTTTTAGCTAAAATGGAGTTCATTAACCATCCTGCATTTGAACATCTGCTTTCAAAACTGAACGAAAAAGTTTCAACTAGTGCAGATGAGATGGCAATTTTCGTCCTTTTGACAGGCACGAACGTTCATGATCACATGAATCGGGAAAATACGTACGTACTTCCTCTCGTTATTTTGACGTTCATGGAATTTGGAGTTGTTTTGTAAGAAAATATTCAAAAGTTATAAATAAAAATATTTTGTTATCACTCATTTTTCAAAAACAATCGTATATTAGGCATATCCAATTACGAAAAGCAATTTTCCAATTCACCCATTTTTATTCAAATCGTTTTTTGGTTAGACCGAGGAGCATTGTGGTTGACAATTCAGAATCCTCAAAATTCAACCAGAAAAAATCTTGAAATATTCGTTCCTGCTTTCGTTACTTCCTTCCCTCTACATTTCCACACCCTTCACACAATCTTTCAAAAAGACGAAAGACGAAACAATCGAATCGTGTAATCGGGTTCATACATTTGGATGCGCTGCGTTTTGCGTAGAATGCATATCGTTTTTTAAATCGTTTTCGATATCGGGAACAATATACAAACTTCACGTAAGCTTTAAAAATCACTATCGACTTTCCGATTTGATGTTTACTTCACGTAACACAAAAAACTGTCAAATAATATCATTTCATCGATAGTGACTGCACACCTATTAAGCTATCGTTTTGATGTGCGTTAAGAGTTTAAGTAATTTTTATGAACAAAGAAAAAAAAAATACGAACAAAAATATTTCCACCGAAATATTGTATTAATTCAAAACAGAAGTGAATTCGAAAGAATTAAATTAATACGAAGAAGACAGGGACTTCGAGATGCATCGGATCCTTTATCGCTTCCACCTTAAGCGTAAATAATAATATAAACTATTACATTGTTATTTCTTTTATTGCTTAGTTTTTGTGATTACCTCCTTCACTCAACGCTTTCGTCTATCGAAGGAAACTTTCTTATGAGTATTGGAAACAATAAATTTGCCGGTCGGATATCGATCGATATTGCATGTAAATAAATCCACCAATACTACGGCTTGCAGGTACTTTAGAGAGGTGGATACCAGTGGCTAACTGGAAATAATTTCGGTGTAACTTTGGGTCAAAGCACGCTTTTAACTATTCTGCATGAAACCACCAGGGTGCTAGAAATGAAACTATCAGGTATAAGCTAGGTTCCAGCAATCTCGTGAAATGAAATCGAAATTGAAAATCGAGTGAATTTCCTTACCATGTTCATAATTTCGAAAGCTTTTTTTTTTTCTAAAAAAATTCTTTTAATTAAATTAAAAAAAATAGTTATGTTTTCATTGCTGAGGTCTTGGAACTTCAGAAAAAAAGATTTGCAGTGGAGAAAATTAAAAGACATACATTGAGAGACGTTTCTTATCCTTATGAATTGCTGATGCAGCGTGAGTACCTAATGGAAATTTTCAACAAAAGATTTTTATTAAAATTTATTATTTAATTCAGGTTTGTATCATATTTCCGCTTAAGTTAAGCTGCCTTTAAAAGGTTGTTGGAAGCTGTTGTGCCGTATCTAGCAAAATCTTACATTCCATGCACATTGCAGCTGTTTAGAATTTTTTCGCAGAAGGGAACTTTTAACAATTGGCTAGAAAAGATGCTGATGCAGCTACGGGCCTTAAAAAATGTGTCAAAAATCTTATCACGAGTCTTGGAAGTGTTAGAAATAGAAGATTAAACTCTCAGTCAGATGCCGAACCAAACGACATTTCATGCATAAATTTAGTGTTCCTGGCGTCATAGGATGTGTCGACGGCACACACATTAAAATGACGCAACCACATCAAGATCCTACTCTATTTGTTTTAACAGAAAAGGATACTTTTCATTCATTGCACTAAATAACTCTGTTTTCAATATTTTATTTATTTATTGCTTTTTAGAATAAACACAAAAACTCAGACTTCAATTGTGTTTGAATAAAACAAAATCCTGAAATATAGCGTGCTGCGCAGTAATTTTATGCTTCCCATGTTGAAATAAGTTATTTTACTCGAATAATATTTATAAAATATGAAAAATCATTTATATTTTAGAACGCAACAGCTTGCTTTCCCAGTTTCACTTGAGAATATCTGGTCGAATTGAAAATTGAAATACGTGATCATCGATAAAATCGAAATGTGGAACCCTGAAATTCGAACAGTTTTAAATTCAAAAAAAAAAAATGAAATTGATATCGATAAAAGTGATATGTGGAACACCAAATTTGATTTCACATCGATTTCAATTTCATTTCGATAGAAAGTGATTTCTGGAACCTAGCTGCATGTCCTTCATGGATAGTATGGAGAGTTGAAAACCCTAATCAAAAAGCAGAAGCAATGGTTCCATCAAAAATTTTCAATACCGGGATGCTAGTCTAAGGGCCATTTTGTTCACAGTGGGTTAAATTAAGTATGTGACTTTTATAGGCTTTACTAACGCTAATCAACCAAACTAACGCTAATCAACCAAAATTGGCTGATTAGTGAAATCCATGATTAGCAACTCATACTTTGAATTTTTTAAACAAAATTTGATCAACAAAAACATTTGAGGATTTCCTCAAATCTCCACTCCACTTATCATGGATTAAAGATAATCAACTGTGAACAAACTGGCCCTAAAACTCACACTTTCCTCATTATTTTTTACTAACAGTATCTATTTACATTTATGGCTGTGGGATGTGTAGATGGCACACATTTATTTTTACAAAGACCACGGCAAAGTGGAGAAATGTATTTTAACTGGAAAGGGAGGCACAGTTTAAATGCCATGATCGTAGGAATAACTATATGGTAGATAATAATTTGAAAATTAAAATGAATCGATTAAAGATTTGCGACAAAAAAATGAGGATAATGGCTATCAATCCCAAATATGCTGGATCTGCCCATGACTTTTTAGTCTGGAATCATTCCAACGTTTTTCTGAAACCGCTTTTAATCAAGACAACAACAGTTGGCTGCTGGGTAATTACATAGTTGGTACACACATACATACATTTTCTTGACACATTTTGTCATGAGCTATTTGTTCTTTTATTATACATAGCTGTTGGATCAGTGTTCTCATTCGCATCATTCTTTCGACGATGATTGGATGTGGATGGACCCTTGTATAGTTTTGAAGGTGTGGGAGATCTATAGTTACAATTATTGATATGTAAACGGTTCGCAAAAATACAAATTGACGATATAACCTACCGTTTGCGTTCTTTTGAACTTTCGAACATTTCTCGGAGTGTTTCTTCAATGTAGCAACTCTCATCCTTTTTTTGTTGAAGGTCACCACTTTTTTCAGCGCCAGCAATAAAGCTATTAGAGTTACTACCCGCAACAGCAGTCCGGAGCGAAGTAAGCTCTATCACCTTCTCTTCTATATCCGAAATGGGCACTTTTCCATATGGCCCATCACATGTCTTCTTAATGGAAAGTAGGTTGTCCCTGCATTTTTTTTTTTTTTTGCGCGATATTTGAAGTCGGTCCAAAACTTTGAAATAATATTCTTTTAAAAATAATTTAAATTGATAATTTCTCTGAGCACTCACCTTCCTCCAAGCTTGTACGCTTTTTGTGGGCAGTCCATCGGCATTCAACCTCGCAGCCAAATCTTCCCAAAGTTTGTTGAGCTCCTGTTTCCCCCTTAAACTATTTGGAACGTAGGTTTTCGCTACATCCACGTGCTTCTACATACAATCAAATAAGATTTTCTTTTGCGATGGTGTTGCTAGAAGAGTAATAATTTTCGCAATAACTTTTAGCAAAAATCAAAACACAAATGACAGACAACAATGATTGCATTCACTGCTCTACTTAATGGGGTGTGTTTCGCAACAATTCACTGTCAAAATCCATAGATAAAAACAGACTAGTTTTTTGAAACTTGGTACAAATTTCAAGTTACCAAACAGGCCTTATATTTTTGACATTCCAAATATAGTTTTAAGTGATTCTCAAATTTAAGTCGGCGAGAGCGACAGACGACACGAGAGACACGTAGTGACATGATACAAACTTATGCCGATATCGTTCAATGCTATCGCATGGAGGACTATCGTTCATTAAGTTACGTGATGAGGGCCCAGAAGTAAGTTGTCCGATAAAACAATTGTTATTCGAAAAATAATTGCTTCATTGGGATGATTTGAAACTGAGTTTCAAATTAAGTTAACCAACTTACTCCTGAATTTATTTTCAATTCGACCGACTATTTAAATAAAAATTCCATCCAAAAGTAATTTTGTGATTTTTCAATTTTCAGAAACATGACAAAAATACTTTTAGATAGAAATTTTTTGAAATAGTTACTCGAATTGAAAATTAATATCATTTTAAGTTAGGGGACTTTAATTGGAACTCAAACCAAATGAAGCGAGTAGTTTCGAACGTTTTTTGAAATCTTTGTTGTGAAATAATGAAAATAATATTAGTAACAAGTTCACCTTGAGTTTTTGTGGCGCTTTTGCGCTGCCGTTTTTTTTTTGGTTTGGTAATGACCGAATCATCTAGGCACTCCACATCAAACACCAAATTATCCATTTTTACATCCTCGTGCTCTTGGTGTTGTGTGGCAGACACTTCCAAATTTGAAATAGGTTCAAATTTTGAAAAACCTGCCACAGAAACATTTATATGGCCGGCACTACCATTCGGCCCAACAGGCATTGGCCATATCCTCCAACTTATCAATATCTCAACATTTCTGGGATCCACCTCAGTTTTCTTGAGTTCACTTTTCTGGAGCCTTAGCTTATGCGTCACAGAATATCGGCAGTTGTCGGAAACCTTAATAAAAGTGTTAATTTTTAAACATTTTTAAAATATTAAGATTCACTTTTTTTTCACTCATCTGTTGTGTGATGGGTACCGATAGTGCTGTTGAGGAGGACTGTTAAAGTCTGCCATATACTCTGAAAAGAAGCATCGCAATGCTTAAAATCATAAAAAGACTTTTTTTTCTTTAAACAGAAAGTATAATTGCGAATGGGTTAGTTGTGAAGTCACTTGAACTTAAATACAACCGACGCACGTCACCTATAACGACATGGCTTATAACGACAGCTTTTCTATCATTTGTTTGTATCGTCGGTTATAACGTCGTGAATTCGTCGTCTATAACGACATGTTGGATATAACTTATGTTGTTCGATATAACTTTATAACGACGAAATTCGGAATTCGGCTGGTCCCTTGGCGGTCGCTTTAAGAGGCATAGACTGTTCCTCAGAACTTGGCTAACATGTTGGATACATGAGACAGTAAACGGTGTCCGAAATGCGTGACTTTTTTGTTCAAGTTTCTATCGTTTATTGAGTTTTTTTTTGCAAACGGTCCCACTCTTCATCATTGTCGTTCTCAAAAGATGCATTTTTCTTCTCATCATCGTCACCAACTAATCCAGCAGGAGATTCTTTGTCGTCAATTTCCATCCCATACAACAATGACATTTAGAATTATTGGTGTTTTTATATAATATTTCTTTTATTTCAGCATGGCTTTCTTTGATTTTGTTCGTTTATTTTTTTGGAATTAGTGTAGGGGGTTCTCTGACACTCATCGACACGGTCATCAACTTGTGTCGAGCCATCACATATTTTGTAATATGAGCACAAATTGAACGAATGTCGGATTTTTTTTTTCAATTTTTTTGATAAATTGTGAACTACAGTTGAACGACTGATAGTTCTGAAAACTAACAATGTATTTAAAAATATATTTGATAAGGCGGTCGATGAATGTGAACGTTGGCAACCCGACTCAAGTTGATCGAATTTTCGATATGTGTGAACCCCCTAGCCGGCGCGGCGGCGTTCGTTATATCCGAGTCTACAAAAGTGGTTGATAAGAAAAAACAAGTAAATATGTACATATGTGCTTAAATTTAGGAACAGAATAATAAAGAACCTAGCTAGACATTCACCAAAGCAAAACAAAAATACATACAATATCTATGGTATGGTGGATCAATTTCGAGAGTGAGGCAAAAAAAAACAGTTCGTTTAAAATAAAACTTTTGATGGAAAAGGTTGGTTTGTTTATGATTTCCTTTTGGCATTTTTGTATGGGATTTTCGTTTCGCATCAGCAGCGTTCTTCAGGCTTAAAGAAATAGGAAAATCAATAATTGTACTAAAGCCTACTATAGGACATTAATTATCGTACATACCTATTTTTTTTTTTTTTTTACAAAAGTCATTTAATTAATAAGGCTATCAAGCAGAGAATAACGAAGTACTTATGCCTCGTTGGAACCAAGCATATCATTTCCAATCCCTTCAACACATGTGTTGTGCAAAACACATGCGGCAAATATAGTTTTTATGCTATTTTCTACTTTCAATAATTCAAGCCCTTTGTTAAAAATATTTCTCCACCTTTTTTTCGTTATTCCAAAAAAAAAAACTCCACAATGTTTCTTGCCCTGCTATGCACCGTATTGAATCTTTTTTCGTCAGAACTTGCATGTTTAAACGGTGTTATTATGGGAATCGGGTACAAACGACAGGGATATCCGCTATCCCCAAGTAGATAATAGAGTTGCGGAGGATAGTTGACTCTTTTATAAACGGGACTGTTCTGTAAAATGTATTAGTCCAATCAAATAATCAAAAATATCTACAAAAATTCGGGAGGAGCATTTTATTGTTTTATTTTAAAGATTGCCTATTGGGGATACTAAAACCGCAATTTTCCAATAAAAAAAACCCCTCTGCGTCGTCCGCCATTTTGAAAAAGGCGCAAAAGCATTTACTCGATTTTCTCAACTGCTATTAGTCGCAGAGTAGTTATTTTTATTTACTTTTGTAAATTAAAATTATATTCTCTACAAATTGAATTCTTTACAATTTGACTTGAAATTTTTTTTTTTGATAGCTCCTTCCCATAAAAAGTTATTGTTGAAAAACCAGCAAATTTTTGATTTTAAAAATCCCATGTCCATCCGAATCAAAAACCACGTTTGATACCTTTTCTAGAACATTAAATTTCCTAAATTTCTGTTTATTTAGATTTCATGTAGGTCAAAAAACTTTCAAGATATAGCACGACAAAGTTTCTAAAAATAGTAATAGTATAAAGTTGACGGGACATTTACACACACTTTTAGTACAAATATTTTTGCCCTTCCCCAATATTTATTGTTTAAAAATTTAGCCAAATTTGTAAGCTAAATTTTGAGATGTTAATCTTAAAAATCTGACCAGTAAAAATGAAGTCGTAAGTACTTATGATAGAAACTTCGTTTAGGCCTTTATTTTTAGAAGAAATACCAGCCTGTTTAAATAAATTTGATACCTTGTCTCAGTCTTAATATATATATATAAGTCAAAAAATTAGCACGAGGAAAATGAAATAGGCTAAAAACTGAATATCTTAAGACTGAGACAAGGTATCAAATTTATTTAAACGCAATTACAAAGGCTGGTATATCTTCTAAAAATAAAGGCCTAAACGAAGTTTCTATCATAAGTTCTTACGACGCAATTACCGGTAACATGGATCAGGGTACCCCAAAGTAAGACTTTTCTTAAATTCCCGATAAATAATATCAAAATTGGAGATAGGCACTAACTGTAGAACAATTTTTTTCTTAGTATATACCCCAGCATCATACCTTAAATACTCTTGACGAATTAAGGGACACCCTGTATATAAAAGGTACAATCGAAACAAAGAATTATGATTTCGCAGATGGAGAACAACTAGAAGGGCCCTTTTATCAAGTCACTGGGTTGGAGGAGCCTACCGAGACACCACCATTAATGGAGTTCGATGTAACTCCTCTTGAAACACCTATGCTAGGTAGTATTTAGTACCTATTATGAATTGAAATGTATGTAAAGTTTTTATTTTAACTATCAGCACCAACTTCAGAAAAAAAGTCGCTCATAAAAAGTACATACTGCACTTACCTATATTGGAAATATATGGGCAATGTGGGTCTCTTCTAACAAGGTTTAGAATAAGAAAAACTTATGTGGGCCCACATTGCCAAATAATTAAACCCAAAATTCAAAATTTAACTTAAAGGACCCCATGTGGAAACACGCTATAAATGTGCTTTCAAACGCACAAAGGAGGCAATAGATAACAACAACAGGAGTGGAGCTACCCGTGAAGAGAGAGAGTATGACGAGGAAATTAGCGACATTGTACACCAGTGATAGATTTTTAGATTTAGATTAGATTTGATTTTTATTCTATTATTTATTTAAAGGTATGTATTTATTTACAAACAAATTAAACAAAAATCATTAAAGCATGGCTTTGCCGTCTGCCTGATTGACAATGCAAATTAAAAATTCAAATACAAGTTTTATATCTTAATTCTTGAAATTTTTTTTCTGAGTCGTGTCCCATTTAATTTAAAATAATTGTACTTTACTTTATATTCTTATTATATTTTAATTATAATAACATTTACATATCAGAAATCCCCACTTATAATTCTGTTTCTATATGTCAGCGCAATTTTGCTGTACTTAAACAATTTCTCGACATCCATTTGGTTGAACAGCGAGACACATTCCTCTTCAATTGAAGGATGCTTTCCAAAAACATTTCTCCTAATTTCTCCCAAGAATTGGACAATTACCCATAAAATGAATATTTTTTCTCGTTCCCAACGATTGTGCAAACACCAGAGTATTGGTAGGTCGTTTCTGTGTGGTATGTAGTTCAATTCCAGCAGTTCACTTCGGAGTCGAAACAACATTGATATTTCCTCTATTTAGCATTCATCTGTTAGGTAATTTTTTCGATTAAGAGAGAAGTCCAAACGGTTATAAGGGAAATCGATGCTTCTTCTTCGTATTTCAGCCTGTGTAATGCTCATCCACGTGCTTGCGATCTAACAATAAACCATTCCTTAAACCATCCTTTTTAACTCTGTACCACGTGGATCATAGCCTTTTTTTGGCAGCCGGTGGTCAGGCATTTGCAATACCTTCAAACCGTATGAATAAAATTCCCATAGAAAGTAAGCTCATTTCACAAGCAATTAACAATGGTTTTCAATTTTTTTTTTGTGAAAAAAAAAATCTTATATCTAAAAATAACCATGTAATTTGCGTTTATTTTTATTTTTTTCACCTTGTAACAGGGTTCACGCATCTGGGAGCAAATGTTTTCGACGAGACACAAAATAACGGACACTAGTACCTATGTATACTAGATTTTATATTAATTTCAAAAAGAAACAATGGGCAAATTGGGCCCAGCACCAATAAGAACGGTCTTCATATCGTATATAGGTACATGTTTATGCATTCATTATCCGTTAACTGTTGGTCCAAATTCGCTGTGCGATAAAAGTTATTTAATTTTGATTAAAATTAGTTTTAGGGTCAAAATTCCTTTTTTCTATAGTTTTTCATTAATATTTTGTGTATTTTCTCTCGATTTAAGCCATTTTTTGGAATTAAGTTCCTTGAACCCATGATTCACTACTTGAATCAAGCAAGCATCAATTTTTACCTCATTTATCAGAATTAAAATAGGTATTATTTTTAAGGTTCCATTGCAATTCGTAAAAGTAAGACAAAACAATTCACAAAACGACCCCTCAAATATTTTTAGCTTATTCCTTATTTAGTAACGAAAAAAAATGGTATAACATTTATTTCGGGCTGATGACAAAATAGAATGTAAAATAGAAAAAAAACAAACAATTAAACGAAAAGTCCAACCGATGACGCACGACGACAACGACGAAGACGGAACAATAACACGACCTACGACACTATGTATTACATAGTTATGGATAGCTGTACGCACTTTGGTTTGGGTTATCACTTATGAGAGGGAACTGTTGTGGTGTCAGGTTTTCGGAGGGGGTGGACAGAGCAAATGGGATAGGTAGATCGTAGCAGTTTTCTTATATGTTTCTACGATCTAATTTCAGGATCCGTTCAACGACTTTTTTGCCTTCCTCTCAGTAAAAGTATGTGTCGATTTTTTCTGATGCTACTTTTAAGAGAAGGTTGAGTTGGCAGGAATTCTGGGAACTTTGACTCCAAAGTGAAAGTTTTCACTTAATGATGTCAATGAACCTGGAATTTATGAATCTTTTAAGTTTTGCTGAGTTTCCAATGTCAGTTAGAAACAGAACGGGCAATAATTGCTACGGAAAATCTTGTATTCGATACACGGTGCTGGTCGATTCGCTGGTGCTTTAAAATTAAAATCGCGCGTCCGAAAAATTAATGTTTTTTTTTTGCAAGTACTTACTCAAAAGCATTGTGCTTACCTTGCAACGTACCTACGCATGTATAAGTGGCAAATTAAATGGCAAAAGCATTAAAAGACTTTAACCCCATTAACGGAAAAAATCATTTGCGGTTGATATTACCAACCGACTCCATTTTGAAAATACAGTTGCGCCGTCCGCCAGTGTTCCTTTCGAAATTTAAAAGGCCTATATACCAGACGATCATCGTATTTAGCTAGCACCATACCAATCAGCAGGAATATCAGCAGGAAAATTCGGACTTCTGATGTGAAGAAACCTGGGTTCGAAATCTACCAAATCCAAACATAAATTTTTTTTATTATTAAATTTTTTTGAACGGGGGACCAAAGCTTATAGTGTAATTAAATTAGTTAAAGAAAAAAGAGGTATTGAATACCCATTTTCACAATAAATCGACATCGATTTAATTTGGATATAATGAACAATTATGGTTCTTGAAAATTTCAAGTACCTAAATTTTTAATTTTTGAATTAATTTTGTAAATTTAATTTTTTTTTAAGTAAATGAATAAATTTAAAGTAGGAAGGGCAGAGGACAATGTCTCGCGCATCCCTATCACCAGGATACAAAGTCTGCCAAAATATAAATTTTTTGTAGTGAGCTCTAGGTCTAAGAACCTTGACCACCAAGTTGCCAGCCATAAAGGCAAAACAGCCGGCTACAAAATGGCGCATATAACGTAGAACTCACTTTTTGAAGATAAAAGATAGTGTGGCAAATTTTTTTTTTTTTTGACACTTTCAATTTTTTTTTTTTCAATTAGACTTTTTTTTCAGTTAAAATTTTTCTTTCTTTTTCAAATTTTTATTTCATTTTATTTTTCACCTTAAAATTTTTTTTTTAACAGATTTTTTTCACGATTTTTAATGATCGATAGTTGCTGTACCTTTCTTGTGTAAGGCACTCAGTACCGCGCCGCGAAAGGGGCAGTCATCCAATGTATAGAAATACAAGTGTGGGCTAAAAAGTCCAAGTCTTTGGATACCGGCATAGCAGGTATCCCAAATGGCCGGATACCTAGCACACACTTGAAATTTATCAATTTTGGAAGAGATCCGTTGATGTGTGAGGCGTCTTCGGAGGTCCTTCCAAAACAATTTTTTTTTTTATATTCACCTAGGTTTTCAGAGCCTTCGCTGATGAAAAGATTCGTTAGCTGAAGTCCAGAAAACTGAGGAGAAAAACATTAATTTTTTTAAAAATCACTAGTTGCAATAGTTAACGTAATACTTATAGAATGCCGACCTGTCTTCCATCGTGTGCGCTTGTGTTTCTGTGAAAGTCTGTAGTGTGTAGAGAGAAGAAAAAATATCTCGTCTAATCGTTTAATTATCGTTTATTCTTGTGCCTCCTTTCCACCCATTTCAATTTTGAATTAAAATAAAGCAAATCAAATTAAAAAAAATATATAAAATAAAAGAACAAAATAAAATCCCCGTCGCGCCTACTCATTAAAAACAAATTCAGTGAATGTCCTATACCACCTACCTTATACCAACAACAAAAATAGTGTCTTAATACTTAATTGCAAACTATTCTTACCACAAAAAAAAATATAATGTACAGTGCCAACAAAAAAAAATAAAAGCAAGAAAAGCGATGACAAAAAAACAATAAGCAGTGCAACGAGTGATAAACCCCTCTTCCTTCTTCTCACACAGTTGCATTAACTTGATCGTTATGTGTACTGTGTGTGAAGCTTCCCACATAGTGCATACATCGAGCAAGTAAGTCTGACGTCAGATAGATAGTTGTTATTTTTTCTAGTTTACCAGGGTTCAGATCAGTACTATTTGTCGCTAAGGCATAACACTAGTGACCAGTTGTACTGAAAAGTTCCAATTGGGAACTAGAATTAAAAATTCATCTTAGGAAATGGTCGGTAGTTTTAGAGTTGATTTCAGCAACATTCGTGGGCTTAGAAGGAATTTTTATGCCACATATGTTCACACTGCAAAAAACAGGCTATCTGTTTTGGCACTGAGTGAAACTCAGATAGGTGAAAATTCTGATCATTGGAAATTTAATTTATTTGGGTATAACTTGGTGCCATTATTCTTTCCCTGTCATTGTCTTACCGTTTACATAAGAAATGATGTTGCGTACCAACTTCAACCACAATATGGTCTGTGTTCTAATACAAACTTCAACTTCATGTGGTTAAAATTCACGGTGAATAAGCGCATCATTCATACTTGTTTTCTTTATCGAAGTCCTAATCTGGACAGAAATTCAACTTGTAACGAATTTGATGCTCTGTCCGACTCCATTCAAAGAATTGTTGCCCATTACCCTCACACTGAAATCGTCATTGCGGGCGATTTCAATGTACACAATTCTAGTTGGCTTCGCTTTTCGGGTCAGACAACACCCGAAGGAAGGTATGTTGAGCTCTTTGCTGAGTTGAACCACCTGACTCAGCTTGTTGACGAGCCAACACGAATACCGGATGTTACAGGTCAATCCGCCAACACCCTTGACTTGTTTCTTACCTCTGACCCTGATAAATACACTATGAGTGTATCATCGCCTCTAGGCTCGTCAGACCATTGTGTCATATCTGATAATTTCTCGTGCCAACAAAACTCAGTTAAAGAGAAAGCACCAACGAGAACCGTTTGGCAATACGAGAAAGCCAACTGGGACGGTCTCAAGAAATATCTCGGAGAACGAAAGCTTCTTAATGACCGGCAGTATGGCTTTCGAAGCAATAGGTCCACTGGTGATCTGATGGTATATCTCACCGAACATTGGAACAAATCTTTACATCGTTTTGGAGAAAGTCAGATTATTACGCTTGATATTTCTAAAGCGTTTGATAGAGTTTGGCATCGAGCTCTCTTATCGAAAATACGCGCATTTGGTATCGATGAATCTCTTTTTCGTTGGATTAGAAATTACCTTTCGGACCGCTCAATACAAGTTGTATTAGACGGTTTCAAGTCTGAAATCCACAAAATAAATGCTGGTGTACCCCAGGGCTCCGTTTTGTCCCCGACTCTCTTCCCTATTTTCATAAGTGATCTTTTATCTGAAACTTCTAATCTATTAAACTGGTTCGCTGACGACAGTACCCTCAGCTTTTCATATTCGTTTTTAGGTTCACATCCATGTTCTTCGTATGTGGAACTCGAACGGCAGCGTATGATAAGCTCATTAAATTCTGATCTTGACAGCATTGTCCAATGGGGAATCAAAAACCGCGTGGAATTTAATGCTTCTAAAACTCAATGCTGTCTTCTGTCGTCCAAACGAAACACACCCCCCTTGCCCCTATCCATGAGTGGCACTTGCATTGTGGAAACCGAAAAGCTTTCAGTACTCGGTATGTGTATCACAGACCACCTTGTGTGGAATGATCACATATTTGATGTCGCTAAAAATGCTGCTAAGTGTTTGGGTTTTCTACGGCGATGCAAGAAATGTTTCACCCCATCTGATCTGGCTGTTATATATAAAGCCTTTATCCGTCCAAAACTCGAGTACAATTCCCATGTTTAGGCTGGTGATCCATCAACCCACTTGTGTCTTTTGGATAGGATACAAAGAAGAGCTATGAAAATGATAGGTGACAGAAATATAACGGCAGCATTTGCAACTGTCAAACACCGCCGCAATGTTTCATGTCTTTCGTTGTTTTACCGTTATTTTTATAAGCAGTGCTCTACTTAAATAGCCAGTTGCATTCCGCCCCTTAAAGAATTTAATACTCGTACTTTCTGGAATGCACATCAGTTTACCCTTGAGCCCAACTTCGGACGTACGGTCAAGTATAGAGATTCTTTTTTTAGCCGAACTACCCGAATGTGGAATGCTTTAACCGGCTCTATTTTTCCGTTCCAATTCGATATTCAAAGGTTCAAAACCAATGTGCATCGGCATCTCCTCTTCAATCCTTCCCAGTTTTCCTAACGCTCGCACTGTGTTTAATTAAACAATTTAAGGGTACCAAAAACCCCTTGAGTGCGCGTACTAAAAAAAAAATAGAATATTTTAATTTTTTTTTGCTCACTACGGCTTCTTCTCAAATCTGATCTCTCATCCTTTTAGATTTTATGAGCGGTACATTTTTTTTGAAAATCTTTAGAAAATTTTGAAATTGTTTTCTTTTAAAAAATCGTTTGAATTTTATATTTCTCTTTACTCTTTTATTTTTCATATTTTTTTTAACAAATATTTTATTAAACTTTTTATTTTTTTTTAATTGATTTTTTTACTTTAACCATTGGTTTTTGGTTGGTTTTGAATCAAGCGTTTTAAGGATTCGACTTTGGAGTTTTGGATTTTCTGAGGTTTGAGTTGAGTTGTACTCAAGTTTTTTTTGGATTTTCTGAGGTTTGAGCGAATAGCAAAATTTTCGACTACGATTTTGTTCCTTTTTGTTTTTTCTTCTCGTTTTGCAGCTGGCGGATATTGGAAATTCTGAGAACATTTTGTTAATTTAGTTTTTCAGGAATTTGACATTGTTTTGTGAGGTTTTTTTTCTCGATTCGAAGCTTAGATTTTCACCATTCTTAGTCTTCTCTTAGGGTCCAAGTGGGGAAAACTCAAGAGTTTGTTTTTATATAGGTATGAGAAAAGGTCGTCAGATTTGACTTCACGACACTTTAAGTATTACCTACGCGCATTCTTGGTCTAAATTCGTGGAATTTTACCAGATGTTTCGCAATACGATCGACCGTTTCGATTTGAACAACTCTTAGCATTTCCGAAGATTTGAACTCGACAGTTTACAACTCAACTTACAACATGTCAAACGATGCGATGGGGAAAATAACAGCACACACGACGAGTTGCGAAATGAGGGCAACGAAGGCAATGCAGTCCAATCAAATGGCGAACGAAACGGGTCAGTCGAAGAGTTGGCTACCCGTTTACAAAAAGGAATGATTAAGAATCAAGCCATGTTATTCCAGCAAATGGACATATTTATGATGAAGGTCATTCAAAAATTGTAGACCTTAAACTTTACACCACAGGGGCCAAATACTCCGGCTCGAGATAACTCTCGTGGGATAGGTGATCAGGGTAGGTTAGACGAAAATTCCCAGCAGATTCCAAGAACTTCAACTTCTACATGTTCGATGTTCAGTGCTTCCGAGTCTTGTAGGTTAGATAGGTGGAATATTTCGTATGATGGAACTAAAAGTGTGAGCGATTTCCTTTGTCAAGTCGACCAGTTGCACTTATCATCTCCGTATACCGACGAACAGGTCACGGCCAATTTTCATATTTTGATGAAAGGAAAGGCAAACAAATGGTTTTGGGCGTTTTCACGCAGAAATCCAAAAGCAAAATTGGTGGAGGTAAGGCGGTCAAAATTTACATGAGGTTGCTAACTCGTAAGCAGGGAATAAAGGAATCATTCGACGATTTTTATAGTTCAGTATAATGGGTCTAAATGACCGTTTAAAAGACCCTTTTGACGAACGTTAGCTGATACATATCATCCGAAATAACGCTAAGGACAAAATAAGCGAAATTCTCTTAGCTTCAAATATAAAAGACATCGAACAGCTAAGAAACAAGGCAAGAGAGGCTGAGAGGTATCTGGCGAAGCAAACTTTTTCTCAGAAAACGGTCCATGAGATCGCAGTCGAGAAAGAACAAGATTCCGACCAATACGTTGGGGAAGTCGCGGCCATTTCCTCGTTTTGGAAACCAACTTCAGTGACAAACTATATATGTCGGATTTGTGATCAAAAGGGTACGCGTACCATATTTGTCCTTCACGAGAAAGGAAATTGTTCTGTTTTTGTGTGGTGTAAAAGGGGTGACCACAGTTGAAAGTGGGAAACATTCGAGAAACGCGGTAAGGAACGGAAAGAAGAAGGGGGAGATTCGTTCCTCAAAGAACATCCCCAGTCAAACACCAAACTAAATGACAAAAATCACCTCACCGAAGTAGAAGTCCCTGAACAAAGTGTTCTAAATAAGATCCTAGAACGTACAACACCTCTCAGCCCTCCAGTCACTCAGTCACATCTTGTAAATACAAATGCCTTGAAATCACCTCATTAGCGAAAGCTGAATTACTACAAAGTTTGTTTCCGAATTTTTGGAACTAGTTATAAATCATCTAGCGTTCAAAAATGCGGACGTCGTTAACGAAAAAAGTAAATACAGATCGTAGGATGTATGCGAAAGTCCAGGGGCCGAATTACCCCATCAGTGAGTGAGCAATACGTTACTGAATTATCTGCATTTGGGATTCCTTCCTTTGATATTGAGTAAAGTATCGAGTTACGAATTCGATTTTTGGCATTTCCTCGTCAGTGAACGAGCGCTTTTTCAAACGATAGATGCTAGGTAGACGAGTGAGCAGTTAAATGGAAGCAAAATAAAATTATTCTCTTTTCTGCAAATATTCCTACACAATATCAAATAATGGTGTTTCAGGGTGAATTAAAATAAATCAAACATCACCCAGAAAATTATTCTTGCTTGATTTTAAGGCACAATAATTCGATTTAGCTAACAAATATTTTTGGGCAAATTAAATTCCAAAGACAAATGTAAACAAAACATGAGTCTAACACAATCAGCAGTGGAAATCGACCAATGAAAAGATAGGAATATTGACGTTTATATAACATATAACATAACGTATAACATCATACCAAGTTGATTACTCCATAGTTCGATAACGTGTACAAATTCCTCACTCGTTCACTTAAGACTTAATTCGGCCCCAGCTTAACAATGAGTCATTTTTTGCCTTATTGTATAGCGGGGCATCCATCTCTGTACTAGGCAGTGAGTGTTGGGACTTGGTTAAAAGAATTGGAGTGGATGTGAAGCCATATACAAATGTTGTATGGATTGCAGATAGTAAGTCGCATGGCATGACCAGAGATTAAAATGAGTCGAGTAATGATCATGAACACCGCGTACTCACTCTAAAAAAGCGATTTCGAACAAACAGAGTCAACGCAACCAAGATGTTTACGAGTATCTTTGTTCATGAGCATGATAAAGATGCCAAACCTCGGTTGTCATCCGGTTTGCCTACAAGCTAAAACACGCACACATAGAAAGCTGGGCCAAATTCACCATGCGAGTTTTGCACACATAGACAGTTGGCCTTATTTCACCACCTACATGGCGGGTATTTTGAAAATATCATGAGAGTGTTCAAAAAGTATAAAGAATGGATGAACGAATTATGAAGTGCTTGCCCGACCTTATGTGAGAATGTTTTTGTTGAGATATATTATTATTAAAAATTGGTTTAAAAATGTCTATTTTATTGTCCTATTCTTTCTTGAATTTTGTTGTACCTTTCAGGGTTTGTGTAATGGCTCTCCCAAACCAACGCGGAACATTCGCTCTGCAGGGTGAATCATTCACAATGATACAAAAAATGACAAATAAACAATGCTAAACAACAACAAAATATGCCGCCTCGTCGGCGAATGTACCGCTTTCGCAAAACGTATTGTAATGCATGTTTTTTGATAATCTATATGGATCATATTTGAAAATAAAATGTGGTTATTATTAATCTTGTTAATCTATTTTCACACGTTTGATAGTCGTAGCTTATTGTCCACAATTTTAAACATTGGATTGAGAATTGTAAATATTTGTATTTGGAAGACGGCCAATCTAAGTGATAAAGGCAAGACCACTTCAGCAAAAAGACACTTCACGACGCAACAAAGTATTAAGGCTGTCCCAAACTAACGCGGAACATTCGCCATGCAGGCCGAATCATTCACAATGCTAACAAAAATGACAGATCTACAATCCTAATTACAACAAAAACTTACGTCTGCGAATGTTTCGTGCCGCTTTCGTGTTGGTAAGAGACAGTCTTTATTATATATAAGTTTTAATTATATCGCAACTTAAAAAAATTCCAAAAGAATACGTGGAGAGTATAGTTCCGCTCAACTGATGTGTAGTTCCATCATGTGTGATCTAGTCTTAAACGTTTACCCGAAAATGTTTGCAAAATTATCATTTCCTTGGCTAATTTCTTTTCCAAGTCATGTTGTGCAAAGAAAAATACCAAAAACATAAATGATTAAAAAATCAAGTTAATCCATCTACAAAAACCTTTGCGTAACAAGTTAAGGCTTAACAGCAAAGACCTATACTTTTGCCATATTGTATAAAAGTTGGAAATAAATATCTGTGCTGAAGACACCGCTTGCAAAAATGTATGTTTTTTGAAGTCAGGTTTCTTTAAAGGCCTTCCACACTAGCCCACTGTGTATTAATTCATGTCAAAAAAATGGGAAACAAATCATGTAGAATAGTGTGGAAACAAAATATGAAAACCCAGCCTACACAACCCGACATTCTATCCCACACGATTTGACATTTGTTAATACATGAATAATTTTAGGAATGGTTCTAATTCTTTCCCACATTCTATCACACTTTTTTTAGGTTATGGTAATGAATTAATATAAGCAGGTATGGAAGCAAAATATGAAAAGTTATTTTTTTCCCATAAATTTGGCAGTCGCGTGGAATTCTGTCCCACTTTCAATTTGGCATGTATTAACACACAGTGGGCTAGTGTGGAAGGGCTTTTAGCGAATCTTTAATATCGCACTTTTGCATTTTTAGCAAAAAAGTAGGTCTATGTAGTTAAGCCTTCAGCCGTAAAAAGTAATAAAATTTAAAAATACGCAATGTTTTATAAGTGTACTATCGAAGAACCTCAAAATTATAAGTGGAATTTGTTATTTCATGATTACTGAATTAAAATTGGTAGGATATATGGCAAGTTTTCTTTCTATTACCTACCTTATTTCAAAATTTCGAAATAAAAACATTAACAAATAAGATAGCTAAGGAACTGTGAATAATCTTTGATATATAAAATTAAATTCCTCACCAAAATATACGGTTTTAAAGAATTGATAAAAAAAACCAAAACAAGCAATATTTCATTAAAAAAAAGTGCGGCTGCACCTTCAGAAAAAAAATTTCAAACACATCCCAAATATCATAACTGTTAAAAATTCCCGTGGTGGCCGTGGTGAATCCTAAAACGTCAAAAAATCGGTATTTGAATGCAATTCAATTTTCATTATTACTCGCTTTGGTTGTGTTTTTATAGAAATTGAATTTTTAAACTCAAATTTACATAAGTGAAAAAGTGAAAGCTAATCGCATTAAAAATTATTTTTCTAAAAACAAATAAAACTATTAATATACTTTTTTAAGAAATGTGGAACTAATTTTGTGTGGGACCGATATCCCCATCAGATTATAAAAAGGAGTGTTCGCGCCTTTTCTTTTCATTTAGATTATATAATTAATTTTCAGGACTCAACAATAAGAGATAAAATCAGGACATCGCGGTGTGTATTAGGTTGTGCAGTGCAATATTTAACCATACATTCTGTGCTCCTAGTGACCTAGAGAATTCATTTAGATGGATTTATATTTAAATAATTTTTTAAAACACAAAACTGGGATTCCAGATACCTGCATTGCAGTATTTAAGACTCAGAGCCGTTTAAATCACCGGATTGGAGCAAATATTTTAGAAGTTACAGCTTGGTTTATGTATGTCTTATAAGAATTTCAAGAGAAAATCATACGAAATTCGCATAAGACCTACATAAACCAGGCTGTTACTTCTAAAATATTTGCTCTAATTTGATAATTTAAACGGCTCTGAGTCTGAATAAAAGTATATAAGTGCTGCCGTGAGCCATTCTTAATTCAATGAAAGACTTTCAAAAATGTTGTATAAAACCTTTTATGCTTTCGAAATCCGAAAAGAAATTTATAAAAATCACCTAAGGATAAATGAGATTTGGTATGCTTTGTAAGTTGATACCTATTGCAAAACATAATTTCTTACATTTTAAAATGATTACAATTTCAACTGAATTTCAAATGTCAATTCCGTTTTCAATCCGATAGATAAAAAAACTCACTAATTCCGCAAGTATTAAAAAGGAAAAGTATTTCAAAACCCCCAGTTTAAAAACGAAAGGATTTTACAAACGATTGGAATTCAGAACAGGTGTGTATATTCGTGTATCAAAATTGAAATATGTACTTAATTGATTCGTAGTACACAAAACAATTGCAACTCATAACGAAAGGACTTAATGGAACTCAAATATTAATCGGACAATATACAGAAGCAGCACATGGGTAATGTACACATCGATATTTTAATAACTAAAAACATTAAATTAACTTAAAAAATACCATTTTAATAGATGCGATCGCGCATGTTCAACAGAAGAGCTCTACGACAATTATGTAGTATATGAAACTACACGTTGCAGTTAAAACATTTTACTGTTCAAAATCTTTTTTGTATAATCAAATGGTAATAAATCATATTAAAAAAAAATATCTTTATACATAATGTAATTTATTTAATTCAATTTGAATGTTAATTTAAGTTGGAAAATTTTTGTATACCTACACCATCAGTTAAGCTTTCACATACAAATTTTTGATTTATCTGAAGAATAAGTTAGTATTGTCAATACATAATTTAAGAAATGGAGGTGGTTCCAGACTACTTTTTTTTTACAACTAGTAGGTCGCAGAACATATTGATTCATAAAGGTCAGATAATAATGTTATTGTTTTTTAAAAGAAAATTATGTTATATGTAAAAATGAATAATTTTGTATTCTCTTAATTAGTTTTAAGTTAACGTTTGTAATAAATAGTTCAAGCTACATATGTATGTAAATAAAGAATCAAATCAAATCAAACAAAAATTTATCTGAAGTTTTGTATAATACGCGCTGTACAATTATAGGAGTGTCATTTTGTATTGTTATTGTTTCGGGTAACGCACGCATTAAGGTACCCTTCAAGAGTGGTGCTCCATCGAATGGCACTCTATTAAGATCTTCATCGACTTGCTCGTCACCTGACATTGGTGCTTAATGTATGGAACTTCTTCTTTTTTCCATTAAGATCTTCATCGACTTTCTAGTCACCTGACATTGGTGCTTTATGTATGGAACTTCTTATTTTTTCTCTTCTTTTGGCTATAAAAATACAATAGGAATTTATTTTAAAGACTATTTTAATATAATGTAGTTATAAATTACCGGAGGTAAACCTACAAATATTGCTTTGTTTCAACAGAGAATCCTTTTCATATATTGTCCATTCTTCGTTGCTCCGCTTAGAGTATGTTCAGTCGTCAGGCAAGCACCAAAGTATACATACGTATTTCTTGGACAGTAGTACCTTGGGTCCGCCTATCAAATGCGGGTCATCCAAGGTACAGTTGGCCAAGAGAAATCGTTGAATAAAGTCTGGAATGGAAAAGATATTTTAGACTTCTACTAATGTCTCTGAAAAATTCCAATTTTGCCGGTAGTTCTTGAATCAACTCAATTTGAAGTTTTAACGTAACACACATATTTCGGGAAACAAAATTTAAAATAATATACGAGTTCACCTTGAGTAAAATTCAATTAAAAAAAAAAATATTTAAAGGGTTTTCGTATGGTGGGGAAGAGAAGAGGAAGACAAATAAAAATAGTTTTTTAGCGGCATTGACGGCCGCGACATCAAGATTGTGAACCGTGTACTTCAAGGAAAATTTTAAAATTAAATATTTTCGATTTTGAACATAGTTGAATGAAATTATAAAACTCATTTAAAAACATTACAAACAAAATTAACTACTGTGATGCAAACAAAATTATTTTCAGAATTGATGATAAGAGAAGTTGTTTATTTCTTCGGTCAAAGTCTGTAAGTATCTTTATACTTTTTGTATGATTTGTATTTCAAATGTTATACTTAGAAAATAAGGACATACTTTTTTTTACCACCTATGGTAGATAATTTTTTCTTCGAAAAGGAAAATGAGCAAATCTGGCCCAGCACCAATACAAACAGCATTAATATCGTATATAGGTACATATTTATGCATTCAGTATCCGTTAACCGTTTCTCCAAATTCAATCTGTGTCAGAAGTTATTTAAACTTAATAATAATAATATTATAAATATGAAAGTGTGTTTGTTCCACTTTATCTAAGAAAATACTGAAATGATTGGAATGAAAATTTGTGGAACGAGAGTTTGGATGTAGGGAATGAAGATAGGCTTATTATTTATTTTCAAAAATGGTTACAAGTGCAACAAAAAAACAATTTAAATGCAAAAAATAGGGTTTTGATGGAAATGGTTAAACTATACGCAATAGTTTAGACTATGAGATGGACATTAGTTAATGGAGATCCTTTATATAGAATATATATGTACAATCGTCACCAGCTTCGTGTGTTTTAAGACTCTTAACTCTTTTGTTGTGTCGTTGGTTTGCTTTGTTGTCAACATTTTCTTGGTGGGCGGCCTACTAAATTCAGTCCACCGAAGGTACTGTTGTCTAAGAAAAACAGTTTAAAAAAGTTTGACATTTGTAAAAAAACATATTTCCTTTGTGTTTTTTATTATGTGTGTACATAAATCATTCAAAAAGTATGCGATATGTGTTCTTCGAGCAAAAAATATAAAATTAAATATTTTCAACACTCAAAAAAAGATAACGGAAGAATACAACTTTTTTTCACCATCCATATGGAAAATAATTTTATCCTCGACAATTTGGTAAATATTGACAATACCGAGTTTTGTTTAATTTAGCTTAACAAACATAACGCAATTTTTTCTCGAAGTACACGCTTTACTTCTTTTCATAATTTAAATACATATGAACTAAGGAATCAATTTTTTTTCGGCACCTTTATGGTAAAAGGGTTTTATCCGCAAACTGAATTTATGCGTATTTTGAGTGAAAGAAAAATAGGCACTCAATTGACAACATTGTGTATCCGGAAGCCTTAAAAACACAAATTAAAATATTATGTCTACCAGAAATATGTATGCGTATAAAGTTTTTGTTAATATACTAGTAGAACTTGGGGGGTTTTATTTGGCAGGGCTTTGTATCCCTACTAAAAAATTTTTTTAAAAAATCAGCGAAACAACGCGAAATGATTGCGATGTAAATTTGTGGAGCAAGAGCTTGGAACATGGGAATGAACTAAAGTTTTGTTTCAACATCTTAAATAGTGCAGAAAAGCCAATGAAAATGTAAAAAATAAAAAGGATTTATTTAAATTGGTGAACCTATATTTAATAAGTTGGACTAACATATTAATATATGTATGTTAATGGAAATGCTTTATCGGTAAAACTTAGCACTTTTCAAAGACATTGGTAAAATTCTGAAATGTTTTGTTTTCATAATGCATTCAGGACCTTCTTCCAAAAGTGTTTGTACGACAACATTATACTGTGGCCACCTTCTGGGTATGATGAGTTGTTTTGTGACAACATTGTGTATCCGGAAGCTTTAAAATAAAAAACAAATTAAAATATTATGCCTACTTTTATACTAACATCAAAAAAGTCTATTTTTGAAAACTTTTTCCGTGAGTGAACATCCAACTCTTATTCATATAGTATAAACTTTTTGTTAATATATTGGTAGAAATTGGTGTAGAATTTCTCTGGTCAAAACCGGGAAGTAAGTATCTTCATACTTTTTGTATGATTTGTATTTCAAAGGTTATACATACTTAATAAAAAGGAAATACTTTTTTACCATTTGTATGGTAGATAATTTTTCCTTCCACAATTTTAGTTAAATACTGACGATTCCGAGTCTTATTTAAGTTTGCCTAAAAAAGTGGAAGATAGCATTTTTTAATCTAGCTTATTACCGTTATTGATTTACGTCCTTTTTTAATGATTTAAATAACTAAGGAATTACTTTTTTGCACCACCTGTATGGAAAATAGTTTTTTCCGCAAATAGAATTCATGCGTATTTTGAGTGAAAGAGAAAAAGGAACTAAATTAGTGACAACATTAGGCATCTGGAAACTTTAAAATTAAAACAAATTGAATTATGCAAACATCAAAAAATTTCTATTTTTAAAAACTTGGTTCGTGAGAGAACATGAAATACTTAATTTGGAATGCAGAACGGCAGAATATACGCCTAATTATCGGGTGCGACGCAAACGCGCACCATACAGTATGGGGGAGTTCGGATATTAACGACAGAGGTGAGTCTCTTTTCGATTATATTCTTACTACTAACCTACTTCTAAGTAATGTTGGAAACGTACCAACTTTTGTAACTAGAAATAGACAAGAAGTCTTAGATATCACTCTTGTCTCAGATATGGTTCATCAATCGATATTGGATTGGAAAGTATCTTCTGAGCACTCGTTCTCAGACCATAGATACATTCAATTCAGTCTAAATGATGAAACTGAAAAGCCTCCTTCCTTCCGGAACTACCGGAAAACAAATTGGCTCCTATATAGGGAAACTCTTAAAAAGTTAATCAAACCTGACCTTTTTAATCCTCCCCTGAACAAAACTGATCTCGATAATAAAGTCAAAGATCTAACAAATGCACTCAACAAATCAATGATCACTTCCTGTCCTCTAACTAAAATTAGGGGCAAAAAGAAACCTCAGAAAAGAATGTAGGAAACTTTTCAACAGAGCTAAATACACCAGAGAGAGTTTAGATTGGGATATATATAAGAACTCGCTGAAAGTGTATACAAAACAAATGAGGATAACTAAAAGAACTTCTTGGAGGAACTTCTGTGACAAAATAGAAGATTCTTCAGAAGCATCCAGACTTAGGAAAGTCCTCTCTACCAATCCAGGGATGCCAAGCTCTCTTAAAACAGCAGATGGCTCCTGGACCAAATCCTGTGAGGAATCACTAAATTTGCTACTTGATACTCACTTCCCAGGTAGCTCACAAATTGTCTCAAATACTGAATTCGCTCAGTCACATGACTTGGTCAATCAAATACCAGGTCTGATTACAAGGGACAAGCTCCAATGGGCTATAGACAGCTTCCAACCTTATAAATCCGCGGGACCAGACGGCATTATACCTGCTGAACTTCAGAGATCCTCAGATATCATAATTCCTATACTGGAAACTATACTGATTGGTTGTCTGAATTTCATTCATATTCCTTCAGTATGGAGAGAGGTGAAAGTTGTCTTCATACCCAAAGCTGGAAAATACTCCCAAATTAATCCAAAAGACCTGATACCAATTAGCTTATCATCATTCATTCTTAAAACTTTCGAACGTCTGATTGATATCCACCTGCGTGACACTATAGAGCTTAACCTTATCTCTAAAGCACAACACGCTTACTGTAAGGGAAAATCGGTGGAAACTGCTCTTCACACCTTTGTAAGATCTATCGAATACTCCCTGCACCATAAAGAGTACACGCTTGCGGCTTTCCTTGATATAGAAGGCGCCTTTAACAACGTCAGCGGCCGTGCAATAGTAGGAGCACTGGAAAATTTGAAGGTGGACGGCCTACTGATTAAGTTGATAGACCATATGTTGGGAAGTAGGGTCATCAACTCTGCATTGGGAGGCTATTCCACTAGAAGATCTGTCACTAGAGGCACACCACAAGGTGGGGTCCTTTCACCACTTCTATGGAACTTGGTCATAAATGACTTACTGACTCTCCTGGAGGGTGAAGGATTCAAAGTGATTGCGTATGCCGATGATGTTGCAATAGCTATATCAGGGAAACACGCCCAGGTTCTTACAGAACTTCTTCAAACCGCTCTTAACAAGCTAATAAAATGGGCAGAACGCTGTGAGCTAGGTGTAAACCCCCGCAAAACAGAACTTGTCCTCTTCACAAGGAAATATAAAATACCACAGATAAATCCTCCAACAATTAATGGTGTTCCACTTTCCTTTTCAGATGAAGCCAAATATTTAGGTCTCATACTGGATAAAAAACTAAGCTGGAAACCTAATATTCAAGAGAGAATTAAAAAAGCCACTGTTGCTTTATTCTCCTGTAAAAAAGATATAGGTACTAAATGGGGTCTATCCCCTGCCATAACTCACTGGCTCTACACTGCGGTCGTAAGACCGATTCTCACTTATGGGGTAACAATTTGGTGGACTGCTCTAGATAAAGTCACGTACTGTGACCAGCTGAGCAAGGTCCAGAGATCAGCAAGTATGTGCATAAGTGGAGCTCTCCGCTCGACACCATCAGCTGCACTAGACATACTCCTCAGCCTCACACCCCTCGATATATATGGCAAGCAAATGGCTGCGAACACAGCCGTCCGCCTTAAAGCCATTTCTCAATGGACCGACAACTCTATCGGTCATACTAAAATTCTAGACTTATATGAATCTATTCCTTGTCATTCCGACTACACCACATCCAAACTAAATTTCGACAAAAGTTTCCAGGTCACCATACCCTCCAGAGAATCTTGGGACGTTGGGGACCCTCTCAAAGGTGATTCAGTTCATTTTTATACTGATGGGTCGAAAACTGAGAAAGGTGTGGGTGGCGGAGTGTACTCAGACAGACTTAATTTAAGTCTCTCCTTCCGGCTCCCTAACCACTGTAGCGTATTCCAAGCGGAAATTCTGGCAATTAAAGAAGCTCTGTCTTGGCTGAGAGAAAACGTGATATCAACATCGGATATACGCATCTTCTCAGATAGTCAAGCAGCACTTAAATCTCTCAACTCTGTCTCTACCAACTCCGTTACGGCCCAAAACTGTCGATCGTCTCTTGAAGAGATGGCGGAACAGTTTAATATTCACCTTCTTTGGGTGCCGGGCCATAGAGATATTCCGGGAAACTGTAAAGCCGATGAACTTGCCAGAAATGGAACTCTAATGCCCGTTTTGCCTAACAGGTGGAACATAGGTATACCGATCGCTACATGTAAACTTTTGCTAAAACAAAACTCTGCAAGGAAAGCAAACTCAAGATGGACAAACCTTACTACATGTCTGGCCATAAAAGAAATCTGGCCATCGCTAGACCCTAGGCGCTCTAAAAGTTTGCTATCACTTAGCAGATCACAAATTAGCTCCGTAATAGGTGTCATAACAGGACACTGCCTTATAGGAAAACATGCCACAAGACTTGGCGTTTTCTCAAATGACTTCTGTAGAAGTTGCATGGACGAAGAGGAGGAGGAAACAATTCCTCACCTCCTCTGCACATGTCCTGCTCTTTCACAGAGGCGCAGACTCCTTCTTGGGGACTACTTTTTCAATGATCCAAGCGATCTAGCTAATACAGACATACACTGTCTCTCTCACTTCATAAAAAGCTCCGAATGGTTTTCGTAATGAGGATAATCTCCTCATTCCTATCATGTGGTATCACAACGGACCTAATTATGGTCTAAGTGTGTCAGCCGTTTTCCTGACAGCCACTTTAACCTAACCTAACCTAATTTGGAAGGCATATATAAACGTTTTTTTTAATAATATACTAGAAATTGCGGTTAGCCTTATGGAGCACAGTTTTGTATATCTAAAGTCAAATTATCATTCTATAAACTATGCTTGATGACTTAGAAGATGTATTGCGGGGAATTGTAGAGAGCTAACGGTAATCATCACCCAATGAAAATAAGGCCAAACGACGATCGCCACGCAATGAAAATAAAAAAAAAATTAAACCGAAGAACCATGCATGAAAGCTAGGAAAACTAGGTAAGTTTCTTAATTTGTACATACATTATGAGTTGTTATATGTTATATTGTTATTATGCTTGTTCTTCAGAAATTCAACTCCGTTTATCCCGCGTAGGAAGGTGATAGGTGAATGACGACGCAGTGCTCAGTACAGCAACTTTTAAAGCTGCAAATTGAAAAGGATACGGAATTTCAAAGCAACGTAACAAAAATCGTTAATATTAAGAAATGAGCAGGATTCAGCTTCAGGGCTGCCGTTATAAAATTTCGGAGGGAGTGTTCTAGAGGATTGGAGGGGAGTACTTTAGGCTTGTGGGGAGTACGCAAGAAAAAACATAGCTCTTTAATATTATGGCCTTGTGCAAATTTGATTTAAATAACGCACAAATTTTCACCTCGTTAGTGCCAAAATTATCATCGGATAACATTTAACACGATTTTCAATTCACAAATGAGCTAGAAATATAACTTTATTAAACCATTTTTAATAATTTATACTTTGTTCATACCAATCATTTAAGGTTTTTCAGACTTTCGGTACTACTACATTTTTTCAAACATGTGATGTGATCTCTGAAGAAGCGATTTTGCTAATAAAATGGAAATTCTTGTGGCAGGTTGAGGGAAGTACGGGAGTACAGTGAATGGTTGGGGAGCATTCCAAAAGTCCGATTCCGCATCTCACCGCGAACAGACGTGTCGGGAGTTGAAACATTTACCGCACCCAATACCCCAAGAAACAAATTAAAAAAAAAAAAAAATAAAATAAACCAAAAAAGATCAAAATAATAATTAATAAATCCCCGCCAATCGACCGTACGGAAAAAAAATCAATAGCCTAATAAAAAAATCAATAGAAAAAGAAAAATAAATTGAAAAAAAAAAGTGCCAGTGTCAGTACCAGTGCTTGTGCTTGTGTACAAAACCAACAACAAAAGTGCACCATGCCCATGAAGCTGATGCTGCTGCACAAAATTAAAATCAGCAAGCCATACACCATAGCAAAGCGGTAAATTTTCCTATCCCTCCTTCCCACATCTCTCACAGTGCTTTGGCTTTGTCATTGCATGCAGAGTATGCGTATGTATCATCTTATACAAAGCTTGTAATTGAGTAAGCCAAAGCATATCAGATAAATTGCTGTTATTGTTTTTGGGTTTCCAGGGGCGGATCAATACATACTACTAAGGCATAACACTGGTAGTGTTTTGTATTGTGAAGTCTTATTGGGGCCCAAAATCAATATCAGCATAGATGTCTGATTTGGTTTTTAACGTTTGTTTTTTCGTAATGGTGGGTGAATTTAGGGTCGATATTAGCAACATTCGGGGGCTGAGAAAAAATGTCTGTGCTGTGTACGTACATACTGTAAAAAACAGGCCAGCAGTCTTGGCACTAAGTGAAACCCAGGTAGGTGAAAATTCTGATTACTCCGAATTTAGCCTACCTGGTTATAGCTTAGTGCCTTTATTTTTCCTACACCATGGTCTCGCAATATATGTACGTAATGATGTGGCTTATCAGCTTCAACCAAAATATGGCCCTTGTTTAAATACAAACTTTAACTTCATGTGGTTAAAATTCACCGTCAATAAGCACATCATTCATACATGTTTCATTTATCGTAGCCCAAGTTTGGATAGTAATTCGACTTCTAACGAATTCGATGCGCTGTCCGATTCAATCCTGAGAATTGTTTCCCATTATCCGCACAGTGAAATCGTTGTTACGGGCGATTTCAATGTACACAATTCTTCGTGGCTACGCTGTTTTGGTCAGAAAACACCCGAAGGAAGGTATGTCGAGATTTTTGCTGAGTTAAACCACCTGACTCAGCTTGTTGACGAGCCTACTCGGATTCCTGACGTTGCAGGTCAAATCGCCAACACTCTAGACTTATCCCTTACCTCTGACCCAAATAAATACACTATTAGTGTATTATCTCCTCTAGGCTCATCAGACCATTGTGTCATATCTGCGAATTTCTCGTGCCACCAAATCACAGTTAAAGAAAAAATCCCAAAGAGAACCGTTTGGCAATACGAGAAAGCCAACTGGGACGGTTTCAATAATTTCTTCAAGAGCTTTAACTGGTCACTATGCTTCCTCGATAGTGATGTTGACGCCAGTGCGTCAAACTTGATTACAAACTTGAGTCTTTGTGGAATGAGAAATTTTATCCCGAATAGGGTGAAATCTATCAAACCCAAAGAAAACTCATGGTTTGATTCGAGCTGTAAAGAGGTTATTAGGGTTAGAGAAGTAAGCTTCCGATGTTATAAAGCCAACCCTACTGAGGAAAACCGGAAAAAGTTTCAACAAGCTAGAAAGACCTGTAATGTTCATATTCGAAAAACCAAATTTTTACATGATCAAACATTACGGCAAAAAATACTACAATGTCCCAAAGGTAGTAAAAATGTTTGGTCATTTGTAAAAAACATACGAAATACCACCTCGTCCTCGGTTCCAACGCTCGTCTTCAATGATACTCCTTTTGTCAGCTCGCAAGATAAAGCCAAATTGCTTGCAGCAACAGTTTGCTGTTAATTCGACGCTGCCAGAAAGTGTTATGACTACTCCTGTACTTGAGAGCGTAAATGATTTTATGGGACAAATCTTCTTTCGCACTCGTGCAGTTGCTAGAGTTCTAAAGGATCTCGATGTACACAAATCCGCTGGCCCGGATAGTATTTCTCCCATTGTTCTGAAGAGGTGTTCTACAACGCTGGCAAAACCACTGCGTAAGCTTTTCCATCTGTCCTACTCTACTGGTCTCTATCCGAGTGGATGGAAAACAGCATTTGTCCAGCCTGTCCCTAAAAAAAGGCGTATCTTCTTCACCCTCTAACTATCGACCAATTGCACTTACGTCCCTTCTTTCCAAGGTCATGGAAACGCTGATTAATTTCCAGCTCAAGAAATATCTCGAGGAACGAAAGCTTCTTAATGACCGGCAGTACAGCTTTCGTAGCAACAGGTCCACTGGTGATCTGATGGTATATCTCACCGAACATTGGAACAAATCTTTACATCGTTCTGGAGAAAGTAAGATTATTGCACTTGATATTTCAAGAGCGTTTGATAGAGTTTGGAACCAAGCTCTCTTATCGAAAATGCGCGCATTTGGTTTCGATGAATCTCTTCTTCGTTGGACTAGAAATTACCTTTCGGACCGTTCAATACAAGTCGTATTGGACGGTTTCAAGTCTGAAATCCACAAAATAAATGCTGGTGTGCCACAGGGCTCCGTTCTGTCTCCGACTCTCTTCCTTATATTCATAAACGATCTTTTATCTGAAACTTCTAATCCATTAAACTGTTTTGCTGACGATAGTACCCTCAGCTTCTCATATTCGTTTACAGATTCTCATCCATGTCCTTCGGATGTGGAACTTGAACGGCAGCGTATGATAAGCTCACTAAATTCTGATCTCGACAGCATTGTCCGATGGGGAATCAAAAACCGCGAAGTGTTTTTCCCCTTCTGATCTGGCTGTGATCTACAAAGTATTTATTCGTCCAAAACTTGAGTACAATTCTCATATTTGGGCAGGAGCTCCAAAAACTCACTTGAGTTTGTTGGACAGAATTCAAAGGAGATCTTTAAAAATGATAGGCAAAAGATCTATAACAGAAACAATTACATCTCTCGAACACCGCCGTAATGTTTCGTGTCTTTCTCTATTTTAGCGCTATTATTATAATCAGTGTTCTAGTGAAATAGCCAGTTGCATTCCCCCCCTTAAAAAATTCAACCGTAAAACTCGCGCTTCTAGGAATGCCCATCAGTTCACCCTCGAGCCCAACTTCAGACGTACTGTAATGTACAGAGATTCTTTCTTCAGTCGCACCACACGAATGTGGAATGCTTTACCTGACTCGACTTTCCCCTCCCATTTCGATGTGCAAACGTTCAAAACCAATGTGCATCGGTATCTCCTTCTAAATCCTCTCCTACTAACCTAATCGCTCGTGCTGTGTTAAAGCCATAACCCCTTTTGCGCGCGTGGTATATAAAAAAACAAAAAAAAAACCAAAGTGATTGCTTTGCTTGAAAGTGCGGAACGAAATTGCCGAACAGCAATTGCAAAAAGGATGTTAAAAAAAATGTGGATATATATTTTAATATTATTTATTGTTTTTTGTTGTATTGCTAAGTGTTGTTTTAAGTTAAGTATATAAGCTATGTTTATGAAGCCTTTATTTTTTATTTATTTATTTTTAGTGTTAAAAAGTTCCTTCTTATGAAGTGTCTTCACGTTTAAAAGACTTATTTGAATAAAATTATGTTTGTTGAAATCAGTTTTTTATATCATCCCTTAATGGTCATCGAAAGTTGCTTCATTGCGATGGTTCTACTTTGTTGTTTGCGAATCGCTTACATTGTAGCTTGGAAAGTTTGCATCATCTAAGATAACGTTGTCACTTTCAATATTATAATGCACGCAAAAGTTATGTAAGGCGGCGCAAACATTTGCAAAAATAGCAATTTTCTTCGGGTTGACTCGTAGCTACTTTTCCTTTCTTTTAAAAGAATTCTCCATCGACCTTTCATTTGAATGTTTCCACACAAATGAATCGCGCGTATTTATGGTCACAGATCTTCAAAAAAAGGAAGCATTTTTATGTATTCAATTGATGAATGAATGAATTTAACTACAACATAAAGACTATGTTTTCCTTTCCAGTTAAAAAATATTTGCTCTTCTTACCAAGGTCTTTGTAAAAAAAGATATGTGCCATCTATACAGCCAACAAGTAAGTACATACCTTATGTATACATAAAGTAAATATTGAGTTGTAGTTAATGCTTTTGAAAAAGAAGTTAATTTACCTCCTGGTACTGCGAACATTCGATAAAACCATTGCTTTATTTCTGCCTTTTCGTTTTCGCTGGAAACACTCGATTTTATCCATAGAGCACATAACTTCTGTTCCAAAATCTTCTTTTTCATAGCAAGTATTTTGGACATCGTGCTTTGCGCTAGAGCCACTCCAAAATCACATCCTGTAAGAACTAGTTTTATTATTGGAAAATTATTATTATTATGCAAATAATTGCTTCTGGTCATCTTGACCAAAAACTCCAACAGACTGTTGCATCGAAACAAGTTCAAGTTACAATGCCAAATGCCTTTTAAAATAGATATTATCAGAAAAAGTGTAAGACCACATAATTAATTCTACAAAATAGAATCATCTTAAATCAAAATCACACCCTTTTAATAGTTAGTACGTACAGTCGTTAGAAAAGGGTTAAATTGACAACCACACCCTCTCAACCAAAATCACATCTAAACATATCCATTTTCATTACCAACATAAACTGTCAATAAACCGCGCATAAAAATTCCCTTAAACGATACCATTGAAGTGGCCTCATTCCACATCCCATATTGATATGGTATGTTCACTCCCTCAGGAGTTTCAACCAGTTCAACCCCTTTTTGTTGTACCCTCTTAAAACCCGGAGAGAATAGTCAATGAAAACCACAAAACGACATTTATATATGCGGAGAAAGTGAAAATGGAACAGTATACACAAGCAAATACCACAACAGCAGCACTAACAGCATCACAAAAGACCAAAGCAACATATTTAGTGTATCCCATTCTTGGATATCCCTAGGGAGATGGAAAATTCGCCACAAGGCCTGAGTAAAAAAGTAGTATAGAACAGAACAGAGAAAACCATGAGACGCACATAAGTGCGGTTAAATATCCATAAATCAAAATGTTTCGGTAAAGATGCCTTTGAAATGTTAGACACTTGTTTGACTTGAGGATGTATTAAGGAACTTGCGGTTGGTTCTTCCTCAACATATGGACTTAAATTTACCCGTCTATCTAGACTGGACTGGACTCAGGTCGAAGGACAAATGTTTTGTTCATGGGTACTTTGGTGTGGACATGAGTAGCAGGCACTAAGGTATTTCTCAAATATTTCCAATGCTTTTCTTTATTTATAAAAGTGGATAAATGTCACATTGGCCAAAATTTGACCTTTCTTAGACCATTAGGGATGCCACAGTGTCATTTATGGGGATATTTCGGTTATTTAGAGAATTCGAAGGGTTTCTCTTAAAACGGAAGTGATAATTTAATGTTTTTCTAAGAATAAATGGACATAGTTTGTTTTGTCAACATGAGTAGAAAGATCAAAGCTATAAACACGATTCTGCGAGGCTAAGTACATAGATGTGTCTATTAATTTAAAAGTATATTAGATAATATCAGTTTAGCACCGCCTCCATTATTGAAATAGACTTAGTATAGTTGACGCAGATTTTGCATTGCAATGGGCAAATAAATCAATTTATTTTTTGATTAAAAATCAATTTTACAAATTTAAATTTTTCGACAGATTTACCCCTCCATGTCACTTTGAAAATTGGGTTTTTATTGTTTGAATTTATTTCGAATAAATGAAAATTGTGTTCCAAATATAAAGAAAATCATTTCTGATATAAAATGAAAGCAGTTAAACATGAATTGGTAAATTCATGAAGCTCATATCTCTCTTCTGATAGTAGCTGTGTGAAGTGGGTATCCCGAAGGCAACATTTTTGGGTGAGGTTTATCAGAATCGTTTGTCCATCGTTTGTCCACGTGCAAAAAAATCGTTTGTCCACCCTCAGGAAAAAAGTTATTAAGCTTTTCTTTCTTATAGCAACTCCCCAAAATCAAAAAAACTCATCTACTGGAGGATGAGACTAAGTGCGTTGGTTTGTCCACCAGATGAGTTTTTTTGATTTTGGGGAGTTGCTATAAGAAAGAAAAGCTTAATAACTTTTTTCCTGAGGGTGGACAAACGATTTTTTTGCACGTGGACAAACGATGGACAAACGATTCTGATAAACCTCACCCAAAAATGTTGCCTTCGGGATACCCACTTCACACAGCTACTATCAGAAGAGAGATATGAGCTTCATGAATTTACCAATTCATGTTTAACTGCTTTCATTTTATATCAGAAATGATTTTCTTTATATTTGGAACACAATTTTCATTTATTCGAAATAAATTCAAACAATAAAAACCCAATTTTCAAAGTGACATGGAGGGGTAAATCTGTCGAAAAATTTAAATTTGTAAAATTGATTTTTAATCAAAAAATAAATTGATTTATTTGCCCATTGCAATGCAAAATCTGCGTCAACTATGGATTATTCACCAAAAATAATCTTTTTTCCACCCTTAGTCCAAAAGTTATTCAACATTTCTTTTTTATAGCAGTACCATACAAATTAAATTTTTTTTTAGCAAAATCGTTTTAATCTCAATCGTTTGTCCATCGTTAGTCCAGCAAAAAAAAAATGTTCAACGTTCGTTAAAAAGTTATTCAGCATTTTGTTTTTATAGCAAAACCCCCAAATTCTAAAAGCTTGTCCACCAACCCAAATGACAACTTACGCGAATGAAACTAAGTACGTTCGTTTGTCCACCGGCTAAACTAGAACTTGGGCCCTGATGAAAGTGTTTTTCGTATTGTGAGTAGTTTTCCGTGATGATCGAAACCGCTCATCATATTCAGGCCATGACCCTGACGTATCTCAGCAAAATGCTGTGAAATGTCCGAGCGTGTGCGAAATAATACCACTTAGAGCCGATTTTTCAATCATCAGTTAATCTACCAGAGGAATATTTACTAAAGCAACAGGAACAAATTTTTGTTTTATTCGAAGAATAAATACTATCTCAGGTTTAACTGACTATTGAAAAATTCGACCTTATTATATAAATATTCTGGTTTATTTCAAGTTTCACAGGAACTTCGTCTAAACTAATTTTTTTTTATATTTGAATTGTTTTTGAGTTCAAAAAACAAATAAACTTCGAAAAATAAAAATGTTTTAGTAGTTATAGTGGTATGTATAGTTGATTTACATTTGCAACATTTTTCGGCTCTGATGTTGAAGCAATCATTGATGAAAGAATTCTGAAAATCGAGTTCACTGTCTTTGGGGGGATAATTCAAAAACTGTTTTTAAGCAACTGTGTAGGTCTCCACATCCCGAGCATTTCTTTTCTATAGTGGAAACGGGAATATTTATTAGAGACTTCTCTAGAAATGGTATCAATGCTGTCCAGCAGTTAATAAAGTTTTTTTCTAGTTCAAAACACGTTAATTTGAATTCAGCTCTATCTTCATATAAGCTTGAACTTACTCCTTCGTTAACATATTTAATTATAAAGACATATACAATATTATCTGCGTTTTCATCCATTATCTTTTTTATACCAGGATTACTACGGTAAGAATTAGCAAAAATTTCTAGAATTGAATCAACATCACATGTGTTCCGAGCGAAAACTTTGGTACCGTTTAAAAGAACTGAGGCACATAAATTCCCATTCAAGAGTATGGCTTTATTTTTCCTCAAGACTGGTTATAGCTCAATCGAATGTCCGGATATGCTGTAACATATTTACCTCTTTTTTCGTTACAACCATCAAGAACTGATTGTCGGCTATCTGACGGATTTGGATCTGTGGTGAATTTCACCAATTGATTGAACTTATTCAGCATGAAGCTTTTATATAATTTGAATTGGACATCATGGTTTATTTCAGAGTCAGTTGTTTGTCCTTCCTCGCGTGCTTCACATGCAATGATAATTTAACTTTGACTTAAGAACTAATAAAGTACATTTATACATTTAAGTCAAATCTGCCTTTTCACATGAGTCATCACAGGATCCTTATTTCCAATATGTGTTATTAGTATTTTTAAGCTTTTTAGTTGATGCATCGATGTTGAGTCCAAATTAGTTTTCTTGCGCCTAAATGATCATTTTTATCCGATTCGTCGTGGTGCGCAATAGTTTTTCCCGAATTATTTTTTTTTTCGCTTTCTTTTGTTTTGACTCAACTTGACCCAAGGCAGCAATTTCAGCATTTCGTTTCGAAGGAGCGCGTTCTAACTTTGAAATGCTATCACGATTTAATGTGTTTGATGAGAAATTTATGAACTTATCCTCTCTTACTTACCTAATCGCTCGTGCTGTGTTAAAAACATTTTAAGGGTAGCCATTCCCTTTTGCGCGCGTGAAATATAAAAATAAAAACTCGTACAGCTTGATAGTCTGAACCCAAGTCGGAATGTTGCAAGTCTTTGAAATAAGCCTCAGAACGCAACGAGCTGACGAAGCAACACCAGACGTTTGGGGAAATATTGGTTCATGACATTTGTCCACGAAGGAAAATGTTTAGCAATCTTTAGTAAATGTGGGACGAGATCAGGGCAGTAAAATGCATTCAAATTCTCGGTTTTCTCTTTAATCTTAATTTTCCTTTTGCTGTTAAATTAATTTTCTCTATGTAATTTTTCAAATCATGACTATCGTCAATTTTTTCTTCTAAATAATTGTACTCTCGCTTGCTATTTACTTTATTTTCGGCGACAATAAATGTTTCGAGGCGATTTATCAAAAACTCTTGCCTTTCCTCTCAATTCAAATTCATTCCAACTTTATTTTTGCCTGAGTACTCGCTACACGCAACAACAATTGGCGTTTTTCTTTTTTGACTCTAAAAACAGCTCTGAGCAGAGGCTGAGCGATCAGAGCTGAGCTCTGAGCAGATTATGATCAGAACCCTCAGATTTATTTATGGAACACACTTGAGCACTGAACTGGCATTTCATAGGTGTTTTACTAAAATACAATTTTGTTTACCTGAAGTAGACGGGTGACGGGTTTATGGAACACACTTGAGCACTGAACTGGCATTTCATAGGTGTTTTACTAAAATACAATTTTGTTTACCTGAAGTAGACGGGTGACAATCTGCTATATACGTTGCTAGCTGCATTAAGAAGGGCCATTGAAAAATCGCAGTTAACTTCAGGTGGAACAGTGGCTCCGTCTCTTAAAATTTCTCGTTACCAATAGCAAATGAAATTTGTGTCATGTTTTTTGGACAGTATTTGAAAAACGGGTTAGACTCCGACTGCAGCTTTGAGTACAATTTGGTAGAGAAACACATAAAGAATCTCACCATTTTTTTGTGTGGATTTCGCATCTATTTCTATTTTTTATTGTAATTTTTATAAATTCCTTGTACATTGAAGTTTGCAAAGGAGTCCAGTAGAAACAGTGAAAACGATCTATACCGACATCCCGAATGATACCTGAATAGTGGGTGTGCTTAAGATTCAAAATCGTATCAATGGGAGAAGTATATTTTTGATAACAAGCATTAAGTTCTAATATTAACGTTATTTATGTTGACTAAAGGTTGGGTGGATTAATTCCTAAATGTTGAATAACTTTTGAACTAAGGGTGGAAAAACGTTTATTTTTGATGGATAATCTTAAACAGCCGGTGGAACGAATGCACTTAGTTTCATTCACGTAAGTTATCATGTGGAGTGTTGCTGTGTTGGACAAGCTTTTTGACTTTGGGGGTTTTGCTATAAATACGAAATGTGGAATAACTTTTGGACGAAGGTTAATTTTTTTTTTTTTGGTGAACTAACCTGGACAAATGGTAGACAAACGATTGGGATTAAAACGATTTTGATAAAAATAAAATTAAATTTGTATGGTGCTGCTATAAAAAAGAAATGTTGAATAACTTTTAAACTAAGGGTGGAAAAAAGATTATTTTTGGTGAATAATCTTAAATAGCAGCCGGTGGAAAAACGAACGCACTTAGTCTCATCCTCCTAAGTACTCCATTGGGGGCAGTAGATGAGTTTTTTGATTTTGGGAAGTTGCTATAAAAAAGAAAAGCTTAAAAACTTTTTTCCTGAGGGTGGACAAACGATTTTTTTGGTTGGACAAACGTGAAACGTGGACAAACGATGGACAAACGATTCTGATAAACCCCAAATAAAAATTTGGACTTCGGGGTTCCCACTTCAGACTTCACATAGCTTCTGAAAGTGCATCAAGTGATGACGAGTTTTTTGAAGTTATGAATGAGACATAAGATTCCTCGAATACAGTGTCAAAAATAAATCAATTTGAAATGGCGTTGCATCCACCACGAAATAAATCAATTTTTATATTTAAATATGAATTTACCAAAAGATACAATTTTTAAAACTTTGGTCCAATATCTATGATCACTACTCCCATCGGAATAATCGTTACAAAAAAAAATCCCCAAATTAAAAGCTTCTATGAGAAGCACGGCTGTAGTATCCATATGGGCAACAGGGGAAATAGGTCAAGGCCCCGATTAAAGAGCCCCCATAGGATATCTCCTTATGTATCGTTCCAATCAGCTAAATAGAGTCTTTGGTATAAACTTAACAATCTGCTTATGATATTTTCTGTAACAGCAAAAGTTTTGGGGCCAGTTTATAAAGCCATTTTGTCACGGTAAAATTTACCGTGACAAAAACAATTCCTTCAATCGTCCAAATCCTTTTTCCTCCCTTGCCATTTCTTCTTTTCCTTACAGGTGCTTCTTTCGATATGTTGAGAGAAAGAAGGGCAGCCATGATCCATCAGTCATCGGTTTACTCTCTCAGCATCTCGAAGAAACAAAAATAGAAAACGTCACTTTTGACCCAAAGTGGATAGGTGATCCACTCACAGACAGGTGGTCTGTTCCACAATTAAAACACGGGTTACAGAACACAACTTTATATAATTGACAGACAGGTGCGGTCTGATCAAACATGAAAGTAGCGAAAGCTGCACTTGGTTCTCGAATGCAGAAGTTACTACATGTGGGATTGGCTGAATGCCCAACTTGAAGTCCTACCAGAAGCCAGCGAATTCAAAGATGACTGTGCACAAAGTTGGGATGTAAAGTGCGAGTAGGTGAGGCTGCTGGATTTCAACTGCGTTGGCGCACTCATGCCAATAGGATGTTTGTTGCTGAATTGTGACGCGACATGATCGAAATACCGGGCCACTGATTGGCCGAAAGCATTGGGCATTGTAAAAGACAAGAGGCCATCCAAGTATGGTATAATCTTGGGAGGGCACTTCTTAACAAGCTAAAGGACTGATCGGTTCTGAAAAACGGAGAGAAAAAGGAAAAGTTTGAGTAAATTTAAAAACGAAATTTTATTTGCGAATTTTTGGAAGTTTAGTTTGAAAATTAAAGAAATTGAGAAAATTAGAAGAAAAGTGGAGAATTTGGTGAGGAGCGTAAAAGGAAAAGGAGGCAGGAAAAATTAGTTGAAGTAGAAAGGAGAAATTGGCAGATCAGAAAAAAAAGATAAGTACCTACAGTGGTTTTTTTGTATTCACGAAAATTGTGTTAGTATTTTATTTTTTTTTTAGAAATCTGATTAAGGCGTATAGAAAGCGTCATTTTATATTCGTTTGGTTTTTGCTATCGCTTTATTCCAAAAAAGCGAAACTCGTGACCCATTTAAATAACCGTCTTAATATTTCGGGACCAAGCATTAACGGTCCATCTTTCGTTCGTTGAAGTCTTTGATGTTAGGTTAGCCCTTCATTTTGCAAGGTTTCCCAAGCAAACAACTAATAAATAACATTTAAAATTCCATTTGGAATCATAAATTTGTTTCTTTTAAATTCAAAATACTTTCACCGTCGATTTCGCTTAAAAAGGTTTGTGATTTCCTTTGAGTTCAAAAAAAATCACTGGCGCCCTTTTAAATTTCAGGTACTACACCCCTGCGGTGACATATAAAAACAAACGGTGACATTAATTAACAATTTAAATTCATTTTTTTACGATCCGTAAAAAGCGGATCGCGAACCTACCCCTAATCGCTGAGCCTAATCGTGGTGGCAGCATTTTTTTGTTGCTTTTTGCACTTTTTTTTCATATTCGCTTTAATTGTCTATTTCGCCCAATTTTGACAGTTCGGCTTTCTGTCCCTTCAAGGAAGCGAGCTCGTTTTCGGTCCGCAAACGTATCAAACAAAGTATGGACGACTTCGCATTCGGATCCAAATACGGATCGAAAAACTGCGTTTTGCGGCTCAAATTAGTATGGAAATTAGAATCACCAAGGAGTCATTATGTGAATGTATTGTGAGAGAGAGAGTTTTTCAATTCACCATAATCGGAGAACCGAAACCAAATGGAATCTAAAACGGTTCCAAAAAAAATGAATGAATTGAGGCATACCATCTATTCTAGTTTCTCCATTGCCTACAAAAATAAATCAAACAGAATTTTTTCATTTCAAGAGTTTTTTTTATTTATCATTCATAAAAGGTTTTCTAAAGACTAATTCGCACTAATAATCATGACATATTTCCACAAATATAAATTTACATTTAATAAATAGAAACTTGCATTTCTGATTGAAAATGTTTAAAAGTTTCGATGCTTGAAAAAAATGCCCTCGATTCTCGTTCTTTTTACATGCGTACACAGAAAATTTGTTATTGTGTGTGAGACACTCATTTTTTTTGGAGTCCCAAGTGAACCGAGAAATTTGGGTCCGTGATTTTGCTTGAAGGGGTTTGTATTAATTTTTGTAAATTTTGCGTGCCGGTCGTCGTGGACGTATCGTGTTTCTTTTTTTTGTAATTAAATATAATAAATAAATCGGTTCACGAAAGAAAAGTGTAACAATTTTAAGGGAGGTGTATCCAATTAAAATCCAAAAACCTTTAATCCAATATACACGTTTCTCGAAGCTATGCCGCCGCGCCGCACTGTGGCGTTTCCTTATTTTTAACATCAAAGACAAAATATTTGTTTTATGGAAAGTTTCTAAGTTTCGGGGTTAAAATCTAAAAACCTTGTTAGAAAATTATATTTTTTTCTTCTAAAAGGGACCATTTGTATTACAATTGTGATCTAATTTTTTTTTTCTGATTTAAAAATTTGAAGATTTTTGAAAAGCTGTTTTTGGCTCAATTTGTTGGCTTTGAGTTGAGTTATAAAAAATCCTTTAAGAGTCTTTGGTCTAGATCTCAACGGAAATTTAATCTTTGACTATTTCTGAAACATTTACTAAGAAAACCAGCTGCCCGTTTTAGCTTATTTGCGGTAACGAGACATTTTATTAAAGAAGGTTATTTTTATACATTAATAATTGCTTTTTTTACTATATCCTTAAAAATGCAAGTGGTAATAAAAGCATTATTTTTACATGCAAAAATGTATTCTTAACTTCATATAACAAATATTGTATGGTCCTCCGGTCATTTTTTGACAACCTCAAATTTAAAGAACTAGGACATGTGTGGGTATGGCTAGGCAATATTTTTGTATGATAAATTAGGTAGTTTTCGTGATTTGTAAAAATCTATTCATTTTTATGACAGATCAAGTAATCCCTTTTATTTAATGCAATAGGAATGTTAGGTACCTATGCATATTATCATGACAAAAGAAGTAGGTATATAAATATAACAAAAATTGTTTAAATGTTTAGTTATAACGCAAATACGTAGGCATACAGAAGAAAAATTCATCAAAAGTGTAAAAAACTAATATAACCCCTTAGCTGACAATTGGTCACTTGGAGGAATAGCTAAATTCGATAAAAAGTTGTCATCATTTTATATAAACGCTAAGTCAAAATGGAATGCAGCCAATAGAATGAAACTCGTATTTTTAAAGACAAATAATTGTTGACTGTCAAATATTCTTTGTATAGACTTTGAAAGGACAGACGAAACGGAAAATTTACCAAGTACATCAAATAATTATAGAGGAAGGCCAATGAAATCTATAATGGAGTACTCGTCATATACCAAGAAATAGAAATTGATCAATACCAATGAAGACATCACCACTGAAAATCTTTCAAGAGCCTTATTTATAAAGTATAATAAGGATCATGAGAAGCGTAAGGCCGATATAACCAAGGCAGTATCATTAGCAAGCCCACTAAGACTTAAAAGGATTAGAGAAAGCATTCGCACTCGTCAAAGACTAAGGGGCCAGTTATAGCTATCATTGAAAACCATCATTGAAAATACTAATTGTCAATTTTGAGAGATTTTGAAGAAAAAATGAATGATTATTTGGATGCCAAAGTAAAGCTAATTGACTTAATAATTATTTCTAGGTATAAAAAAATTCAATTTTGTACAACTTTTCTCATAAAATGACTTTTAATTTTTCAATGATTAACTACCTTACCCATGATCATTGAAAAAATTAGAAGTTACGTTTTGGGGAAGATATGGGTCAAAATAATTTTTTTTGGAGGAGAAATAATTTTGAAGTCGTAAGCTATATTTCTGAATTAAAATATTCAATGATTAAACTTTCGAAGGTTCTCAAAATCAACAGCTAACTTTTTCAATGATGAATTCCAATAATAGCTATAACTGGCCCCTAACAAAAGAAAAGTATGGAATTTTAAGAAGTTCCTTAATGAGACACAACGTAAATGTTCTTTAATCTGATAAGACCATAACACTCACGAAAAAAGCATCAGTTCTAGATAATTATGTGAAGTAACAGAAACATCTGCCAGAGTCAGCCTTCAAGACACCTTGGATCACACAACAACAAGAATTTTAGAAACTAAAAGTGAACAGGAAATAATTTTATTTCCAAGAAGTCTGACATTACAAAGCAAGTGGGGCTGTGATAGATCATTTGGGCAAAGGGCCTATAAACAAAAAATAGTAACACATGTTGGTGACACAATAACGGATGCAAACATGCTTAACGCCGCAATTGTTCCCCTGAAACTTAAGTGTTCAAATAGTGAATATTGGAAAAACCCTCGCCCATCATCAGTTAATTTCTGCCGACCAATAATGTTCCAGTATGCAAAGGAAACTGCTGATCTTATAAGGAGTACAGTGAATGACATCAAAAGCCAAATCGCTGGTCTTCTACCTTTTGAATATAAGGTTAATGACAAAATAGTTATTGTTGTAAACCACGAACTATTTTTAACGATGATTGACGGTAGTGTTGAATGAAATCACTGAAACAAAGTCGACACGGTCATGTCTCATTTGCAAAAGAACGCAAAAAGAATTCAACAATAAAGACCAGTCAACAAATGACGAGCATAATTACGAATATGGAATAGCTCCATTATTACATGCCAGAATCAGATGCATGAAATTCAATTTGAGACTTGTATATAAACTCAAACAAGATGGAGAAAATATTGACGATAGTATTGGAACTAAGGAGGCCGAAAGAATAAGGTAGCAAGATTTCCAAAGGAAATTTCGC
The DNA here is from genome assembly GCA_949320155.1 of Melangyna quadrimaculata. Classification (NCBI taxonomy): domain Eukaryota; kingdom Metazoa; phylum Arthropoda; class Insecta; order Diptera; family Syrphidae; genus Melangyna; species Melangyna quadrimaculata. Next base: position 397,202,671 of record OX439483.1, read on the forward strand.
GAATAAATGGGACTCGATGTGGATAAACCAAAACAAGGATTTAGAAACACTACCGATGAAAATACATCGAGAAGATTTTTTGCAGAACCACATGTAACAGCTCGTATAACTGGAGTCAATGTGGAGCTGATAAGAAGGCTTCAAGTAATACTTAACGTTCTAAATTGCAGATAAAATGTTGACGGTTCAAAGTTAGAAGTTTATGCAACGGAAACAACCACGTCATTTGTGTGATTTTTTAAAAGCTTAAAGCAAATTATACAGTAGTCTATGGAGCAAAAAATTAATAGCTGCATTTTATTATGCCCCAGATCTGATTTGGATATGATCATGAAAATAAAACAAACATAATCACAATGACAAAAGTGGCTATTACCCACCTCTTTCTTCCTTATTTATAATTCATGTATTCCTTTCTTTTTTCTTACTTCAAATAGCCATCTATTGGGCAGAGAAAAGGAAAAACTAAGGGTGTGTGATAAGAATGGATTTGAAAATCCAAATCCAAAAACGAAGCTGGAACTTGAGTTGTTTTTATAACATATGTATTTTTGAATGTAAATCCAAACCGAATCGGATCTGAGGGAAAATAAAACACAGCTAATGTTTAAGAAATTAGGATTTTTAAGAATTTTTGAATCCATACTTTTTTGAAAATGTTTAAATATCTTAGTCCCTCCTCTCATTAAAAATTGTGGCAAAAATAATATTTAATTAAAAAAATTTCAGCGAAAGCTTTCTAGAGCACTTAAATACAAGTCTTATTGAACGAGTCCACCTGCTTTTCTGCTTCTCTACTGGCTTCACAGATGGCTTGGAAAAGGGATTGCCAGTTGACGAGCAAGTTGCTCAGGTTTCTATTTGCTCATACAAAAATTAAATTGTATTGTAACTTGTAAGCCAGTACTGGCTCGTGTGGCCTCAGGGTAAGAAATTCGTTAAAAAGTGACTTGGATTTGATGAAATTGCCTCTGTCAAATCCTGAAAAAACAAACATTTTAGTAACCTTTTATTATTGAAAGCAGAAAATAGTTTTATCAACTTGATAAATACAAACAAATATCAAAGGGCACGGCAGTACCCAGCCAAGTTCTGGCACTAGGTTAGTGTTTTTTTTTTAACATTTATGTTTCTTGTGTGATATTATATGTCGATAGGCATCAACTAAAACTGTTTATCACTAAAAACTATTTTAAATTATTAAATTTACTAATTATTAAATTTAATTGAATTAAAATTAATTAAAGTAAATTAAATTGGTATCAAATATATAAAATTAAATTTAAACTAAATATCATTGTGAACAAGCCATACAAAATATCGAATTGCTCATCTTTGTTGACACTTCTCGGTAAATACCTTTTCTGATGTATGCATTAATGTAAAAAATATAATTTAACCTTCATGAAAAAGAAGGTTATTCTTGCGAGAAGCTTGCAACACAACATTACCTACCTACACGATATTAAAAATTTAAATTATACGAAAAATAAAGTTGAGTTTATTAAACCAGTCCGACACATAAACAAAAACCATGCGTCTAAGAAAGGTAATAACGATTCTTACTAAAGAGCATTCATACTAAAGAGCATTTGCACTAAACGAGCACTAAACAAATACAATTTTTCTATTATTTTTGTTTGTAATTCAGAAATAGGGAACTAAATTTGGTTTTGCCCCTGGGCCCTGACAGCACAAGCTTCGGCCCTGATACGAACCAATCAAAGCGTGTCTGCTTAGACTTTCAAAACAGCATTAAATAAATTATCACAACATTGCCTACTAAAGTAAATCGCATAGGTCATGTTGATAAGAATTTTTAAAATTAATAAACTCATGTCCACACATTATACATGTACTTCTTATGCTTCTGAAAAAAATCAGCTGAAAAGAAGACTTTTAGCATTATTTAATTTTTCTTATCAAATTATTATTTCTTCAAGAAATGATTGTAGTTGAGTTTTTATTTCGGGTACTTCGGATGAGATTGTATCATTTTATGTATGTAAGCACTATGGTATGGTCCAAAAAACCGTTTGAAGTTTGAACTCTGTTGGCCTTCCCGTTCGACATGTATTAGATACCTCTATCAATTGTGTTACCTGTACAGTGTACAATGTGTATTCAAGTTATTTATCTTAAGTTTTTCGATCAAATCCTTATTTTAAATGTTCTTATTTAAAGCGTGATTTGCATAACAAGCTACAAAGAGCTACGTTACGTGATACAGCTCCACCTATCCACACCACAATGTTCCAAGGTTCAGCCAAGTTTAATTTTGAAAACCACATTTTATCTGCATAACAAAACAAAATAAACATGTTGACAATAACACAAGTACGTAAGTAACTAAAAATAAATAAAAAAATAACTTGCCAAAGAGAATCTGACGCTTAGTTAAAAGTTTCAAGCATCGACTAAATTGGTTAAGCTCTCCAGTTTGTCATTATCTGATTTTAGTTTCAAACGAGCACAATACAAATGTGTACCAAAAAATACCAAGACAACATTATTTTAAAAAGAATTTTTCTACTTGTTTTTTGCCTGGCAATTCTTGAGTTGTCATACGGACATGGAAAGAAAATTCCAGAATATGACAGTTGCTGGGATGAAATTATTGAGGATTGGGTAAAAACTTGCCCATGCGGTAAGATTCCGGATGGTAAAATGTCAAGTTGTGAGTATTTCATATTTTTAATTAACTACCTATACATACATACGTATAACGTATACCTACATTAATTGTATGTACTTTTTTATAATATCCTTTTTTATTATTTAGATGACAAAATTCAGAAAGTTTGCTGTAGGAATTCCCTATTTTTCTCATTCAGAAGTTGTAAAGTAACCTATCCTAAATATTGTATCGTTGGGAGTAAAGCAGACGCCAAAGCATATAAGGGCTATATTGACTCCATAAACGAGCAAAGAAATGGATATGGTCTTTAATATATACATATATAACTTGTATAAAAAGAACATAAAAACAATGGAATTGAATATGTGAGTAATGATGAAAAGAGGTTTAGCCATAATAATTTAAAATATAATAAGGTTATGTATTTCGAAATACCGAATAAATAAATTTGAACGCAAAGAAGCATTTTATCTGAATTCCGAGAGCCGTTGTTTGATAATTTTATTGTTTACAAAACGTCAGAGTTATTATTATTATTATTATTATTATTATTATTATTATTTAGTCTACAACAGGGTTTTTCAGGTTATTTCAAATTAAGGTGGTAGCACACATTATTAAAATATGATTACAAATAAAAAACGACCCTCTTTTACTGCATTTTTTCAATTTGTTTCCTTATTTAAGAGAATGTTTCTATTCAAGTGGCGCACAAAAAATCAGTGTTTTAAATGAAGTAATTAGAAAAGTGGTAAGAAATAACCTATGTTATTTTCCTGAATTATTCTGTCCCTGCAGTTTTATTCGCAATAGATCCCTCTTATGGGCACTAAAACCAAAAGGTGAATTTATAAATCTACCAAAGCGCTACACGCTCTGATAATAAAAAGAAAGTTTGTTTCTATTCAAGTGGAGCGGAGTGTATAAGCAGCGCAAGTTTTTGAGATATTCCTTGAGTAAAACAAAAAAGACCTTCCTGGGCTCTTCAATCAGAACAAAAATAATAAATTTACAAATCGGAGATATGCCCTCAAAACCCTATCCCCCTGTACTGGGCACTCAGATAAATTGTTTTTTTTTCGTTTGCACATAATTTTGTTCATTAATTTACTAAACGTTTGGTATTTGTTTCAGCTGAATCTTGGTAATTTCTACGAACCACCAAATGAGCTTACAGTTGATGAACAATTGGTCGGCTCAAGAAGATGGCCTTTTAAAATGTTTATTCCAAACAAGTCTGGAAAATATGGCATCAAAATTTTCTGGATTGTCGACGCTGTGTAAACAGCTATCCTCTTCAAGGTGAAATTTATGTTGGCCAGCAACCATATGTGATAATCGTTCCTTTGGATTTGGTATCTCTCATCAACTTGTAAGGCGATTAGCTGAAAGGTATTTATTTTTTTAAAATAAAAACTATTTTTTTATAAGAAGAAAAAGTGTAACAATGAATTTGGACATTATCTTTGTGGAAAGCAGACTCATTAATAGAGACATAATGTCGAAAACAGGCCATAGTCCCGTGAAAGTTGTAATTTAATCAAGATAGGAAATTTTCAGAATTTTATTTGCATTTTGTTTGCCAAAGTATCATGCGACTCCCAAGCAAATTCAAGATATGTTTCGTTTGTTTCTGCTATGTTCCTCCTCTTTCTAAAAGATAATTCATCAGTTGAATTAATTGACCATAAGTTCTTAGAGCCAGGGCATACTCATATGGAAAGCGACAGTGATCATGGGTTAATTGAAAGAAAAAAGAGAAAGTCTAATCTTGAGATAAGTGTACCTAGAGACTGGTACCAGTTCATAAATGCAATTAATTCTTAAATTAGAGTATTTGAAATGAACAAAACTGAGTTCTTCAATTTTATTTTACACACTTGGCAAAGTTTTTGACCTTATTTCCGCCGTGGTGATATTATCTTAAGTCAATGTTTTTTAGCTTAATTCCACTAATTGGTTTTGGAATAACAGCTTAAGTCAAGATAAGCTCAACAAAATGTCCCATTAACTCAAGGAAAAACAGCTAAAGTCAAGATTGACTTATATGAGTAATTTTAATCTAAAAGGCAGCTTAAATACCTTGAATTCCATACTTATTTCAAGACTGTCAGGTTTTCCAATTATATTGTAATTTCAATCTTTTGGGAAAAACTTCAAACTGCTCTCCTTAAAAATGTTGAAAATTGACCTACGCGGGTTCTCCTTGAGGTCACAGAAATAGGAGTCGATGTACCTACATAGGAAAAATAAAAATGAAGTAAAATTCAAATGCCGAACAAACAATAAATTCCGCGAGTGTGAAAAATTAGGTGTACTCTATCTAAAGGGGGCAAGTATAAACTCCAGAGATAGATTAGAAATTCACTGGGCTATAACTCGATTGTGAAGAACAAGGAAGAAGCCACTGTCATAATCGAGTAAAAGAGAAAATAAAAGAATTTCAAGGGACAAAAATATCGTCGTTGATCAGGCTTTATTTTCCCACTTTTGACAATATGTTACATATCACAAGTTGAGCATGTTAAATATTGTCTACTTGTTTTAAAGTGAATGTGCTAATAAACAGTCGCATATAACATTTTCTACCTCCTTTTAGTGACGGAAGTTGTGTTTTATGACAAAAATAAACAACAACCTTGTTTCAATGGAGCAAAATATTTTTTTTCATCTGATGCCTTATTATTTTTGAAAATGTTAAAATCTTCCAAAAGTACAAGAAAGCAGCAGTTGAAGGGCAATAGAATAGATATGCTTATGCCGGTTATGCTATACTCCTTCCAATTCCTTCCACTTTTACTATTTTCCGATTTTCATAAACCGAACATTTTGTTCTAAGACTTCTTGCGGAACACAAATTGAGGAAAATATTACAACCTTATCAATTCGCCCATTCCATTTCATTACGTCGTCGTCGCCGTCGTCACTCGGCGTGTCGGTTAATGTTTTAAGTGGTTTTTACCTGGTAGGTAGTGGGAAGCTAAGAAAAAAAAAAAAAAACTGAACTGAAATTCATAACACCCATTTTGGGGTGGGTAGTACTTTTGAAAATACCTATTTTACTTTGATGATATTTTTGCTATCAGATGGCTGATGGCTTACTGTTAATCAATGGCCATAAGAATTGCTCATCGGACTGAAGACGTTTTATGGCTTATTACAAGGTAGATAAGAATGATGGAAATGTTGCCATTATTGCAATATTGAAGTTTATCTGCATTGGTTTTACTGCTAATCTGTTTACGTAGCGGATATTTTATTATGAAAGCTATTAAAAAAATCCACGTTTTCTCATCATCGATGTTCTCTTATTATTCATTTAAAAAAAATTTGGTAAGATTGATTTGTGTTTATCTCGCGCTCCCGCTTGTTTAAAATGAACGAGAAGGATCTATGTGGTTTGATGTGTCAATTAGTTATATAAGGATCGAATTGGAATAGGGTCGGATTTAAGATACAAGTTTTTAGTCACTCGAGTTGAGACCTTGTGTGGAGTTAAATTGAAATGACAGAAAGAATGATGTCAATAATATACAACCACATACAAAACTCCCTTTTGACGTCCACATCGAGCTAGAGTCTAAGGGAGTTGATCGATTTGCTTAAAATTTGGTATAAATGTGCATTGAATTAAAAATAACTGATTACCTTATCTATAGAAGAGATTTTTCAGAGTTAATATAAAATAAATAAATAAAAATAATGTTCAATTTAACTTGCTGAAGCGCAATTGTATTTCGATGTTCTTCTTCTTTTATCGCGTGAAATTTTTCTTGTATTTGAATTAGTCAATCCAATTTAGCTGCGATACTTCTATTTTATTCCGATTTCTCCCTCGAATTTTGCTTAGTTTTTGCAACCTGCACTGATGTCGATTGTTCATTTTCTTTGCTTTGATCACAATTGCTGGTTACACAATTATCTTCAAAAAGACAACGAAGTGAATCTTCAACAGAAAAAAATTGCAGTTAGGTTCTCCGGGGTTGAAGTAAATTTGATTTGCGGGTACTCTGGAGTTAACGATTGATTTGGAACATCGTTAAGCTGGAAATTTCCATACGTTTTCACACCTGTGAGACCTTCCACGGCTGCTTCCAGTCCAGTAGCTTAAATTATAAGTAGATCTTCTTCTGTAAGTTGCTTTTACTCGTACGAGCCAACGCCAGTCTTGGTTTTCGAAGCTTTGTTAAAATCCTTTTTTGCTTAAAACTTTTGATCAGCAAAAACCTAAAAATAAGATTTTCCGTGAAGGACGCGATTCGGCCCCTGATTCACACAGGGGCTAAGGGAGAGCTCATTTTCCAAATAGAACACATAATGCTTAAAAATTAAAGAAGAACTGATCACTTACCCGTAACCTTGTCCGTTGTGGTCCTGACATTAAAGGCTTGATTATAAAAACAGGGCCTTCACACCAAAAAGTTTCTAAAAAAAAGCTTCAAAATCTTTTGAACTGTCACTAACTCCGTTATAATTGATACATTTTTAAAATTTTAACAACTATCGATTTAGAGCCAATATTTCAATTGTTAGGTAAACCTCAAATAGTACTTATTCTTCGAATAAAACAAAAATTTGTTCCTGTTACTATAGTATTTATTCCTCTGATAGTTTAACTGATGATTGAAAAATCAGCTCTTAGTTATCGTAAAATCTCGGTACGCCATATTTTCTTTTTCTGTTTTATTTACCCGTTACAAAAAAGTTATCATGAAAAGAGTGATAAAAATGTTTGGTCGTTTCAAAATTTATTTCGTTACGTTTCTTGTAATTCAGACTCCCTACAGAGCAGCATTGCTTTTGCGTTAAGGTTTATTTGGCTACCCGCCGGACTAACAGCCCTATTCTGCCGTTGTGAGGCTCACAGGTCACAATTTGTTGTGAGGTTGTTTTTGTGAGGTTTCTTATGAGGCGGTCACAATTTCGTACTCTGTTTAAGCCCTCATAAGAAACCTCACAAAAAACCTCACCACAGGAAGGTGAATTTTTTATTGTGAGGTTGGCCAGCTGATTTCTGAAAACAAACAGCTATCAAAACAAAACTTATTTGGCGCCGGCGGAATTAAATAATAATAAAAATTAATTCTATTGGTAAGCAATTCTTTTAAACATTGATGTTTATATTTAATAATTATTAGTTTATATTCTAGATGATCAGAAAACCAAACGAGCGTCGCGGGAGCAGCTCGAATATTTCATAGATTTTGTTCGGAGAAACCCCGATCTCCTAGTAAATAAAAACGAGCCCACAAACCCTCAGCGGGTCAAGAGTTTGTGGAGTCAATTATCTAAAGGGTTGAATGCGGTGGGAGGTCCTGTAAGACCAGCGACAAAATGGAAAGAGGTAAGACTTATCCATTTTTTAAGCATGAACTTGAATTGAAGGGATTCCAAAGATATACTACTCCATAACATTTTCAGAAATGTGATATGGTTTTGGGTGTATTTTTGGAACGGCTTTCCCTAGGAACATGATTGGTATCTTTTTGGAATCTGCTCTTGATGTGTTACAGACAAACGTCAACATCTTTTAAATTAGTTCAGTATAAAAAAATAACTCTTGGAATACGTATATGTGTTTTATCAGTATGTGTATTCTTAGGGTTTTTTTTTTCAATGCTGCTTCTGAGTAAAAGATATTGATACTAATTTGTAACACATCGCGAGCAGATTCCAAAAAGGTATCAACCATGTTCCTAGGGCAAGCCATTTCAAAGATACTACTCCATAACATTTTCAGAATTTGCATTTCGAGTTTCAGAAAAGTGAAGTGTGAAATGGTTTTGGGGGTATTTTTGGAACGGCTTTCCCTAGGAACATGATTGGCACCTTTTTGGAATCTGCTCTTGATGTGTTACAAAGAAGTATCAACATCTCTTACTCAGAAGCAGCATTGAACAAAATAACCCTTAGAATACACATACTGACAAAACACATATACGTATTCCAAGAGTTATTTTTTTCTATACTGAACTAATTTGAAAGATGTTGATGTTTCTCTGTAAGACATCAAGAGCAGATTAAAAAAAGGTACCAATCATGTTCCACTTGGTGGACCAAGATTTTAACTCTTCGTCTTTGTATAACATACCTACGAGTATATTTTTATTTACATAAGAATCTCATTATACTTTTATTGAAATGTATATTTTTAGCCTTTGACTCATTAGATGCATTCCCTTAGATCACGAGCTAGAAAATTGAAAGCTGAACATTTGTTGACTGGGGTGGGCCACCAACGGAACAAAAATTGAAAGAATATGAAGAGAGGACACTGGAGTGTTTTGGACAGATAGCGGTGGATGGGTTAGCAGATTTGCCTACACTGGGACTGGGCATTTCTGTTAATTCTGATACCGATCATGTTTCGCCAACTCCTTCAAAGGTATAATTCTTAATTTTTCTTAAATTATGTTGTAGAATTGCAAGTTATTAATTTTCATAAATTTATTTTAGCATGAAAGTGACTTCGATGACTTGGTGGAAGAGTTTTTGCTTCCATCAAGTTCAAAAACTGTCATAAACCCATTGAAACCCCAGGCAAAATCTTTGAAGACAAACAAAAATGACTCCACGGAAACATTACTGCAATCCGTCACGAAAAGAATGGACGAAAAAGACAAAAGAAATGCACTGATGTTTCAAGAGCTTTTAAATGTGCAAAATTTATTGGCTGGCGTAATAAAAGCTCTCGGAGATAGCGTCAGATATCTTGCTGACTCTATCTCCCAGCATAATTCTTCAAAAGCGAAGGATCATAACGATTCTTTTTCTTCCAACGATTCTTAAGAAAACTTTAGTTTTTTAGTTTAGATTTAATTGTTTTTGAGACTGTCTGTTATGTAACGATGGCTGTGATTAATTTCTAAAACAATACTTAGGTACATATATATACTCACTTCTTACTTAAAAAAAAGAGCATGTAATATATATTGAATTAATTTATTTTAAGTTGTTATGTTGAATTACATTTTTTTTACTGGTTTAAGCGTTTTGAAAAGATTTTAAGTTTTTATTTTGAATTAATTTTTTTATTTTGAATTTTAAACCATAAAGGTACATATACATATATGTATGTTAATAAATGAAAAAAAAAATCTTTGTTTTACTTATACTTCCAAGGAGTTTATATAGCTTTCTCCCCTCTGTTAAAAAATCACTGGACTGACCACTTTCAGTAACGTGTTCAGTATTTTCCTCATTTTGCAGTGAAATCAGTGTTGATTCATCATAAAATATTCTATTTTCTTGTAATAAATTGTGCAAAATGTGTATGTTATGTAAGCGACTTTTGCATGTGAATAATGAAGTTTACGGTCGTTTAATAAACATCGGAAACGTGATTTTAAGACACCAAAGCTTCTTTCAATTACATTGCGAGCTCTTAAGTGCATTTTGTTGAATTCTTTTTCTTTAGTGGTTGTTGGTTCGCTTACAGGAGTTAACAACCATGGCTCTAAAGGGTAGCCAAAATCACCCAATAGCCACTTTGAGATCGATGCACTATGGTTTTCAATAAGATGAATTCTTATGTTGGATGTTGACCATATTCCGGAATCATGACAGGATCCAGGGAATTTTGCATTCACATGCAGAAACTTTAAGTCAGAGTCAAAAACATGATTTCAAAATTACAAATAAGTACACAATAATTATTATAAGCAATAAAAATAAAAGGCATACCGCTTCAACGTTAACACTGTAGTATCCTTTTCGGTTCATATATAATTGAGCTGGTGTTGTTGGGACCACCGATCTTGGAGACACAAGAGAAATGTGGGTACAATCAACAGCTCCGATAGTTCCTTTTATATTGAATTTATTAAAAAACCTATGCAGTATTTTCCTCATTGTTAATAAACTTTTTAAAATTATGCATTCTACTATATATACCCAATTTTTGTATCCATACACTGAGCATCTGTGGTTGGGAAACGAATGGATTTTCCTTTGATCTTAACCAAAAGTCGGCAGATGTAGGCCACATTTCTGGAGACTGTTGATTGGCTTAGAGGAATGGTATAGTTGTTTTCAACGCATTTTTGATAAGACCCATGGGCGAGAAAATAAAGCACCGAAAGAAACTATTTTGAAGAAAATTGAATTAAAAAAAGATTAAAATGAAAAGGCCAAATTGTGATTATACTCGGATGAAACAAACGCAGTGCAGACTCTGTTGTTGTGCACTTGGTGGATCCCATTGCCAGAGTAGGAATTCTCGAGCTTTGTTGCGTGATATGTATGTCCCGCGGTTTTGTTGGCTTTGTTCGCCTGGATCATACTCCGTATCCGTTCGATCCAGCTCTGGCCGATGGGAATGATGGCTGCGATGATGTCGTCCGTGGAGAGTTTCTGTACCCTCTCCGTCACTATAACTGGAGTCCTGCTCCGGAACTCGAAGAGTCCAAGTCCACCTTTTTGGACTGGAGCGTAGAGGATGTGGTTGGAGCAGTGGGCCGGAAGGTGTAATATTTGTCTCACGAAAGCCCTTATTTTGGAGTCCATCTCCTTAAGGGTCTTCCGCGAGATCGTCGGCCTTTGGAGCGCAGGAATGTACCTTGGGATCAGGTATTGCCGTAGAATGCCCAAAATGCCGCATTTGCTCCTCTACTCTGAGAGCCGAGATGGCCAGGTCTGCATGCCTAGCAGGTTCTGTTGCGGGCAAGACCTTTTTTTTGCTTGGTACCGTTTTTAGGTGGACCATCTGGCTCTTGTTGGGGTTAAGTGCCATCCCTCTCTCCTCAAGGAATGCACGAGTGGCCCCCAACATTCTCTCCACATCCTCCTTGGACTCCGCAAATAGGAGGATATCATCCGCATAAGCCAAGCAGCGTAGTCTTCTCGACGGTGATAGTTCTATACCGGAGAACCCGTTTAATCGGCCGATTAATTCGTCTATTAAGATGTTAAAAGTAATACGGGATAATGGGTCTCCTTTCTTGACTCCTCGGTTGATAGGAATTGTCACCGGGTCTGCATTGGATGATATCCTTGTACTGACGCCCCTTAGAAGTTCGGCCATGTAAGCGCCGAACTTCATGTCCACTCGGGCCCTACGTAGTGCACGCACTATACTGTGGTGTGACACTGTGTCGAAGGCCTTTGCAACATCGAGTGTCAGTATGTACAGTGGGGCTCCTCTATTTCCTCTATCTTTTATGAGGCTATGTAGGGCAATAGTGTTGGCAAAGCATCCATCTAAGTTGGTAAAACCCCTTTGGTTTAGGTACATTTCAACTGTGCTTAGCCTCCTAGCTAAAAGTTTGTGTAGGAGTCTGATCAATGCTGATGATATGGTGATCGGTCGAAAGTCGGCGGGGTTGATGGCTTCTGGGGTTTTCTTTATTAGCGTCGTTCTGATTTGCTTTAATATTGGTGGGGTGTATTCCAATAACAATATGGCGTTGTAAAGGAGCTCTGCACAGTGATACCGTCTGCGCCTGGGCAGTTAGATGACAGGCTCTGCCTAGTGTCGATGATCTCCGCGGGTGTTATAGGAGAGGATACGGTCGTTGGCTGCTGTGGACCATCGACAATGTGCGCGTTGTCTTCTTTTGACGGTTGTGATAAGGTGCTGGTGAAAGAGCTGTGGATGAGTTCAGGGATTGGTAGTAGGATGGTGTTGTCGTCCCAACCTTAACCACTGATAACTCTTTCAGCGCAGGATCTAGTGTCTCTTGCATATTCACTCTGCAGAAGCCCGAATTCAATTGCCCTACGATGTTGTTGTTCTTAGGCGATGAATTCTGCTGGCAAATGGATTCGGGGGCGACTGGCGACGGTTTTCAACTCCACCGTACTGCTCCACAAGATTACGTATCCATTCGTCCAATGTATTTCTGCTGGACACGTTAGTGGAGAGTAGGGAGGACCGTAGGATTTCGTCGTTTGAGTCTAAATTATCGATCTCACTGATGTAGCTAGTGAGAATAATGTTGAGGGTATTGGTGTTTTCTTTCCTGTCGGAAACGTTGAACTCTCACACTAAAGGAAGGCCTCTGGCGACTTTTCTTAATTGCCTCCCTTGTTTTGGTGGAGACAGTGGCCAGGTGGTTGATTATCTCCGTATTGTCCTCAGAGTCGAGCAATGCTTCTGCTTTCGCCAGCTCATCCTGCTCATCACTAATCCAAAATCTCCTCGTTGAAGTCCCTGCTCCAACCTCCAATTCGGCGTTGTATTCAGCTGCGTGGTCGCCCCTTGTATGCTGTCTCCGGGCTTTGTAGGTGGGAAAGGCCCTGTCCCATATGGCACAGATGTTTTGGTCGGCGGTAATTGGCCCTCGGCTGTATCGACGTTGATGATGCTGCTTCCCTTTTTCTGTCAGGTATGCTTTACTACATCTTTCACATATGTGGTTATACGCGGGGTCCTGTTGATGGGCGATGGTGGCATTGCCAGAGTGTTGGCTTGCCTGTTCCTTAAAATTCGTTCTGCGATCGCGTTTTACTCTATACCAAAGCTCCTCTCTTCCGCGGTTATAAAACTCAGCACTTCAAAGAAAAGATGTGTTTGAACTTTTTATATATGGTATGACCGTATCCGAAATCCGTTTTAAGTTCAAACGCGAGCGCTTTCGGTGTTGTAAGCGTGCGCGGTGACCCTTAGGTGGTGTGGATGTACCCTTAGGTTAGTCTATACACTTTTATAGCAGTTAGTCTTAGAATTGAATTTCTAGTTCTGTTTCTTGTTCTAGTCCGTAGATGGCGCTTCACAAAAACAAGAATTTATTTAAATTAATGGACAATATTAGGTTTGGCCACCGCGGGAAGTCTTGGCGCTGTGCGGTGGAAAATTTTCCGAAAACACGTTGTGTCGCGATGGAATCTTTCTTTTCTAAACGCGTGACCAATTAATTCGATTTATTCAAAGTTTTTTTTTTTTTTTTTTTTTTTTTCTCATTATACTCATTATACTTTTATTGAAATGTATATTTTTAGCCTTTGACTCATTGGAAGCATTCCCTTAGATCACGAGCTAGAAAATTGAAAGCTGAATATTTGTTGACTGGGGTGGGCCACCAACGGAAAAAAAATTGAAAGAATATGAAGAGAGGACACTGGAGTGTTTTGGACAGATAGCGGTGGATGGGTTAGCAGATTTGCCTACACTGGGACTGGGCATTTCTGTTAATTCTGATACCGATCATGTATCGCCAACTCCTTTAAAGGTATAATTCTTAATTTTTCTTAAATTATGTTGTTGAATTGCAAGTTATTAATTTTCATAAATTTATTTTAGCATGAAAGTGACTTCGATGACTTGGTGGAAGAGTTTTTGCTTCCATCAAGTTCAAAAACTGTCATAAACCCATTGAAACCCCAGGCAAAATCTTTGAAGACAAACAAAAATGACTCCACGGAAACATTACTGCAATCCGTCACGAAAAGAATGGACGAAAAAGACAAAAGAAATGCAGTGATGTTTCAAGAGCTTTTAAATGTGCAAAATTTATTGGCTGGCGTAATAAAAGCTCTCGGAGATAGCGTCAGATATCTTGCTGACTCTATCTCCCAGCATAATTCTTCAAAAGCGAAGGATCATAACGATTCTTTTTCTTCCAACGATTCGTAAGAAAACTTTAGTTTTTTAGTTTAGATTTAATTGTTTTTGAGACTGCCTGTTATGTAACGATGGCTGTGATTAATTTCTAAAACAATACTTAGGTACATATATATACTCACTTCTTACTTAAAAAAAAGAGCATGTAATATATATTGAATTACTTTATTTTAAGTTGTTATGTTGAATTACATTTTTTTTTACTGGTTTAAGCGTTTTGAAAAGATTTTAAGTTTTTATTTTGAATTAATATTTTTATTTTGAATTTTAAACCATAAAGTTACATATACATATATGTATGTTAATAAATGAAAAAAAAATCTTTGTTTTACTTATACTTCCAAGGAGTTTATATAGCTTTGACGCACTCTTCTCCCCTCTGTTAAAAAATCACTGGACTGACCACTTTCAGTAACGTGTTCAGTATTTTCCTCATTTTGCAGTGAAATCAGTGTTGATTCATCATAAAATATTCTATTTTCTTGTAATAAATTGTGCAAAATGGCGCATGTGTATGTTATGTAAGCGACTTTTGCATGTGAATAATGAAGTTTACGGTCGTTTAATAAACATCGGAAACGTGATTTTAAGACACCAAAGCTTCTTTCAATTACATTGCGAGCTCTTAAGTGAATTTTGTTGAATTCTTTTTCTTTATTGGTTGTTGGTTCGCTTACAGGAGTTAACAACCATGGCTCTAAAGGGTAGCCAAAATCACCCAATAGCCACTTTGAGATCGATGCACTATGGTTTTCAATAAGATGAATTCTTATGTTGGATGTTGACCATATTCCGGAATCATGACAGGATCCAGGAAATTTTGCATTCACATGCAGAAACTTTAAGTCAGAGTCAAAAACCTGATTTTAAAATTACAAATAAGTACACAATAATTATTATAAGCAATAAAAATAAAAGGCATACCGCTTCAACGTTAACACTGTAGTATCCTTTTCGGTTCATATATAATTGAGCTGGTGTTGTTGGGTCCACCGATCTTGGAGACACAAGAGAAATGTGGGTACAATCAACAGCTCCGATAGTTCCTTTTATATTGAATTTATTAAAAAACCGATGCAGTATTTTCCTCATTGTTAATAAACTTTTTAAAATTATGCATTCTACTATATACACCCAATTTTTGTATCCATACTCTGAGCATCTGTGGTTGGGAAACGAATGGATTTTCCTTTGATCTTAACCAAAAGTCGGCAGATGTAGGCCACATTTCTGGAGACTGTTGATTGGCTTAGAGGAATGGTATAGTTGTTTTCAACGCATTTTTGATAAGACCCATGGGCGAGAAAATAAAGCACCGAAAGAAACTATTTTGAAGAAAATTAAATTAAAAAAAGATTAAAATGAAAAGGCCAAATTGTGATTATACTCGGATGAAACAAACGCAGTGCAGACTCTGTTGTTGTGGACTTGGTGGATCCCATTGCCAGAGTAGGAATTCTCGAGCTTTGTTGCGTGATATGTATGTCCCGCGGTTTTGTTGGCTTTGTTCGCCTGGATCATACTCCGTATCCGTTCGATCCAGCTCTGGTCGATGGGAATGATGGCTGCGATGATGTCGTCCGTGGAGAGTTTCTGTACCCTCTCCGTCACTATAACTGGAGTCCTGCTCCGGAACTCGAAGAGTCCAAGTCCACCTTTTTGGACTGGAGCGTAGAGGATGTGGTTGGAGCAGTGGGCCGGAAGGTGTAATGTTTGTCTCACGAAAGCCCTTATTTTGGAGTCCATCTCCTTAAGGGTCTTCCGCGAGATCGTCGGCCTTTGGAGCGCAGGAATGTACCTTGGGATCAGGTATTGCCGTAGAATGCTGAGCTTTTCGTGGGATTTTAAGGCAGCTCTCCGCACTCGTTGAAACTCCGTGAAAAGCGTGAGCGGGCTTATATTGGCATTCCCAAAATGCCGCATTTGCTCCTCTACTCTGAGAGCCGAGATGGCCAGGTCTGCATGCCTAGCAGGTTCTGTTGCGGCCAAGACCTTTTTTTTGCTTGGTACCGTTTTTAGGTGGACCATCTGGCTCTTGTTGGGGTTAAGTGCCATCCCTCTCTCCTCAAGGAATGCACGAGTGGCCCCCAACATTCTCTCCACATCCTCCTTGGACTCCGCAACTGTGGTGTGACACTGTGTCGAAGGCCTTTGCAACATCGAGTGCCAGTATGTACAGTGGGGCTCCTCTTTTTCCTCTATCTTTTATGAGGCTATGTAGGGCAATAGTGTTGGCAAAGCATCCATCTAAGTTGGTAAAACCCCTTTGGTTTAGGTACATTTCAACTGTGCTTAGCCTCCTAGCTAAAAGTTTGTGTAGGAGTCTGATCAATGCTGATGATATGGTGATCGGTCGAAAGTCGGCGGGGTTGATGGCTTCTGGGGTTTTCTTTATTAGCGTCGTTCTGATTTGCTTTAATATTGGTGGGGTGTATTCCAATAACAATATGGCGTTGTAAAGGAGCTCTGCACAGTGATACCGTCTGCGCCTGGGCAGTTAGATGACATGCTCTGCCTAGTGTCGATGATCTCCGCGGGTGTTATAGGAGAGGATACGGTCGTTGGCTGCTGTGGACCATCGACAATGTGCGCGTTGTCTTCTTTTGACGGTTGTGATAAGGTGCTGGTGAAAGAGCTGTGGATGAGTTCAGGGATTGGTAGTAGGATGGTGTTGTCGTCCCAACCTTAACCACTGATAACTCTTTCAGCGCAAGATCTAGTGTCCCTTGCATATTCACTCTGCAGAAGTCCGAATTCAATTGCCCTACGATGTTGTTGTTCTTAGGCGATGAATTCTGCTGGCAAATGGATTCGGGGGCGGCTGGCGACGGTTTTCAACTCGACCGTACTGCTCCACAAGATTACGTATCCATTCGTCCAATGTATTTCTGCTGGACACGTTAGTGGAGAGTAGGGAGGACCGTAGGATTTCGTCGTTTGAGTCTAAATTATCGATCTCACTGATGTAGCTAGTGAGAATAATGTTGAGGGTATTGGTGTTTTCTTTCCTGTCGGAAACGTTGAACTCTCACACTAAAGGAAGGCCTCTGGCGACTTTTCTTAATTGCCTCCCTTGTTTTGGTGGAGACAGTGGCCAGGTGGTTGATTATCTCCGTGTTGTCCTCAGAGTCGAGCAATGCTTCTGCTTTCGCCAGCTCATCCTGCTCATCACTAATCCAAAATCTCCTCGTTGAAGTCCCTGCTCCAACCTCCAATTCGGCGTTGTATTCAGCTGCGTGGTCGCCCCTTGTATGCTGTCTCCGGCCTTTGTAGGTGGGAAAAGCCCTGTCCCATATGGCACAAATGTTTTGGTCGGCGGTAATTGGCCCTCGGCAGTATCGACGTTGATGATGCTGCTTCCCTTTTTCTGTCAGGTATGCTTTACAACATCTTTCACATATGTGGTTGTAGCGCGGGGTCCTGTTGATGGGCGATGCTGGCATTGTCACAGTGCTGGCTTGCCTGTTCCTTAAAATTCGTTCTGCGATCGCGTTTTACTCTATACCAAAGCTCCTCTCTTCCGCGGTTATAAAACTCAGCACTTCAAAGAAAAGATGTGTTTGAACTTTTTATATATGGTATGACCGTATCCGAAATCAGTTTTAAGTTCAAACGCGAGCGCTTTCGGTGTTGTAAGCGTGCGCGGTGACCCTTAGGTGGTGTGGATGTACCCTTAGGTTAGTCTATACACTTTTATAGCAGTTAGTCTTAGAATTGAATTTCTAGTTCTGTTTCTTGTTCTAGTCCGTAGATGGCGCTTCACAAAAACAAGAATTTATTGAAATTAATGGACAATATTAGGTTTGGCCACCGCGGGAAGTCTTGGCGCTGTGCGGTGGAAAATTTTCCGAAAACACGTTGTGTCGCGATGGAATCTTTCTTTTCTAAGCGCGTGACCAATTAATTCGATTTATTCAAAGTTTTTTTTTTTTTTTTTTTTCTCATTATACTTTCTCATTATACTTTTATTGAAATGTATATTTTTAGCCTTTGACTCATTGGAAGCATTCCCTTAGATCACGAGCTAGAAAATTGAAAGCTGAACATTTGTTGACTGGGGTGGGCCACCAACGGAACAAAAATTGAAAGAATATGAAGAGAGGACACTGGAGTGTTTTGGACAGATAGCGGTGGATGGGTTAGCAGATTTGCCTACACTGGGACTGGGCATTTCTGTTAATTCTGATACCGATCATGTATCGCCAACTCCTTTAAAGGTATAATTCTTAATTTTTCTTAAATTATGTTGTTGAATTGCAAGTTATTAATTTTCATAAATTTATTTTAGCATGAAAGTGACTTCGATGACTTGGTGGAAGAGTTTTTGCTTCCATCAAGTTCAAAAACTGTCATAAACCCATTGAAACCCCAGGCAAAATCTTTGAAGACAAACAAAAATGACTCCACGGAAACATTACTGCAATCCGTCACGAAAAGAATGGACGAAAAAGACAAAAGAAATGCAGTGATGTTTCAAGAGCTTTTAAATGTGCAAAATTTATTGGCTGGCGTAATAAAAGCTCTCGGAGATAGCGTCAGATATCTTGCTGACTCTATCTCCCAGCATAATTCTTCAAAAGCGAAGGATCATAACGATTCTTTTTCTTCCAACGATTCGTAAGAAAACTTTAGTTTTTTAGTTTAGATTTAATTGTTTTTGAGACTGCCTGTTATGTAACGATGGCTGTGATTAATTTCTAAAACAATACTTAGGTACATATATATACTCACTTCTTACTTAAAAAAAAGAGCATGTAATATATATTGAATTACTTTATTTTAAGTTGTTATGTTGAATTACATTTTTTTTTTACTGGTTTAAGCGTTTTGAAAAGATTTTAAGTTTTTATTTTGAATTAATATTTTTATTTTGAATTTTAAACCATAAAGGTACATATACATATATGTATGTTAATAAATGAAAAAAAAAATCTTTGTTTTACTTATACTTCCAAGGAGTTTATATAGCTTTGACGCACTCTTCTCCCCTCTGTTAAAAAATCACTGGACTGACCACTTTCAGTAACGTGTTCAGTATTTTCCTCATTTTGCAGTGAAATCAGTGTTGATTCATCATAAAATATTCTATTTTCTTGTAATAAATTGTGCAAAATGGCGCATGTGTATGTTATGTAAGCGACTTTTGCATGTGAATAATGAAGTTTACGGTCGTTTAATAAACATCGGAAACGTGATTTTAAGACACCAAAGCTTCTTTCAATTACATTGCGAGCTCTTAAGTGAATTTTGTTGAATTCTTTTTCTTTATTGGTTGTTGGTTCGCTTACAGGAGTTAACAACCATGGCTCTAAAGGGTAGCCAAAATCACCCAATAGCCACTTTGAGATCGATGCACTATGGTTTTCAATAAGATGAATTCTTATGTTGGATGTTGACCATATTCCGGAATCATGACAGGATCCAGGAAATTTTGCATTCACATGCAGAAACTTTAAGTCAGAGTCAAAAACCTGATTTCAAAATTACAAATAAGTACACAATAATTATTATAAGCAATAAAAATAAAAGGCATACCGCTTCAACGTTAACACTGTAGTATCCTTTTCGGTTCATATATAATTGAGCTGGTGTTGTTGGGTCCACCGATCTTGGAGACACAAGAGAAATGTGGGTACAATCAACAGCTCCGATAGTTCCTTTTATATTGAATTTATTAAAAAACCGATGCAGTATTTTCCTCATTGTTAATAAACTTTTTAAAATTATGCATTCTACTATATACACCCAATTTTTGTATCCATACACTGAGCATCTGTGGTTGGGAAACGAATGGATTTTCCTTTGATCTTAACCAAAAGTCGGCAGATGTAGGCCACATTTCTGGAGACTGTTGATTGGCTTAGAGGAATGGTATAGTTGTTTTCAACGCATTTTTGATAAGACCCATGGGCGAGAAAATAAAGAACCGAAAGAAACTATTTTGAAGAAAATTAAATTAAAAAAAGATTAAAATGAAAAGGCCAAATTGTGATTATACTCGGATGAAACAAACGCAGTGCAGACTCTGTTGTTGTGGACTTGGTGGATCCCATTGCCAGAGTAGGAATTCTCGAGCTTTGTTGCGTGATATGTATGTCCCGCGGTTTTGTTGGCTTTGTTCGCCTGGATCATACTCCGCATCCGTTCGATCCAGCTCTGGCCGATGGGAATGATGGCTGCGATGATGTCGTCCGTGGAGAGTTTCTGTACCCTCTCCGTCACTATAACTGGAGTCCTGCTCCGGAACTCGAAGAGTCCAAGTCCACCTTTTTGGACTGGAGCGTAGAGGATGTGGTTGGAGCAGTGGGCCGGAAGGTGTAATGTTTGTCTCACGAAAGCCCTTTTTTTGGAGTCCATCTCCTTAAGGGTCTTCCGCGAGATCGTCGGCCTTTGGAGCGCAGGAATGTACCTTGGGATCAGGTATTGCCGTAGAATGCTGAGCTTTTCGTGGGATTTTAAGGCAGCTCTCCGCACTCGTTGAAACTCCGTGAAAAGCGTGAGCGGGCTTATATTGGCATTCCCAAAATGCCGCATTTGCTCCTCTACTCTGAGAGCCGAGATGGCCAGGTCTGCATGCCTAGCAGGTTCTGTTGCGGCCAAGACCTTTTTTTTGCTTGGTACCGTTTTTAGGTGGACCATCTGGCTCTTGTTGGGGTTAAGTGCCATCCCTCTCTCCTCAAGGAATGCACGAGTGGCCCCCAACATTCTCTCCACATCCTCCTTGGACTCCGCAACTGTGGTGTGACACTGTGTCGAAGGCCTTTGCAACATCGAGTGCCAGTATGTACAGTGGGGCTCCTCTTTTTCCTCTATCTTTTATGAGGCTATGTAGGGCAATAGTGTTGGCAAAGCATCCATCTAAGTTGGTAAAACCCCTTTGGTTTAGGTACATTTCAACTGTGCTTAGCCTCCTAGCTAAAAGTTTGTGTAGGAGTCTGATCAATGCTGATGATATGGTGATCGGTCGAAAGTCGGCGGGGTTGATGGCTTCTGGGGTTTTCTTTATTAGCGTCGTTCTGATTTGCTTTAATATTGGTGGGGTGTATTCCAATAACAATATGGCGTTGTAAAGGAGCTCTGCACAGTGATACCGTCTGCGCCTGGGCAGTTAGATGACATGCTCTGCCTAGTGTCGATGATCTCCGCGGGTGTTATAGGAGAGGATACGGTCGTTGGCTGCTGTGGACCATCGACAATGTGCGCGTTGTCTTCTTTTGACGGTTGTGATAAGGTGCTGGTGAAAGAGCTGTGGATGAGTTCAGGGATTGGTAGTAGGATGGTGTTGTCGTCCCAACCTTAACCACTGATAACTCTTTCAGCGCAAGATCTAGTGTCCCTTGCATATTCACTCTGCAGAAGTCCGAATTCAATTGCCCTACGATGTTGTTGTTCTTAGGCGATGAATTCTGCTGGCAAATGGATTCGGGGGCGGCTGGCGACGGTTTTCAACTCGACCGTACTGCTCCACAAGATTACGTATCCATTCGTCCAATGTATTTCTGCTGGACACGTTAGTGGAGAGTAGGGAGGACCGTAGGATTTCGTCGTTTGAGTCTAAATTATCGATCTCACTGATGTAGCTAGTGAGAATAATGTTGAGGGTATTGGTGTTTTCTTTCCTGTCGGAAACGTTGAACTCTCACACTAAAGGAAGGCCTCTGGCGACTTTTCTTAATTGCCTCCCTTGTTTTGGTGGAGACAGTGGCCAGGTGGTTGATTATCTCCGTGTTGTCCTCAGAGTCGAGCAATGCTTCTGCTTTCGCCAGCTCATCCTGCTCATCACTAATCCAAAATCTCCTCGTTGAAGTCCCTGCTCCAACCTCCAATTCGGCGTTGTATTCAGCTGCGTGGTCGCCCCTTGTATGCTGTCTCCGGCCTTTGTAGGTGGGAAAAGCCCTGTCCCATATGGCACAGATGTTTTGGTCGGCGGTAATTGGCCCTCGGCAGTATCGACGTTGATGATGCTGCTTCCCTTTTTCTGTCAGGTATGCTTTACAACATCTTTCACATATGTGGTTGTAGCGCGGGGTCCTGTTGATGGGCGATGCTGGCATTGTCACAGTGCTGGCTTGCCTGTTCCTTAAAATTCGTTCTGCGATCGCGTTTTACTCTATACCAAAGCTCCTCTCTTCCGCGGTTATAAAACTCAGCACTTCAAAGAAAAGATGTGTTTGAACTTTTTATATATGGTATGACCATATCCGAAATCCATTTTAAGTTCAAACGCGAGCGCTTTCGGTGTTGTAAGCGTGCGCGGTGACCCTTAGGTGGTGTGGATGTACCCTTAGGTTAGTCTATACACTTTTATAGCAGTTAGTCTTAGAATTGAATTTCTAGTTCTGTTTCTTGTTCTAGTCCGTAGATGGCGCTTCACAAAAACAAGAATTTATTGAAATTAATGGACAATATTAGGTTTGGCCACCGCGGGAAGTCTTGGCGCTGTGCGGTGGAAAATTTTCCGAAAACACGTTGTGTCGCGATGGAATCTTTCTTTTCTAAGCGCGTGACCAATTAATTCGATTTATTCAAAGTTTTTTTTTTTTTTCTCATTATACTTTCTCATTATACTTTTATTGAAATGTATATTTTTAGCCTTTGACTCATTGGAAGCATTCCCTTAGATCACGAGCTAGAAAAGCTGAACATTTGTTGACTGGGGTGGGCCACTAACGGAAAAAAAATTGAAAGAATATGAAGAGAGGACACTGGAGTGTTTTGGACAGATAGCGGTGGATGGGTTAGCAGATTTGCCTACACTGGGACTGGGCATTTCTGTTAATTCTGATACCGATCATGTATCGCCAACTTCTTCAAAGGTATAATTCTTAATTTTTCTTAAATTATGTTGTAGAATTGCAAGTTATTAATTTTCATAAATTTATTTTAGCATGAAAGTGACTTCGATGACTTGGTGGAAGAGTATTTGCTTCCATCAAGTTCAAAAACTGTCATAAACCCATTGAAACCCCAGGCAAAGTCTTTGAAGACAAACAAAAATGACTCCACGGAAACATTACTGCAATCCGTCACGAAAAGAATGGACGAAAAAGACAAAAGAAATGCAGTGATGTTTCATGAGCTTTTAAATGTGCAAAATTTATTGGCTGGCGTAATAAAAGCTCTCGGAGATAGCGTCAGATATCTTGCTGACTCTATCTCCCAGCATAATTCTTCAAAAGCGAAGGATCATAACGATTCTTTTTCTTCCAACGATTCGTAAGAAAACTTTAGTTTTTTAGTTTAGATTTAATTGTTTTTGAGACTGCCTGTTATGTAACGATGGCTGTGATTAATTTCTAAAACAATACTTAGGTACATATATATACTCACTTCTTACTTAAAAAAAAGAGCATGTAATATATATTGAATTACTTTATTTTAAGTTGTTATGTTGAATTACATTTTTTTTTACTGGTTTAAGCGTTTTGAAAAGATTTTAAGTTTTTATTTTGAATTAATATTTTTATTTTGAATTTTAAACCATAAAGGTACATATACATATATGTATGTTAATAAATGAAAAAAAAATCTTTGTTTTACTTATACTTCCAAGGAGTTTATATAGCTTTGACGCACTCTTCTCCCCTCTGTTAAAAAATCACTGGACTGACCACTTTCAGTAACGTGTTCAGTATTTTCCTCATTTTGCAGTGAAATCAGTGTTGATTCATCATAAAATATTCTATTTTCTTGTAATAAATTGTGCAAAATGGCGCATGTGTATGTTATGTAAGCGACTTTTGCATGTGAATAATGAAGTTTACGGTCGTTTAATAAACATCGGAAACGTGATTTTAAGACACCAAAGCTTCTTTCAATTACATTGCGAGCTCTTAAGTGAATTTTGTTGAATTCTTTTTCTTTATTGGTTGTTGGTTCGCTTACAGGAGTTAACAACCATGGCTCTAAAGGGTAGCCAAAATCACCCAATAGCCACTTTGAGATCGATGCACTATGGTTTTCAATAAGATGAATTCTTATGTTGGATGTTGACCATATTCCGGAATCATGACAGGATCCAGGAAATTTTGCATTCACATGCAGAAACTTTAAGTCAGAGTCAAAAACCTGATTTTAAAATTACAAATAAGTACACAATAATTATTATAAGCAATAAAAATAAAAGGCATACCGCTTCAACGTTAACACTGTAGTATCCTTTTCGGTTCATATATAATTGAGCTGGTGTTGTTGGGTCCACCGATCTTGGAGACACAAGAGAAATGTGGGTAAAATCAACAGCTCCGATAGTTCCTTTTATATTGAATTTATTAAAAAACCGATGCAGTATTTTCCTCATTGTTAATAAACTTTTTAAAATTATGCATTCTACTATATACACCCAATTTTTGTATCCATACTCTGAGCATCTGTGGTTGGGAAACGAATGGATTTTCCTTTGATCTTAACCAAAAGTCGGCAGATGTAGGCCACATTTCTGGAGACTGTTGATTGGCTTAGAGGAATGGTATAGTTGTTTTCAACGCATTTTTGATAAGACCCATGGGCGAGAAAATAAAGCACCGAAAGAAACTATTTTGAAGAAAATTAAATTAAAAAAAGATTAAAATGAAAAGGCCAAATTGTGATTATACTCGGATGAAACAAACGCAGTGCAGACTCTGTTGTTGTGGACTTGGTGGATCCCATTGCCAGAGTAGGAATTCTCGAGCTTTGTTGCGTGATATGTATGTCCCGCGGTTTTGTTGGCTTTGTTCGCCTGGATCATACTCCGTATCCGTTCGATCCAGCTCTGGTCGATGGGAATGATGGCTGCGATGATGTCGTCCGTGGAGAGTTTCTGTACCCTCTCCGTCACTATAACTGGAGTCCTGCTCCGGAACTCGAAGAGTCCAAGTCCACCTTTTTGGACTGGAGCGTAGAGGATGTGGTTGGAGCAGTGGGCCGGAAGGTGTAATGTTTGTCTCACGAAAGCCCTTATTTTGGAGTCCATCTCCTTAAGGGTCTTCCGCGAGATCGTCGGCCTTTGGAGCGCAGGAATGTACCTTGGGATCAGGTATTGCCGTAGAATGCTGAGCTTTTCGTGGGATTTTAAGGCAGCTCTCCGCACTCGTTGAAACTCCGTGAAAAGCGTGAGCGGGCTTATATTGGCATTCCCAAAATGCCGCATTTGCTCCTCTACTCTGAGAGCCGAGATGGTCAGGTCTGCATGCCTAGCAGGTTCTGTTGCGGCCAAGACCTTTTTTTTGCTTGGTACCGTTTTTAGGTGGACCATCTGGCTCTTGTTGGGGTTAAGTGCCATCCCTCTCTCCTCAAGGAATGCACGAGTGGCCCCCAACATTCTCTCCACATCCTCCTTGGACTCCGCAAATAGGAGGATATCATCCGCATAAGCCAAGCAGCGTAGTCTTCCTGACGGTGATAGTTCTATACCGGAGAACCCGTTTAATCGGCCGATTAATTCGTCTATTAATATGTTAAAAATAATAGGGGATAATGGGTCTCCTTGCTTGACTCCTCGGTTGATAGGAATTTTCACCGGGTCTGCATTGGATGATATCCTTGTACTGACGCCCCTTAGGTGTTCGGCCATGTAAGCGCCGAACTTCATGTCCACTCGGGCCCTACGTAGTGCACGCACTAGACTGTGGTGTGACGCTGTGTCGAAGGCCTTTGCGACATCGAGTGCCAGTATGCACAGTGGGGCTCCTCTTTTTCTTCTATCTTTTATGAGGCTATGTAGGGCAAAAGTGTTGGCAAAGCATCCATCTAAGTTGGTAAAACCCCTTTGGTTTAGGTACATTTCGACTATGCTTAGCCTCCTAGCTAAAAGTTTGTGTAGAAGTCTGATCAATGTTGATGATATGGTGATCGGTCGAAAGTCGGTTGGGTTGATGGCTTCTGGGGTTTTCTTTATTAGCGTCGTTCTGATTTGCTTAAATATTGATGGGGTTTATTCCAATAACAACATGGTGTTGTAAAGGAGCGTCAGTTTTGCGGTGGGAATGGTGAGCAACCTCTGCAGAGTGATACCGTCTGCGCCTGGGCAGTTAGATGACATGCTCTGCCTAGTGTCGATGATCTCCGCGGGTGTTATAGGAGAGGATACGGTCGTTGGCTGCTGTGGACCATAGACAATGTGCGTGTTGTCGTCTTTTGACGGTTGTGATAAGGTGCTAGTGAAAGAGCTGTGGATGAGTTCAGGGTTTGGTAGTAGGATGGTGTTGTCGTCCCAACCTTAACCACTGATAACTCTTTCAGCGCAAGATCTAGTGTCCCTTGCATATTCACTCTGCAGAAGTCCGAATTCAATTGCCCTTCGCCTCATGGCGGATGTTGTTGTTCTTAGGCGATGAATTCTGCTGGCAAATGGATTCGGGGGCGGCTGGCGACGGTTTTCAACTTGACCGTACTGCTCCACAAGATTCCGTGTCCATTCGTCCAATGTATTTCTGCTGGACACGTTAGTGGAGAGTAGGGAGGACCGTAGGATTTCGTCGTTTGAGTCTAAATTATCGATCTCACTGATGTAGCTAGTGAGAATAATGTTGAGGGTATGGGTGTTTTCTTTCTCCGTACTATGGGTATCATTGTCCTTGTCCATTTCGTGCGCTGACTCGTACTCGGAGTTGCTTGACTCTTCGGAGACGGCATTCACAACAGCCAGGTCCTGTCGGAAGCGTTGAACTCTCTCACCAAAGGAAGGCCTCTGGCGACTTTTCTTAATTGCCTCCCTTGTTCTGGTGGAGGGAGTGGCCAGGTGGTTGATTATCTCCGTGTTGTCCTCAGAGTCGAGCAATGCTTCTGCTTTCGCCAGCTCGTTGAAGTCCCCGCTTCAACCTCCAATTCGGCGTTGTATTCAGCTGCGTGGTCGCCCCCTGTCTCCGGCCTTTGTAGGTGGGAAAGGCCCTGTCCCATATGGCACAGATGTTTTCCGAGCGTTTAATTAAAAATTCTATTAAATTAATTATTTAATTAATCTCTCTTGTCCACGGAGCGAAAAAAAAACACGTCTACTCCCGCCGTTTTCCCCGCGCTTACTTGAATTTCTTCACTTTGACATTCAGAGCACTAGACTCACATATATTCGTTCACTTTTATTTGATGGTAATCGCTTGCAAGGTCAAGTGTGGTAAAGTATGGAGCATGTCCCAACTGGTCCAGAATATCTTCTATTCTAGGCAGTGGGAAGGCATCGCCTATCGTGGCCTCGTTTAGTTTTCGATTGCCTATTTGTAAGGTGGCGTTGACTGGGCCATTTATTGCTGCAATGGAGAAGGGTCCTTACCAATGTAAAGAAAACTTGTTGGCTCTTGCTGCATTTCGAAGCAAAACCTTATCACCTACATGAAAACTAATAGGATTAATTTTGGAATCGTAATATTTTTTGGAAGAATTTTTACTAGCAATTAAATTTTCTCGAGCTATTTTGTGCGCCTTTTGCAGATTACTTCGTAACACACAAAAATAATTTTGATGATTATACAAAGGTTGGAGCTCTCTACTTAAGTTGCTAGGAAGCGTAGCTTTGAAACCAAAAAGATATTCGATTGGTGATAGTTTCGTGGTGGCATGTACTGAGTTATTCTTCACAAACATCGCTGCCCGCAAGTGATTATCCCATGAAGATGGGTTTTGATCTACAAATGTTCTTAGATAATCAACTAAAGGTCTGTGCGATCTTTCTAAGGAACCATTGGATTGTGGTATCACCCACAATCGTTCCTATCTTTTTTACTTTCAAAATTTTACACATTTCACGGAACAAATGGGAAGTAAAATTTGATCCATTATCTGTAACGAGTATTTTTGGTAAAAGATGTCTACTAATTATTTCTTCGAAAAATGCTGTAGCAACTGTTTTAGCCTCCATATCGGGTATTGCTGTAGTAGCCCGTAGCGTAATGGTTAGTGCGTTCGACTGTCACGCTGGAGGTCTGGGATCGCTTCCCAGCCTCGTCCACCTAAGAACTTAAAAATATGTGCGAATAAGTGCTTCTCGTCTAGCCGTTCGGATTCGGCATACAATTGTAGGTCCCTTCCATTCCTGTCGAAAGGCGCACACATGAATGGTTGCGAGTTGTTAGTCACTAGGCCCTGGTTCTTCATGAGCCGTTGTGCCACCAGATTTATTTTTTTTTTATCGGGTATTGCTACTACATCCATAAATTTTGTCAGACCATCTTCGAAAGTTAAGATATATTTGTTGCTTCTTTCAGTGATTGGTAAAGGTCCTAC
Organism: Melangyna quadrimaculata; assembly: GCA_949320155.1. Classification (NCBI taxonomy): domain Eukaryota; kingdom Metazoa; phylum Arthropoda; class Insecta; order Diptera; family Syrphidae; genus Melangyna; species Melangyna quadrimaculata. The sequence continues at coordinate 397,231,068 of OX439483.1, forward strand.
TATATCCATATAGGGAGTTTTTGAAATCTCCATCGGCATTTTGTGTTCTGTGCCTATCTTATTGGTTTGACAATTTTTGCAATTTCAGATGTACTTTTCGATATCTTTCAGCATACCTTTCCATTTAAAACTATTTCTTGTACTTTTAAAATTTTTGAAGATACCTTGATGTCCTCCAAGCGGAAGATCGTGATAATCTCGCAAAACTGTTTTAATTTCTTCTTGGTCAGTGAGTAATTTGACCTCTGATTTCGCTTGTTGAGAAATGTCTCTAGTCTGATCCTTTAGTAGGGAGTCTTCTTTATCCACATCACTTTGATCATTCTTCTGATCTGTAATAACAATGTTTTCTCGTCATTTTCTTTCGATTTGGAACGAGTGACTTCAGAACATACAGCGGAATCTTTTTCAGAAGGAGCGGTTTTAAGAAGAATTTAACTTAAAGCATCCGCGCAAGCGTAATCTTCCCCTTTTTGTATTCAATTTTGAAATCATACTCTGACAATTTATGTCGAAGCCGTAGTATTCTACTGGTAGGGTCCTTAACATCCACTTGCCCACGCAAGGGTTTGTGATCCGTAAAAACTTTACAACGTCTACCATATAGATAGCATCTAAAATTCTTTACAGCCCACACAATTGCGAGAAGTTCCTTTTCTATGGTAGAATACCCTTTTCAGCTTTATTTAACGACCAACTTGCGTTAGCAATGGGTTGTTCATTTTCTAGTTCTCCTTGAGACAGAACTGCCCCCAAAGCCTCATTACTTGCGTCAGTAGTCAGTACGAAAGTTTTCTTGAAGTCAGGTTCGATTAAAACAGGCGGGGTTATTAAGAAAGATTTTAATTTTTACGAAAGCATCTTTGCATTTTGCCATTTAAATTTATTTCTGTTTACGACATTTTATAAACAATTAAAATAAATAATGTTCAATTAAATAATTTTATTTCTTCACCACTTAATTAATAATTTTTGTATTCACCTCATTCAATTACTATTGTAACTTAACCATATAAATGAACTTTTAATGACAGTTGAATAAGTATATAAATATAAATTAAAAAGAATGTCATTTTTGTACTTTTAACCATGTAGTAAATTATAAGGGCATTCTTGCGAGAACTTTCCATTGCAACACTTCACTATTATACATATATTTTTGATAATTTAAAGTACACATTTTTATAACGAAATTACAGAAATCGAGTTTCATTTATTAAGAAAAGGAAACGTAAAATAAACCTGCGCTAACATAAACATTTAGTCCTTCTACGCCGTTAAAAACAAAAAAAAAACAAAAAGTGTGTGAATTTCGCATATTGTCATTTTGAAGTGCAGACGTATATAAAAATATATACATACATATAAGTGCATATAAAAAAAATGTATTGTGCAAATAAAGTAAACTATTAAAAATTAGAAAGTAAACTAATTTTATTTCAAAAGTAAAAAATAAAAAACTATTTAAAACCATTTTGTGCTGTGCAAATCGAGATTCCCGCGACGTGCAAACCAACAACACATAACTAGTCCACCGAAGGCACACCACATAAGTCCTCATTTTTTATTACATTATTTGATAAATAAAAGTCCACCATGGGGCGCTTCAAAAAGAAGTTTTATCGCAATTAGAGCGCGATTATTCTAATTTTAAAAAGACAGGCCAGTCTCGGCGCACTGTCAATTACGTTAAAACTCGTTTGGGGCTTTAAGAAGCTAGTTTAGAAAATGCCAACGATACCACGAGAAAATCGTTATCGGGGGGAAGCTTGAGGAGACATTGAAAAAGGATGAGATGATCGCCGTATATGATCAAATTCGTGCATAATAATCCCACCTTGAACGAGATTCGAAAAATTCATTTTTTGAAGGAGAGTTTACCTGGGGATGCCGAACGTTTTTTACACCATTTAGACTTAAGCACAGGGAATTATGCAAAGGCATGGGATTTATTGAAGGAAAGGTACGATCATAAGAGGGTTCTAGTGAATTCTTACCTTAAGGTTCTTTTTGGTCAAACTACTCAAAGTTAAGAGTCAGCAGAAAGCTTAAAAGGTCTTTTAGACACGACAACTGAAGTCGTTTAGAACTACCAGTGGAACATTGGGACACAATATTAATTTATGTTCTTTTCCAAAAATTACCGGTCAAAACCCAACAATTATGGGAAGAAAAGCTCGGCAATGACAAGAAACTTACAACCCTTTCTGATTTTACAGATTTTCTGAAATCCCGTTTCAGGACTTTAGAAGCACTTGTACAACAAGGAAATTCAACCTCACAGTCCAAACCAGTGACAAGCCCGCAAGTTGCAGCCAAGACATTGCATGCAAAAAATCAACAAAACCAACAATTTAATATACAGCGATACCAATGTCAAATATGCAATCAACGACAACACTCTTTAATAAAATGCCACCGTTTTTTGAGTATGGGTTCTACTCAAAAACAGCAAGCTGTACGTCAGATGCGAGTTTGTGAGAATTGTCTTGCCTATAGCCAAACAACACGAGATTGCCTGAGTAACCGGAGCTGTTACTTTTGTAATCAAAAGCACCACTCACTTTTGCACATTAATTCACACACACATCACAATTCGATTTCTAACCCAAACACTTTAACAACAACAGGTTGCCCAGCCTAGGGACCAACAGGCAGCTGTAAACCCAAACGCTCCTGTGTTCCAACCAATGGGTGATAATGTACCAGGTTGCAGCACTCGACACAATTTTCATGCGTCACAACGTCAGGGTACACACATTTTACTAGCCACAGCTATAATTAAAGTAAAATCTGGAGATGGGAGATTTGCGGATCTCTGAGCACTAATTGACCCTGGCTCCGATAATTACATTTCATGAATAATTTACATTTCAATAAATAATTATGACGTGTGTGAATTCGAATTTATCCGTTGTTTTCGGTTGTGTTGTTTTGGCATCCGTACCGTTTTCGACGTAGTTGTGCGCTATCGCCATACCCGACGCATGAACCCTTGGTGGATCATCCAGCTTCCCCTTATCATTGTGTGCACGATGTCCTGTGTTTGTTTTTGGCTAAGGTTTAGCTGGTGTGTAAGGAAGTCATTCTGCCGTCACCATATACCCTTAGCGCCCATTATCAGCGGAAGTATACTTATGGTATTGTTTGGATACTACTGATGGTGTGCTGTATGTAGCCGTCTTGTGCGCGTATTGAAGTGCCAGTGGTTTGGGTCCCTTCCCAATGAACCTCGACGTCACACACTATTGTTTGGTTCATCTTGGTGCAGATGACGTCAAGTTTCTTTAGGATCCCATCCTGGCCACAGATTCGCGGCTCGATCTCGAAACTCCAGCCCTTCTCCCTCGCAGCCGTCACTAGTCGCTTCTGCACGTAATTGTGCCTGGTGATTCGTGCCCAGTGCGATGCTGGATACGCCTGTAGCACGTGGCAGAGGGTTTCTGTTCTAAAACATCGTCCTCGGCATCGACGGCGACGTTCTGATGGGGGGTTTGATGGAATCCCCTTTGTTGGAAGGAGGTTGAAGCGGAGCAGGATTGCCTTGATGTCCTTGATGTAGTCTTCGCTGCTCCAGTATAGTGGCGGGTTGTTAACAAACGCAGTGCAGGCTCTGTTGTTGTGGACTTGGTGGATCCCATTGCCATAGTAGGAATTCTCGAGCTTTGTTGCGTGATATGTATGTCCCGCGGTTTTGTTGGCTTTGTTCGCCTGGATCATACTCCGTATCCGTTCGATCCAGCTCTGTCCGATGGGAATGATGGCTGCGATGATGTCGTCCGTGGAGAGTTTCTGTACCCTCTCCGTCACTATAACTGGAGTCCTGCTCCGGAACTCGAAGAGTCCAAGTCCACCTTTTTGGACTGGAGCGTAGAGGATGTGGTTGGAGCAGTGGAAGGTGTAATGTTTGTCTCACGAAAGCCCTTATTTTGGAGTCCATCTCCTTAAGGGTCTTCCGCGAGATCGTCGGCCTTTGGAGCGCAGGAATGTACCTTGGGATCAGGTATTGCCGTAGAATGCTGAGCTTTTGGTGGGGTTTTAAGGCAGCTCTCCACACTCGTTGAAGCTCCGCGTGAGCGGGCTTACATTGGCGTCTCCACTGGGTGTAAATTGATTCCCCAAATGCCACATTTGCTCCTCTCCTCGGAGAGCCGAGATGGTCAGGTCTGCATGCCTAGCAGGTTCTGTTGCGGCGAAGACCTTTTTTTTGCTTGGTACCGTTTTTAGGTGGACCATCTGGCTCTTGTTGGGGTGCCATCCCTCTCTCCTCAAGGAATGCACGACTGCCTCCCAACATTTTCTCTCCACATCCTCCTTGGACTCCGCAAATAGAAGGATATCATCCGCATAAGCCAAGCAGCGTAGTCTTCCTGACGGTGATAGTTCTATACCGGAGAACCCGTTTAATCGGCCGATTAATTCGTCTATTAATATGTTAAAAATAATAGGGGATAATGGGTCTCCTTGCTTGACTCCTCGGTTGATAGGAATTTTCACCGGGTCTGCATTGGATGATATCCTTGTACTGACGCCCCTAAGGTGTTCGGCCATGTAAGCTCCGAACTTCATGTCCACTCGGGCCCTACGAAGTGCACGCAATAGACTGTGGTGTGACACTGTGTCGAAGGCCTTTGCGACATCGAGTGCCAGTATGCACAGTGGGGCTCCTCTTTTTCTTCTATCTTTTATGAGGCTATGTAGGGCAAAAGTGTTGGCAAAGCATCCATCTAAGTTGGTAAAACCCCTTTGGTTTAGGTACATTTCGACTGTGCTTAGCCTCCTAGCTAAAAGTTTGTGTAGGAGTCTGATCAATGTAGATGATATGGTGATCGGTCGAAAGTCGGTGGGGTTGATGGCTTCTGGGGTTTTCTTTATTAGCGTCGTTCTGATTTGCTTTAATATTGATGGGGTGTATTCCAATAACAACATGGCGTTGTAAAGGAGCGTCAGTTTTGCGGTGGGAATGGTGAGCAACCTCTGCAGAGTGATACCGTCTGCGCCTGGGCAGTTAGATGACATGCTCTGCCTAGTGTCGATGATCTCCGCGGGTGTTATAGGAGGGGATACGGTCGTTGGCTGCTGTGGACCATAGACAATGTGCGTGTTGTCGTCTTTTGACGGTTGTGATAAGGTGCTAGTGAAAGAGCTGTAGATGAGTTCAGGGTTTGGTAGTAGGATGGTGTTGTCGTCCCAACCTTAACCACTGATAACTCTTTCAGTGCAAGATCTAGTGTCCCTTGCATATTCACTCTGCAGAAGTCCGAATTCAATTGCCCTTCGCCTCATGGCGGATGTTGTTGTTCTTAGGCGATGAATTCTGCTGGCAAATGGATTCGGGGGCGGCTGGCGACGGTTTTCAACTTGACCGTACTGCTCCACAAGATTCCGTGTCCATTCGTCCAATGTATTTCTGCTGGACACGTTAGTGGAGAGTAGGGAGGACCGTAGGATTTCGTCGTTTGAGTCTAAACTATCGATCTCACTGATGTAGCTAGTGAGAATAATGTTGAGGGTATGGGTGTTTTCTTTCTCCGTACTATGGGTATCATTGTCCTTGTCCATTTCGTGCGCTGACTCGTACTCGGAGTTGCTTGACTCTTCGGAGACGGCATTCACAACAGCCAGGTCCTGTCGGAAGCGTTGAACTCTCTCACCAAAGGAAGGCCTCTGGCGACTTTTCTTAATTGCCTCCCTTGTTCTGGTGGAGGGAGTGGCCAGGTGGTTGATTATCTCCGTGTTGTCCTCAGAGTCGAGCAATGCTTCTGCTTTCGCCAGCTCGTTGAAGTCCCTGCTTCAACCTCCAATTCGGCGTTGTATTCAGCTGCGTGGTCGCCCCTTGTCTCCGGCCTTTGTAGGTGGGAAAGGCCCTGTCCCATATGGCACAGATGTTTTCCGAGCGTTTAATTAAAAATTCTATTAAATTAATTATTTAATTAATCTCTCTTGTCCACGGAGCGAAAAAAAAAACACGTCTACTCCCGCCGTTTTCCCCGCGCTTACTTGAATTTCTTCACTTTGACATTCAGAGCACTAGACTCACATATATTCGTTCACTTTTATTTGATGGTAATCGCTTGCAAGGTCAAGTGTGGTAAAGTATGGAGCATGTCCCAACTGGTCCAGAATATCTTCTATTCTAGGCAGTGGGAAGGCATCGCCTATCGTGGCCTCGTTTAGTTTTCGATTGCCTATTTGTAAGGTGGCGTTGACTGGGCCATTTATTGCTGCAATGGAGAAGGGTCCTTACCAATGTAAAGAAAACTTGTTGGCTCTTGCTGCATTTCGAAGCAAAACCTTATCACCTACATGAAAACTAATAGGATTAATTTTGGAATCGTAATATTTTTTGGAAGAATTTTTACTAGCAATTAAATTTTCTCGAGCTATTTTGTGCGCCTTTTGCAGATTACTTCGTAACACACAAAAATAATTTTGATGATTATACAAAGGTTGGAGCTCTCTACTTAAGTTGCTAGGAAGCGTAGCTTTGAAACCAAAAAGATATTCGATTGGTGATAGTTTCGTGGTGGCATGTACTGAGTTATTCTTCACAAACATCGCTGCCCGCAAGTGATTATCCCATGAAGATGGGTTTTGATCTACAAATGTTCTTAGATAATCAACTAAAGGTCTGTGCGATCTTTCTAAGGAACCATTGGATTGTGGTATCACCCACAATCGTTCCTATCTTTTTTACTTTCAAAATTTTACATATTTCACGGAACAAATGGGAAGTAAAATTTGATCCATTATCTGTAACGAGTATTTTTGGTAAAAGATGTCTACTTATTATTTCTTCGAAAAATGCTGTAGCAACTGTTTTAGCCTCCATATCGGGTATTGCTGTAGTAGCCCGTAGCGTAATGGTTAGTGCGTTCGACTGTCACGCTGGAGGTCTGGGATCGCTTCCCAGCCTCGTCCACCTAAAAACTTAAAAATATTTTTTCAGGGCTACTGCCTCTTGCGAGGAATTGACAAATCCTCCAAGAGTATCACTTGTCACGAATAAGTGCTTCTCGTCTAGCCGTTCGGATTCGGCATACAATTGTAGGTCCCTTCCATTCCTGTCGAAAGGCGCACACAGGAATGGTTGCGAGTTGTTAGTCACTAGGCCCTGGTTCTTCATGAGCCGTTGTGCCACCAGATTTATTTTTTTTTTATCGGGTATTGCTACTACATCCATAAATTTTGTCAGACCATCTTCGAAAGTTAAGATATATTTGTTGCTTCTTTCAGTGATTGGTAAAGGTCCTACTATATCCATATAGGGAGTTTTTGAAATCTCCATCGGCATTTTGTGTTCTGTGCCTATCTTATTGGTTTGACAATTTTTGCAATTTCAGATGTACTTTTCGATATCTTTCAGCATACCTTTCCATTTAAAACTATTTCTTGTACTTTTAAAATTTTTGAAGATACCTTGATGTCCTCCAAGCGGAAGATCGTGATAATCTCGCAAAACTGTTTTAATTTCTTCTTGGTCAGTGAGTAATTTGACCTCTGATTTCGCTTGTTGAGAAATGTCTCTAGTCTGATCCTTTAGTAGGGAGTCTTCTTTATCCACATCACTTTGATCATTCTTCTGATCTGTAATAACAATGTTTTCTCGTCATTTTCTTTCGATTTGGAACGAGTGACTTCAGAACATACAGCGGAATCTTTTTCAGAAGGAGCGGTTTTAAGAAGAATTTAACTTAAAGCATCCGCGCAAGCGTAATCTTGCCCTTTTTGTATTCAATTTTGAAATCATACTCTGACAATTTATGTCGAAGCCGTAGTATTCTACTGGTAGGGTCCTTAACATCCACTTGCCCACGCAAGGGTTTGTGATCCGTAAAAACTTTACAACGTCTACCATATAGATAGCATCTAAAATTCTTTACAGCCCACACAATTGCGAGAAGTTCCTTTTCTATGGTAGAATACCCTTTTCAGCTTTATTTAACGACCAACTTGCGTTAGCAATGGGTTGTTCATTTTCTAGTTCTCCTTGAGACAGAACTGCCCCCAAAGCCTCATTACTTGCGTCAGTAGTCAGTACGAAAGTTTTCTTGAAGTCAGGTTCGATTAAAACAGGCGGGGTTATTAAGAAAGATTTTAATTTTTACGAAAGCATCTTTGCATTTTGCCATTTAAATTTATTTCTGTTTACGACATTTTATAAACAATTAAAATAAATAATGTTCAATTAAATAATTTTATTTCTTCACCACTTAATTAATAATTTTTGTATTCACCTCATTCAATTACTATTGTAACTTAACCATATAAATGAACTTTTAATGACAGTTGAATAAGTATATAAATATAAATTAAAAAGAATGTCATTTTTGTACTTTTAACCATGTAGTAAATTATAAGGGCATTCTTGCGAGAACTTTCTATTGCAACATATATTTTTGATAATTTAAAGTACACATTTTTATAACGAAATTACAGAAATCGAGTTTCATTTATTAAGAAAAGAAGGAAACGTAAAATAAACCTGCGCTAACATAAACATTTAGTCCTTCTACGCCATTAAAAACAAAAAAAAACAGAAAGTGTGTGAATTTCGCTTATTGTCATTTTGAAGTGCAGACGTATATACAAATATATACATACATATAAGTGCATATAAAAAAAATGTATTGTGCAAATAAAGTAAACTATTAAAAAATTAGAAAGTAAAATAATTTTATTTCAAAAGTAAAAAATAAAAAACTATTTAAAACCATTTTGTGCTGTGCAAATCGAGATTCCCGCGACGTGCAAACCAACAACACATAACTAGTCCACTGAAGGCACACCACGTAAGTCCTCATTTTTTATTACATTATTTAATAAATAAAAGTCCAGCATGGGGCGCTTCAAAAAGAAGTTTTATCGCAATTAGAGCGCGATTATTCTAATTTTAAAAATACAGGCCAGTCTCGTCGCACTGTCAATTATGTTAAAACTCGTTTGGGGCTTTAAGAAGCTAATTTAGAAAATGCCAACGATACCACGAGAAAATCGTTATGGGGGGGAAGCTTGAGGAGACATTGAAAAAGGATGAGATGATCGCCGTATATGATCAAATTCGTGATACGTATTTGGATTATAAAAGCGAATTGATGGATGCTCTAGACAAGGTAGCTCCGCCTCCACCTACGCCACCTTCGCCTTCGTTACCCTTAGGTTCAATTCCTGCGTCAGTGATGCAGCCAACGACACCGACTACACAAATTAATGTTCTTAAGCTTCCGCCAATAAAGCCTCCAACATTCTCTGGCTCCTACACAACATGGCGTTCCTACCACAATATTTTTATCTCCCTTGTGCATAATAATCCCGCCTTGAACGAGATTTGAAAAATTCGTTTTTTGAAGGAGAGTTTATCTGGGGATGCCGAACGTCTTTTACACCATTTAGACTTAAGCACAGGGAATTATGCAAAGGCATGGGATTTATTGAAGGAAAGGTACGATCATAAGAGGGTTCTAGTGAATTCTTACCTTAAGGTTCTTTTTGGTCAAACTACTCAAAGTAAAGAGTCAGCAGAAAGCTTAAAAGGTCTTTTAGACACGACAACTGAAGTCGTTTAGAACTACCAGTGGAACATTGGGACACAATATTAATTTATGTTCTTTTCCAAAAATTACCGGTCAAAACCCAACAATTATGGGAAGAAAAGCTCGGCAATGACAAGAAACTTACAACCCTTTCTGATTTTACAGATTTTCTGAAATCCCGTTTCAGGACTTTAGAAGCACTTGTACAACAAGGAAATTCAACCTCACAGTCCAAACCAGTGACAAGCCCGCAAGTTGCAGCCAAGACATTGCATGCAAAAACTCAACAAAACCAACAATTTAATATACAGCGATACCAATGTCAAATATGCAATCAACGACAACACTCTTTAATAAAATGCCACCGTTTTTTGAGAATGGATTCTACTCAAAAACAGCAAGCTGTACGTCAGATGCGAGTTTGTGAGAATTGTCTTGCCTATAGCCACACAACACGAGATTGCCTGAGGAACCGGAGCTGTTACTTTTGTAATCAAAAGCACTTTTGCACATTAATTCACACACACATCACAATTCGATTTCTACCCCAAACACTTTAACAGCAACAGGTTGCCCAGCCTAGGGACCAACAGGCAGCTGTAAACCCAAACGCTCCTGTGTTCCAACCAATGGGTGATAATGTACCAGGTTGCAGCAATCGACACAATTTTCATGCGTCACAACGTCAGGGTACACACATTTTACTAGCCACAGCTATAATTAAAGTAAAATCTGGAGATGGGAGATTTCCGGATCTCCGAGAACTAATTGACCCTGGCTCCGATAATTACATTTCATGAATAATTTACATTTCAATAAATAATTATGACGTGTGTGAATTCGAATTTATCCGTTGTTTTCGGTTGTGTTGTTTGGCATCCGTACCGTTTTCGATGTAGTTGTGCGCTATCGCCATACCCGACGCATGAACCCTTGGTGGATCATCCAGCTACCCCTTATCGTTGTGTGCACGATGTCCTCTGTTTGTTTTTGGCTAAGGTTTAGCTGGTGTGTAAGGAAGTCATTCTGCGGGCACCATATACCCTTAGCGCCCATTATCAGCGGAAGTATACTTATGGTATTGTTTGGATACTTCCGCTGTAGGCACTCGATAAATGATGGTGTGCTGTATGTAGCCGTCTTGTGCGCGTATTAAAAGGCCAGTGGTTTGGGTCCCTTCCCAATTAACCCCGACGTCACACACTATTGTTTGGTTCATCTTGGTGCAGATGACGTCAAGTTTCTTTAGGATCCCATCCTGGCCACAGATTCGCGGCTCGATCTCGAACCTCCAGCCCTTCTCCCTCGCAGCCGTCACTAGTCGCTTCTGCACGTAATTGTGCCTGGTGATTCGTGCCCAGTGCGATGCTGGATACGCCTGTAGCACGTGGCAGAGGGTTTCTGTTCTAAAACATCGTCCTCGGCATCGACGGCGACGTTCTGATGGGGGGTTTGATGGAATCCCCTTTGTTGGAAGGAGGTTGAAGCGGAGCAGGACTGCCTTGATGTCCTTGATGTAGTCTTCGCTGCTCCAGTATAGTGGCGGGTTGTAAACAAACGCAGTGCAGGCTCTGTTGTTGTGGACTTGGTGGATCCCATTGCCAGATTAGGAATTCTCGAGCTTTGTTGCGTGATATGTATGTCCCGCGGTTTTGTTGGCTTTGTTCGCCTGGATCATACTCCGTATCCGTTCGATCCAGCTCTGTCCGATGGGAATGATGGCTGCGATGATGTCGTCCGTGGAGAGTTTCTGTACCCTCTCCGTCACTATAACTGGAGTCCTGCTCCGGAACTCGAAGAGTCCAAGTCCACCTTTTTGGACTGGAGCGTAGAGGATGTGGTTGGAGCAGTGGAAGGTGTAATGTTTGTCTCACGAAAGCCCTTATTTTGGAGTCCATCTCCTTAAGGGTCTTTCGCGAGATCGTCGGCCTTGGAGCGCAGGATTGTACCTTGGGATCAGGTATTGCCGTAGAATGCTGAGCTTTTGGTGGGGTTTTAAGGCAGCTCTCCACACTCGTTGAAGCTCCGCGTGAGCGGGCTTACATTGGCGTCTCCACTGGGTGTAAATTGATTCCCAAAATGCCACATTTGCTCCTCTCCTCAGAGAGCCGAGATGGTCAGGTCTGCATGCCTAGCAGGTTCTGTTGCGGCGAAGACCTTTTTTTATCTTGGTACCGTTTTTAGGTGGACCATCTGGCTCTTGTTGGGGTGCCATCTCTCTCTCCTCAAGGAATGCACGACTGCCTCCCAACATTTTCTCTCCACATCCTCCTTGGACTCCGCAAATAGAAGGATATCATCCGCATAAGCCAAGCAGCGTAGTCTTCCTGACGGTGATAGTTCTATACCGGAGAACCCGTTTAATCGGCCGATTAATTCGTCTATTAAGAAGTTAAAAATAATAGGGGATAATGGGTCTCCTTGCTTGACTCCTCGGTTGATAGGAATTTTCACCGGGTCTGCATTGGATGATATCCTTGTACTGACGCCCCTTAGGTGTTCGGCCATGTAAGCGCCGAACTTCATGTCCACTCGGGCCCTACGTAGTGCACGCACTAGACTGTGGTGTGACACTGTCTCGAAGGCCTTTGCGACATCGAGTGCCAGTATGCATAGTGGGGCTTCTCTTTTTCTTCTATCTTTTATGAGGCTATGTAGGGCAATAGTGTTGGCAAAGCATCCATCTAAGTTGGTAAAACCCCTTTGGTTTAGGTACATTTCGACTGTGCTTAGCCTCCTAGCTAAAAGTTTGTGTAGGAGTCTGATCAATGTTGATGATATGGTGATCGGTCGAAAGTCGGTGGGGTTGATGGCTTCTGGGGTTTTCTTTATTAGCGTCGTTCTTATTTGCTTAAATATATGTGGGGTGTATTCCAATAACAACATGGCGTTGTAAAGGAGCGTCAGTTTTGCGGTGGGAATGGTGAGCAACCTCTGCAGAGTGATACCGTCTGCGCCTGGGCAGTTAGATGACATGCTCTGCCTAGTGTCGATGATCTCCGCGGGTGTTATAGGAGAGGATACGGTCGTTGGCTGCTGTGGACCATCGACAATGTGCGTGTTGTCTTCTTTTGACGGTTGTGATAAGGTGCTAGTGAAAGAGCTGTGGATGAGTTCAGGGATTGGTAGTAGGATGGTGTTGTCGTCCCAACCTTAACCACTGATAACTTTTTCAGCGCAAGATCTAGTGTCCCTTGCATATTCACTCTGCAGAAGTCCGAATTCAATTGCCCTACGATGTTGTTGTTCTTAGGCGATGAATTGTGCTGGCAAATGGATTCGGGGCGGCTGGCGACGGTTTTCAACTCGACCGTACTGCTCCACAAGATTCCGTGTCCATTCGTCCAATGTATTTCTGCTGGACACGTTAGTGGAGAGTGAGAGAGGGAAGACCGTAGGATTTCGTCGTTTGAGTCTAAATTATCGATCTCACTGATGTAGCTAGTGAGAATAATGTTGAGGGTATTGGTGTTTTCTTCCTCCGCACTATGGGTATCACTGTCCTTGTCCATTTCGTGCGCTGACTCGTACTCGGAGTTGCTTGACTCTTCGGTGACGGCATTCACAACAGCTAGGTCCTGTCGGAAACGTTGAACTCTCGCACCAAAGGAAGGCCTCTGGCGACTTTTCTTAATTGCCTCCCTTGTTCTGGTGGAGAGAGTGGCCAGGTGGTTGATTATCTCCGTGTTGTCCTCAGAGTCGAGCAATGCTTCTGCTTTCGCCAGCTCGTCCTGCTCATCACTAATCCAAAATCTCCTCGTTGAAGTCCCTGCTTCAACCTCCAATTCGGCGTTGTATTCAGGTGCGTGGTCGCCCCTTGTATGCTGTCTCCGACCTTTGTAGGTGGGAAAGGCCCTGTCCCATATGGCACAGATGTTTTGGTCGGCGGTAATTTGGCCCTCGGCCGTATCGACGTTGATTATGCTGCTTCCCTTTTTCTTTCAGGTATGCTTTACCACATCTTTCACATATGTGGTTGTAGCGCGGGGTCCTGTTGATAGACGATGGTGGCATTGCCAGAGTGCTGGCTTGCCTGTTCCTTAAAATTCGTTCTGCCATCGCGATTTACTCTATACCAAAGCTCCTCTCTTCGGCGGTTATAAAACTCAGCACTTCAAAGAAAAGATCTGTTTGAACTTTTTTTTTTTGTCACCTCTTTAAAAGATTCTTCAATGGTGTTCGTTGAAAAACCCTTATATGTTATGACCGAAAAAAATCCTTTTTTCCGTTTAAAGTTCAAACGCGAGCGCTTTCGGTGTTGTAAGCGTGCGCGGTGACCTTAGGTGGTGTGGATGTACCCTTAGGTTAGTCTATACACTTTTATAACAGTTAGTCTTAGAACTGAATTTCTAGTTTTGTTTCTTGTTCTAGTCCGTAGACTTCACAAAAACAAAAATTTATTTAAATTAATGGACACTACTAGGTTTGGCCACCGCGGGAAGTCTTGGCGCTGTGCGGTGGAAAATTTTCCGAAAACACGTGGTGTCGCGATGGAATCTTTCTTTTCTAAGCGCGTGACCATTTAATTCGATTTATTGAAAGTTTTATTTTTGCAATAACTTTTGCGGTCTTTGACCGATTTTCACGATTCTTGTTTTATTCAGTTCAGCGCGCGTTTCAATATCAATTTTCCGAGCGTTTAATTAAAAATTCTATTAAATTAATTACTTAAACTCTCTTGTCCACGGAGCGAAAAAAAACCACGTCTACTCCCGCCGTTTTCCCCGCGCTTACTTGAATTTCTTCACTTTGACATTCAGAGCACTAGGCTCATATATATTCGTTCACTTTTATTTGATGGTAATCGCTTGCAAGGTCAAGTGTGGTAAAGTATGGAGCATGTCCCAACTGGTCCAGAATATCTTCTATTCTAGGCAGTGGGAAGGCATCGCCTATCGTGGCTTCGTTTAGTTTTCGATTGCCTATTTGTAAAGTGGCGTTGACTGGGCCATTTATTGCTGCAATGGAGAAGGGTCCTTACCAATGTAAAGAAAACTTGTTGGCTCTTGCTGCATTTCGAAGCAAAACCTTATCACCTACATGAAAACTAACAGGATTAATTTTGGAATCGTAATATTTTTTGGAAGAATTTTTACTAGCAATTAAATTTTCTCGAGCTATTTTGTGCGCCTTTTGCAGATTACTTCGTAACACACAAAAATAATTTTGATGATTATACAAAGGTTGGAGCTCTCTACTTAAGTTGCTAGGAAGCGTAGCTTTGAAACCAAAAAGATATTCGATTGGTGATAGTTTCGTAGTGGCATGTACTGAGTAATTCCTCACAAACATCGCTGCCCGCAAGTGATTATCCCATGAAGATGGGTTTTGATCTACAAATGTTCTTAGATAATCAACTAAAGGTCTGTGCGATCTTTCTAAGGAACCATTGGATTGTGGGTGATATGGGGTCGTTTCTATCTTTTTCACTTTCAAAATTTTACATATTTCACGGAACAAATGGGAAGTAAAATTTGATCCATTATCTGTAACGAGTATTTTTGGTAAAAGATGTCTACTTATTATTTCTTCGAAAAATGCTGTAGCAACTGTTTTAGCCTCCATATCGGGTATTGCTGTAGTAGCCCGTAGCGTAATGGTTAGTGCGTTCGACTGTCACGCTGGAGGTCTGGGATCGCTTCCCAGCCTCGTACACCTAAAAACTTAAAAATATTTTTTCAGGGCTACTGCCTCTTGTGAGGAATTGACAAATCCTCCAAGAGTATCACTTGTCACGAATAAGTGCTTCTCGTCTAGCCGTTCGGATTCGGCATACAATTGTAGGTCCCTTCCATTCCTGTCGAAAGGCGCACACATGAATGGTTGCGAGTTGTTAGTCACTAGGCCCTGGTTCTTCATGAGCCGTTGTGCCACCAGATTTATTTTTTTTTTTTATCGGGTATTGCTACTACATCCATAAATTTTGTCAGACCATCTTCGAAAGTTAAGATATATTTGTTGCTTCTTTCAGTGATTGGTAAAGGTCCTACTATATCCATATAGGGAGTTTTTGAAATCTCCATCGGCATTTTGTGTTCTGTGCCTATCTTATTGGTTTGACAATTTTTGCAATTTCAGATGTACTTTTCGATATCTTTCAGCATACCTTTCCATTTAAAACTATTTCTTGTACTTTTAAAATTTTTGAAGATACCTTGATGTCCTCCAAGCGGAAGATCGTGATAATCTCGCAAAACTGTTTTAATTTCTTCTTGGTCAGTGAGTAATTTGACCTCTGATTTCGCTTGTTGAGAAATGTCTCTAGTCTGATCCTTTAGTAGGGAGTCTTCTTTATCCACATCACTTTGATCATTCTTCTGATCTGTAATAACAATGTGTTCTCGTCATTTTCTTTCGATTTGGAACGAGTAACTTCAGAACATACAGCGGAATCTTTTGCAGAAGGAGCGGTTTTAAGAAGAATTCTACTTAAAGCATCCGCGCAAGCGTTATCTTCCCCTTTTTGTATTCAATTTTGAAATCATACTCTGACAATTTATGTCGAAGCCGTAGTATTCTACTGGTAGGGTCCTTAACATCCACTTGCCCACAAGGGTTTGTGATCCGTAAAAACTTGACAACGTCTACCATATAGATAGCATCTAAAATTCTTTACAGCCCACACAATTGCGAGAAGTTCCTTTTCTATGGTAGAATACCCTTTTCAGCTTTATTTAACGACCAACTTGCGTTAGCAATGGGTTGTTCATTTTCTAGTTCTCCTTGAGACAGAACTGCCCCCAAAGCCTCATTACTTGCGTCAGTAGTCAGTACGAAAGTTTTCTTGAAGTCAGGTTCGATTAAAACAGGCGGGGTTATTAAGAAAGATTTTAATTTTTACGAAAGCATCTTTGCATTTTGCCATTTAAATTTATTTCTGTTTACGACATTTTATAAACAATTAAAATAAATAATGTTCAATTAAATAATTTTATTTCTTCACCACTTAATTAATAATTTTTGTATTCACCTCATTCAATTACTATTGTAACTTAACCATATAAATGAACTTTTAATGACAGTTGAATAAGTATATAAATATAAATTAAAAAGAATGTCATTTTTGTACTTTTAACCATGTAGTAAATTATAAGGGCATTCTTGCGAGAACTTTCCATTGCAACACTTCACTATTATACATATATTTTTGATAATTTAAAATACACATTTTTATAACGAAATTAAAGAAATCGAGTTTCATTTATTAAGAAAAGGAAACGTAAAATTAACCAGCGCTATCATAAACATTTAGTCCTTCTACGCCATTAAAAACAAAAAAAAAAAGTGTGTGAATTTCGCTTATTGTCATTTTGAAGTGCAGACGTATATACAAATATATACATACATATAAGTGCATATAAAAAAAATGTATTGTGCAAATAAAGTAAACTATTAAAAACTAGAAAGTAAACTAATTATATTTCAAAAGTAAAAAATAAAAAACTATTTAAAACCATTTTGTGCTGTGCAAATCGAGATTCCGGCGACGTGCAAACCAACAACACATTACTAGTCCACTGAAGGCACACCACGTAAGTCCTCATTTTTATTACATTATTGGATAAATAAAAGTCCACCATGGGGCGCTTCAAAAAGAAGTTTTATCGCAATTAGAGCGCGATTATTCTAATTTTAAAAAGACAGGCCAGTCTCGTCGCACTGTCAATTATGTTAAAACTCATTTGGGGCTTTAAGAAGCTAATTTAGAAAATGCCAACGATACCACGAGAAAATCGTTATCGGGGGGAAGCTTGAGGAGACATTGAAAAAGGATGAGATGATCGCCGTATATGATCAAATTCGTGATACGTATTTGGATTATAAAAGCGAATTGATGGATGCTCTAGACAAGGTAGCTCCGCCTCCACCTACGCCACCTTCGCCTTCGTTACCCTTAGGTTCAATTCCTGCGTCAGTGATGCAGCCAACGACACCGACTACACAAATTAATGTTCTTAAGCTTCCGCCAATAAAGCCTCCAACATTCTCTGGCTCCTACACAACATGGCGTTCCTACCACAATATTTTTATCTCCCTTGTGCATAATAATCCCGCCTTGAACGAGATTTGAAAAATTCGTTTTTTGAAGGAGAGTTTATCTGGGGATGCCGAACGTCTTTTACACCATTTAGACTTAAGCACAGGGAATTATGCAAAGGCATGGGATTTATTGAAGGAAAGGTACGATCATAAGAGGGTTCTAGTGAATTCTTACCTTAAGGTTCTTTTTGGTCAAACTACTCAAAGTAAAGAGTCAGCAGAAAGCTTAAAAGGTCTTTTAGACACGACAACTGAAGTCGTTTAGAACTACCAGTGGAACATTGGGACACAATATTAATTTATGTTCTTTTCCAAAAATTACCGGTCAAAACCCAACAATTATGGGAAGAAAAGCTCGGCAATGACAAGAAACTTACAACCCTTTCTGATTTTACAGATTTTCTGAAATCCCGTTTCAGGACTTTAGAAGCACTTGTACAACAAGGAAATTCAACCTCACAGTCCAAACCAGTGACAAGCCCGCAAGTTGCAGCCAAGACATTGCATGCAAAAAATCAACAAAACCAACAATTTAATATACAGCGATACCAATGTCAAATATGCAATCAACGACAACACTCTTTAATAAAATGCCACCGTTTTTTTGAGTATGGGTTCTACTCAAAAACAGCAAGCTGTACGTCAGATGCGAGTTTGTGAGAATTGTCTTGCCTATAGCCACACAACACGAGATTGCCTGAGTAACCGGAGCTGTTACTTTTGTAATCAAAAGCACCACTCACTTTTGCACATTAATTCACACACACATCACAATTCGATTTCTAACCCAAACACTTTAACAACAACAGGTTGCCCAGCCTAGGGTCAACAGGCAGCTGTAAACCCAAACGCTCCTGTGTTCCAACCAATGGGTGATAATGTACCAGGTTGCAGCACTCGACACAATTTTCATGCGTCACAACGTCAGGGTACACACATTTTACTAGCCACAGCTATAATTAAAGTAAAATCTGGAGATGGGAGATTTGCGGATTTGCCGATAATTACATTTCATGAATAATTTACATTTCAATAAATAATTATGACGTGTGTGAATTCGAATTTATCCGTTGTTTTCGGTTGTGTTGTTTGGCATCCGTACCGTTTTCGATGTAGTTGTGCGCTATCGCCATACCCGACGCATGAACCCTTGGTGGATCATCCAGCTACCCCTTATCGTTGTGTGCACGATGTCCTGTGTTTGTTTTTGGCTAAGGTTTAGCTGGTGTGTAAGGAAGTCATTCTGCCGGCACCATATACCCTTAGCGCCCATTATCAGCGTAAGTATACTTATGGTATTGTTTGGATACTTCCGCTGTAGGCACTCGATAAATGATGGTGTGCTGTATGTAGCCGTCTTGGGCGCGTATTGAAGGGCCAGTGGTTTGGGTCCCTTCCCAATGAAAATCGACGTCACACACTATTGTTTGGTTCATCTTGGTGAAGATGACGTCAAGTTTCTTTAGGATCCCATCCTGGCCACAGATTCGCGGCTCGATCTCGATCTCGAACCTCCAGCCCTTCTCCCTCGCAGCCGTCACTAGTCGCTTTTGCACGTAGTTGTGCCTGGTGATTCGTGCCTGGACTCGGTGGATCCCATTGCCAGAGTAGGAATTCTCGAGCTTTGTTGCGTGATATGTATGTCCCGCGGTTTTGTTGGCTTTGTTCGCCTGGATCATACTCCGTATCCGTTCGATCCAGCTCTGTCCGATGGGAATGATGGCTGCGATGATGTCGTCCGTGGAGAGTTTCTGTACCCTCTCCGTCACTATAACTGGAGTCCTGCTCCGGAACTCGAAGTCCACCTTTTTGGACTGGAGCGTAGAGGATGTGGTTGGAGCAGTGGGCCGGAAGGTGTAATGTTTGTCTCACGAAAGCCCTTATTTTAGAGTCCATCTCCTTAAGGGTCTTCCGCGAGATCGTCGGCCTTTGGAGCGCAGGAATGTACCTTGGGATCAGGTATTGCCGTAGAAAGCTGAGCTTTTAGTGGGGTTTTAAGGCAGCTCTCCACAATCGTTGAAGCTCCGTGAAAAGCGTGAGCGGGCTTACATTGGCGTCTACACTGGGTGTAAATTGATTCCCAAAATGCCGCATTTGCTCCTCTACTCTGAGAGCCGAGATGGTCAGGTCTGCATGCCTAGCAGGTTCTGTTGCGGCGAAGACTTTTTTTTTGCTTTTTTAGGTGGACCATCTGGCTCTTGTTGGGGTGCCATCTCTCTCTCCTCAAGGAATGCACGACTGCCTCCCAACATTCTCTCCACATCCTCTTTGGACTCCGCAAATAGAAGGATATCATCCGCATAAGCCAAGCAGCGTAGTCTTCCTGACGGTGATAGTTCTATAGCGGAGAACCCGTTTAATCGGCTGATTAATTCGTCTATTAAGATGTTAAAAATAATAGGGGATAATGGTTCTCCTTGCTTTACTCCTCGGTTGATAGGAATTTTCACCGGGTCTGCATTGGAGGATATCCTTGTACTGACGCCCCGTAGGTGTTCGGCCATGTAAGCGCCGAACTTCATGTCCACTCGGGCCCTACGTAGTGCACGCACTATACAGTGGTGTGACACTGTGTCGAAGGCCTTTGCGACATCGAGTGCCAGTATGCACAGTGGGGCTCCTCTTTTTCTTCTATCTTTTATGAGGCTATGTAGGGCAATAGTGTTGGCAAAGCATCCATCTAAGTTGGTAAAACCCCTTTGGTTTAGGTACATTTCGACTGTGCTTAGCCTCCTAGCTAAAAGTTTGTGTAGGAGTCTGATCAATGTTGATGATATGGTGATCGGTCGAATGTCGGTGGGGTTGATGGCTTCTGGGGTTTTCTTTATTAGCGTCGTTCTGATTTGCTTAAATATTGGTGGGGTGTATTCTAATAACAACATGGCGTTGTAAAGGAGCGTCAGTTTTGCGGTGGGAATGGTGAGCAACCTCTGCACAGTGATACCGTCTGCGGCTGGTTCGATGATCTCCCCGGGTGTTATAGGGGAGGATACGGTCATCGGCTGCTGTGGACCATCGACAATGTGCGCGTTGTCTTCTTTTGGCGGTTGTGATAAGGTGCTGGTGAAAGAGCTGTGGATGAGTTCAGGGATTGGTAGTAGGCTGGTGTTGTCGTCCCAACCTTAACCACTGATAACTCTTTCAGCGCAAGATCTAGTGTCCCTTGCATATTCACTCTGCAGAAGTCCGAATTCAATTGCCCTTCGCCTCCTGGCGGATGTTGTTGTTCTTAGGCGATCAATTCTGCTGGCAAATGGATTGGGGGGCGGCTGGCGACGGTTTTCAACTCGACTGTACTGCTCCACAAGATTCCGTGTACATTCGTCCAATGTATTTCTGCTGGACACGTTAGTGGAGAGTAGGGAGGACCCGTAGGATTTCGTCGCTTGAGTCTAAATTATCGATCTCACTGATGTAGCTAGTGAGAATAATGTTGAGGTTTTTTTTTAGTTTGTAGCCGAGAAGGGCGTAAGGGGAAGAAAAAAAATCTCCCCTCTCACCCTTCTCGCTATCAAACTAGATAGTTTCTGGCAACTCAGTTTCCTAAGAAACTGTCTAAGAAAGTATAAAAAATGAAAGAGGGTAAAAATTGATTGTGAATATTCAAGATTGAAGCATTTCAATCCCGGGATTTTCGGGCTCTAAAATGGACTAAGATCCTGACTCTGCGGGACCAAGAACACTGTTTATAAAATAAGCAGAACTTATAAACAAAGAAAGTTATACTACTACACACCTACTTTTAGCAAAAAGTACAAAAGTGAGAAATTAAAATATTCGCTAAAGAAACCCACTTGCAAAAAAAACTTACGAAAATTATTCTGTCAGATTAATTAAGCCACCATATACCTACAATTTTCAATGGTTTTTTTTTTTTTGCAAGCAGGTGTCTTCAGGACAGATATTTATTTCTCACTTTTGATCTTTTTGGCAAAAGTTGGTCTATGTAATAGTCCAGACTTAAGTGTACTTAGCTGTTTCCCAATTAAAGCACGCGATTATGTTTTATTTTAAAAAAATGCTCTTGTTTATTTATTATTCTTCATAAACACTGATTTGTTGAAAAAATCAAAAAATACAATTCGATACACTTTTTTTTAAATTCGATACATTGCTGAAAGACAATTTTTTTTATCCCTGACTGACAGACGTTTTAAATTACGCCAAACTATTTAAATCCAGGATATAATTCGCCTTCGAATATTATTATTGTTTTTTTCTTTCAAAGCTCACAGCCGGGGAGCAGACAGGTCATGGTAGAATGTACGTGGGCTTATATGGAATATTGAAAAAACAATTTTAATGTAAGTCAGGGGTTCTGTTTTTTAACTCAGTAGCAATTTCATAAGTTGAGTGTCATGCAAACACCAGCCGGCCCCAGTGTGTTTGTAAAAGCTCTCCCACAAGGTCTGTACTGAAAATATAAATTGAACAGAGTATAGTAATTTTCTCAAAAACTTAAACATAAAACCATTTGGTTTTTTGTGTTCGATTCAGAAATGATATTAGAATTGACCACAAAAAGCCAATTTAGTATTGTGCAGGGGTCTAGGTCAGCACTGTCGAAAGCAGTTTCAACATCGTGATTATTGATGCTTTAAGGGTCATCTACAGCGCGTCTACCCTGATCTCCGTTGTCATCAACGAGCATTAATGCTCATTGGAAATAGGCTCTGGGTTGCCAGGAATCCCCGTTCAATAATATCTGGCCTGAAGGAATTCTAGATCCATCCAAATAAGAATTGCACCCGCTCCGAGTAAAGGAAGTCATCCATGTGTCAATTCTTTACAACCATTGCAAAATTGACAATCTGCCACTAGGTGTATTTTGTTGAGCTTCTAATGTGACGATGAAGAAATGTTTCACATTGAGGTAAATTTTAACATAAAAATGCAACAACCAAAAGTTAACAGCACATTGAATCTTCAGTAACTTTAATGTGAACATTAGCTTTCCAATGATTTCCAAGAAAAAAAATGATTTTGAAAACAAAACTTTTATACGAAGATAATAACAAAGTATTTCATGAAAAAACAACAAAATACATTTTCCATGATATAGATACAATTTTTGTATTAGAAATTATTCTCCCCAATTGCTTAGAAATTATATTACGACATTCTTACAGCATAAAAGATGCATTGGTTGATAACCGTTTTAATGAACACATCCCTTTGGTCTATTGGCATTAAAATATTGCACTTCTCGAACAGCTTGAAGAAAATATTATTTCTTTGTGGAAAATAGCCTGATCTCTATTAATTTATACAAAATGGTATTATAAAAGACAAATTTACTTAAATTAATTGTATTTAATCCTTTTCTGAAATGTCGTTCATTTTGTTTGAGAAAAAAAACACGTATTTATGACTTTTTATGTAAACATAACAGCAAATTGTGCCAACATTCAAAATCAAAATTGCTTAATGTGCCTGGAAAGTCAGGGTTGTTTTCTTGAACCAGTTCCTAATGTCACATTAGGGAGCTGAACAAAACACACCTACTAATCATCATCTCTGCAATAATTGAGGCTACCACCAAGGCGTAAACCGTTTGCTATTAAGGACGCTGTTTAGATTGGGAAGTTTGTCTACGGACTCACGTCAGTTTGTCGGTAAGAGAAGTGCGGGGTAAGAGGTCTTGTGAGCCATGTAGAAAACTTAAAAACTGGTCTCGTGAGTGCTGTTTCATAACCAAACCGTATCGTTTTATTCCGGTTTGTTCATTTTATAATCTGTCATCGAGAAAATAACTGCACATAATTTGAGTTTTTGGTGAAAAAAAAAAGATCAAACAAGTGCTCTAATAAACATTTACGAAGACTACCCCTTTTTATATAACCCTAAAATGCCGGACTACTTAAAAAGAAAAAAAAAGTGCTGAAGCTTTGCTTTCGATACAACAAAGTCTTAAGGCATTCAAGACGGAAGTTACAGTGAAAGAAATTCAATTAAAAATAAAAACAATCAAAAATCAATACTGCAGAGAAAAAAATTTGCGAGGAACATATAAAATTTGCGAGGAACATTTAATTGTCCATTATAATATATGTTTTTATTTACATACAAATTTGTATTTACTTCAAAATCAAAATTTACTTCAAAATCATAGGCACCTCGATTCAAAAATAATGTTTTAATTCAAACAAATTCCACTTAATTCCCATCGTGAGACAGTTTGTAAATGTAAACACAATGGTACTCACCATACGTACTCAATCTTCCCAATCTAAACAGGGTCAAGGGTATTTACGAAAAAGAAATTAATAGGTTATAGAGTCAAGGAATTCTCCTAATGGGCTAATCCCACAACTCCTGTCGTTAAGAAGGATGGCTCCATCCAGCTATGTAGAGACTAAAAATCCACCTCAAATCGGGCAATCAAACCATACCGGCATCAAGTCGCCATATTATAAAAGAATGCAGGAAGGAGTACACCAGGACTCAAACAATCAAAAGCAAAGAGGGAGTGAGCTTACATCAATGTGTCTTTGAAGGAGTTAACTATATTAACTTTTGAAGGGTAAAAAGTTTTTAATAGAAGTTGAGCATTCACCAAAGAAAAGGGGACACCCTGAGAATGAAGACAGTACAATATCAATGCAGGAATTCTTTGACCACAAAGACGGACGTGACGGCCAGTTTTCATTTTCCGAGATGCTGCTGTAAGTAACAGAATTAACAATATCAAGTTCAGAATAAAGGCCAGGTATGGGAACAAAGTTATATTCACCAAACTACAAAAGGGAGGAAAACAATGGCATCTATCGTCAGGGAGCTGAAACAATTTTGACTGATACATAGTTTCCGCTCATATCCGCCCTACGCGGACTCAGTGCAAAATGCTGACGATTGTAATACTCATGAACAGGCCTATTAATCCATGTTTGTGATTTCCACCAACTGAACGCACCCCCAAACCCAGTTATTTTTATGTGTTTGGGATGTGTTCGGCTGGTGGAACGCAAATAACTTCGATCTTTCGAGCTTTCTTACAATTCATTCTTATTTTTGCATTTTGACCCTTTCGGCAACCATTTCATGTCTCGGAAAAATAAAAAAAATTAAAATTAAATTGAAGTAATTCAAACTAAAGAAAAAAACTTTAGCCCAGTCAACGAAGACTCAAAATTATAAAATAAATGCAAAAAAGAGTGCTCTCTGGATTATTTTTTTTTTATATGGTAGGGGCTACCCCCAGGTATAACATACTCAGGAGGGGGGGTTAAAGGTACCCCTTTTTAGATTTTCGTGAATATTTACACAACCTAGCATGTTAGCGGAAAAGTCTGTAATACTTAATTAGAGACAATTAAATTATCTATAAAAGTATATATTCCCATTTTGTCTAGGGTCAAAAATAAAGGAGATGCGGGCGGTAGAAAAGTCAAAAAATCTGAAAAACCTGTTATTGTCTTCGATATTGAACGTTTTCTGACCAATTTACTTGGAAAAAACATAAAGCGTTAATACACATTCATTCATTGTTGTTTCATCATGTCGTGAAGCAAAGAAAGGAGTTATTATTTCTCTTTTTTCTATATATCCGAAACTATACGAAAAAGTTGATGTATACTAAATTAGGCATTAGGATGTATACTAATTAGGCAAATAGCAAGAGTTGTTTTCAACGGCAACACTAACAACAAAAAAGTTTACTTTTTTTGAAAGCCAGAACTCCGTTATTTTATTTTATTTTATTTTATTTTCAAATCAAGTGATTTATGTCCATAGTTTTTGTAAAAATTACTTTCAAACTCAAGATTAAAAGAAAAAAGTTGAAAATTTCGTTTTTGATTTTTTTCATTTAAATTGTAAAACAAATTGAGAATTGGCTTTTATTGTTCACAACCCCTATTAATTCTTAATTCAATACTGGAAACTAAATGGTTCTATGTCTCCTATTTTTTGAGAAAATTGAAAGTTACAACGACAATTTTTTTGATTTTTTTTTTATTATGTTTGTTATTATAATTCCTTGTATGTATGTGTAGTGTTTCTTTGAACTTGAGGTTAATGAATGAATAATCTCTTTGAACCTGCGAAGCAAGCCACCAAAGGTACTGTGATAGTCGTAGAGGGGACCCTAAGGTATAACATCATCAAAGTCCCTAGCCCAGGGCCACAAGTCTTAGACAGGAGAGGGGGGTAAACGTCCCCTTTTGTAGTTATCTTCCATATTTCGGAAACTGAGCATAATGGAGGCAAAGTCAATACGACAAAGTGAAGGAAAATTAAATTCCCTTCCAATAAAAATTATGTTTATAGTATTATAAAAGTAAACTAATTTACAAACATTAAATTTCTAAGGAAATACATTTTTTTAAAGTTTTTTTTTCGATATTTCTACTCCCGCATCTCTATTGCTTCCAGAAAAACTATGAACATAACTTTTGTTGCAAGGGAATTTAATTTTCTTTCACTTTGTCGTGTTGACTTTGCCTCTATTATGCTTAGTTTCCGAAATAAGGAAGAAAAACTACAAAATGGGACGTTTACCCCTTATGCGCCATATGAAAACAACTCTTGCTATTTAAATTTTGCCTAATTTAGTATACATCAACTTTTTCGTATAGTTTCGGATATATAGAAAAAATGAGAAATTATGTTTTTTCCAAGTAAATTGGTCAGAAAACGTTCAATATCTAAGACAATAACAGGTTTTTTCGAATCTTATAAAAATCACAGCAAGAATTTAAACAAATTCCCCTAGAATATTAAAATTCACAGTATGTATCTTCTTGCTGTGATTTTTATAAGACTCGGTTAATATCGACCAAAACGTGTGTGCAGACTGGCTGAAGAACCCACTGTTATACCTGGGCGAAACACATTAATTTCTGGAGTTGAGGTCACTTGTACTTTTTAATTGAATAATTGAAAAAAACTTTGCTTCTTAAGCCTTAACTACACTGCCCTACTTTTGTACAAAAGTGAGAAATTAAACTGCTCGCTAAAGAAACATGCTTGCAAGAAAACATACGAAAATTGTTCTGACACATAAATTTAACCACCATGCACAATTTTCCATTGTTTTTTTTGCAAGCAGGTGTCTTCAGAATAGATATTTATTTATCACTTGTGTACTTTTGTACAAAAGTAGGCTTATGTAGTTAAGACTTTATACTTTATTTTTAATAAATTAAGGAAGGAAGGAGAAAAATACAGAAAATAATTACAACTAAAATGTAAGAAATTTTATTTGGCACGATACGGAATATTAATAATCGTTGCTGCTTGATTGTCGATATGAATATTTTGTGCCGTGTACATGGCACTTCTCGAGGTGTAAAAGTGAGCAGAAAGGGTAAAAATAGTTCAAGCTGCTGCAAAAATCATATTGGAGAATGTTCACGCTATGGCATACGATAATTCTAATAATTCTCCTGATGGCCAATTTTGTAGTAATTGTGACGAAATAGTTTTGAAATGGGGAACGAAATATTCTTAATCGTAAACATAAATAAATATGCTAATAAAACTCGAAATAAGGAAACTATTTTTTCCATTCACCACTTTTATTCACGATTTGTGTATTTAATTCATATCTATTTGTATTTCTGCTTTAAAATAATACTATCTTATTTCATATTTTCAAATTTAATCTGTTATGCTTCCATTCCTCATTCTTTTATATTCCACTATTTTATTAAATTTCGGTTTTCCAGCACTTTTATGCTCTTACCTACTCTCGCTGGATGCACAATTCCATTGCACACAACAGACTTCATTGAAGGGTCATTAATCAAAATTTAACCCGCTGCCACATGGATATCCCTCTTTCTATATCCAAGAATACAATTTAAATCGCTTGACTGAAAACATGCGCTATTTGTATCCTTTTAACAAACCAACTCTTTATACATTCTTTATGCAAATTCCAGGGCATTCATACATATATTTACAATAAAATAACAAACAAACTTGTTGAACTGCAAACTGCATTAATATTTATTTCCGCATCCGTTTAACTTTTGAAAAATCCAACGAATCTTTTTTTCGAAAATTTTGATTTATATAAATTTCATCGCTAAAAACTTTTCGAACGAACGAATAGCATCATACTATTGCCAAGCCGATCTCTGCAAAAAGAATGAAAAAATAAAATAAAAGCAGGCGGTTTTCCAAGATATCCGACATTTTAATTTAACAAAAAAAAAAGTGACGTCATGCAAATTTGAATTTCAAATTTTCGCCAAAGTTCGCAAAATAAAAAAATTAAACTGTAAGTTACACATCCTGATTCTTGAGACAGGAAAACCAGCACACTGCTACTGTTTGTGGAAAAACGAAAAAGAGAGATAGGGTGCAAATGAAATAAAAAAGTTCGTCCGCGAACTTCAAAACCCGATTCGATGGATTCATATTTCCCCGTGCCTCGTCATGCAGAGATACCAAGAGGGTGGCATCAAACAAAACGCTTCTTCAGCTCTGCTGTCGTGTGTCATGTCCTGGCAGAATCAGCAGCGGTGCGGTGACAGTGTCGGGTGGGCGGTTTGGGTGGTTAGCTGGTTGGTGGCCTCGAAGCATTTTGCGTGTGTCAAATTAGATAAATCGGTGCCATCACATCATAAAGTCATTTTGGCATATTGAAAAGATTTTCATATATGCGCCGAATATCCCCGCACCACAAGGACTGACTGTCACACCGACTGGGAGTCTTTTTTTTATTTTTTTTTTGTTTGGTTAGGTATTTGGTCCTTGTTTTGAAGGATGAGGAGCCCAACGATATGAAATATATTGTATTTTATGCCAATGACGATCTGTCGTCAAATGAATTACTCGCTTACAAAAAATCGCTTGGGTCCTCGGGTGGATAGGATATGGGGTGCAGATGTCGCGAGAATGTTTTTATTGAAAAAAATATGTAAAAAAAAAATCAATTTAATATTCAGAAACACCAACACAATGAAATGGATATACACTACAGATTTTGTGGTTGGGGAATGAGTTTTTTTGTTTTGTAAATGAGTGCTATTTGTTGAGAGAACACACGACTGTTTGAGTTGATGACACTTTTTGGGACATACTGGGGCATTCATATGTATGCATATTTATGTAATTGACACTGGGGCCAGATACAAATACACAGCTACGGAATATTGAATCGATTTAATTTTATTGTTAAAATGTGCTGTGAAATTTAATAGTAAGTCAATAAGAAAAATCGTTGTAAGCATTTGAAAGACGATTAAATTCATAAATCTAAAAGCTAAAGGATTGAATGATATGTTTGGTTTTGAATGTTGATTTGGTAACCGATATTTTCCAAGTGTACCTCTGGAATACAATACAATGATGATTCATTTTGGTTTAAAATTTTAAGACTTATGGATTGTTGAACAAAAAACAAAGGATTTAAATTTAATTATTATTTTAGAATTAAGTTAAAAGGAACATCAACAGAAGAAAGATATTCAATTAATTTATCTGAGGTCATGTGGTTTTTTTTCTACAAAGGAAGTTGGTTTGAAACGTACTTTTTACTAAATAGGACTCACTTGCCCAGCCTCTTTTCTGCAATGTTTTTCATTTATGACAAATAATTCAAAGAATTTTACGTACCTACGTATAAAATTGGTTCAACTTTCCTTTACGGTAGCACGAATTTTCACACGCGAACACTATCCGATATGTTTATCACTCAAAGTAATAAATATCACAATTTTAATGTGAGGAATAGGGCTGGCCACGAGACGAGACTCTGCGAGACTTTTGTAAGTCCCGTCTCGGCCTCGTTAAAATCGAAAATTTTCAGTCTCGTCTCGGTCTCGTAGAATTAAGTCTTGTCTCAGTCTAGTCTCCGAAAAAAAACGATTTCCTGACAACCTGTTGATTATTAGAACGAATAATTTTCTATTTAGTTTGAATACGTGCAGAAGAAAATTAATATTTAACTGAATTTTGATTTTTGAATTTATTAGACTCTCTGTAAACGCTCAAATATACAGTCTCCTCTCGGTCTCGTCTCGGTTGCTTAAAAACCAATCTCGTCTCGATCTCGTCATGCGATACCGAGACTTTTCTCGTCACGTGGCCAGCCCTAGTGAGGAAACTTTTATTTATACCTATTTTAGATTAATTTTTAAAGTTTTAATTTTTCATACAAAATATATGCAATTGACGAGTATGAAGAACTGCGTTTGTTTGTTTTGACCGTTTGTGAAATTATTTTAACTTGGATTTAAGATGATGATTAACTTTAACTTTAAGATAGTGGAACAACAATCCACGAAACACAATTGGATTTCCCGAATCCAAACAAATTATTTCAAACGAATTTATAACAAAATAAAATACACCCGAGCGATGTGCGTCGCGACTTCCGTGAAAATTAAAAGTAAGATGACAACTGTTAATGGGCGCGTTTAGTGGAATTTCACAACAGGTAGTACATATGGTGCTGCGACCACGGTAGCTCAGCGATGGGGTGGGTTCAGCGACTTCTGGGGTTTTATTAATCGAATAATTTATTCGATTAATAAAAAAATTACTGATAAGAACGTTGATAAAAAGTAAGTTGAAGTACAGGGTGTACTTAAACTTAAATAAAGTGGGCGCCAGGAATTTTGGTTTACAAGAAAAAAGTAAAATTCCAAAACTATTAGGATTGTTAATAGGGCTGGCCACGAGACGAGACCCTGCGAGACTTTTGTAAGTCTCGACTCGGTCTCGTTAAAATCGAAAATTTTCAGTCTCGTCTTTAAGTCTCGTCCCGGTCTCGTCCCCGATTTACGGACAACATGTTGATTATTAGAACAAAATATTTTCGATCGTAGTTTGAATATGTGCAGAAGAAAACAAATATTTAACTAAAATTGGATTTTTTAATTTATTAGACTCTCTGTAAATTTCGGTCCAAATATACAGTCTCGTCTCGGTTGCTTAAAAGGCAGTCTCGTCTCGAGTCGTCATGCGAGACCGAGATCGAGACTTTCCTCGTCTCGTGGCCAGCCCTGATTGTTATAAAAGAAAGAATGAAATAAAATACAAATTTGTATTGCCAAAGTGGCAATTGGGAAACCTTTGTGTGGAAGACCCAGGATAAAAACCCAAATTTCTTTCAAAGAAAAGAAATAAGTAGGCACAGTCACAAAATTATACTGACTTACTGGCTGAACATAATGGAATGCTGCAACTACAACAAGCTGCAGTTTAAAAAGCTGTCAAAAAATATCGCATGCGCTCTTGCTTTCGTGCCCACAATGCGCTGTAAAGTTGTGCAGCTATTTGACATTTGATTTCAATTTCTTTGGTCAGCTGTGAATTTGTTGTGCAAATTTTTAAAATATACAAAAATAATCAAATCAATAGCCAAGAATTCTTGCACAGAAATCATGGTGTCCAGGAATGAACTTTCCACTACATCCACTTCTTTTTTCCTCTTTCTTGAAGCTGGTTGAGGGTTTGTGTTTTGAGGTGTTGCATTTTCATTGTTTGAAGTTGATTGCTGATGATTGGTCGGAGTTTCCATGGAGTTGGAAAAATCTTCTTAGTAGTCCAATGATGGAGAAAAGCAGGAAGGGGATAATGTTGGTGTTACAATCACTGATGCCAGGCGCGAACGCAGGGGGGGTTTCGGCTGGTTCAAACCCCCCCCATATGTATGAATTTAACTTCCTCGCCATACAATTTCACTCTTTCACTCTTAATTTTTAAGTTTTCACTTTAAAACCCGCCCCCCCCCCCGAAATTTTTTCCTGCGTTCGCGCCAGACTGATGCTGTTCCCTTACCAAATTGGTTCTGTAAAAATATAATTTTTACTTAAAAATGTAACGTGCTAATAACAATAGTACTTACGATCTCAGTTTCAAATGGTCGCGCGAAAATTCCATTTTGCCGGAATATTCGCCGCCGGGCTCTGTATCTTCGTCGTCGGCCCCCTGACCAGAAACTAGGTTTGCTAGGTTTCTGGAATAGTTATCGCGGAGGGACCTCTACTTTTTTTTTCAGTGTCGACTGTAAGTAAAATTTAATACAGACGTTATTTTTCATTTTTAAAAGGAATATAATCACTCATTATAAATACTCACTTGGTAGTCCTTGGATGTTCTTGAAACATCGATGTTTTTGTCTTAAAACATCGATGTTTGCTATCGATGTTTCGAATCCGAAAACATCGATGTATCGATGTTATTTGGAGCGATGTTTTAAACATCGATGTTTTTTGGTTTTCTTGTCACACAGAATTTTTAAAACTGCCTGCTTTGCTTGGCTTGTGATCATAGCCAAAAACGTGTTTTTGCATTGAACGCTCCCATTCATTCTTCCCCAAGATAGTTGACAGTGACCGCTGACAATATCATAGAAAGCGGAAATAAAAGAATAAAGAACCAAAGAATATGAACAAACGACTTCAAAAAATTGAATTCAATTCGATTTTGGCAATAGCAACTATATTAGATCCAAGATTCAATAAATAATGTGGCCAATATTTCAGATTCTTCCGAAGAGTCCGAAAATGACGAAAGCGTTTTGATATTTGATATTTGGAACAAACATTTGGTGCATGTAAACATCAAGTCCAAACAGTCCTCTTCCTCCATATTCACAACAACGGACTGCAGATGTATGTGGGGTCCGCTCTAGCAACTATAACTCAAAATCTGGTAGAAATGTGGAATGATATGAAAAATATGTTTCCGAGACTTTATAAACAGGCTACCAAATATTTGCTCATTTTGGTTACGTCGGCTCCAAGTGAACGACTTTTTTCTAAAGCTGTGGCAGCTATTACCCAACAATGAAACAGGGAAAAGATTGACCAAGTTGTTATTTTTAAATTCTGTTTTGAATAAATAAAGTAATACTTATTTCCTTATTTCTTAATGACTACTTATCTCTTTTCTTTTGGGTAGAACCTAGACTTTTTGGGCTTTTCAAAAAACATCGATGTTTCGAAACATCGATGTTTTTGAGGCCGATGTTTTTGACATCGATGTTTTTTTTAGAAACATCGATACATCGAACCATCGATGTTTTTTTGTACGATGTTTGCATCCCTACTCCAAACATCACTGACAGCTACAATAATAAACAATAATTGAAATGAGTTTTACACTGGTTTTGACCCCATGTAAAACATACTACAAACCTACTTGAACTAGAAACATCAAAACTGCTACAGGCAAAAGTTGACCAACTTCTGCGATACGGTCCGATGATGCGATAGCAGCTGCGTCGCATTGTGTTCGCAACGTTGAATTTGTGTGTATTCAATATTTTGACACATACTGCAGCTCCGCTTGCAAATGCAGCTTCGTCGTAATTGTGTTCAGCCAGTTGCGGGGAACCGCTAAGCCGAAAACAAAGAAATGAAAATAGGCCGTAAACGAACAAACTACCGTGTCCCACAATTGGGATTTCAATCGAAATTAAAAAAGAAACAAATTAACATCAAGTGCACTACCGGAATATAAAATTGTACTCTAAATTAAACTATGATCCTTTTGGACCAACTGTCCGTTCTATTTGTCTGTATTATTTTGTATAATAATTCCTCCTTCGTCTCGTCTCTCTCAACTCGCTAGTCCTTGAATTCCTCACTAAGTTTTCGCTTCTCGAATCACCTAATATCCTTTCACTTTTATTTTATTAATTTTTCTCGATTTCACAGACTTCACCAAAATACTTTTTCTCGGTTTTGTTCTTTCTTTCACAATTTTCTCTTTTAAAATTGACCTTTCGCTTAGGGGCCACTCATAGCAATCAGTAAAAACCATCAGTAGAAATTCTCGTTTGGATAATTTCATGTGTTATAAAAAGATTTGAAACATAAAAGTGGTACAAATCGATGGTAAATCAATTAAAATATTTTTTTTTTTCAAAAAATAATCATATAGAAGAACAATTTTTGTAAAAAAGCATTTATTTAATTTACTGATGGAAATTCGTTTTACTGAACAGCTGTCTCTGCCAATTCACATTTCGATTCAGTTTTCTGTGTTCCATTTTTTGAATGTTCCATTCCATCAGTAAAAAAAAAATTACAGAAGTATTTTGCATCATTAAAAATAATAAAAGATTGTGGCTGGAGGTTTGGCATTTAATTACTGATATAATTTTACTGATTGCTATAACCGCCCGTACGTAAAAAATTCCAGTTTTCACCTGTTTCAACTTTTACTGATGGTTTTTACTGATCGCTATAACTGGCCCCTTCGATCGCTCTCTAAAAAGTGAACATTCCAAGCTTAATCCTATTCTGCCCATGACCATTCCAATCACCCACACATTCAGCCATACGTTTTCGTGATCATCGGTCACGGGATCACGGCTTTCTGGAAAGACTCCTCGCTCCCAGAAAACCTCCGTTGTTGTATCTCAGCGAAAGTTTACTCTCACACACACATTCACGAATTCAGCAAGATGTTGGATGTCGTTCCAAAACTTGCCGAATCTTAATGGCCGAGTTCAGACCCATCCCAAAAAAACCGAGGAATAGTTTTACCTATGCATGTTCGCGTGTGATTCGAAGCCCGAATAAACCAAGTTTAAAACCAATCTTTCGAGTTGAGGCGGAGGTAGGCAATTTTCTTTTTAAAATCCCTACTAATCTAATTCAATTCCTATAGTATGTAGGGGAAAGGTTGGAACAGTGAAACATTTTTTTTTTCAAACGGTTATAATTCCGAATTCTTTTGAGCTATGAAAATGAATTTTTGATGGAATCTTACAACATATTTCCCCTACATTTTGCAATAAAAATTTCATTGAAAAATTTAAAAACAACTTTCCCATGTGTAAAATTGTTGTAGAAGGTCAAAGTGTCTCACTGTTCGGCGGGGGTTCGAAGACAGAGACAGCGTAGGGCTCACAGTGGGACAGCAAAATATTTTTAATAAAAACTCGTCTTCAATTTCTTACCAAAAAAATACATGAATTATATTCGTTTAACATTTATCATTTATTAATTTATAGGAACAAAAACATATCAAAGTATAAGATAAAAAACACTAACTTAAATCACATTTCAGTTCACTTTATTCTTTGAATAAGTTTTTAATTAATCAATTACTCATACTTTTCAGTTGTTTCTTTTTTTTTTAAGAAATTTTGTTGCAATACAAATAAAAATAAATAAAAAACATTTTTATGTTGAATAAAAGAAGCAAAGATAAGAAAAAACATATCTCACTGTTCGACCTTTGAATCTGTCTCACTGTT
Organism: Melangyna quadrimaculata; assembly: GCA_949320155.1. NCBI lineage: Eukaryota > Metazoa > Arthropoda > Insecta > Diptera > Syrphidae > Melangyna > Melangyna quadrimaculata. Next base: position 397,265,808 of record OX439483.1, read on the forward strand.
TAATTTTTATCATTTTCAAGAAAAACATTTTTGCATACAAAACTGGAAAGAATAACGTATATTTTTGTTTGTATATTAAAAAAACACATAATAACAAGCCAATAAAACAAAAGTGCGTCACTTACCTAAATATTTGAAGATGCTACACAAATTTTAAAAACACGAAAAAAAATACTTTTGCCCTTTTTATGCTCTTTAATCACTGAGAGCACACGCGCAACTGGGTGTTGTTCGGAACAGAAATAAAAGTTGCTGAATTGAAAAGAAACGTTATTGTCTGCACCGAAATGACGGTGCAAGTTTCTAGGAAGCTAAAAAATTAAATGTCTCACGGTTCGGACTGTCTCACTGTTCCAACCTTTCCCCTAAATAATTTTAGAAGTTAATATTTAAAAGTTAACTACGTTAATGATCCATTTTGTTTACATTAAAAAAATGTACGTTAAAAGTTGATGTTATTTTGTTTGTTTAGATCTAAGTAAGAGTCCGCCTGACTCGCTTACTTCTTCAGCTCATCCGCCGGCACATCAACATGAGACCGACCGTATGCATGGAAAACAGAGTATAGTATTTTGGAACTAACTGTTCCACTTAATTTTGCTCGAATACTGGGTTTATTGCTTTTCCAAAATACTTTTAGAGCAGGTCTCTGGTTGATGGAAAACAGGTATCTACTGAACTTTAAGAGCATTTTGGAGCCACAATAGAAAATGAAGGTTAAGTGGATTATGGACAGTGTTCCCATAACGGCATTATTAATGCTAGATCTAGCATTATCGAGAAAAGAAAAGCATTATGAAATTTAAAAATTATGCTTAATGCTTTTCTGGCATTCTTGTTTTTATTTTTTGCATTCTTGAATGCCAAAAATGATTTCGAATTATTGATTTGATAATAGGCCTTTTTTATTGGTAAGTGTATACGAAGCGCGGAAAAATTTAACACTGTAAACAACAACAAAAGAAAAGTGCGGATACTACATAACGTATTATTATTTTGTTTTGTGATTTTTAAAAAATAGATATTTTTTAAACATCACAAAACTAAGTAATAACACGATATGTAGTATCCGCACTTTTCCTTTGTTGTGGTTTACAGTGTAAAATTTTGCGGCGCTGCGTATACACTTAACAATAAAAATTGCCTGATATCATATTTGGAGAAAATATTTAAGAAAATAGAAAGCATTGTGATTTAACCTTAATAAGGTCAAATCACGAAGATTCACACATACGTTCACAAAATTCATGAATTTTTCTAATGGAAATTAATTAATTAAAGCATCTGTTGCTTTGGAATCTGGAAAGTCAATTATTTGGGCCTATTCAGATAGGTCTTTTGTTCGTTATTCTGCTATTCTGTTATCAATTTGAGCTGTCAAAAAATCTTTTATGGATTATAATATGGTATTCGACTGCTTAAATTGATAAGAAATCTGTTAAGAAATCAGCTATGAGATGCCAAAAGTTTGAAATTCACAAAAAATGCATTTTGGATCCAGCTAAGGCGCCGGTTAAGGCGATCAGGAAAACGCATCAGTAAAAAAATTTCTTTTTGATAATTTTATTTTTTAAGGTACGATTTGGAATATAAAAAGGATACAAATCAATAAACAATTACGTGAAATAATTTATTTATAAAAAAAAACTGTTTGAAACAAATAATTCTGTCTAAAAAAAGCATTTTTTAATTTTCCTGATGTAAATTCCGTACAGAATTTTTTTCCGTAAGGAATTTACATCAGGAAAATTAAAAAATGCTTTTTTTAGACACAATTTTTTGTTTCAAATAGTTTTTTTTTATGTATAAATTATTTTAGGTAATTGTTTATTGATTTGTATCCTTTTTATATTCCAAATCGTACCTTAACAAATAAAATTATCAAAAAGAAATTCATAAAATTGGAAAAGAATTATTGAACAGCAATGTCCGAATCCAAATACGCAAGGGGCTAAAGATAGAAGATAAATGCTTCTTTTCTTATAAGGTTTCGAGAAGTGTTATAGAGGAAGTTGGAGCTTCGACGAAGTATGAAAAACCTAAGGGTGAAGAAGATTATTTGTATGAAGGACTCTGGGCTAACTCATTATTTAATTAAAATCATAAAATAGATAAGATATTATAAAAATAAGAATGTGATAAGTCTGACTGACTTAAAATTAAATAATTAACTACTAAAACATGTTCTTACCAAAAAATAGTTTGCTGTAAAAGTTCCTATTACCATTTTACATATAAAGCTTTAAGTTTTGTTATTTTTGAATTAATTTTGTTTTGTTTTCGTTTATTTTGTTTTTTTATATAAAGAGATATTACCTATGTATGTATGTTAGGTATTTATGAAACATTTTTTTTTGCATTTTTATAAAATGTTTGTTTTTTAACTTAAACTTAAAGTTATATGGACGTTTTTATATGTATTTTGAAATCTAGCATTTTGTTTTTTGAGCTCCCATATGATCTAGCATTATAAAATTTGAAATCTAGCATTTTGAAATTTGAGATTATGGCAACACTGATTATGGATACAAAAATAGGCTTGTGAAACTTGTTGTAAAATTTTCCATAAGGTACACACACACACTGTACTTTACCAGTATTGTGATTTGATTTTTTTTTTGTGATTTTCTTTGCAATATTTTGATTGTTCGTTGATTTCTGAAAGAAATAATTATTTTTTTTTGAAGTTTGTGATTCTTCTTGTGTGATATTAAGACGATTAAAAATGCGGAAATGTATGATAATTTGCATTGCATTTATTGTTACGCACCGTACCCCCCAGTAAAGAAGAAATTATCACCGCCATCAAAGCACTGAAGAACAACAAAGCGGTTGGACTTGACGGTATTCCTGCAGAGCTCTTAGGAGCAGCCCCAACGACATCGAGCGAGCTACTGCACCCACTTATTAAGAGAGCTTGGGAAGCAGAGAGCTTTCCTGAAGAGTGGAAAAAAGGAATGATTGTCAAGCTCCCAAAGAAAGGAGATCTCACACAGTGCGAAAACTGGAGAGGAATATGCGTTCTGCCTGCAGTAGCCAAGATAATAGCAAGGATAATATTGGACCGAATTAAAGACCACCTCGAAGACACACTCGACGCCGAACAAGCAGGTTTCCGCACTGGATCTTCCTGTGTTGATCACATCAACACCTTGAGGATCATCATCGAACAGTGCGTTGAATATCGATCACCACTTCACCTGCTGTTCATCGATTTTGAAAAGGCGTTCGACAGTGTCAATAGAGAATTTATTTGGCTTGCTTTGCACAGGAGGGGCATCCCAGATAAATTGATTGCTATTATCAAGGCTACATATGATGGATCCAGGTGTCACGTTTTGCACAAAGGTAGGCTGTCAGAGGAGTTTGAAATCCAAAGTGGAGTTAGGCAAGGCTGTATACTGTCACCAATACTGTTCCTGTTGGTGATAAGTGACGTACTGCACGCAGCTTTGTCAAATGGAAATGGAGGAATTCAGTGGACTCTGCAATCTCACCTCAAACATCTGGACTACGCGGACGACGTATGCTTACTCTCTCATAGGATCATGGATCTCCATCAAATGACAACAAGGGTGGAGAGAGAAGCAGAAATCGTAGGGCTTAAGATCAACTCGGCAAAAACTAAAAGGATCAGCCTTGGAACTTCCTCATCAATCCAAGTAAATATTTCTGGACAACCGGTAGAGATGGTAGAGGATTTCCAATATCTTGGGAGTATTATCTCTACGGGTGGCGGAACTGAACTGGACGTAAACAGCCGAATCAGAAAAGCAAAGGCTGCGTTCGGAATGCTGTCCAAAATATGGAGAAACAACTCTTTTAGCTTAAAGACCAAGCTACGACTGTTCCGCTCCAATGTTGAATCCGTTCTGCTTTACGGCTGCAGCACTTGGAAAGTCACTGAAATTGTCACTAGAAAGCTGCAAACCTTCGTTAATAGATGTCTACGAAACATCTTGAGGATTTTCTGGCCCAACCGTATCTCCAATGCCGAACTTCATGCGAGAACGGGTCAGGAGCCCATAGACTCCATTATACGAAGAAGAAAGTGGCAGTGGATTGGCCATACGCTTCGAAAAGGCGATCGGTGCATTGCATTGCACATGCAATGCAGTGGAACCCGCTCACACAGGAGGGAAGACAAGTGGGCCGGCCTAGAAGTACATGGCGAAGAACGGTCGAACAGGAATCGGCACGACTGGGGAAAAGTTGGAGAGAGCTGAAATATATTTCAAGAAATCGTACACGATGGCGCGTAGGTGTAGTGGAGGCCCTATGTCCCGTAAGGGAAACATCACGGACGTAATAGGTCCGAGGACCTAAGTAAGTAAGTAAGTAAGTATTTATTGTTTGCAATTTTAAATTGTTAAAATGGAAATTTGAAGTGGTATTGCTTCTGAACCTTCTTGTTCTCGTCGCGTTCTCGAAAATGAGGATAACGACAATCTCTTGACTTGGAAACGTCTTAACACGGATGAAGTTAGAAAAATGTGGTAGGTTTAAAAATGAAATAAGTTAATCCTTATGAGCGATGGCGGTAAGCTGAAGAGCTGGGATTATTGCTGCCTACGTCTAAAAATTGCAGGATCCATCGAAGTTCCCTGCCCATTTACACAGGGGAAAATGTCTGAGGCTTTTTCCAGTGCAACAAAGGTGTATGCAGAGGCAAAAAAAAAATAATCGCACTTCAGGGACAGGGACACTTCAGGGACGAATACCAGTCGCTCGAATTTTGTACCTGATATACTGTTTTTAGAGGAAGTATTCTAACGATACTGTCCGAATTGAGGGTTTTACGTCACCCAATAGCAGTCTGTCCACACAAAAAATTGCGGGCTGGTATAGTTATTGCCGAGCAGTGATCGTGGACTACGGCTTAGATAAGCAGGAGGAACAGAGCAAAATTGGTGGCTCTGGATGCTCAAATAGACGAGAGTAAATTTTGACGGCGCAAGTATTACAAAGGGCGGCGGCGTGTCGATGGACACTGGGTCTTAGGGATGATCGAGGTTCGATCAGAAGATCTTCGATTAGAACTGTGTAGGTACCGGCAACATACAAAGTTCCGAGGAACAAAATTTCCCTCGGATTTTTTCCTCCGGATTTTTTCCCAGGCGTGATATTTACCAATCCTTAACCATTTTATAAAAAAGTAAAAGGTAAATCTATTTTTCGGGGGGAAATTGATGATATTTTCCCGGAAAAAACCGCCTTAATTTAGCCGATAGAGATTTTGGACTCCTGTGAAAATGACAAAATCCGAGGGAGAAATCTGCCATTAAATTGGCGATAAGGCTGAATATGATTATAAAAATTGATTATATTTCTTTTTACTTGTCTTAATTCCTTTTGACTTGTCTTAATTCCTCTATAAAAAAGCATGTCCATATAGGCACCAACATCCATACGGATTATTGGAGGGCGTATGGTTGCTTAACGGAGCATAGTTTCATCCACAAAAAAGTGAATCATAGCGATCCTGATAATCCGTTTGTTCTGATAATGGGACACATACTAAATCTCATGCTTTACTGTAAATGTCACCGATTCCTTTGAATCTGGGTATCAAGTAGATACTATTTACACCGATTTTTCAAAAGCATTTGATGTAATTAGTCATAAAATTCGTATAGCTAAACTCCAAGTTCTTGGAATTCATGGATTGCTACTAAAATGGATAACCAGCTACTTTAATGATAGAACGCAATGTGTGAAATTAGGAAGTTGCATATCTAATACCATTCAAGTTTTAGCTGGAGTCCATCAGGGAAGTCATCTTGGGCCTCTTCTTTTCAACATTTTCGTCTTAAATTTTTCATTTTCTTCTTAAAAAAGCATTCTGCTTAATGTATGCTGATGACATACAAATTTTTCTATGTATCACAAATAGAATCGATTTGGAAAATCTCCAAAATGATTTGAATGATTTAGCTGCTTGTTGTGAAAGAAATGTTCTTCCCTTGGATGTTAAGAACCCAGACCTCCAGCGTGACAGTCGAACGCACTAACCTGTACGCTTCGGGCTACAACATGTCATTAGTTCGACCAATTCTTGAATACAGCTCAATTGTATGGTCTCCCTCTTCCTCTATTGGGATTACTCGTATTGAAAGAGTTCGAAAGGCTTTCACAAGATTCGTAGTCAGACAACTAAAGTGGAGAATAGATTCTCCGTCATATGTGACAAGATGTGCCTTGATTGGACTTGAATCTTTACAAAAAAGACGTTCTGTTCAGTGCATTTTGTTTATTCATGACGTATTTTCATATCGTATTAAATGTCCACAGATTGTAGCTTTTTTCGGAATTTATATTCCTGAAAGAAAATTGCGTCTTCGTCGGTTTTTTAATTATCCAAAACATAAATTTTCCAGATGCATAAGACTCTTTAATTCTATATGTTGCAATGAACTTGATCTATCAATAAATAGATTGGAATTTAAAATAAAATTGAATAATATATTATACATTAGTATAAGTTACCTATTAATTAATATTGTATATTAAATTGAACTGTTAGTAGTCTGTAATATTTTTTGAAATCCGTAGATGAATATATAAATAAATAAATTGAGTCCCAGAAGGGAGTGGTGAAGAGACCATTTTACAATGATAGCTACAATCACAATTGTACTGATTTGGTAATGGAAAACCAGTGGCGTAGAAATCTAAAATAAATTGATAATCCTCTTAAGCAAGATTTCAATAATAATTTTTCAATGATGTTTACATGACTACCTTATGAAACAAAATAATAAAATAGATTGAGATAGAAAACACATTAGTGGAGGCTAGATAGCCTAAAAAAAGGCGAAAAAGGGAGAAACTGCTCCGATTTTGATGATTTTTTTTTTGAAATGTAGGGAATTGAAATTAGAAAAAAAAGTTTACAATTCAAAAAAAAAAAATTGCCATAGATTATAGAAAGGTTTTTTGAATTTATATTATAAAAGTCCAAAACCAAAAACAAACAGTAAAACCCGCTTATAAGGTAAATGCACTAGTATCCGGACACTTAACATACTTCTTCACGTTGCTCTCAATTATTTGTCTTACTTTAAAAGTTTTACTAAAAAGTTATGGTTTTTGTTAAAATTTAGATACTTGTTGATAATATTACATTTATTAATTCTTAAAAAAAAAGAAAACAAAATACAAATTTAATTACTTGCTAATAAATAGTTAATAGAGAAGCTATAATAATTACTTTGAATAGTTTAATATATATATAGTTTTCTTTAAAAAAAAAAAATATTTTTATATATTTTGAGTTACTGATATATTGATTTTTCTGAATAAAATTAACATTGAAAAACACTAAATCAATCAATAAGCAACAAATTTAAAGTTAGTATCACAGATTATGTTATGGCAACACTGTATATGGCGCTTATGTCGTCAATGTCCTCTTTATGGTTCATCGTCTTGTTTATATTTTGCTGGATACCCAAAAAACAATTCTTAAAAATCCTCCAATTCTGTCTAACAGATAATAATTATTTCAAATACGAAGACAAGTTCTATAATCAAACTTTTGGAATGCCCATGGGTAACCCACTATCCCCTACCATCGCGGACATAGTACTTGACCATCTACTCAATGAAACAATAGACAAATTACATAAATGCAACACAAAAATCAAATTTATAGCCAAATACGTAGATGACATAATTGCAGTGGTCAAAAAAGAAGATACAGACTCAAATCACTCAAGGAGTATCATAATAAATTAGACTTTACTCTCGAAACAGAAAGGAATAATATGATTCCCTTCCTTGACCTGAAATTAATAAGAAACAAGAATAAAATCGATTTTGAATGGAACGCCAAACCAATGTCATCAGGCAGAATGATCAATTTCTTTTCTTCCCAGCCGATGAAGTACAAAATTAATACAGCTAAAAACCTAATCAAAAAAATATTAGACATCAGCGACCCCATTTTCCATCAGGCAAATTTAACAAAAATTAGAACAATACTACAAATGAACAATTTTCCAAATCAAATAATCAACGAACTCATCAACAATAAAACACACGCAATAAAAAATATCAATAATCAGCAAAACACAAGAGAAAAACACGATGTCGTTTATGAAATCCAATGTAAAGGTAAATTAAACGAAACTTGCCAACAAATATATATTGGTACAACAAAACGCGCATTAGGAGTGAGATTGTTAGAACATGAAGCTGACATAAGGAAGATGAAGACAGCTACAGCACTCTCACAACACATGCTAGACCATGAGCATAATGCAGATATTGGGAATGTCAGAATACTAGACAAGGAACGAAGAATGAACACACGATTCACCTTGGAAAGTCTTCGCATACATGATTAAATACCATTATAAAATAATATTACATTTAATTAATTTTTAGATTTATAACATTTGCATAATTATAATTTTTTTTTTTAGAAAAAAAAGTTCGATTTTCGCCAAACAGCAAAATTTAGTGTCCGGACGAATTTATTTTGGTTTCCGAACGCAATTGTTTTCTATGAAATTTAAGTGCATTAAAAACATTTAAAGGATGTTGCACAAATATTCAAGCAACCGAATCAAGACAAAGACACCATTTATCAAGACGTTGAGAGATTTATTTTAGTTTTATATGGTGCTCCGCGGTTGATCTAAATCTGTTCAGATATCATTTTTTTACTAAAACAATTGTTCATTTACCGTGCACAGCGGATGCAGCGATGGAACATTTAAAAAAACTATATCTTCAGATTCAATTATGGCTAGGTAATTGTTTATCACCAGTCGAATGGGGATCGAAGTTAAATAACGTCCTAATACCAAATCCCATGAACCAGTCACCTGCTCCGGAAAACGTATTAAAAATAATATTCTGTCGATGTAAATCTGCTGTGGAGGGAATTGCGGTTGTCTAAAACACTGTACACTGTACACTGTACAGCATGTAGTGGTGATAGCTGTAGTAACCGTCCGCCTTATATAATTTTCAAAAAAAAAAATTAAATAGAAGAGGAAGACATATTACGTAAACAATGTATTGAATATGTGCCTAGGTGCCTAACTATGTAGCTACACAGAAAAAATACTTTATTTTTTTACTTTTCCAAATAAAATATAAATGTTAACATTAACAATGTTCTTAAATATAACATAATATTAAATATTATGTTCTTAATGTTGTGTTTTATAAAATATTTCCTCGTAATAAAAAAAGAGAACTATTAATTTTTTTAAATAAAATAAAAAAAAAAAATGTGTGCATATAAGCTGGTTTTACTGTACTTGAATTTGAACTTTTATGTTTAAAATAACATATAATAATATTTATTTTGAATTAAATTTAAAATATTTACCTAAAAAAATTGGTTTCATTGCATGTGAATATAAGCGAGTTTTACTGTACTTGGTTTTTAACTTTATTATTAAATACACACGGAAAGAATTGAAAAATCACCAATTGCAAAATTTTAGGTTGAAATTTACGAAAATCTTTTTTTTGTAAGTCAAGGCGCTTTTAGTTAAAAAAATAACTGAAAATTTTGTAATTTACTACTTAAATCATCTAAAAAAGCTAAATTTTATAATTCGATATTTATTATCAAAAGTTATAATTCGAGCTTGTTGGCTAGAAAGTAAACTATAAGTTTTTGAATCGCAATCTACTACCTCAGGGGAATAATTTAATTTTACAAATTATTGATCTTGTTTTGCGAAATTTAAATGGTGATTTTCATTTTCTCAATGCTCAAACTAACAAAATGTAAGTAGCCACGATATAAATATTGACCCCGCACGATCGCAATTTACGAAAACAGCTATTTTCAATACTATACAGTAAATTATAATTTTTTTAGACGTAATCTAACACTTCAAGGGAATAATTTAAATATTTATATGGTGATTTGAACCAACCAACAGGTAAATAAGTTTTTGAAGTGATTAAGTTTGAACATGGTCCCTTTATATCGTGCGATGGCCTAGGTGGAAGCTGTTCCTATCTGGATCTATTGCTTAAGGACTCAAGACTAACAATTACTGACAATGTGGGTTAACGACCAAGAAACTGCCTTCGAACGGTAGAGTACGACAGTGACCATTGCGGACTTGCTGCCGTTATTCAACTTCCCAACGAGCTCGTGGAGTTAGAAGAATATGTGCCAGTGCATTCTTACAACTACAGTAAAACTCGCTGTCCACGCTTCACCAGCGCTTTATCGAGTGCACTACTTACGAACAATATATCCCCACCAAATGACAGGAATTTAACAAATACGGAAGTTGACGATTACTTGGAAAAAATGGACAGCACAATCCAACGAACAATGGAAAAAACAATCCCAAAATGTAAAGAACGCGAAGCCACATACATGTACCGCAACGCGACCATCGACGCACTACACAGACAAAAAAGTGGACTTTTGACAAGACTGAAACTCTTGTGCAGACGATTAACTGAAAGACACGATCTGGAGATTAGGACACTGAAGTCGTCAATTAAAATCATCAACCAACTGATCAAGGAAAACTACCGGTTGTCTATTAATTTGTACTGGGACAATAAAATTCGGGCTGTTAATTCTAGCGACCCGAGTATGTTTCCTCAAATTAATAAAATATTTAGACGGAATGATCAAAATGAACTTCGGTGTCTTAAGCTTCAGAGAACGACAGAGAATAGAGACGTACTTCTGATAGCAGGCATAGATCCAGAGGAAGCCGTCTTGGACGATGACCTCTTTATAATCGAAGATCCTCGTGAGAAAGTGGAGGCTGTGGGGGCTGCTTTCCCGAACCATGACCTGGAAAACAGAGCCATGCTTCACTACTTCTACCTTCGAAATGAAATGACGCAATGGCGATTAGAGAATCTCGGTTTCACCGGGTTCAATGAAGAACACTTGGCAAACGCCACCATCGCCGAGCGAAACGGGGCTAATGCCCTGTTAATTTCGAAAGTTGAGCTCCAGATCATCTTCGCTTCATTAAAGAAAAAGAAGTCAGCAGGAATCGATGGTAAATCCAACGTTGTACTGCGACATCTGCCTCAGGAAGCAGTTGACATTTATGCCACACTGTTTAACAACGCTCTGAATAATGCATATTATATACGTCCAGAAATCCGAAACTATTCTGTTCAGGACTCCATTGCATGGAGCCCACTGGCGAGTAAAAGTGTAGTAAAGTACCTTGGCATCTGGATGGATCAGTATTTGTATTTCGACGAAACATATAAGTGCTGCTCTGACCAGGCCAGGGGAGCTTTTGCCCTGAAAAAACGGTTGTTTTATAGCAGTCGTCTTGATAGCAGGGTTAAGGTGATTTGCTACATGGCCCTCATCCGGCCAATGATTGCCTATGGATGCCCGGTGTGGTTCAACGTTGCTCCCTCTCAAATGGAAAAGATTCGGGTGTTTGAGAGGCAGTGTCTTCGACGCTGCTTTGGATTACACAGAACACCAGAGTCGGAGTACAAACATTATTATTCCAACGAGGTTCTATACAATGGAGCCAACATTAACAGAATCGATAATTTTATACTCAAGCTGATTCGGGGTCACATTGCAAGAGCGATGTCCTCGGCTAATAGCTTAATTTTTGGGGCTTACTATCCCAACAACGAATACTTTGAGAGTGTGCGTTTCAGCGGTTATATTCCACCTAACGCATTCTTCTATTTAGACAGTTGGGGCTGATACAGGATAGAGAGGCGGTTCCGCTAATCTACCACGTCTGCCGTAGAACTGTGGATAGGCGACTTCTTTATAGTCGAGTCGTCATCGCACAAGGCGGATCGGAGCGACTTCGGATCTGATAGGGACCGAAGAGATAGGGTGAAGCAGGAGAGCCAGTTCTTGTGGCTTAACGCTGAAAATAATGATTTCTAACGTTGACTTAGCTTTTTGGTCTTGGCCGACTTACATAGTTTTAGGTTTATCAGTTTTAAGTAGGGACAGTCAGGGTGGCACAAAAAAAAAATATAAAACAACAAAATCAAACAAAAAAGAAAATTATAATAACAAAAAATCAACCAAAAAAAAAAATACAAAATTAAAAAAGCCTGCTGTGGCTGTTCTAGTTTTAAGGTAGTTGTAAGTAGTTTTATAGTAGCTTTAAGTAGACTAAGTAGTTTTAAGATATTTTTTAGGTAGTGCGTAAGTTTTATATAAAAAATAAAAAATGATATGGATACCAAGTTTTTTTCAATCTTTCTTGGTGAAAAATAAAACCAGTTAGATCTTAGCATTAAGATATTGTTTAACTTACAGCGCCCCCCTAGAACCAGTAAGTTTGTTGTAAGATATTGATAAATAAGCTAGTTTTTATGAATTTTTGTCTAGCATTAACATAGTTTTTAGTTGAATATAAAATAAAAAATGAATTACAAACAAAAAAAAAACAAAAAAAAGCGTATTGGATTGATATGCGGAAGGTACCAGGATCGAATCCCAAGTAAATTAAATAAAAATCTTTTTCAAATATATAAAATTAAATATACATTTCAGAAAAAAAAGGAAGCGGCTGCAATACCCCTGTTGTGGACAAAAATAACAAAATAAAAACACACGCAAATCAACATTTCGACCACAATTCGTAAATTTGAAAATGTTCATTTTTTTTTTTTTTCATTTTGACTACGAAATAATAATAATAATTCAATTTGTATTGTTAATAAAAAAAATGCTTCCTAAAGTAGGGATCGAACCCACGACTCCAGTTAGCCATCAAACACTATATCCAAATTGATACAAATTGATATCAAATTGCGATTCGCTAATGGCAATATTTTTTTCCTCGATCGAATTATTGATACTCAAAAGTGTTGAAATATAATTTTTGAGTGTCAATATCTTCATTTCGCTCATTTTTTAATATTGCAAACAAAAAGTCTTAATTTAGTAATTTCCAATCCAAGGTCCAAAACTGGATTCATTTTTCGTGATTTGTAGCTTATTTTTCTTGATCTGATCTAAGAATTCTTTTCGTGCAAATGAAAAAAAAAAAAAAATAAACCTTTGGTGTTTTTTTTTATTTTAAATATATTTTAAAAACAAAATACAAAAATATTTTAATAGTTTTCTAGTTTTCGATTTTTGAGTTTTAAAAAAATGTCTGTGGAGAGCGTCGATTTTTAAATTGTAAACTTTTTTCTAATTTCGATTCCCGGTACAGAAAAAAAAATCATCAAAATCGGAGCGTTTCCCCGGGTTCTTGAATAAAATGCTATCTAGCCTCCATTACATGTATAATAAAGAAAACGTTATATAAGCTTACAAACCGAATACGAAAACAAAAAAAAAAAAAAAAAAAATAGAAAAAAATCAACAGAACGACATCGGTTATAAAATTGAATGGTAAGGAGGGGTAATCGTGCAAAATGATCTACATCGGAACAACTAAGAGATCACTTGAGACGATACTGACGGAGCATAAAGCTGACATTCGGAATACAAGAGAATCTACTTGTTTATCACAACACATACTAGAAACTGGACACTCTGTAGACTTTGAAAACAGTAAAATCATGGACAAAGAGAAAAGATCAAACAACAGATATACGATTAAAAGCCTGCGTATACAAAAGAACCCAGACAAAACAATGAATACCCAAGAGGATAGGATAGGGACAATACGATATACGATTGCAAGTTACTCTCTGGCTCTTAAAAGGAATACACATTGATAATTTTTGTTAAAATAATCACTCAATAAGAGATTATACTAATTTCCTTTTTTTTTCAATTTAAATGTAACTAAAAGTTTATTCATATTTAATAAAACAACCGCTGAAGAAGTCGGGAAAATTCGCCGAAACTTAGGGAAAAATTATGAATTAAAGTTTTTATGTGCATTTTTAATGCAGATCTTGATTGAAAACAAATTTAATATTCAAACTATTGGTCAAATTAATAATTAATCAAAATAATTACCTATTTTTGTTTACACTTTTCAAACCAATTTTTATTATCTTTTCCACATATTTCATAACCACATTCATTTCATCTTCCATTTTGCATAGATGCCGAAATTGTTGAGCTGGTTATTAGTAAGTAGCAATGACGACGCAACACGCAATAACCACCTGCCGCCGGCCGCGTCGTTCAGCTGCTAAATAAACTTTTAATTTCAGCTTGTGGTTCCTTAATTAAATGCACCAACTTTAGTTTATTCCCCACTTTCTAGCCTTCGTTTTACTGCAGTTTTATCAGCTCCTCTATTGGGTCCCACTTTTCTAAAATTTCATATTCGCCAAGACAATTTCGCATTAGTTTGATCATATAACAGAGGTCGAAAATTACAAATATGTTCCCTTGGGTCGAAGAGCGGAAAAAATAAGGACGAAAGTGATCAATTGCCAAGTTGCTAGGGCAATCTCATGGTTGCGAAATTTTTGGATGGTCCATCTAGGGTCGCGGACACAACTTCAACCCAAACTTCGTGGAATTTGTACAAGATGGTATTGACAAGCTCTGATTTGGTAGTTGAGTCAGTCAGTCGCGTTGGCCAGAAAATAGGATATGGATAGCTCCTATCACCCATCCAACGATACAACCATGATAACAAATCCGTCTTTAGCTAAGGGCATTTCATTTAAAAATTCTGCTTCTGTAACCTAAGCCCCGAATTTATACCTACTTTATCCATCATTAAGCTGCAAATAACTTTTTCTTGTGCCTGAGTAGCTTCGGAATTTTTCAACTTTAGAGCTTCAAAACTCTCAGTCGTTAAACCAGGTTTAAGCTACTGGGGTCGGGTATAGGGTGACAAAATGTTTGACGTATAATGCTATACGTTTTCGGGAGTAGAAGTGGAGGATTGTAGAAGAGCATCGCAGACTCAGAGCGTGCGGATATTTCTCCCTGAAAATACCCAATCCCTAATTCGATTACGTACTCTTAAATTTTACAAGTATTTAATCTTAAAATAAATGATAAATAATGAAATTAATTCAAAAAAAAAAAAAAAAAAAAAATTAATTTTTTTTTTTATTATTTTAATAAACTAATTCCTTTTTTCGTGACCTTTTTGATTACGAAATAAGATTTTTTTTTATATTAAGCGCGCACTAAATTGATTTTTATTACCCTTAAAATAAGAAATGATTTAAGAGGAGATACCGATGCAAACTGGTTTTGAACCTCTGAATATCGAAATGGCAGGGAAAAATAGTGCTGGGTAAAGCATTCCACCTTCTTGTAGTGCGACTAAAGAAAAAAATCTCTATACTTAACAGTACGTCCGAAGTTAGCTGATGGGCATTCCTAGAAACACGAGTTTTACGGATGAATTGTTTGAGGGAAGGAATGCAAATGGCTATTTCAGTAGAGTGAAAAAAAAAACGGTAAAATAACGAAAGACATGAAACATTGCGGCGGTGTCCGAGGGGTGCAATCGCTTCCGTTATATTTCTATCACCTATTATTTTCATAGCTGTTCTTTGAATTCTATCCAATAGATTCTAGAGTGATTATTGGAGCACCTGCCCAAACATGAGAATTGTACTTTAAGACTTTATAGATAACAGCCAGATCAGAAAGGGTGAAAAATTAATTGCATCGCCGAAGAAAACCTAAACACTTATAGCAGCATTTTTGGCAACATCAAATATGTGATCGTTCCACATAAGGTGGTATGTGATACACATACCGAGGACCGAAAGGTTTTCGGTTGCCTCAATGGAAGTGCTACTCATGGATAGTGGGAGTTTTTGAAGCATTAAATTCTACGCGATTTTTGATTCACCATCAGACGATGCTGTCGAGATCAGAATTTAATGAGCTTATCATATGCTGTCGTTCAAGTTCCACATCCGATAGATGTGAATTTAAAAACGAATATGAAAAGCTGAGGGTACTGTCGTCAGCAAAACAGTTTAATGGATAAGCAGTTTCAGACAGCATAACATTAATGAATATGAGGAAGAGGGTCGGAGACAAAACAGAGCCCTGGGGTACACTAGCATTTATTTTGTGGATTTCAGACTTGAAACCGTCCAATGCAACTTATATTGAGCGGTCCGAAAGGTAATTTCTAATCCAACGAAGAAGAGATTCATCGATAACAATGATGGCTGTTACGTCAGCCTTTAGCTTGTCCAGGTTCTCCACTATATTGTTTGGCTGCACGTGTTCTGTATAAGGACATTCCACGTGTAGATCCGAAATTCATTGTCCTTTTTTCGTTTGCTGGGGTCGTCAACTTTAAAATCATCCATATCCGAGACTTGTAGTTGTTTCGGAACAAAGTTTTTTACGTGGTAGTGAAGTTACCCCGACGCACAACCCCCGACCTGGAGGTAGGTAGCCGGATAAACCGGTCCTCATAGGCCTGAGCTACGAATATGTCGTAGTAGCCCATATAAAGTGTTCACTAAGTAAATATTTCCCTTTTTTGTGACCTTTCTGCAGTTGTAAGTATTGTCATTTTGTTGAGTGTTTGTTTTTATTTATGTATATAATTACCTATCTATAACTATAATATTTTTTTTTAAAATAGGTCTGAAGAAGGGTGTTAACACACCCGAAACGTCACAACAATTGAAATAAAAATTAGGATTTTTGGGGTTAAAGTTAAACTCGAGTTAACTCACCAAATTTGGTGAAATAACTTAGGATTAACTCAACAAATGCTTTTGATATTTTATCTTCCCTATTTTTTTAAGTCTTTCTGGATTTATCCCCCACTTAAGAACTGATTCTTAACATAACTGGAGACAGATCTGTTTCCAGAGATAACTAACTCTGGTTTAAACTCACAAATAAAAAGCTGGGTAGTAGTTCTAAGTAGTTCAACATAACCAGAACTGAACTGCAGATGCCAACGTTTATTCCACCTGGAGAATTCGTCCGCTTGATGAAAGGAGAAGTGCCTTAGTGGGAACACTCACCCCCTCTCTCGTTGGCTGTCCCCAACAGCTTTCCACGGTGATTAAAACCCCATCTTCAGCTGAGATACTAGACACCCAGTGTTCACCACTTGGAGGTGAGAGTAGGAGTTGGTAGACAGAGACACGCTTGTGTCCTCTTGAATGCACATAACTACCATTTTGAACATCTAAATCTGTCAAACATTTAAAATATTTAAAAATAACGAAAATCCAAGTCAGTCAAATAATTGATAATATAATATATTCTTTTAAAAATAAGCTTTTTTTGTATTTTCTTGCAGTTTTTGATCGTCAGCATCTTATTGACTGGCAATTTATTGGTACTATATGGCAAGTTTCCAATTTCTGAAATAACTTGAAGTCGAGATTTTGATCAAATTATGTCATTACGATAAGAGAATTCGAAAATAGGGGGCTCGAAGATTTATCGGTCCGTCTGTCAATTTGTAAAACCTAGGCCTACAGACTGAACGGATGGATCGATTTGTATAAAACTTGGTACTTTTCGTTTCTAAGGTATGTTTTATATATTTAATTGAATTTTTTGTTTTTTGATAAAAAAAATAATGGTCGGTACAAAAATTTAAAAATAATAAAAAAATAATACTTTATTTTATTATTTTATTTAATATTTAAAAAAAGGAGTCCATGATTTATTTTTAAACTTTGGTTTTACTTTGGCTAGCTCTGTGTAGGGAGCTCCACACACAGTGCATACAACGGTGAATCAATAATCAGACATAACTGTGGGAGGGAAGTCACACAGAAGGAACAGAAGGGATTTAACACTCGTTGCACTGTGTTGTTTTTTTTTTATTTCTATTTCTTTTGTTGTTGTTTTTTTTTAATTTTTTTTTCGGCAGCGGTTAATTTAATGATTTTGTGCACATTCTATTTTATTGTTGTTGTATTACACTATTATTGCACTGAATAGAATTGAACTCATCGCAAGTGGGTATTATTTGATTTTATTTTATTTTTGTATTTTTTATAATGGGTGGGTATGAAATTAAAGAATTTTTTTTTTTATTTTTGTTTTTGGGTTTGAAAACAAGAACAACGAGAAGAAAACTTTTTACTTCGGCATACGCGCAAACTGACTTTTACAAAAGACAAGTGCACTCGCACTTGATGGGGAGACAGATCGGCACTCGATTTCCCTCTAGTGGGCTCTAGGCTTTGTATATAGAAACTATAGTACTATCATGAATAAAATTTTTGTGTGCAACAATGCTTCGTTGGTGGCGCCACTTTAGCTCGGCGGAGACTTCCATTTTTGGGAGACTGAATTTATCGGAGACACAAAATCTAGACAGTTAGAGCAAGAGAAGTGTATTTTTTTCGATTCTGATAAGAATCAAATGGAGTACGCGAGATTACCAATTGAAGGTTTTTTTAAACGTCAAGAATGAGAAAAAGGTGAAGATAATGACAAAAAAATGTTCGTATCCTCTTTGAATGCACATGGTTATTTTTTGTTGCTTAGTTTGGTATATGCAGACGAGAAGTAGACAAAATTGTGTCACTGGCCGTGTATAGTAAGAAAGCAAGGGTAGATTTTTTTGATGGAAAGAATAATTTGTATGTATAGGTTGCATTTGTGTATATGCACTTGTTAATTATGAATGAAATGTGAATTGCGAAACGCCCAGTGCGCTAAAAATTGTAATTAGGTAAACACAGGTAGGTAAGTAGGTCACTACCTAAATATCACGTTGAACAAAAAAATGAAACAATGTTTAAGGTGTCACAAATTGTTTTTTTTTTTGAGTCTGAGTACCAAGTTTTTTGAAATTTACCTAGGTAGGATAGGTACCTACGTAGGTAAAAAAAAACAAATTTGTGGTGATTTTGAATTTTTTTTTGGTGAATAAATAATGAAATTCTAAGAATCTTACTAGTTTAAGATTTTTATGGAGATATAAATTATTTTATCTCAAAATAGGCTAATTTCAAAAAATTGAATTAAATCAGGAGAGCCCGCTAAAAATTTGAATTATATATGGTTGAAAAATAAATAAAACCAAATTAAATTTGATTTTGCACAGATTTTGAGTGTAGGAATTCTTGGAAATAGTCGGAAAACCTACTCTCATAAATTGATTTATATCTTTTAAAGTGACCTAAAGCCCACATCAGGATTTTCATTTGTTTTTTAGATGTTTAAAATATTGATTATCTATAATTTACAAAAAAAAAATAACATTATTACAAACAAAAAATTATCTTTCTTACAAAAAAAAAAAAATTTTTTTACAAAAAAAAGTAACATTATTACAAACAAAAAATTTACTTTTTTACAAGAAAAAATTAACTTTTTTACAAGAAAAAATTAAATTTTGTACAAGAAAAAATTTACTTTTTTACAAAAAGTTGAGTGAACGGTTGTCAACTAGATTATATACATATTTACCCTCAGCCCTGACTCACATGAAATAAAAGATGTTCTACGGGCGACTTTGGTGACATGCAGGTTGCAGTTAAATACTAAAATAATAGAAGAGTATTCTTTTCCACATCACCCAGTGGGGTAGAATACAAGATGCGTTTTCTTTTAATGAGGTTTCCCAGTAGGCCTAGTCCTCTTTCTATTACTACAGCTAAAAACTACTAAAATATCACATGCGTTTTCCTCTTACTAATACTAATTCTTTTTTTGTTTTGTTTGTGTTTTTTTTTTTAATACTTAAAACTACAAAAATATTGCTGCTCGTAAGGGAACTTGAACCTGAAATGGGATATCAATAAAATTTCTTAAAACAACAAAATATTGCCGCTCTTAGGAACTTGCACCTAAAATAAAAAAAATCAATAAAATTTCTAAAATATTGCCTCTGTTGAAGTAACTTCACCTGAAATGGAAAATTTAGTATATTAAAATTTATATTTAATTTAAAGTTAAAATAATAATATAATAAAAATTCTAAGATATTTGGTTTGTATAATGTTTGTATTTAGTATAAATAAGTAGATATCATTAACTTAGACTACACTTTATTTAATTAAACCTAAAAAACTGTTTTCGGTTTGGAGATCCTAAATGTCTTGTTGCTCTTCCTATTAGACAATATGATGAGTCCTCTCAGCAGAAACTTGATAATTATTTCCTTATGTTCCCTCGAGCAGTTTACACCTTGCATTATTTCCGCACACCACGTTTCCAAAATTTTTTCTCGTATTTCTTTTTGCTCTCTTTGTTTTTCAAAAATTGTTTGAAGATTTTTAGCAGCTTCTTCGAAAAGTATCGAAGGAACTGTTTATTTTCCATAGTCCGATTTTGTCGCAATAGTCGCGTACGCTCGCAGCTTTATTAAATGAGTCTCATTCCATGAACTTAGAGCAAACTTCACAACTGAGTTTCTTCTTCAGTTTTGCTGCTGCAAACCCGGCGTAATACGCAGCAGCTGCTTATTGTAGCTTATCAGAAAATTCTATTTTCTTATGAGTGTCTGTCAACTCTGTTTGGTGGTCATCGAGGTCTTCTTTTAACACGTAGACGTGCATTTGTTCTTCTTCTTCCTCTTCTTCGACAACATAGACGTCCATAAGATCATCGTCGTCATCTTCTTCTTTTCCTTCTTCTTCTTGTATAACAAAGACCACTTCTGTCTCCAAGATGTCATCCTCGATTGGCACTTCGATTTCGTAGTCCTTGTCATCATCAGCTTTTGCCATTTCCAAGACAGCTTCATTTATCAGCTGTTCCGCCTTAGCATCCTCGTATCGTGAATGTTCGGAAGCGCAAAAATTGTGGAAAATAATTCGTTTGAGGTTCCGAATAAATCGCCAAGTCGAAGGATGTTCCTCGTACGAGCCTCTATTGCATCGTATCATCGAGAACACATTTTCTGCAACGTCGGTATTTAAATGAGCGAGTAGGAATTAGCTCTGTTCTGCGCTTTTGAGGTATTCCCACATCAGAACAATTCTCTGTATCGTTTGCTGCAAGCCACTGAAGCATGGTGGGATTGTGTGGGTGCTCGTTGATTTCCATTGGGCAATCCATTTTCGGTCTTCTTTCAAAGAATTCAACGTATCTGTTGATTCGGATAATACCTGCTCATTCGGGTTTCGCGAATATCTCTGGCCATTGTTAAGCAAATCAAATAAGTCGTTCCTTTTTTAAAGAATCGGGCTGTGTCTTCTGCGACTTTCTTCTCCATATCCGTTTTGAAGCAATTACTCTGCACGGCAAACATTATTCTGGTGGCCACCTTGTCGCTGAAGATTTGTGTCGCATGCTTAACCGACATCTTATCATAACCGGTCGGGTAGATGTGCGTCCGAGACAGCTTGAACATAACTCGAAAGGTATTCGCTTTTGAGTCCTCCTCAAAAACTTTCTCCAAAATTCGCCAGTCTACAATATCCTCTCCTATGTGTATTTGATGCGTTAAAAGAATGTTTCGCACAGACTTAAAAAGATGCGGATAGTCGTGCAGCAAGAAAATCCTGTGTCTCTTTACATCCAGATAGGGATTATCCATTATAGGTAGAGCTGCAAGCTTTCTGTACGCTCGCACATTATTTGAACCTTGGTCGCAGCATGTTGCGACCACTGATAAGCAACATTACCCCTGTAATCTGGGCGAGAGGTTCTCCTTTTGCTGTGCCCACGTAGTAGGCGATTGTCTGCTTCCAATTAGTATTGAGACATCTTAGGGTAAAAGCCATTATCTTGGAAGCCACAATATGCATCCTTCCGAGTTCTCCGAAATCGGTAAATCCGTAATTGAAATCATCTTTGATATTATATTCCAGTTCCTTCTGGATCCCCATTACGTCGAAGAGGATGATACATTTCTTGTCCATTGCTGTCATTTGTGTAGCTTTCTCCGTAAGTAAATCCGCCATCTCCTTGCTAAAACCTGCTGGAAGCCTAATTTCTGAATGCCATCGGTAAATGGTACTTACCGATGGCAGCTTGAAACCTATACCTAGCATAAAAGAATAGCACGCTGGTGACTTAAAGAAAAACTTTAAAAATAGTTCCTTTTCTTTAAGTCCCCATGGTGCTTTGGACTTGTGGAAGAGCTGCGCAAAACCAAACGTACGCAATTCTTCTGAAAAACCTTCCATTTGTTCTTCTAACATGTTTTTTAATTTATACTCCGGATTTCTTTTTAGCCTCTTTGGCGTGAAAAAAATACGCCGGCGAGCTTGCATAAGTCGACTTGGGGGCTTTGGTAAGGCTTTGTAATGCCTGGTGTGGCGCATTGGCGAACGGAATTGCGACGGCGAAATATTTTCAGTGAAAGCCGGTACGTCTTTCAGAGAAACATCTAGGGGTTTATAAACATTTGTTGAGTTGGCAGCTAAATTTACCAAGGAAGTGGCTGGGCTGCTTAAAGTTGGAGGTGGGGGTGGACGTGAAGTTGAAGCTAAATTCCGACGGCTAGGTGCGGAGGTTCATTCGAAGACGTGACCGTAGAGGTCGGCTGCTTTTGAGACCTCCATGCCTCCATAATGCGGAAGCATGAAGGGTCAATGCTATCATCAGAGCAACTGCAAATCGAATAGAAAGACAAGGGTAGTGCCGTTTTTGAGAGAGTTTTGAGTGAACCGTGTAGTATAATATCTTTAAGATAAAAGTGCGCTTCACACATGGAAGAATTGTCGGAAAGATTAAGGACATTACCGTGTTTAACCCAAATGCGTCTTCGTTTGTCGCACGGGACTTTAAAAAACGAAACCATGCTCGGCCGCTGTTGCACCGCAACGCAACGCGCATAGTAGCATTTAACCATATTTTTTTTTTTTTTAGTAAAAACGTTCACAATTTTTTTTTTCAACAAAACACAATTTTTTTATACACAATACTAATATTTTACACAACACGAAAATACAATCACTTACAATTTCTTATAAAACACACTTGTCAACTGCAATAAGAATAACACACAAAGCAAAAAAGAATAAATTACAAAGCACTTTACTAATGTTCACAACACAATTTTTTTTACACAACTCAAATTTTTTTTTATTATCACCTAAAATTTCTTTTTCAATAAAATGATACTTTTTTGCAGCAACAATTGTTTTTTTAACTCACGATTTTTTTTTTCACAAAAAGAAAACAAATAAATCACTTTACTTCACGAATAAAACCAATTCTTTTTCCAATTTCGAAAAAATATTTAAATATTTGTGGTATATGTGTTATACCTATATCTTTTAAAATAAAAAATAAAATATAAACCTTGTAATATAATAAATAAATGAATTATTAATAAAAAAGCAAAAATCAAAAATCAATAAAAAACTTACAGTACCAATAAGTACCTATAAACATAAGTACCTACCTATTAAAAAAAAAATCAAAAAACACAAGCACAAAAGGGTGGGTAGCTAGTTCGCAAAGAGAAGAAAAGACAAAAGAAGCACAAATGGGTGGGTAGGGGTTTGTTGATAAATAAACACACAAATGGGTGAGTTTCAAAATAAAACTTTATCAAAAAAATTTGTTTTCGCAATTTTTTTTCACAAATTGCTTTTTTTTTAACTTTTAAAATCAAATTATCAAGTATTGAATCACAATTTAATTTAATACGCCAATAACTTATCATAAATAATATTTGCACGTCTTTATTCACGAACTGAAACTTTATAATTGAAACTTCAACGGTTGAAATAAAACTCCTATAAAAGCGCGTAAGGTTTACATACAAAAAACCTTATACACCAAACCAAGTCCCATATATCATATAATATACCCCTACTTGCTATCTATTCATCATTACACACAAAAAGCCACCAAACCAAAGAGAATAACCAAATTCGCACTTTTTACTTAAACTCATTCTTATGTAGATTTCCTTCAACAAAAAAAAAATCAAATCTATGAAGGAGAAATTTGACTTATTTAGAAAATAAGATCAATTTTTCTTACCAAATCATATTTTTCATTATAAATAGAAAAGTACCTAATATACCGACACGAATTTTTTTGTTGCGATTTCCTTCCAACAAAAAAATGATTTGATCTCCAATCGTTGAAAGGAAATCGACATTACATAGCAAATAAAATGATTGATTGAATGTGCAACGTTATTTTTTGTTTGCTATATGCGAGAAGAGAAATACCTATACACATAATCAGCTGTTTGCGTCGTCATCGTCGTTGTCGTCGTCGTCGTCGTCAACGTTGAAGCAAGGAATATAGTTTTTTTTTTGCGGGGAAGGCGTATAGTTATTCCTATATTATCAAGGGTAGGTTGATTTTAATGCGGGAAAGCAAAATATAGTCGTTTAAGTATTGTAGGTATACAATCGTATATTATTGATGGTAGTTTTTTATTAAACTGTTTTGCAAAGATTTCTTGTTAGCGATGAACTTTGTTGCAAGTGCAAGATTTTGAAAATATTTATTTGTGGAAAAGTAAAACATACCTACATACGAAGATATATTCGTATGTATTATGGAGGATAGGTTTTATTAATATTTAATACCTACCTATATTTTAAAACATGCAAACAATTTTGAGTTTGACTTGAAATTGTTGGCAATAAATGACACAATTTATTATGCCGACCAATAGGTCCGTACATAATGCATACCTACCTATGTAGGTAGGTATGAAAATAAGTTAATGAAAAAATTGAGAATTTCTATGCAATGATGAGGTAGGTAAGTGCTTGTTGGTAGATAGGTAGGTACATTGGTAGAGAAAATAAAAACAAATTTCCTGTCTGGGTAGACATGTAGATAGGTATGTATGTATGATAGGTATGATATATCTAATTGGACTAGAGTCTGTCCATGTAGTGGTTAAATTTCAGCCAGTGGGCAATATCCTAGTAGGTTTTAGAAGTTTTAGTTGTCAAATACCTACGTACCTACAACATTATTCGTTTAATTAAAACCCAGGTACCTACCTATATTTTTTTTTTATTTCCCGAATACGCACCGTACCCCCCAGTAAAGAAGAAATTATCACCGCCATCAAAGCACTGAAGAACAACAAAGCGGTTGGACTTGACGGTATTCCTGCAGAGCTCTTAGGAGCAGCCCCAACGACATCGAGCGAGCTACTTCACCCACTTATTAAGAGAGCTTGGGAAACAGAGAGCTTTCCTGAAGAGTGGAAAAAAGGAATGATTGTCAAGCTCCCAAAGAAAGGAGATCTCACACAGTGCGAAAACTGGAGAGGAATATGCGTTCTGCCTGCAGTAGCCAAGATAATAGCAAGGATAATATTGGACAGAATTAAAGACCACCTCGAAGACACACTCGACGCCGAACAAGCAGGTTTCCGCACTGGATCTTCCTGTGTGGATCACATCAACACCTTGCGGATCATCATCGAACAGTGCGTTGAATATCGATCACCACTTCACCTGCTGTTCATCGATTTTGAAAAGGCGTTCGACAGTGTCAATAGAGAATTTATTTGGCTTGCTTTGCACAGGAGGGGCATCCCAGATAAATTGATTGCTATTATCAAGGGTACATATGATGGATCCAGGTGTCACGTTTTGCACAAAGGTAGGCTATCAGAGGAGTTTGAAATCCAAAGTGGAGTTAGGCAAGGCTGTATACTGTCACCAATACTGTTCCTGTTGGTGGTAAGTGACGTACTGCACGCAGCTTTGTCAAATGGAAATGGAGGAATTCAGTGGACTCTGCAATCTCACCTCAAACATCTGGACTACGCGGACGACGTATGCTTACTCTCTCATAGGATCATGGATCTCCATCAAATGACAACAAGGGTGGAGAGAGAAGCAGAAATCGTAGGGCTTAAGATCAACTCGGCAAAAACTAAAAGGATCAGCCTTGGAACTTCCTCATCAATCCAAGTAAATATTTCTGGACAACCGGTAGAGATGGTAGAGGATTTCCAATATCTTGGAAGTATTGTCTCTACGGGTGGCGGAACTGAACTGGACGTGAACAGCCGAATCAGAAAAGCAAAGGCTGCGTTCGGAATGCTGTCCAAAATATGGAGAAACAACTCTTTTAGCTTAAAGACCAAGCTACAACTGTTCCGCTCCAATGTTGAATCCGTTCTGCTTTACGGCTGCAGCACTTGGAAAGTCACTGAAATTGTCACTAGAAAGCTGCAAACCTTCGTTAATAGATGTCTACGAAACATCTTGAGGATTTTCTGGCCCAACCGTATCTCCAATGCCGAACTTCATGCGAGAACGGGTCAGGAGCCCATAGACTCCATTATACGAAGAAGAAAGTGGCAGTGGATTGGCCATACGCTTCGAAAAGGCGATCGGTGCATTGCATCTCAAGCAATGCAGTGGAACCCGCTCACACAGGAGGGAAGACAAGTGGGCCGGCCTAGAAGTACATGGCGAAGAACGGTCGAACAGGAATCGGCACGACTGGGGAAAAGTTGGAGAGAGCTGAAATATATTTCAAGAAATCGTACACGATGGCGCGTAGGTGTAGTGGAGGCCCTATGTCCCGTAAGGGAAACATCACGGACGTAATAGGTCCGAGGACCTAAGTAAGTACCTATATTTTTTTTTTATTAACAAGAGAGCGGAGATTAATGCAAACTGCAAAACGGTCAGTGCACTTAAAACTGAATTATACCTACACAGGTTTATAAAGGTTATGTACCTATTATGTATTGCAAAAAAAAAGACGAAACGAATTTTTTATTTTAAATTATTTTGTGTGTAGGAAGGTATCAATTGTTTGATATATCTACATAGGTACCTACCTACATGCATTTATATCTACGTAGGCGGGTACATTTTTTAAAAAATCGTTTTAACTAAAGCTTAATGTACCTAACTACATTTTTACTTTATTTTATTTCTTTTTTAAATAAACCAATTGCAAAACGTGCCAACAGGTACCTACCTATACCTGTTTTAATTTTTATTTCCAATTTTTTGATTCTAGGTAGGTTACAAAATTAATGTTTTAATGTAGGCTGGTACCTACCTGTAGATACCTACCAAAAACTTTTTTCGTTAAAAATTGTTTCCTTTTTTGAAATTTAGTGTAAAATAAATTTTAAAAACTTAAATTTGAATTTTTACATAACACGGTGGAAGCCAACACAAGTGGTTGTTGTTCATTCAAAACCTTCAATGTAAATATGACGGAGCGAAAGCTATGCAGCCTAACTGCAAGTGTTATCACGAGAAAACACCTTTCAATGAAACTGAATTCTTGACCAGTGTCAAATCTTTCATACAATTTCCCTCCTTACACGTATGCAGCGAATTGTTGCGGTGATAACGGAGAGGAGAAAAAGAAAGAACCCGAATGAATAACATCTAACTTGTGTGTGGCTTGTCAAAATGCTAGTTATCCAAATGCAATTGTAAAATTAGAAAAAAAACCTTCATTTGGATGGAAACGATCAGGTGACCTCGGTGGTACAATGCGTAGTGCAGTGGCCTCTGAGGTAGCTTGGTCTAGGTTCAAATCCAGTTGACGGTAAAATAATTTATAAATTAAACTTGGAACTAAGACTAAGCACCACTAAAGGAATCTGATGATTGGTGTGGCAGCCATGAAATTGCAATCATTCCAGCCTATATAATACTCGGTGGTAGCCAACACAAGTGGTTGTTGTTCATTCAAAACCTTCAATAATAATTTTTATTAGTTAGTTTTTGGATTAAAAATTATTAAAAATCAACGATAAAGTCAAAATTTAGAAAAAAAATTGAAACACAAAATTTATTCGCATTTTTTTTCAAAATCTTCCGTAATTAAGTAGGTAATATACTTTTTTCCAAAAATCATTGCTGTAATTAGATTTTAGTCAAACGCTAAGAACCAGAAGTTGTTATTTGCTATACCTAGTTTAGTTTTTGAGAAAATCCAAACTTATCAAAGCACTTTTTTCATCCAAAATTATTTTGTTTGTGAATTTAGTACATTTATATAAAATATTAATCGTAGAGATTAATGATAAAGAAATATCTTTTTAAAAATGTTTAAAAATAATATATTCTTATTTTTGATTTACAAGACCAATTTTTTTTAACTATTAAAACTAATGAAAATATTAATTAATTGACGATGCCTACCTACCACAATTTGTCTTACTAATATAATTTTGAAAAAATGGCTTGGATTTTTTTCGTCCTTAAGATCCGGAACATACAATAACTTCAGTGCTTATACCCATAGTTTAAACGTTTTTTTTTTTGTTCATAAAAGTTTTTTTTTCAACAACAATCGAAAAAAATAGTTTTGAAAGTACATAAGGGTAAACATAATAGGTACCTATACGTTTCTTAACGCCGATTTCGGTACACAAGAATTTTTGTTTTAAATCTTTGTTTAATTTATTAAATACCTATAGCTATCATTAGTTTTTTTTTAAATTTTTAAATTTTAAAGTAACTTTTTTAAAGTGATAAGAATCAAATTGTGATTTTTTATTCAAACGCCCCTTCTTTGTTTCCGTTACATTAACAAATAGAAAATTATTTACATACTAGCAGGATGCATGTCATGTGAGTCAGGTCTGAGCGTTAATATATATACCCATACCTACATACATATAACGCTTCACTTTCAAAAACAAGTAATTCTATAGTTGTGACAACCCTTTAAATGTTACCCAATTAATAATTAATAATTTAAGTTAATTTTTGTTTGTAAAAAAGTTAATTTTTGTTTGTAAAAAAGTTAATTTTTTTATATGAAAATGTATTTATTTTTTTAAGATATTTTTTTCCTCAATAAATTTTATACAAAAATTTAGCCACATTAAGGGCCTTATTGCGAGAGTCTACTCCGAAAAAATCTAGTCGACTTAAGTCGATCAGGAATTCTTGATCGAATTTAATTTTCTATCAAATAGAATAAAAATCATATAATTTCATAGTTATCTGACAGAAAAATATTAAAGAATAGATTTTTGAAATATCGATAGTAGACTTTAAGGCAAGGCACATATTGAGACGCGTTCAACGCGAGCGACGCGACACAGCACGAGTTTTTGTAAAGAATATAAATCAATAGAACAACGCATATTGATAGACCGACACGTCATGACCTGACGCGCGTTTTCAGAAAATCACGTAGCACAATGATCGAAACACAGTTTTTCGTGCGAGACCGACACGTGTTTGTTTTTTTTTTTCTGTCAAGAAATAATATAATAAACTGTCGTAAGATTTTAAAATAAAATACCGTTTGCTTTTTTAGAAATTTCTCGATTTTTTAAAGTTTATTTCAATAATCGATATATCGGACGATTTTTGCTTCAAATAAAATGTATTTCGACACGAGACACGCGTAGCAATATGCGGAGAACGGTATGACACGTTTCTAAAATTGAGTCGTGCGACACTGGTAGGGTCACGTCACACACTACGGACGCGTCTCAGTATGCGCCTAGCCTAAATATATTCGACTTTTGAGTAGACTCTCGCAATAAGCCCCCCTTAAAAGGCTAATGGGCTTATTGCGAGAGTCTATTCAGAATAGACTTAAAGTCGAATAGACTTATAGGTAGTCTATCATCGGTATTGCGAATTTCTATTAGAATCAATTTTTTTCTACTAAATAGATTTTTTTTTTTTCGATCAGGAAACCTATAACAAGAATGTATTTTAGTGAAAATGAATATCTTCTGGTACAATATAAAATTTCATATCGTTATACATGTTTGATGGCCTTCCTACAAGACGCTCAATCATCTAAACATGTGCTGCATTATAAAATTAGGTATCTACCATAATACATATTTTTTTAAGATTTTTATAAACTTATTATACATTCTTTAGAAACTGTGCATTTTTAAAATGCATCATAAATACTATTATTAAGGCTTTTAGAGAAATTACATTTTGAAAATGCACAAATCACGACTCCACCCCAAAGGAGCTCCGTTAACTCCCACCACATTATCATAATTCATAAATATATATGTATGTACCTACCATAATTTTGGCGACTCCACGAAATTCACGACACACTGAAAAGTGTTCTTTTTCGCCTTGGCACTATAATTAACCAACAAATAAATCCCCCAATCTTCCATTTCGAAATGTAAATAATATGTTTGCCAGAAAATTAACGTGACTTTGATGCTTTAGGGCCTTAATTTAAGCTAACAAAAGATCTTACATAAATATTGTACATATATGTATATATCTGCATATTTTCATCTTATGTCTAAAACCTAAAGGTTCATTTTTGCACTTAGTCGGACTATAGAATATTATTTTTTGAAGAAAAACTATTTATTTCATCAAAAAAACGTCAATTTTTCGTCAAACTATATTTATTTTCTAAACCTCTAGGGGAGATTTGACAATTCAGTCTGAGCCTATAGTCGCGAGCTTTTATTATTCTATTTTTGAAAATCGATTCTATTTCAACAAGTCTACTGAGCAAGGCGATACTAATTTCAAGTTTGATAGAATCGCAAAAAGTCGAATAGACTTAAGTCGAATAGACTCTTGCCATAAGCCCCTAAATTTTAATAGGTAGGTTCCTAAATACGAATTGTAGCTTTAAAATTCTTCCCAGTAGAAATGAAGTTATGATTGTTTAAAAATCCAATTAGAAAATTGGTACCTATACCTATACTACCTATGTATATGTACCTATATGCGATTGTCGACGATGAACCAATCATATAATTTAAAAGGAATTTCACCGATTTTGTATTATCAAGATAAATGATTTAATAGCTAGATGCCCTTAAGACTGTATACCTATCTACCATGGTGACATAGTGGTAAGTTAGAAGTTCAAATTTCTCACTGACAATAGCCTGCATCCCTAATTATTTCAAACTTCTAAACTTACCCCTTAAAAATAAAATAAAGATTCAAATAAAAATTAAGTAGGTAAGTACCTACCTACCTACTAGGTACCTAGTACCTACTTAGATATTAATACAAAATATATACAAACATACCTATCTAGGTACTTAGATTAAAATAATAAAAAAAAACGACATACCGACCAACATACCTTCAGCCTGTTACATTAAAAACATCATCGCCATCAAACCTATGAATTATTGCATAACTCATATATTCTTACAACAGACCTAAATACCTACATATATAGAAAGCAAAAAGAACAAATCTACCTACTTGCCTTACCCTTGACCATCATGCCGCCGCCGGCCGTCGCCGTTGTCATCTTGCACACAAGGCACCCAAAGTTATAAAAACAAACTACCCCTTCCTCTTTAACCGCACATAACTCAACAAACCAAGGAGAATTCCCAAAATATTATTTCACAATTTTTAATTCTCTGCATCTTAGCAAAGTAAATGACAATATATATGCACCGAATTCCATTCTTCTTTTCCTTTTTATGCCTATCCATTAACAAAAACATTCATTCTACCTATTTCACTCTAACTATTATAAATAATAGTATTCCTTTCTTATTCTAACTATTAGTTCTCCACAAAACTCAATTTTCTCCACTGTGAAATTCGATGAGATTCTTTTACAATCGATCTAAAGATGGCAGTCCATTCGACATTCACCATGATTAGTACTATAGTTTCTATATACAATGGCTCTAGGTCAGTTTTTGGTTTTATTTAAATTTTTCTTTCTTTAAATTCAATCGACTTTTCGATCATGTTAACGATCTTCTTCAGACCTGTGGTTAAAAAATATTAAAAAAATTGTTCTTTAAATACCAATAAATATGTACTATGTAATTGAAAATACTTACAAGTTACAACTTGGGTATGTAAAATTATAAGGTCCACTAATTTTTCCGAAATTTCAACAATCTATGGAAAGAGGACAATATAATACAGCTGAAGAGATTAGGGTCTCGAAAGACGTCTAAGTGGGAAATATAAAAAAAAGCACTAAAGATCATTAAGAACCAGACAAAAAATTAGTATACATAGAGGACAGAAAGGAGGAGGACATTTAAATGGCAATATAAGCAGACGGACGGACGAATACAAATCAAACTGATTTCATTCTTTAATTGACGTTTCCAAATAATTTGTCGATTTAAATGGCTCCAAACCTTTTCCCCGACAGTAGTTTAATCGCCAAATACATTTGTAATTTAATGTATTGACTGACAATTTTTTTTTATAAGGATGAAGTCGTGACTGGATTCTTCCACTGCGTCCTTAAATAGGTGATCGTTTAAAGTTGGGAAAATGGAGCATGGTGGTTGAAATAAATAACCCATAACTTTGAGGCAGAAAGCAGCTAGACAATTTGTTTTCATTAGGAATAAATAGGTACGTTAATTTTGTTCAAACTGCCTTAACAATGCATCAGTTTGATTTCAAATTTTTACCACAGACTCACTTGGAAAAATCAATCTACCACGTTTATTGGCTTCAATCAGCCCATTGTCCCAGCTCACATTTCACAATAATCTTTTTTAGGCCCACTCATTTTCTGACGACACATTCATATTTTGGCATCAAAAGGCTTTGGAAAACTTGATAGAGTTCATGGAAGTCCGAGGAAGATTTCACTATCGTCCATTAAAGGTTGATCGTGTCGTCGAACATGTAGTTTTTCGAAACTTTTTCGTTTTATATTTTCAGTAATAGATGGCTGGTTCGTAAAGGTCAAACTTCATGCGGCGAGTTGATGGGACGGAGAGAATGGGGGTTGAGTCCATTGCAGACGTTTCCGTTTGCAGCCTTAACTTCGTGGTGGATCAATAATCTTTTGTAAGCAGATATGAACAGTGAATTCTCCACACTTATCAACGCACACAAAAAAGTTCCAAATAGGCTTGGCACTTGGCTAAATTTATAAGTTGAAATATATTTTATTTTTGAACCATCGAACCTGACTAAATTGTCAAAAATGTCCATAACTGACATTTATGCGGGGATAAGGATAACGAAAGAGACGTACCTTCTTGTTTTTGTCATCAGACTGCCATCATCATTAGTAATTTAAGTCAATATTTGAGGGCGCTAGAATAGATCGTTTCGCAAACTCAAGGGTGCTTTGTAGCTTTTTCCCAAAGGACTGCGGGAATTTAAAAACCGAAGATGCGATCAATATCTACGACGTGACGTATAAAGCGAACTGTTTGGCCGCTGTTTTTAAAATGGTCAAATTTCAAAAACCCTGTCGCAAAAGGATATCGAGTCCGATACGCTGTTTCTGAGGGTTTGAGCTGCTAGATATACTTTCATTTTAAGCTTGTGGTATATGAAATGCCAACTTTAATTTTTTTCCCGCTTTCAAGCATTCGTATTACTGCAGTTTTATCAGATCCTCTATTTGGTCCCACTTAATGTTATTACCATCAGTCGTCATCTTTTATCTTTTAGTATTTTATATTCACCCAGACAATTTCGCATTAGTTTGATCATATGACAGGAGTCGAACATTAAAAATATGTTTTCTCGCGTGGGGAACATACGGACGGGGGTCGTCAAGTGCCAAGTTGCTTCCTAGCAATTTCATGGTTGCGAAATGTATGGATCTAGGGGCACGGACACAACCTCAACCTCAACTTCGTGGAATTTGCGCAAGCTGCTTTTTACAAGCTCTTCGTTATTAGACCAAACAAAAAAAAACCCCTCGCCATCCATAACCATGATTTCTAATACGTATTTAGCTAAGGGCATATCATCTGAAAATTCTGATTCCGTTCCAAAGTCGACGTAACCCCTGATTATTCCGACCGAAAAATTTTGAAGCCCTGATTTTAATGCTACTTCATTCAGCATTAAGCTGCAAATTATACTTTTTTTGTGCCTGAGTAGCTTCGGAAGCTTTCATCTTCAGATTTCAAAACTCTTAGTCGTTAAACTAATTTCACTGTCTATGGAAGAGTATCACGGTCTTAGGCTACCTACTGGGGTCGGGTACAGGGCGAAAAAAACAAATTCATGTTTTTATTTTATTATTATTTTAATTTTATAATATTAAAACTTAATATCACAAGTTAAGTTTCTATTTATATAGTATATTTATTTTTGTTTGTGTTATTTATTTTGTGTGTTGAATTCAAAAGTTATTTTATTTTGTGATTTCTGTTCTGGTTCTGTGCATTTTACTTTCGTGTTTGATTTTTCATATAAATTGGTTCTAAATCACGTTACTGAAAAACACAACGAATCTTCCATCTCTTAAGAACAATAAAGTTCTGAGGGCAGCAGTTCACCGGGTTCCAGCTTAGGTTTTGCAACAAGCCGGTCGTTGTTTTCCAAAATTTCAACAATCTATAGAAAGAGGGCAATATAAGCAGACGGACGGACGAATACAAATCAAACTGATTTCATTCTTTTATTGACGTTTCCAAATAATTTGTCGATTTAAATGGTTCCACACCTTTTCTCCCGACTGCACTTTAGTCGCCAAACACATTTGTAATTAATGTATTTACTTACAATTTTTTTTACAAGGATGAAGTCATGACTGGACTTTTCCACTGCGTCGTTAAATAGGTGATGATTACATTAATTTTGTTCAAACTATGTCTTAACAAAGCATCAGTTTGATTTCTAATTTTTACCACAGACTCACTTGGAAAAATCAATCCACTACGAGTATTGGCTTCAATCAGCCCGTTTTCTTCAAACTCTTCCCATTTTTGCGACCTTTGATAAAGAGCTTCCTTCCACCGCTCACTTTTGACAATCTACTTTAGGTCTACTAATTTTCTGACGAAACATCCACTTATGTTGCCAACACAAGGCTTTGGGAAACTTGAAAAAGTTTCTGGGAGTCCGGGAAAGATTTCACTATTCTTCTGTGAACTCTGTTGCACATTAGGCTGTCCCGTCGGTGTATGGGAATTTTTTTTTTTTTGAGCTACACTATCACAAGAGGTACGTTATTTTACACACATAAAGAAAACGGTAAAAAAACTGAAATAACATGTCATCTTGAGGGTGCTACCGAGCTTTGAAGATTTGTAAATTTGACGTTTTTACAGACTTTAACCGTATGAATAAAACTATACAAAAATCAAGTTTTAAAGGTATTTTATTATAAATATTATTGAAACAAAGCATATGAAAGCAAAATGAGCAAGAAAAAAATTTTAATTAATGACATACACTTAGAGTTTAAACTTTTTTTTGTGTCCAAAATTTGGCATTTCTGCTCGAGATTGCAACCTGTTTCTAATAAAGCCATCTCTAGAAGTAGGGTCAGTTACACTTTGTGAGGCCTCTGTTACCAGTTTAACACATCTTTCCACAGATTGGGTGTGACAAGGAAAGTCATCAATTTCCAAGATCATATTATTTGCTTTGATGTGAAGGTCTTCATAAGAAAAATGTCGAAGAACCGGGGGTGATGTAACCTGACATTCATGCCACAAAATAATCTCGGTATAATCTTTAGCAGAGAAGTTAATTTTTGGTGGCTTATATATCCTGCATTTGGTGATACTTTCAACTTCTCTAGCTTTTTTTATTCTTCGCAATGCCAGCTCCCGAATGTGGTCTCTTTCATCAAACAACATACTAATAAGCAAGTTTTCTGGGTGTGCAAAAAAAGCATTTCGTTCTATAACAGAATCCACAACAGATCTCAAATTTTCGGGTAAATATCGAGAGTACATAATTAGTTGGAAAATATGTTTGGCTCCATGCTTAAAAGACGTCTTTTGCTTGATTTGGAACCAAATTGGAGCGCATACCTTGACGACGTAGTTGACAAGCAATAGCAAATTCTCTGATGGATTAAGAGTACTAACATAAAGTCTGAGTATACGATTAGCAGAAATAAAGCCATCTCGAGTGAGCCATTTTTCCAGGTTGACGGTTTGCCAGCTCAGGAGTACAGAAACCAGTTGATACAGCTTGACATATCTGATAAAGATATTTTTGATCCGTACTTAGTTCATCAACCACATTTTTCGACAAGTCAGGCGTATTACCAGCCACCGCACAAAAGCACACCGTAGTCTTACTTTCACAAACAGCTAGTTGTTTCCCAATAGGTCCGGAATATTCTCTAGGACCCGAAGTGCAACCATATAATGTTAAGAATAAATGACGAAGAGGTAACTCATTGGCATGAAGCATACAAATACACCATTGTAGCGGTCTCTCCAAAGGTTGTGATCGATGTAAGAATTCCTTTTGCGGTGCCACGACCTGGTGTTGTGTGTCCCAAATAAATTGATCCAGGTTCTGCCAAAATTGAGATGTGCTCTTCAAAAACTTCTTTGCGATGATAGCGCGCCCCTATTTTCTCATTTATCAGGGTCTTGTCTTTTCATCCATCAAAGTAAATGCTTTTTATAGCAATACCTCCAATATCGTTTGAAGCTTCTGTACGGGATTTAGATACAGCTCTGTGCATCTTGTTTTTGTCAATAACTAGAGTTAAATCTTTGGTAGAAACCAAGCCAACATCAGCCAAAACAGCAGAAGCAACAGCACCGGCAGATCGCGTTGATAAACCGTATCGATCACAGACCTTAGCAACTGTTGGCAACCTCAATGTATTCCGATTAGCTCTTGAAGTCGATGGTGCCTCTCTCGAAGGCATGTTTGTTGGGGATGCCTCTGTTATCGGATACGTTTCTGGTGAAGATTCGAGCAGCGAGTCTTCTTCGCAGTTTCCTGAGACAGAATCGGTTTCTTGGGTAGAACACTTTTTTGCTTCCCTCTTTGACTCTACAATTTGCCTCTGCTGTCGTTTCTTCAAGATAACTGTTTCCTTCTTGTCAACCCCGCTTATAACCATTTTCCTCTCATTTCTTTGATCCAACAAAAAACTTCTCTCATGGATGGGAACTTTCTTAGGTTTTAAACACGAACAAGTTTCAAATGAAGTGCATTTACAAGCAGCAACGTCGAAAAGCATCTCGGATGACTCTAAAAAACACCAGTTTGATTTTGAAACTATCATTTTGCTTGCTTTTGGGGTATCGCTTCAAAATACTGTACTTTTCGAAATAGGATTTCAGTAATTGGATAACTCGTTCCTTAGTTACAATTGGAATCGAAGCTTTCGTCCAAATATTGTTGATCTCTTCAGAAACAATCGCATATATATCTGAATGGGATGGATCCTTTCTGTTACTCTTAAGTTTAATGTCGTTTCTGACAAACAAAATAAATGTAATGACATCCCTTATAGTTGGTAGCTGCCGACCGTCAAGTTTTTTGTATGATCCCAATATAGCACAAGTAGTCCCACTACGTCTCGAAATCATTATTTAAAAAATCACAAAAATCGCTTTTAAAACTTTTCCAACACACTTTACACAACCCGTAGAGGATCTCCAATGATCTGGAGACTTCAAAGTGTGGCTTTTATATAAGATCAGGTCTAAAAATTATGGAGTTCGACAACCCATTTAGTCATAAAAAAGTGGTGAATGAAAAACCTCTACGTTTCCTCAATAAAACGCATAATGTGGTTTTTCCCACATTTGTCCACAAAACGCCCACTTTTCAAACCCTTGAGTTTTAAATCTGACTCTATAACCGAATTGAGTTGTGTATTTTATAGGTAGAAAAAACAGGTAAAAAACCCAATATTATTCATAAAAATTTATCCCTATCTGGCATCAATGAATGAAGTCAGTTGGGTAGGTTAGGTAGGCCTCAAAATTTTGCCCTGCTGTATTAATTTGCAATACAAATTTTTCTTGAAAATCGGATACGTATAGAAAATTTACTTCAAATTACGTCAAATTTATTAAGCAGTGGTTTTAAGCTCAAGGAGAAAAAATAATCACAACTGCGATATGCGCAAAAAAATTATTTAATATGGGACACCATATTAGGGGTATTTTCTTGAAACCTTATAGATTTGAAACCGCTGGAAACGTGTTGCTGCATGCAAACCGAAACGTCAAATATTTTGTACACCTAATAAGATCAAAAAGTCAATATCTTATAGCAAATAGTAGTTCGGGAGCGGAAATAAGGGATAGCAAAATATCACCATAAAAATAACAATTTTTCAAAATTTTGAGGGTCGGTTGCACCCTCAAGAAATATTTTAATTTTATTTTTTTAATTATTTTTGTAATCTAAGGCCAATTACGCAAGTTTTGAGAGGTCTTGCGTTCGGGAAATCCAAAAAAAAAATTGTCGGGACACCCTATTGCACATTTGATGTAATTTGCAGCCTCGTTGTATGATGAAGATATATCTAATGCATTCAATACGTCAATGATGTGCCTCGAACCAACTTTACGATGAAGGTAAACTAATAATCCAAGGAGTGCTGGTGATATAAATGATTTTAGTCTGCACGCGTATATCATGCATTGGTTGATAAACAGCTTCTTTCGTTTTTTTTTAACTACATCCATTCCGTTGCATGTAGTATATCCGTATTGCATGTAGCGTATCCGTAAAAACTTTCAAAGTCTCTGGTTTAAGTTTCTCCCCGCAATTTTCGATATCGTCAAATGTAGGATACTGAGTTATATCATAAATTTAGGATTGAATTTATTCTTTTATAACTGCTGCCGCAGCTTTAACAATTCTCACTCGTCCTTCTTCTATAGAACTGCATCTGTTTGAAGCCCAATTCTGCACAAACAATGCCTTGGGAAGCATGTATGTTGGTAGCTAACAAATTTGGGCTAAAATTATTAACAAGCTGATCCCCTAAATAGTAGTCACCGTGCAAATCCACGTCATTGCCACTGAATTCCTTTTTAGTTTTTCCTTTAGATCATTTAATGTAAATGGGCATTCATTACTTTTGTCTATAAAGTTACATTAGGTTTCAAAAGCTACACGACAGTTCTTATTTTTGGGTTTGCATCTAGACGCATCTGAAATGGTAATTTTCCTAAATTTGAGCATTTGAGTTTATATCTTATGGTGTTTTCGATTGGTAAATTCAGATTTCAATCTAAAAATTGATTCATTTCGTGGCGAATCGAACGCCAATTCAAATTGATTTATTTTTGTCATTGTATTCGTGTAATTTTATGTATGATTCATAACATCACAAAACTCGTCATCACTTGCTGCACTTTCAGAAGAAAACAAAGAGCTTCATGAATTTACTAATTATTTTTGAACAGCTTCCATTTTATATCAGAAACGCTTCTCTTTTTATTTAGAACACAATTTTCATAAACAGTGATAAAAACAAACAATACAAACAATTTTGTAAAGTGACAACTTAAAATTGTATTGGTATTAGTGTAGGAGGGGTAAATCTGCCGAAAAATCTAGATCTGCAAATTTGATTTTAAATCAAAAAATAAATCAATTTATTTGCCCATTGGAATGTAAGATCTGCGTTTTGACAGATTTAGATCAGAAATAAATTGATTTATTTTACGAATCGAAAACACCATTAGTTTTTGGGTCCATAAATTATCTACGCCGCCACAGTGGCCCGTATTGACTTTTTTGGTTGGAAAAATCATAACTCTTAAACGAATAAAGATATCGACACATTTTTTTTTATCTTCAAGGAAATTTTCAAGGCTATAATAATGATTTAAAAGAATTTGCTGTTGAAATAAGAAGTTTTAGTTAAGGTGGTTAACATAATTGTTAGTTAATTCTAAAAAGGTTGAAAATCAATTCATGAAGTAATTTGAGTGTAGTTTAAGTGAAACAGTGGAGAAAAAAGAAAACAAACCAATTTGAGTGAAACAGTGGGGAAAAAAAGACCTTTTTTTATTAATTGATTTTTTATTTTTTTTTTTTATAAAAGAGTACATTAATTAAGTATTTTATTGATAGATTACAGTTCAAAAAGTAGAAAAAAAAGGAACACAAGTTTGCATATAAACATTAGATTTCTTGGAAACTATCATCTAAGCCCGGGGTAATGTGTAATAAACTTATCATTTCCGGTGAGTATTGTGCTTTCAGATCTTTTTGGTTTCTTACATTAAGGAAGAAATTAGGTGATCCGATGAGATTGCTAGCATGTTAAATAGGTCTTCATTCTGCCAAATTCTTGAAACCTTACACGTATTTAGATATCTGTATTTCTTGTAGTCTTTATTTTTGGACTCCTGGGATTCTTCTGACAATTCTCCAAGTGGCAGAGATTGGTATTTGATAATATGTTGGCTATGAACCAAATTTTATGAAGAGTAGGTGTGAGTTGTTTTTTAAGGGTACTTTTGTTTCAATAGCTCTGCGGTTTTTTTTGTGTACTCTCCAAACTTAACTGTATTTACTACTGCCGCAATTCAAAACATTAAGTATTATTTGGATCCCAGTTATAACCTCTCCATTGACTCCAGTTATTCGAGCAGTTGCCTCAGACTGTTCAAAAAATCTCCTTGAAGTGTTTCCATCATTGCTATTTCCAAATCCTTGCTTTAGTTTATCCACATCAAGTCCAAGCTCATCGCGAAAACGCCTTTGAATCTCTTGTTTTCTTCTCTTTCCTGCTTCCTTGATCTCAATAGATTCATCAAATTCGTCTCCTTCTTGTCGAATTGTATAAGCAAGTTTCAAAATAAATTCCATGCACCTGATTCTAGCATGCAATGGAGAGATTCCATATTCGTAATTATGTTCGTCGTTATTTAATTCATCCTGGTAATTGAAGTTTTTTTTAGGTCCTTTTACATATTGGACATGACCGCGTAGACTTTGTTTCTGTTAATTCGTTTAAGACTTTTCAGTCAATCATAGTAAAAAAGAACTCGTGTTTAACAAATATAGTTATATCTTCATGAACTTTATATATTGTTGGTTGAATATCTGCTATTTGCCTTTTAATATCGTTGACTGTTGTATTTATGACGTCACTAGTTTCCTTGGCATATTGGAACATTATGGGTTGACAGAAATAAGCTGATGATGGGCGAGGGTTCCTTCAATGTTCACAATCTGCACTATTGAGTCTGAGTGGAACAACTGATGTCATTAACATGTTTACGTCTGTTTCACCATCTGTTGTATTAATTTTTCGCTTGTACGCACCTTGTCCAGATGATCCATCGCAGCCTCATTTGCTCTGTAAGGTCAAACTTCTTCTGTTCCTCCGTTCTGCTTTTTAAAAGCCGCCTTGCAGTATGATCCATCATGTCTTGAAGTTTCACAACAGCTGATATTTCCGTGATTTCGCTGTTTTTTGGGACTACTTCTTTTTTCGTAGCTGTAATAGTGTTGTAGGATGGCAGAACATCTATATTGTGTTTCCTCAACGAAGTTCTCAGGATTTTATACTTTTCTTTTGATATACCCAAATCCATAAACAAAACTAATGCATTTTTATTAGTATATTTTATGGGATCCTTTTGTGGAGAAGGAATGCTTTCCTTGACTCTTTTGACTCGGAGTGGACTTGCAGTAGAAATTGCCTTGATCACATCACTCTTCGCCTTTTCATGGTCTTTATTATATCTTATCACTAATGCATCAGAGAGATTTGTAGTACTTATCTCCTCTGTTGCATTGATTAGTTTTTGTTTTTTTATGAATGTTGCGCACTCATTAACTGACTTCCTTTGATGACTTTGATGTAGTTGGGGAATCACACATTACTTCTGTTTGTCCGGTATTGATATGGAGAGATGAAGATAACCATTTTTCATTTTTGTTTATGAAATTTAATCTCTATGTATGGCCTGCGACCCATCTTTTCTTAGTAGCGCAATGAAAGTGTCTTAATTTTTCTTCATTTTCCGGTAAATTTTCACCGGATAGCTGGTGTTCACTTATTCCGGCAGAAAGAAAATCGTCACTACTATCAACTGCCATCGGCGAATGTTTTGTACCGCTTTGGTTTAAGAGAGGCTTAAAGGTGGATTTACACGTATCTTCGTCTGACTTCTGCAAAAAAAGGGGACGCTAATTTAAAATTTATATTTGTTGAATAGTCCCGATCTACATTGCCCGATTTTCCCACGAAGATTTTTCCAGAAATCATGTGAAATGTACACAGATAACGATATTTTCAATGAGATTTTTTCCTTGTCTTCTTCATTTTTGTATTCTCTTAATTTTTCATTGATATTCACTCATACCAACAAACGAACGGCACACTGACACCGAACACACACAAAAAACTGGAAACAATGTGAAAGAGAACATAAACAGACTGGAAAAATCGTTCGAGTTTTGTGGTACAAACGATTTGGTCCTTACCCCTCACTTTTCACTCTCTTCACCAACAAACAAATGATCGGCATTGGAAAAATCGTTTAATGTAGATTGGGACATAGAGTGGGAACACCAAAATGCAGATCTTCGTAGAAGCATATTACAGGAAGTTTCATAACAGGCCCTTTCCACAGGTCATACAGATGTCCAACATCACAACCACAATCCAATCGACAAACAG
The DNA here is from genome assembly GCA_949320155.1 of Melangyna quadrimaculata. Classification (NCBI taxonomy): domain Eukaryota; kingdom Metazoa; phylum Arthropoda; class Insecta; order Diptera; family Syrphidae; genus Melangyna; species Melangyna quadrimaculata. The sequence continues at coordinate 397,307,836 of OX439483.1, forward strand.
TGCATTTTTACTAGCTGGACAAAGTGTGATGTCCTGTCGTTCATTAGCCTTTCACAACTACTTCTATCTTTTACAACAAAATTCACTTACACATTCAAGGAAAACCAGACCAAAAAATCACGCACACGAAACGTCATCTCATGGCCAAGCTTTGAACAGGTCTCCATGTCTTGTTCAAAACGTTATTTCTTTCGACATGTTGCTGTATGGACATGGATTTTTTGGACTCCATGGGATTTTTTTTAGACATGGTCATATTCCTCGTGTTCACATAAATCCGTCGCATAAAGGCTATCCCAAACGAATGCGAAACATTCGGTGCGGCAAAGAAACATTCGGAAGTCAAAATTAAAATACATTGTGATAAATGAGAGTGCCCACACCAATGCGGCGGAGAAACATTCGCCTTTCAAAATTTATTTACAGGATGATAAATGAGAGTGCCCACACCAACGGTGACAGTTTCCTCGCCGCACCGAATGTTTCGCATTGGTTTGGGAGAACCTTTAATTGTTTTGATAACTACGACGAGATCTTGTTTCACGTTTAGTTTTCTCGCCGCATTGTGAAATAGGCCTTTTGGAATTTCTGGAACTTTGATAAATGTAGGATTAATCACGATTTTTATTTCAACGCGACAAATTTCCCGCCAAACCGTGTAAATCCAACAATATTTGTGAAAGTTTCGTGTTTAGAATGGAAGAAAATACGATAATCAACCGTGCAAATCCCGCAAAAATTGAGAAAGTTTGAAAGGCGAATGTTTCTCCGCCGCTTTGGTGTGGGCACTCTCATTTGTCGCCATGTAAATAAAATTTGACTTGGGGATGTTTCTCCCCCGCACCGAATGTTTTGCATTTTGCGTTCAACGCGTGGTGGTGACCAGTGCTGTCGTTTCTGAAAAGTCCAAAGCAGTACATTCCAAAAAATGTTGCATAATTTTTGGACAAAAGCAATACGCATATAATTTTTTTGTAATTGATTGATTGACAAGCAGATTACCATGGTGAATAACATACTTTTGCACTAGTCTATGTGAAAAACTCATCTATGTGCAAAAGTGTGCCATGCCATTCATGTTTGTGAAATTGAGGTTGTGGAACGTGGATGTGGATGAAATATGTAAAGTGATGCCATCTCTACATTTTTTTTTATATTTGTTTTTATGAACAAAGAATTCGAAAAAGCAATACAAGTGGCAATACAAAAAGGAAAATGCAGTAAAACAAAAAAGTGTGCAGTACGGCAGTACGCAGTACGTTCGACAGCATTGCTGGTGGTGACTTTGAATTTAGAACGGCGGTAAATCGTGATTTTAAATACCTGCACAGCGGTGTATAAAAAAGTCATCAGAAACTGGAAGGAACATATTGACTGAACCTCTCAATCTCAACCAATCACATCGACATACAAAAATTGTCAATACCAAATACCAACAAAAAAAAATTGTTTAATGTAAATCCGGACCAAACGATAGTACAGAACTGAATGCACCCATTTGCGTCATTCAACTAAAGAAAAAATACGAATAAGGTAAGGAAACAAAGACGACAAAAACGTCAAAATAAACAATTTTTTACAGAGGTAGGCAACACTTTTTTACTATTGTTTAAGATTTCTAAAAAAAATTACAATTATTTTTTTTCAGAAGTTATCTATCGGATAGCAGTGGGATATAGATTTTTGCTGCAACAAAAAAAAGTGAGTATTTTTATTGTTTTCTTGTTAGTTTGGACACCCATACAGCCAAACTGACAAGAAAACAAAAAAAGACTTTTATATATTAGTTAAGATTTGTGAACCATCGAGCTTGACTAAATTGTCAAAAATTTTCATTACTAACTTTGATGTGGAGACTACGCCAACAAACCTACGAGACTTACTTTCTCGTTTTTGTCATCAAAAGGCCATAAGCATTGGTATTTTTATTCAAGTAGTCAAGCTCATCCAGTATAAATGCGCCAGAATAGCTCCTTTCGCAAACCTCAGGGTACTTTCTAGCTTTTTCCGAAAGGATTTCAAAAATCAAAGATGTGCATCAACACACCGTAAACCCTGTCGCAAAAGTCTATCGAGTCCGCAACGTTGCAACTCAGGCTTTGAGCTAATAAATTAACTTTCATTTATAGCTTGTGGTCCAATAAATGCGTCAACTTTAGTTTATTCCCCGCTTTCAAGCCTTCTGCAGTTTTATTAACTCCTCTATTAGGTCCAACTTAATGCTATTAACGTGCCCATCTTTTATAATGTTGTATTCACCCAGACAATTTCGTACATATAAGTTTAATCATATGACAGGGGTCGAAAATTAAAAATATTTTTTCTTGGGTGGAAGGGTGGTGAAATTATGGACGGAAGTCGTCAATTGCCAAGCTGGCTTCTAGCAATCTGATAGTTGCAAAATTTTTGGATGGGTTATCTAGGTTCTCGGACACAATCTCAACCCCAATTCGTAGAATTTGCGCAAGCTGCTATTCACAAGCTCTGATTTGGTAGTTTAGTTTATGCCGTTGACAAAAAAATAACTGTGGGTAGCTTCCATCACACATCCAACGATACAACCATGATGATTATTAATGCGTCTTTATAGCTAAGGCCAAAGTCGACGTACCCCTGAATTTTGCGAACGAAATATTTTGTAGCCCTGATTTGATAACTACTCATCCATTGAGCTGTAAGTTACTTTTTTTGTAGCTTTGGAAACTTTTAACCTCAGAGCTTCAAAGATCTCAGTCGTAAAACCAGGTTCACCGTCTATGGATGAGTACCACGATCTTAAGGAACTGGGGTCGGGTAAAGCGCCACAAAATGTATAAAGTTGCGCGCTTTCGAGGATCAGAAGTCCTTGCGTATGTTTGTCCCTGCAATACCCAGTACTTTATTGGATGACGTTCTCTTAAATTTTTTTTAATTTTTTTTGTAGTAGCCCGTAGCGTAATGGTTAGTGCATTTGACTGTCACGCTGGGGGTCTGGGATCGCTTCCCAGCCTCGTCCACCTAAAAACTAAAAAGTTTTTTTTTCAGGGCTACTACCTCTTGCGAGTATCACTTGTCACGAATAAGTGCTTCTCATCTAGCCGTTCGGATTCGGCATAAAATTGTCCATTCATGTCGAAAGACGCACACAGGACACGCGAGTTGTTAGTCACTAGGCCCTGGTTCTTCATGAGCCGTTGTGCCACCCGATTTATTTATGTTACTCTTAAATTTTTGTGTACCTAGCACACATTTTTCATCACCCTCATTCTTTTTATTTTTAATAAATCTATGAAAAAATCCCTTCATCAGAATTGGCAATTGAATCCAGAAAGGCCAGGCCAAACTAGTGTTATTTAACATCGATAATATATCGATACTAAAAAACTATCGCGTACCTCAATAGATTAAGAAAATACTCGAATACTATCGATTAGTTTCAATATCAACAAATTATTTTACCACGGTGCTAACTTTCTGAAATTAACCACTGTTCAATTTTGAACTTCTATAACACTGGAAATCTACTTAAAATCTATTGGAAATCTTTACGTCTCATCATTGCAATTTTTAGTTGGGGGGACCACGCTACGCATGTTGTCTTCAAATTTCCTGTTTTTCAAGATTATTTAAGTTTTTTGTAGTTTGCTATAGTTTGCTTCAATTATATATTGTGCACTTGCGGCATTTTCCTAAAAAAAAACACGGTTTATTTTGAATCTTCTTCTGTTAGCAGCTGAAGAATACATAGACTGGTCGACTTTCTGCCATAGTCAAAAAGTTATGAAGCTAGGACTTTAGAGGAAAACAGATACTAATATGCAAGCAGAAGTCAAAACTCAAAATGCTTAAGGACGTCCTAAAAATTACGCAATACACAATGCTTAAGCGTATCTGATTGCAGGCGTGAGTTTATCAAGTCAACCCCATTTCGCTGAGTTGGAGTGTTTATTTATATTGAGTTCCCCGTGCCTCTCACTCTTGCTTTTTTATAATGAGTTCCCTGCGCCTCTCACTTTGCCTTACTACATCTAATCCCCAACATAGTTATAGCATGCGGTAAAATTGTTGTCTTGAGTACGTATTGGTCGATAACATTCAGGAGCCTTTTGTTTGACCTCCTTTACTAAACTCTAGAGTACAGGGGTATAATTACCCCAGAGTTGATCTTTTCAAATAGAGTACACAGTTGCTTTTACGTGCTCTTATAGGAGGGCATTAAGTAATTCGAACATTTTTGGGTGATGAAAGGCAATCGATACTTGGAACGTTCTGTGCCCGACTCAACGCTATTATTTGTTCGAGGTAGCTTGTCTAGAGTCGTGGCCATGCAGTTCCACATATCATGCCGAAATCGTGGATTTCGGCAATTGCGTCCCAACCAAGTATTTTCAAAAAAAAAGGCATCCGCTAGCCCTTCATATCTTATCAATACTTCCTCTGTGGAACAAAAGCACAAGGCAATAGACAACGAATTTTCTATCTAGCAAATGATAAGGTTTGGTATTTTTATTTACCTACCTGAATTTTGTAAATATTTCATTTTTACTAATTCTATGTTGATTTAAGTTCTTCTTATTTTTTATTAAACCTCTGCGGTATTTCATTTCAAAAAATGTTATCCGCTCCACCAGCACAAATTTTTTGTTCAAAATAAAAAATCCCTTAAGTTCACTCAAGACTCAACACCAAATTTAAATCGCACCCTTAAAACTCTTTCAGTTGAATCTGTCTATCAGACGAGGGTTTCCCATTTCCCACCCTATAGACAGTGATGGTTATTTTGTATAGAAAAGAAAGTATACCAAAGCTATGTTTTAACTATGGATATATAGCTATCTACACTTTGAGTGTGACACTTGCCTTGACGTGCCGCGCCATCCGCGTTTACAACCAACTGCGCGCGAGTGTGTTGTTTTGGTGAATGCTGTGCTGGCTGTTCTGTATACGCTCCTCGTATTGGCATGAATGAAGGAATCCCAATTCCCAATTTTCCTTAACACCACTGAGCTGTCAGTTTGACTGGAAGGAGGAAGATTGATGACCGCCATGAAATTATGTATTGGGGTGGATTTTTTTTGTTGAGGAGATAGATATTTTTTCAATACTCTGGTTATTCTTTTCGAAGTTTTTTTTATTGAGTTTTGTGTGATTGTCTGTATTGTTCGCGTGTTTTTTTTTTGAATTCATTTATAATATTTTGAACAAGAAATGCTTTTGAGCAGGGTTTTTTCTTGTTTTGTTTATTGCAGGTGGGGCATTTAAGCAAACAAATTAAAAATGAGCTTACCAAGTTGCCCTTATCTTAAATTCAATTCTTTTTAGGGATGCAACACTAGGAAATATAAGCTTTTATTTTAACTTCGCTTTGAATTACCTATTCTGTTTTGTTTTGATTCGATCGCTTATAATGATTCGGCAGCTTAAGATCAAAATGAATATAGGTAGGTCTCGTTCGTGAGATAGAAATGGTTTCTCACCATCATAGGTCGAAATGAAACTAACGCTTTTGGTGTCAACCTACAAAATGCTACTTATTTCAGTTCCGAAAGTTCTTCGGAATAGCTTCTTTATCTTTCCGTTTAATTAGCTCGTCGTCTTTTTTTCATTTTATATTGCTTAATACTTGGCGTTTTGATAGAAGTGTCAAACATTACTCTTAGTTTTGTGGTTGCGCTACTCTGGTTGATAAAAACGTGATGCGACAGCGACAGGAAATAATCCCACATCAATACAAATAAAAGTAATTTTTACATTCAATGTCCTACGATTTTTGAAACAGCTTAAAAAGCGACTCCTCCAACTCCTAGAGTTTTCGAAGTCGCGTTTCGACATCTACAGTTTGTATGCAACTTCTCCAATTCATTGGCTTGAGTGGCATACATTTGGAGCTTTTTCGAACAAGATCGATCCCAATGTTGTTTTCAGCCAGGCATCGACTTATCTGTTGGCTGAATCGGATCCAACTGCAAAAGTTCGGCTACACATCACTGATGTCTTGTTTGATGGCTCACACTTAGTCGTTGAGAAGATTCCAATTCTCAACGTGAAGGGTAAAGCTGGAACCACAGCTGTCAACCACTCTCCAAACGAAGGCTTTACTCTTACAGGGTCTGTTGCTACTTTGCCAGTAAAACTTGTGAGGTTTTGGTCGGGAAACAGTAATGCAATTTGTGAAAAAAATAAATAAAAAAAATGAGAGGTGAGGAGTTACATTATTGGATGTAGACGGTTGTTTATTGCCAGCTGGGAATGCAGGAGCCTCTGCATATAAAGTTGTACCTAGAGCATTTTGGGAATGGACTGGTTTTTGCTGAAAATATGGAAGTGGAGATATGATTTGGAAGCGTGCAGGTTGTGGGACTTGCTGTTAGAAGTTATTTGCATGTTTTAAAAGAAATGATGTTATTGTTGCCAGTGATAACATTTACGACTACTTGGTTACTTAGTTATACAGTTTCAACACAAACCAATTTTACCTACCTGAAAACGCTCGGTAACACTCAATACTCATTTTCAAAAATTTACTGCATCTCTAAACGCATGATTATTTTTTCGAAATATTTTATAGGTCAACTTAACTATCAAATTAGAGGCGTTGGTGATTAACGACTACCTTTATGAGGAGTTAAGTGACGTAGGTATATGAGATGTACCATGAATATGCTGCTGATAAACCGTTTCTAGGGTCCGGAATCGCAATCTCCAGGAAGGAAGTAAACTCCTTAAAATTCAACAATATAGTTTCGGGTTTTCTCGAGCATTTTCCTTTTAATCACACATTTTCTGCGTTTTGATTGGTAACTTTCGCAAAAGAATCAAAAGATACTGCACTGCGTCGTCATTCAATTTTTGACGCGGGGTATTGACTGCGGTGAACGGATTTGAATTTCTAAAGAACAAACAATAAAAAAACCTTTATGTAAATAACTAATAAGAAACTTACCTGTTCCTAGTTTTTATTTTGCTCTCCACCAGAGGCGTAGGGTTGCTTTTTGCCGCCCATTTTTGCAGCGTCAATAAAATAAGAAATTAATAACAAAATATGAAGAAAAACAAATCCTAATAGTACGATTTCTTACCGCGGATGCAAGGGTGTTTCTGTAAAGTGGGCAGGGAAACTCAGTTAAATTAACGGGACCAACGCAGTAATTTGCATTTTTTTTTAATTTCTATTCCCGATTTTGCATTTCACCAAATAGTGGGCGTAATCGAGTAACCTGCGAAACTGGCTTGGCTTGGTACCAAGTTTGAAGTCCTTAATGCAAGTTCCTAAACGACTTGGTTCACGAGATACAGCATGGGTCCTGCTTACTTCACTGTGATGTTAGCAGGGTAGGTAGTATGAATTTATTTTTCAAATTAGGGACTTCAAAATTAATACCCAGCCTATTATTGAAATGCAAATTCGGAGCCTTACGCCCATGTTCTGCATTCCACTTGTTGTTAATTCACATGACGAAAGTGAATTTGAGTGCGTTATTGTGGAATTTCGAAAATGAAAATGGATGTTCTGTATTTCGATTTATACCATTTTCTGAACGCATTCAAATCACTTGTTTAAGTTCTGTGAATTGTCTGTAAAATTGGTATACAGTTGTAGTTAGCTTGAATATTTCTTCGTCTTCGTGCAAAATGTAAGAACAAATATTTTTGTTGTCGTCTTTTAGTATTTATTTATTGTTTTTCGAAGGAATATTTTTGAATCTTGTTTTTCTATTTCAGTCATCTGTAGTTTCATCCCCTTGATGCACAAAAACATATTAGAACATAAAAAAGGCGACTTTGCACAATCTAAAATTACCGCGAAAAAAAAATCAAGAATCTACTTTATCAGAACAGTTCGTATATTCACGCACTCACATTATGTCAAGTAAATCTTATAATATATAAGATTTACTTTACATTTTTTGATTTTGAAATTGGATTTGTCTCGTAAAATGTGTCTTCTAATTTTTTCTTTCGAATTCCGCTTACTTTTTCCCTTAAAATTGCCAAAAATATTGCATCCAATCTCAAAGCAGCAGTAATTTCGCTTTAGAAACAAAATAAAAATGGATGATCCTTCAGTTTTGACAGTTCTAAGCAATTTCGAAGTTTTCGAAATCGATCGAAATGTAGAACATGTAATTTCATTTCACGTGAAATTGAAAAGTGATTTCAATTCACTCCCGATTGAATTGCAGAACATGGGCGTTAGTGCAAGTTCCTAGAACGCTTGATTTACGAGATACACCATGTAACCTAGCAACTTAACTGTGAAGTTAGCAGGTCACTCAATTACACCCTCTATTTCATGAACTATACAACATTGGAAATTGAAATGAAAAAATGTGCAAATTACTGGATTGAAATGAAAAAATGTGCAAATTACTGGATTGGTCCTCACTCTACTCTAGGTGAAAGTTGCCCTGCCAACTTCAAAGACGTCCCATTTTACTATGTTAATATTTTATTTAATATAAATGAAACAAAACAATTTAAAAAGTAAGGAAACAATAATTTACTCTGTTGTTGCTGCAAAACGGTGTCGAAATATCACCCTGCTGTTGAATTCTTTATCGTTATCCCACCTTAGCACAAAATCTTAGATCCACACACAAAACTATTTAATCCTATTTAATGTTCCTTATGGGGTCCAAGGACCAATGAATTGATAAATCAGATTCTTATGGCCAATTTCATAAACATAAACTAAATTTTGTTTTATCTAAACTCCTTTTAAATTATAAAAGACCAATACATTTTTTTCAGTTTCACGAATGTAGAAAAGGGAAATTTTCGGGATATTTTAGTAAAAATTGAGTTTGCTAACATCTCTGTATACAAAAGAAAGGTTCTGCTCCTCTTACATATGAAGTATATGAGAAAAAGTTAAACAATATTTTTCATAAATACAAAATGTCATGAAATGAAAAAAATTGTGTGTGTGCTATTCGACAGCAATTGTGTTGCCACAAGAAGTAAAAGAATTATTGCGCGCAACACAAATATTAATGTTCAAAAAAACAAAAACAATTGTGCGCATATTTTAGTAAACAAAGTGCACCCCCAAATCCAAACTGAGTAAAAAGATGTGATCAGTACAAAATAATAATCATTACTAATCATCAACACAAAAATAAACAAATTGCAGCTTTAAACCCTTTGAAAAGACTTTCCCGAAATTCTTAAACAAAAAACCACAAGGCACGAGGTATCTCGAGGTATGTATGTAGGTATAGTATGTATAGGAACCCTCAATATTTCATATTCAAAATTTATGACAAATGACATTTTTTGGCAAGTCAGTATGCTGGCGGCGGCGGTAACGACTACGATGAACAACCAACAACGTTAGAATTGAGTTCATTCCGGTGCCAAGAATCTGACAGAAACAATGCACACAAACAATAAACTTAACTATAAAATCAGCAAAAAAAAAAAAACCGAATTGACTTCAATGTCCGAGCAGAATTCTAACCCTTTTTTGGACGTCCAAATATATAAAAAGTATATATCATAATTATTTCCCAAGGACGAAGTATACAGAAATCATTTCTCAACGGAAGCCAGCAAGAACAAAAAAAAAATGCGAAGCCATCCAAAAAGCTACAATACAATAAAGTATAAACAATATAGCAATGCGGCACAGCATCGCCAAAAAACGAAAAACTTACCACAGGAAAACACGAGAAAAAAACGTATTAATTAAAGGATTGGACGACAAGGTCCATAAGATTTATTATTTGAGATGATTCGAGGCTTTTCAGCCCCCAATGATTATTCTAATTGTTATTGGCTTGGCGGTTAATAGGTTATATAGGAGATGGGGATTCTATCTCTTTTTGTTGTTTGCAACCTTATCGAAAAAAATGTGTTAAATAAAAGCCTTCACATGGAAAGCGGCTGGGGAAGGAAGTAATTTGCACCAAGATTAATGATATCAACAGAAGTTGTCAATTAAATGCGTTGACAGTTATTATTGTTTTGGTATCTCTTTGTTGAAATATATATATATGTATGTGCGTACATGTATAGCCTGCTATTTATATACACAGAATGTTTCTATTTAGGAGCAGTGGCGCAGCTGATTTTTTGTGTACATTTAAAATAATTTAGGTTGGGCTGATAAAGAATGATTTTTGTTATTAGCTAAAATTATGCTAGATTTAAATCACTAACATGTTTTCTTTAATCCAGTCATATGAGCTTAGAAACCCTCCTACATTTTTGTGTGGGGAGTGACATAACAGGGAGCTTGAAGTTTTAAAGTTTTCCTTTCATGGATTCGCCCTCGTGGTCATTTTTTTGCTTTGGAGTTTAAAGCCTCTTGTTAAACGCACTCCACCCCCCTCCCCCCCCCAAATAAAAATGTAGCAGAGTTTCTTAGCTTAATAAACAAAATGTCAGCCTTCTACGGTTTATGGTTGCTGAAGAATTTGAAAAAGAATACTATTCCTCCTTTTTGAAAATAAATATTAATTAAATAAGAAGTAATTCATATTTACATATTTCTTTTCTTTCTTAACAACATTTGATGAAGTCGGAAGTACCTACTTTTCACTGTGACCAAATTTTTCTAAATATTAATTTAATAATACCAAAATAACTTTGGCCAGCTTTGTCAACTCAATTGGTGGGGAACCTAAGCTCTATTTTGAAGGCTTCGTTTATAGAGAGCACCGAGCTACACTTATAAAGGCAAGTTGGAGGTGTGAGACGTATGTAAGTCTAGTGTGTCATGGAAGAGCAGTTGTAGTGGCAACGGAGACCATTGTGAAATAGCCGCATTGCTGCAGACGGTAAAGACCGAAGCCACTGCTTCTCAAGAGACTCCAAGGAAGATAAGCATACGGCCTATGGAAGGTTTTCCGAACCTTCTTTGGCCCGTATTCCAGACTTGGTGTATGCGAAAAGCAGTGTCAAGCGAACGATAGCCTCGGCATCAAACATAGGCTATTCCGCACACCCAGTCCGATATTGATATCCCCGCTGATCTGTTAGTCACTAGTGCCAGAAAAAGCATAGGGGATGAGAACCGAATAATGACATTCGATTCTGTATATATAGGTATTTAAGGTATTTAAGGTGTGCCTGGAGATGTTCTACCAGCTCTGGTCGCTCTGGATCATTCATGGCTTATTTGATAGGTCCTATCTTACTTTGATTGCTTGCTTCCCAACGAACCGGAATAAACCTCCAGTCCTTGATTCTTATTCGCGATGCGCAAGGAATAGAAAATATGTAGTCGGAAATCTTTGTAATAATTGATTTCGAGAAGGGAGAAGAGAATTAGCTTCGTTTTCTCTTCCCGAGCTCAAGGATTGACGGCTGCTTTTTCCACTTTGGGCAAGCAATAAGAAGGAAGGTGCAAGATATAGGCGTGCAGAGCCTATATCGGCACGGGACCGAAACGGGATACCATGTGGCAAATAAAAATAATGGATAAAATCAGCCTTGTGCTTGTTTGCGACAGCCTATTTTCCAAAAACTCGTAATGGCTGGTTTAAATTTATAATTATTCCATTGAAAATTGTTTCTAAAATTGGAAGAAATTTTCAATGGAATGAGTATAAATTTAAACCAGCCATTACGAGTTTTTGGAAAATATGCTGTCACAAACGATTTCCTTGGTAAATTCCAATTTTATAAACAATTTTCAATGGAATGAGTATAAATTTAAACCAGCCACTACGAGTTTTTAGAAAATAGGCTGTCACAAACAAACTAGGTAGCCACAAACGATTTTATCGGTAAATTCGAAATTTGTAAAAAAATTTATCACGATTGAAGTAAAACATTATACAAGCTCTAGCCGTGATAGTGTAGTTGCAAATGGTAGTAGCACTTTTTTTTGTTAATAAATTCAAAGTCCATTTACCATCTTTGAAGTAGAAACAACCCTGTTTTATTTTTAAAATTCATCTTTTATACTTATTTATCATTCCAACATGTTGCTCACCTCAAAGCATAGTAACTTAACTAAGCATCATGAATCAGGTGCACTGTACACATACTGCAGCACCAATGTGGTGAATTCAAATCAGTTTTTCTAATTTTTCTCGAAAACTACGTTGGCACAAACGATTTTAATGATATATTCAGAAGTCACAAACGATTTCTGATCGATTGAGTATAAAATCGTCTATACTACTACAGTTTTCAAAAAAAAAATGTCTAACTGGTAAATTTTTTTTAATTTGTTAATAACTAAATAAGTAGCGAGTCACAAAACTTTTTATTGCTGTCACAAACAGTCAAAAAAGAAATAACAAACGATTGGCATAAAACAAAATTCAAAAAGTTTAGTTTTTAAATATTGGAATGGCTATCTGGGATGAGCTTATTTTTCTTCCATAATTTTTTGTCAGATATAATGTACTTTCAATGTCATCGAAATCGGTAAAGGGGCAACGAAGTTAACATTTTTTGAATCCGCTCCCGCACTAGTATTGAAGGGAAGTATTTAAGTATTTATCTTTCCATTATTCTGTTATAGATTCCTCATGTATATGTACCTGACTATGTTTATAATTTCCAATCACATATAATCGATTTTGTTTGCGAATTGCGATGCTGTTTCGTTTCGAGGATGTTGCTTTGCGAAGATGTCTCGTTGCGAGGATGTTTTTTTGCGAAGATGTTGCTTGCGAAGATGGATCGTGCGAAGATGTTGTTAACAAAGACTATTCGGGTTCCCGACAGTGTGGACAGGGTTGAATTACACAGTTCCACTTGTACAAGTCAATGATTGAAAAAAGTGTAAGCAAAGATGATAAAATGATGACATCGAGAAAGGAATCTGAATATCGCCAACTTGGATAAAACGTCTCGACGGATAGATACAACTTCCAAGTTGTTAAGAATCACTTTTGAAAATCACTGTTTCTTGAGGCTAAATAGGCATTTCAGTAGCATACCTAAATGACCCTCTCTAAGGATACAGAGGACATCATACACAAGACCCTGCTCTTCCCCCTCGTGCTGTATTGACCAACACATATGAACCGAATCTACTTGGTTGCTTGAAGAGGAAGTATTGAGGAGATATGTACAATGTTTAATGAGTGATTTGTCCAAGTTGGATTTAAATATTTGTTGATGGATAAGATGTTTATTCTTCCTTTGGCTTTTTTGGTCACTATATGTGGCAATGAAACAAAGTTACATTGATTTGTTCCCAACGTTTGACAGGGATTGCTGTCCTCTTCAGGGGATCTTTATTAACACATGTACAATGTACAGCAACGAGGTTAAGAGACATCGTCTTAGCCAAAAAAAAAAAAAAACTGAAAATACAGCGGCTATGATGCGTGTCCCATGGGGCACATAAATCATATGGATATCGTAGGTACAGTTTCGAGTGGCAATTGCAAAGCCACCCACAGTTCCAGTTCTCCAGCGTCTAAAACTAGGCTTGTCCTTGATAAACTAACTTAAGATCACCTGAATCTTAAACTAAGTTTAAATTTTTGGGATCTATCGCTATAACCTCACATTATGAGTTTGCCGGTGATGGTCTACGCATCTAGCACCGTACTAGCACATTTAATGTTCAACACAGAGTTGCGACTTCCATAGCATATTTTTTTCAAAGTCAGTTTTATACATAAAATAGAAAGTTCTTCAGAACACCGGCTTACTTGCCACCTTTATCGAAGGTTAAAACACCATAAACTCACAGACTTGTAATGGAATGGCGTATTTCGGATATTTTTTGATTCAACAGTTCAAGACTTAACCCTATCGGGCAAAGTACAATAGCCCAAATGTTCTTTAAAAGTTCATTACATTACAAAAAGCTCAAAGTTGTCTTTTATTTTGAAAATCAACTATCATCAACCTTAACACGTTCTGAAGTTTAAAAAAGGATCCACTTTGAATGTGTCGCATAACAAACTTTAAGCATCTTTAGAATCATACCATCTGCCCCAAAACGTTTGTATACCTATCCTTTAAACAATCAGGTCCACGTTTTTCTCTTTCAAAATGTTTCCTTTTTTTTTTTGTTTAAATTAAATTTAGAATTTTTTCGTTCGCTTTCCAGCAAAAATATTATTTTTATTTCGTTTTGAAAGTGCACGACTATTTTTTCAAAGAAGCTAAATTCACTTTACCTACCTACCTTTGCATAGTGATATCCTTTTTTTTGTGTTTGTTTCAAAAATAAGTATTATTGTATCGCACACGACATCCAGGTGTTACCCCCAGAGGCAAACGGGCTAGGGCATGTAACATGTCATAACGCTAAAACGTGATTCAAATATAAAAAGTTTCGCCATTTATGATAAGATCAGAAAAATTTTATATTTTGCGATGCAAAGGTGGAAGAATCCTTAGACACAAACAAAAAAAAAAACTAAATTTAAATGCACGAAGGACATTCGAAAATAGTAGCGCAGCTAGCATAAGGAATTTTAAGTTGATTTCCACAGCAAGTGCAAAATAAAAATTTAAACAATGGACATTTTCTATCCTAAGGACATCCACATCCGGAGCAGTATGTTCGACATATGTTTCAGATCTAAAAAAAGGCTTACATATATTATATTGAATTGAAGAACATCCTTTAAAACAGTTGCCATAATTAATAATCATTAAAATGAAACAAAATATTATTTATGCCATTTGATCCTTCTTCTCTGTTGCTTCGGTTCGGCTTGGTCTTCGGTGGGCGGATATGGGTTCTCTTTGAGTCGCCTCTTGTTGAATTTTGAAAGTACCTACATACATCACATCACAAGATTCACAAGTCGAGGTATTATAAGTAAAGCGAGAAAGGCAGTCCATCTTTGGTCTAAGTTTTTTTCTTTTTTTTTTTTTTTTTTATTTTGAGGAAAAAAAAGGACATCACATTCGAAGCCGAACCGAAAAGCTGCAATTATTTGCCTTAAATTCATTCGCAGTCATCAGTCAGCGTCATATGGACGACAGGACGTTTGATCCCATCTCCGCATACAAACACACAACCGTGACATGCCGTTCACATTTGTGTTTTTTTCTTGTTCTCTTCATTTTTTTATAGGTAAGGTTTGTATATTTTTTTTTTGTTGCTCACTTTTTTATGTTTTATTTTTCTTTTCTTTGACCAGTTCCTTGGGTGATTTGTCTGCAGGATATTTCACGTAATTCCTCCCATCTCTATACATGCGGTGTGTAGTAAAGTAAGGCTGGCCTTTTACTTTGGTCGTGGTCGGGTCGACCATCTGAGGTACAAATTGTGAATGGAATTGCCATGTACTCTATCATTATATGTCATTACATTTTATAGACCATAATTGATCCTTTGGGGTGGCAGAAGCAGAACTTGTTCAGTTGTAAGTTGTTTATTGTGTGTACCTATGTAGTTGTTGTTGGTTGGTTATATTTTTGTTTCCATTTAGGATATGCTCGACGTTCGTGTTTTGTGTGTATGTTTTCAGTGTATTATATCTACCTTCTACCTATCTACAACTGAAAAAGGCAGGAAAAAAGAATTTAATGGGCGAATAAAGTGATATTATAAAGTTGAAAAGAACAACAACAAAAAAATAATATAAGAGAAGTTTTACCTGAATGTAAATAGAAAGATAGGTAGGTAATGTATGAAGCTTTGTTTGATGGTAAATTACATGAGACTAACAAATGGCTTTGTAAAAAAGTCTGTCAATTTAATCGAACAAAGGCTTATTATAAAGCATATCCGTCTTACATTTAATGAAGTTTTTTTTTTTAATGTCCTATTTAAGCAAATGCACATCTTAAGTATATACATATATTAATGGAAATGGATATGTGGCTAGGTATATGCATTAATGAAAGTTTGAAAATATTGATTTGTTTTAAAGACTTTATGATAAGAAAATGTTGGGAAATAATAACCCTCATTTCGATCTTCTTCTAGACAAAAAATGTTACTTTACTGAAATCCTTATCAAAGGTGTAAGTTATTACCTTGACGGAGCTTACAGCTCCTATACGGTTTTCGATGTCAAAGCTGTGCTCGGGGACTTGTGCCCGAAATGACAAGTTTAACTGTTCACGGCTTCCGACTCTCGACCCTACAACAGCTCGTAATACGGTGATAAGTAGTATTAACAGAGCTAAGAGTTCACAGCGCCAACTAAATCAACCACATATGCTAGCGGCTAGACGACCCAAGGCACGTATCCCACATCAACATCTTCGGCTAGGCGTGCGTGCATTACAAGGGGCTAACGTTGGACTTTGACCATTTTTTTGTTGAGCCAAAATTCCAAGCTGATTGTCTAATGACAGCTGCGCAGATGAGCAAATTAAACGTCTTAAAATACCTAGAGCTTCTAGAGCCAACACAGAGAGCACCTGAGCGAGAAGTTTTCAAATGTGCAATCAGAGGAGTTGATCAGTGATCACAGAGTGAGCCTAAACTACCGTAAGCTATCAGCTTCCTTAGAGAAAGAACCCTTTTTTTATAATTGGCGCGCCCTAAAGGGAATGTGACTACCCTTAAAGTGATAAACACAGCACGAGCGATTAGGTAGGTTAGAAGGGATTTCAAAAGAGGAACCGATGCACATTGGTTATGAATGTCTGTAGATCAGAATGGGAAGGGAAAATTGAGTTGGGTAGAGCATTCCACATTCGTGTAGTGCGACTAAAGAATGAATCTCTGTACTTAACAGTACGTCTGAAATTGGGCTCAAGGGTTTACTGATGGGCATTCCTAGAAGCGCGAGTATTACGGTTGAATTGTTTAATGGGAGGAATGCAACTGGCTATTTCACTAGAGCACTGTTTCTTAAAATAACGGTAAAATAACGAAAGGCATGAAACATTTCGATGATGATGATTAATGCGTACACCAGAAAAAGGAAAGAAAAGATATTGCATATATTGGGGCAGCATGAAACAAGAGGAGTAATTTATCGAGCCAAAGGAGGGAGATGAAGTTTTGCTTAGAGAAAAGAGGCTGAACCCAGCCTTCTAGCTGAAGGAGATCGATCGAAACAATGTACAAATGTTTTATGAAAAATAGCCAACCAAATGCCTGCTGGTGTAAAAATCGGATACCAGCTTTCGAAACAACGAATAAATCCTAGTTTAATCACCGAATCACAGAGAATTATACTAAAGCAGAATTTCCAATAGATTGTAGTTTGAATTCATGCAGAGCGAAAAGAGAACCCACTAGTAGTCAATGAAAACGAAGTTCGACCACCTATATATGTAATACAGGTTGCCCCTTATTCGTCAATAGTATTATGGGGTATGATTTTTGGACATATTCTAAGAAAAAATCGTTCTACAGTTAAGCATAGTAAGCAGATTGCGCAAAAATTTATCTTCCATACAAATTTCCATCCAAGATAAATTTTAGGCAGGATTTTTAGTCGAGCTGCAGTTCACCCGCTGAATTTAAACTGCCATCTATACTCTGTTCAACAAAAAATGTCAGTACAGGGAAGATAGGACGATTGTATCTCTGTCTGGTCGTATTGGCTTGCATATACCTTTTTCAAGTAAAAGCTCTCATAGGGTTTCCGTACTTTGCATTATATCTCTCCTCAATTAATTATTTTCTCAAATGCTTGAAAACAGAAAGCTATTTTATAAAAACCACTGTAAAAGCTCTTTTGTATTGCTTTCAATGGGTAAGGTAACTCTGTTGGAATATATATTTTTTTTAGCTCATACAGCCAGCTGCCAGAGTAGAAACGATTATATGATCTGTGTGCTGTGTCCTTTTGCTTTGGGCATGCAATAAGGACTGTCATGGTGGAGTGTACGATATTTTGCAGGGCATTACAACAACAATTCCTGTACGTTGTTTTATTGGCAGTTTTCTCAATTCAGTGTCGTGCAAGTATACACACGCGCCACTGTTTTGAAAAAAGCTCGCTCATAAGCCCTGTACTGACAATTTTTGTTGAACAGAGTATACTACTTTTTCAACAAGTCTCCACCTAATTAAGCGCGCAAAATAATGTTCAAAACATTCTTTCGCTATTTAGTTCTATTACGCTGCTGAAGCGAAACGAAATTTGTCTGTGGTCTCAAAAAAAAAAAAAAACGAAATGCTTACGAAAACACAGCGGAAAAATATTCATGGAGACTTTCACAAATAAATAAAACAAAATTTAACGAACAAATCAAACAAAAGCCATGCTATAATGAAAGCTACGAAAAATGAAAACACGAACAAATCCAAATTTAATTTTTCACACACAATTAATGGTCCGGGCAATTATTTCTGGGCGAAAAGAGAGTGGAGACTTTTCAAAACAATTTGGTGTAATCATCAATTTCACTAGTCGAACAGCGTACCACAGAACGAAAAGCATAACGAAAATGTTCGTTTATGATTTCGTCATGTCATTTTTGTATAGGATTTCCGTTTCACATCCACAGCGTACTAGGTTTTAATTTCGACAGTTCATGTATATTTTCGCAGAAAGCGACCTAAATCGAAATAAATAAGCAAAATGTTATTAACTTGAACGAATATATAAATGAAACTGTTTCCCAGGAAGTGGAACCAATAACAAAAACAAAAAAAAAATATTTTCCTCCGAGATGGAGTAGCGCTTTGCCATTTGGAATTTGGAGTCAAAGGGGCATAGCAACACCGAAGCAGTTCATTTGAATTGGCGCTCATAGCCCAGATTAAAAAAGAACAGGATGGTAGAAAAATGTGCAAAATATAATAAAATGTTGTTCTAGTAGAGGAATGCAAAACAGTATGTCAGTTCCATCGTGACAGTCTCCGGTACCATACGGTATCAAAAAAAGCAAATCAGGAGCTGGGCATCAGGATACCAAAGGGGTGGCAATCTTTCCGAGGACCGCGGGATTGATTGGTAGTTCTCGGAATGCTTGTCATTTATGATGCCTGTATCCGAGAAGCGGAAGTATATTACATCAAAAATTCAATACTAAAAAAGATAAAACCTATTATTAATTGAACTTTACAGAACAAATTTCCAGCATTGAAGTCCACAAGAAACAACTAGGTGGAGACAGAAACAGCAACGTCAAATTACACATAGATATGTAAGTCGATTTAAAAGGCTTTCAGAATCCGAAACCTTCGAAAAGAGACGCAATGTTTCAAAGTGTTTCAACCCTGACCGAGACTGTCACGGAGCTTATGATCCTAAGGAAAAATGAGGTGCCTACGCAGCCGCTAACACATTTTACCATGCTGGCTAATCTCGACCGTGTTCCGTGTGTCAAAGGAGCTTCCTACCGAAGTGGTTAAAGAAGATTTGGCCTTAAGCTTCCAGCAACAGGTAGTTGCTGAGCTTTGGAATAAGAAGTCCTGGATGTTGAAAATAAAATTCGTCTTCCAATGTAAGGGTTTATTTTTTGAATTCAAAACAAAAACCGTGCTTTTTTTGTGCTTTTATATCCGCTTCAAAAAAATATTTATTGTCATTTTTTTAATGTAGGTATTTACTGCTTTGAAAACTGAAATATTGACCATCATATCCTGAAACTAAATGCAAAACAATAAAAAATTATAAATTATTGTTCAAAACCAAATGTACTTAATGTTTATTCCAAAAATTTTGCGAAACGCCCTTTAGTTTTGCTTTCCTTGAGGTAAGGATTAACCCAAACAGATTTTTTTTTTATTTTCTTGTCAGCAATTGCATTTCAATTTGTTTTGTGTCCATTTTTAATTATTTAAGAAAAATATAATTCACAACGACGCCCTAAAAGAAAACCGGCATAACTCAAAAAACTTGATTCTTCAGAACATGAGTTTAAAGTTTTTAAGTCATACGATTTTTCATTGTTTTATTTTTTTTAATATTTAGAATTTTTTATTTTTTTTAAACATTAGGTTAACTACTTCGATATTTTCAACAAAATAAATTAAAAACTGTAATGTCAAAAATGTGTAATTGCAAATAAAACGACATAACCTTCATTAAAATTTATTGTCAAGCTTTTTTTTTCAATTTCTTTTTATTTAACATTCCCCACAAAGTGCTAACTGTCATATTTGAGTGTGACAGATTCGCAAAGAGCTCTATAGGCAGCAATAAAAAATGAAGGTTCGCGATGCGCTTTTTACGGATCGTAAAAAGTAATTGTTAATTAAAATGATTGAGTTTTTGTATACTGTATCACCGCAAGGGTGAAGTACCTGAAAATTAAAAGGGCGCCAGTGATTTTTTTTTACATAAAGGAAATCACAAACCTTTTAAAGCCAAACTGACGGTGAAAGTATTTTGAAGTGAAAAGAATATTATTTAGAAATTTCCAAATAGGAATTTAAAGCTTTAATACACTCTTTAGATCGAGGGTTAAGAACTTAGTTAAGCACTGTCTAATTAAAATTAATAAAACATATATTAAAAGAAAACATATGTTTTTTCTACAAATTTAATTTTATTTATTTAGTTTTGCGATAAGCCAACGCGTTTCGTCTTCATGAGGACACCATCAGGGCAATAATTTACAACATACAATTTCTTATACATTGAAGTGAATAATTTAAAATTCTTCTTTCATTGCTATAATTTTATTACATTAAATTTAAATCTAGAATAAACACATACACAAGTATGTACATTTTACTACCCTCTTGCTTTTGAAACCTTGCAAGTGGAGGGCTAACACCCATGATCTTTTAGATAAAGAGTACAAGGAATTTTAAGAACAGAAGATCTACCGTTTTTGCTTGGACACGAAATATAACAAAAAAAAAACGTTTTAAATGGGTCACGAGTTCCGCTTTTTCGGAATAAAACGATAGCAAAAACCAAACGAATGTAAAATAAAGCTTTCTATCCGTCTAGTGTTCTTCAGTAAAAAATAAATAAACAAAAATGTACACTAAACTTATTTATTATTAATTGAAAGTTCCTCTGTATGCATTTCGATAGACTTTGTCTATCATCAGCAGACACGACTGATGGGAAAAGCATCATCTTCTTCTTACAGCATCATTGGTCCAAAATTGCAAGCCATCGTTCTCTTAATTGTAAACAATCGCGAGTTAGAACTTAGATAAACGTTAGAACATACGATGACACACGAAGTTCGAAATTAATTACGAAAGAAAACCGAAAACAGAAAACGAAAAAGTGAATTTTGTGCAATATTGTTGATATGCATGCGTAATGCGTTACACTAGATGGAAAAGACAAGATGTTATATTGCCATTATCAGAGTTCATAGATTTGTCGTCTTTTTGAATGTAGTAACTCTCGTATGCATCTAGACGTCTCGCATCATTCACCTGCCGTATCAATTTTAAATTATCTTTATTAACATCAAAGTGTCCGTTTGTCAGTACGTGATTTGCAAGGGCTAAGGGTCTGCAATTGTTTGTTCTTATGTATGTGGAGTGTTCCTTAAAACGCGTTTCGATATAAGGTTTCGTTTGGCCGTTGTATACTTTCTCACAATCACCACATTCAACAGAATAGATACCAGATTTTTTAAGGGGTTCTGTTTTGTCTTTTGTTGTAGCTAATATGTTTTTTAATTTATTATTGTTTGCAAATACTATTTTCATATTGTTACGATGGAATGGAATTTTTAGTTTGTTGGTCAACACTGGGTTGTATGAAAACCGTTCTTTTCTTGGTTCATGTTTTTGATCGATTTTCTTATTTTGTGAATACATAGTTGTCATATTCGAGTTCTTAATTTTCCTCGTGTGTTTTATGATGAGATCGTCAATAATTTCTCGGTTGTATCCATTCAAACTCGCGATATGTATAATATGCTCATATTCTTTTTAATAGTCTGCGACTGACAGTGGTAATTTGCATAACCGATGGATATATGAGTGAAAAGCCGCCTTCTTATGTTGAATCGGACAATGGGAATTGCTTGGAATGCAACGCTTGGTACTAGTTGGTTTATGGTAAACAGCAAAACTCAAACTTCCATTTTGGTTCCGTACTAAAAGGTCTAAGCATGGTAACTTCATATGTATTTCTTCTTCTACACTGAAGTTAACGGTTGCATATTGGGAGCTAAGTAGCTCAATCAAACTCGTTATTTCTGACTTTTTTACAATTGCGAATATGTCATCTACATACCTTAACCAAAATTGTGGTAGAAAACCACAGATTCTTCAAATTAATTTCGAACCTTGCCATAAATAATTCGGCAATTCATTTCACGAAAAATTATATTTATTGTACTTTATTGGCTCAATTGATTTAGCAGCTAATTTTCCAAAAGCTCTAAGTTTGGACTGGGATATCGCATCATCTTCAAAAATATATAAAAATTCGTTAAACTCTGTGGTCTTCAATTTTTATCACTTACTTACTTACTTATGGTGGCGCTTCAGTCCGGTGTGGACCAAGGCCTCAACCAACAAGCCTTCTTCAGCCACCTCTGTCCCTAGCTAGCTGTTTCCGGTTTCGCACGCCAATTTGGTTGAGGTCCTCTTCCACTTGCCTGCACCACTGGTTTCACGGTCTTCCTTGACTGCGCCGCGCGCCGTCCCTCGGGGATGGATTCAAAGACTTTTCGGATTCAAAGACTTTTTCATTCGAGAGAGGACTTTACTTCTCAATTGCCTTCTTATCCCAAAGAAACAGCGATTGGCAAGAGTCATCCTTGGTTTGATCTCAGCGCTGGTATCATTACATCAATAGATAGCGGAGTCCAGGTAGACAAAGTCCTTAACAACGTCATATCTGCCTATGGTGACGTTCTGTCCAAGACGGCGGACAATTTCTATTAAGAGTACAATTTACGTTAGTTTCTCACGAAATGAAAAAAATATGACAACCTCAAAAATGTTGTTCACGCAGAAAAAAATTATGATGACAGATAAAAGATACATTTTATTTCCAAAAATATTTGATTATGGCAACTTTTCACTTAAAATTCATAGTTTCGGAGATATAGATCAATTCGCGTTTTCCATAGCAGATTTCTCTGTGGGTAAGGATGGCGTCCCGAAAACTGGACATAAGATTTTCTAATAGCCCTCTTTCAGGTATACAAAATTCAGCCGTCATATTTTTGTAATTTAATTTGTTTATGTATGATTGGTTACTTAACATGGGTCCATATATTTTTTAACTATGTATTAAAAATGTAGTTGACGTTTCAAAATAAAAAGAAATTTTAGTCTCAGTGGTAAAAGTTTCAATAGAAAAAAAAAACACGATAACATACAATAATTATTATTGGTTGATTAAAATTATTACGAAAAGCTAACAAACAAATTAAAATAAATTTAAGTTGTACTATTTGGAACAAAAATTAATCAGTTATTTTTAACAAAAGTTTTGCCTCCTCGCTGATCAAAAGGTTTGGGCGATAAATAATGAAATAGGTGAACATAATAAGCAAGCGTGTAAGCAGTACCAAGGGTAAAGTTCAATAGCTTAAATAGCAGTTTGTAGGTCTTATCATAAAATTTATCAGGGTCGATAAAAAAATAAAAAAAAGAAATAGTCCCTAATCGTTTTATTAGTTTTTCATCTATTTTTGTAATTTCAGCAGTCACAGAAAAAATGCCAATAAAGCCTAAAAGATGTCAATGACTAAGTAGCTGGATCTGTGTGGTGTCTGAAAACTAATCTTGAATACACGTTTTAGATTCCTTTTTTATTTCTGCAGTCAGTGGTGACGTTTTCCAAGGCTTGAAAGGTAAATTAAAGGCCAAGTGTAGGTTGTTCTCTATAAAGCAGATTCTTACGTATAAGGTTAACTATCTCAACCTGAGTGAATCAATATTTGGTGGTTAAAGTTGTAGTTTTGCCCCGCAGATCGTACAATGCCTAAAGGAAATTGTATATTGTATTTGCATCAAATTGCGTGGTTTTCTAATCAAACAGAATACAAAATATGATTATTTTGATGAGTGATTCGTTGCACTTGATTTAGTGTCTTGAAGATTCTATATTTCACTTTCTACGCAATCCCGTTCTCACTTTATTCCATCAGGAGTTTCTTTCAAAGAGAAAAACCCGACGAATTTAAGTTAATAAGGGGCTTACGATGGTCGGTTACCAAACGGTTTGGTGGTTTTCTTATTCAACAAGTACTTTAATATTAAATGAAATATTTAATATTTAACGAAGAAGCAAGTGAGGTCTCAGGTTTCTTTGTCAATGTCGTAATTTGTATTTTTTTTAAAGTTATTATACCTTTCCACTTCAAGTTACATTGGAAGTCGAATCCGGACTGCTCCGGATTGCTTCCATATTTAATTTTAATTATTTTGGGGGCTCAGCTGTTTTTTTTTTTTAATAAGTGTTACACACTGAATAGAATAAACATAAAGCTTACTGAAGAAAATATCCTATGTAATGGCTGAAGGAACTGTGTTGTATGAGGAGGAAGCCAAAGAAACACAATATCATTTTCTATTGCGTAGTCCAACATTTCGCTATTACTGCACTGCTTCATGGGAAATAAGAAGCACTTTCCGTAGGTATTAGTTTACTCAGGTTTCTTCGAGCCAAGAAAAAAGCATTTCACTTGTCACACACATGTTCTAATTTCTGTCCCATGAAAACCAAGCGTTTAAAAGACATGCAGAAGGAGAAAAATGTCGCTCAGCATTGCAGTTATAAATTCCCCTGCCATCCCCTTTGTCACGGACCTTTTGATCAATTAACAAATGTTTCTGGAATTTCCCATAAGGTCATTTCAATTTAGCACTCTTTCTAGAATATCAAAATGTGTCCCAAGTCCTTGGTGATTCATGTCGAGTCCTCATGCTTCGTAAATTCCCGACTTCCAAATTTGGATAGCTTAAAAAAAAAGTTCAAACCAACTTTTTGCTGCTTTTCCAACCTCCTCCTTTATAACTCCTCAAAGTCAAACGGCATTATGTGTGTTAGATTAAAATGCTCGGGATCAGGTGCTTTGGGTGATGGCCAACCTCCTGTTGCACAGCCGCTTTGGAGTTGTGCCGTATCCATTTTTGTTGCACTCATGTTATTGAAACTAGAATTTTGTATTAAACTAAATAAATAATAGGCAATTTAATAAAAATACCTGTTAGTTATCTCCCTCCATCCATCCTTCTTCATCCGTGATATATTTGTATATCAAAATTTGTATTTTGATGATTGAGATCTTATCCTCAACCAGTTGTTTAAAGAGAATCTTTAGATTAGAATAAAGGTTATGTGTATATTATATCAATTTATATGTTATTCTGTTCTGCTACTGATAATAGCATACCTTGTCCGACATATGCCATTTAATAGTCCAGATTCTGTTGGCTTTTAGTTCATCCATTTTCTATTAATATTGTGTTTACTGTAGCTTTGTTCAGCGACGTTGTTCCGAACAGTTTGGAACAGTTTACAACAGAAAAGTACAAGTTTTTGCTGTTCAAAGACAATTTTCTGTTCCAAACTGTTCTGAAGTTTGGAACAGAATAGAACAGGATTTTGTGTTCCTACTTTTTAGGTAGAACAGCATAGAACAGGTTTGTGACAACTGTCAAAATCAGCTGCTGTTACTTGCAAGTTGATATTTTTTAACAAACATCGTGGTTCTTTTTGCTTTTACTTTGGAAACAAAGAAAAAAATATTCAAAAAACAATGAAAATTAAATTAAATTGTGTTAAGTTAAATAATAATATTTCTTATTGATTCAATATAGCTTTTAACGGCCTTTAGTCCATAAAAATTGGCGTTTCGTCCCGGCGTTCTCACTTGGACTCTTCAGTTGACAGTGAGGGCCTTGTGAAGACGCAACTTTTATTAAGTTCAGTCAATTTTACAGCGAAAATCAATTGTGAACTATATCCAATTTCTAATCAAAAATTGTTGGAAATTTTGTTACCCGTGGCCTGGCATTGTTAACATATGAGTGTGTTTTATAATACAAATTCTATATACTACTGAAATACATCAGCCAAGTAGAAGACTTAGCATTATTTAATTGGACTTGTTGAATTATTGATTCAATATAGCTTTTAACGGCCTTTAGTCCATACAAATTGCCGTTTCGTCCCGGCGTTCTCACTTGGACTCTTCAGTTGACAGTGAGGGCCTTGTCAAGACGCAACTTTTATTAAGTTCAGTCCAGCTTACATCAATTTTACTGCGAAAATCAATTGTGAATAGGGTTACCATTTCAGAAAATGACAAAAGGAGGATTTTGAGTTTTCTTTAGCGGGACAGCTGGGTTTCAGGGGGGGCAAAATTTCAAAATCCTCTACTTTTAATTTAAGAAATAAATACAAAACCAACCTGATTTTTTATAAAAATATTAATTCTTTTTAACAATGGTTCATTATATACATGTAGGATGTGCCTACTGTCAGTCAATTCCCCTAATCTTTGCACCTTTTTCGTACATTTTTTAATTTATTTTGTTGAATTCCAATAAATAAAATATTGAAGAAGCTAACCTTATTTAAAAAAAAAAAAATAAAAAAAGTCTCAATATAAAAAAAAAAAAAATATGACTAAAAGCTTTAAACTCATTTTCTGAAGAATCAAGTTTTTTGAGTTATGCCGGTTTTCTTTTAGAGCGACGATATGTACCTACTTAATTAAAAAAACAAAGAAAAAAAACAAATAAATGATTTAAAAAAGGAACATAAGCTCAGATATTCATGTTTTCGTATACACACTCTGTGAGATAAGTTCAAATTCTTCATAAATTATATTTATCGCCTGATTTTATTTTTTCCAACAAATTGCCATTTTCATATATAAATTTGTAAAAATCATTGCAACTCAATTTATAGTTATGTTTAACAATCAATTCTGTTTCAACTGATTCGACAAGTAAACTATTTCTGTCTTTTCGCCAAGTGTTAAACCTAAGACATGTATTCAGTTATAAAAATTTTCAAAGTTATGATGGAAGTATCCACAGATTTGTTTAAGAAAACAATTACAAAATTAAATATGGAAAAGAAAGTAATTTTTGAATGGAAAAGTTGAAAAATTAAGGATGTGTAAAAAAGGGGGACATTTGCGTCCCCCTTTATCATTTTCTGTGCTGGGGGATACATTTCTTGATGAGATGAAAAAGTGGGACTGTCCACCCAAAAGGGGATGAATAGTAACCCTAATTCTGAACTATATCACTCAGATGTAAACAATGCCAGGCCACGTGTAACAAAATTTCCAACAATTCTTGATTAGATATTCTAATTGGGTTGGATATAGTTCACAATAGTTTTTCGCAGTAAAATTGATGTAAGCTGGACTGAACTTAATCACCCCTATTTCGATTGTCAATTATCAACCAGTTGACGATTGCTAAAATTTTTCTATCAATTGAAAATTCGTTATTGTATAACTAAGTTGATAAAAGTTTTCATCATTGAGAATTATATCGACCGATGTGAATTAAACACAATTTAATTGACGTTAGGAGATTTTTTATATCAAATAAATAATTGAATGTGATTTTTTTTATCAAAATAATTATTTGTCTGAATAAAAACAAATACATAGTACATAAAATGCACATATGTATTTAGTGGAATTGTGGTTTAACGTTGTGATTTTGTGGTTTAATAATAAGAACAAAAAGGAATAGACTTAAAGCCCGCAGTTTTTTGGTGTGAGCGATAGCAACAATTTCTCTTGTTTAAATATATGTACGTACATATACATATGTATGTATGTAGGTTTATACAATTCATATGCAAACAAGAAAGTCTGGCAAGTCGGGGCTGGGGCCTTTGTATCCAATACTGCATTTAAAATGCAGTGCATTGAAAATGCAGTGTAGGAACTTCAAAATCATAAAAAAAAAGACCTGAGTGACCTAGACGTATGGCTATGGAGTCCAAAATATTTTCGGAAGAGCCAAGTGGCTGCAAGACGCACTCAAAGCTTCAATCTTTGAGTGCGTCTTGAAAACATTTGAACTCACAGAAAAGGTCTTGAACCCCATATTCATGTCTAAGGCGCTCAACTCTTTAATTTAATACAATTTTTAAGCCCCTACTGTTGGTACCTTGAATTTAAGAGAAGTATTGCATTTTCAAAGCAGCATTACGTACAAAGGCCCCAACTCGAACATGCCAGACTTTAATAATTGCTTATGAATAGTATGAGCCTATCTTTAAACAAAAGGACGTTTTGCTATTGTTCACACCCGAAAATTTCTGTGGACTCTTGGAATTGGAAAAAAATGTGGGTATTCTTGTCCGGACATTATAAAACATTAAACATTATAGAATTGTGCACAGCATTTCATTTCTTTGCACAAGGGTCGAACCAATAAAGTGTAGGGAATGGTTCTTCAATTGGCCTTGTCAGTAAACCGTTTCACTCATTAATCCCCGTAAATTTACTCTCCGTCGACTACATTTTTTCAATTGAAAGAAAAATTGGCAAATATCAATAAAGTAATAATAAAGACACTGACAATACCGATTTTTTCATTCACAATGAGGAATTGATACAAATTGACAATTTATCAAGTAATCATTGAAGGTTGACAAACACAATGCCGAATGAAAAAGTTGCTTGATAAATAACAACTATCAATTCATGATTGACAACCGCAATAAGGGTGAATAAAAATTGCGTCTTGACAAGGCCCTCACTGTCAACTGAAGAGTCCAAGTGAGAATGCCGGGACGAAACGCCAATTTGTATGGACTAAAGGCTGTTAAAAGCTATAATAATATGCTCCATTTCAATATAATATACAAGTATGTTTTCGCTTGTACTCATTTAGGTTTAGGAATTAAAATTATTCTCAAAAATTGGGCGGAAAGAATACATCTTGTGTAGATTAGTTATTTTAAGGTAGTGAGGTTTGTGGCCTTTAAGATCTTTGATGAATGCAATCTGTCAATTAGGTCGTGTGGCCTGTTTCGGATTATGTCGATTGATGATTTTCCAGTTGAAACTAAGGATTCGCTTAGGAATTTCACTCGACGCTTGGTGATACCGTGTAAATGCTACAAAAGATTTCAAACAAACGGGAACGTTTATAATATTTTGTTCGGCTTTCACATGGACACTTTAAGCAAAACCAGCAGACTTGTGTTTTGGTACTGCTATTTCCTTTCGCGGGCGTTTTCGCATCACAGGAAACATTACGACGAAGTAACATAAGTAACTATTTTGGGTATCAGACTCAGTTAATGTTGAAAAACAATGAACACGCTCTTATGTTACAATCAGATCCATCCAAAGTTTATGGGTTGTAGCAGTCAAAACATTCGTTCATTACATCTCTTAATGAACCTAATTTTCAGCGTTTCTTGGAATCCATTCTCCATAACCCTGATTTTCCTTTATCTAGGAATTGAAATGCATCCATTTTTAGCGAGACTATTGTTGTCCCTCCTCCCTTTTCAAAATCCTGCCGTAAATGCTAGAATTTCAGCTCTACTCGACCTTTTGACTACAGACCTCAATCACTTCGTATCGTAACTGCAAAATTGGACATTCCCATCATGGAGACAGTCAATGGCGTAACAGCATCAGCATACCCCTAAATGAACGAAGTACATTATCTGGAAAAGCTTTCTTTCTTATCAAGTTTTTTTCGTTTAATTGCACCCCCTTCTCCAATATCTTTCAAAATCCAAATGCATTACCTTTTTTATGTGTGATCCCCACCAGCTTTTCAGTCTAACAACATCGATAATTGACGTATTGTTAAGCCGACGGCAACGTCAAAGCGAACTCGCTGTTCTTTAATTTTTCATTCATTTCAATCAAATATAGGTTAACTAGTTCCTAAAATAGGCTTCCTAGTGGTTACCATAACTAACCTACTTGAAATCAATATCGAATATTCATGAAAAAATATCTGACTTCAATTCGAAAAACATTTCCCTATCTGAAATATTTAAAACTAACAGGAAATCATGTAAATTTCTATTTTTTAATTCATCGTAGTTATGTTTATTTTTTGTTTTTAGCCAATTGTGATGGCTACCGCAACAAGTAATTAACAAATTCAAGGTAAAATATTGGCGGTTGTTATCGAAAACAAAACACGACCACAAACACTACATATCTACCTATCTACCTACTAACATCCACCATCGCCGCCACGCCACCACAGTAAGTCGACCTAACTAATTACAGGCTTAATTCAATCTGACAGCCAGACTCTTCCAAAGCCAAAGTTCAATCAGCTTCTGAAAACAACAAAAATCATCCATAAGCTGACCGACCACTCACTGAGTGAAATAAAAATATAAACGCTTCCGTGGAGCAAAGCAAACCAGCAGAGGTGGGTTCCTCTTCTATATACCAAACCAAACCTAACAAGCAAAAAAGATGGAAGAGTAGGTAGGTACAACAACAAAAAAATAACCTCGTTATAGAGCTACCGAAAGTTTGCCTTGGAGTCATGACCTTGACTCGTCGAAATAAAATGGCGCCCGACTCTATCCGACACCAATAGTTAAAAAATCGCTTTCCTATATACATTTCGATAATTTAACGGGCGGGTGGTGCGGCATGGTTTGGGGTCTATAAGGTTGGGCGGTGATATCGGAGAGAAGCTCTTATCTTAATCGAACTGTCAGACATCATCGGTTCAGAGTTGTTTTTCTTTTTAATGACACCAACGACCAACTACCTACCTCTCTTCAGACAAAAAAATAGGTGCATTCAAGTTGAATTCAAAACGACAGATGATGACAATGCAGAGTGTTGAAAGTTTTGCGAAAGTAAAATGCATCGCTAAACAAAAGCCTATAAATGATAGTTGCGGTATTTGCCAGTCTAAAAGGTGGAACTGTTTGCCAACTCTGTATACCTTGGTATCTTCGTAAAATCAACAATAACAAGACACAGAGTTTTGGTGTTTCACACTACAGCCAGGTAGGTCGGCAACTTTCAAAGAAAAACTTCAGAGAATGCCAGAAGAGTAAAAAACCGTTTTTATGTGTCAATTTATTTTTAACTTTTCGCCGCCATAAATGTTGCAGAAACAGCTTTTACAAAAAGAAATTAAAAACGAAAAAAACAACGAAACTAACACGAAAGACAACAAAAACATGCTACAAGATTGACAGCAATTGTCAAAAGAAACAAAAAAAAAAAAACACAAACAAACACACACTTAACAATGTTCATCAATTTCAGCCAATCAGACAAGTGGAGACTTTTCATTCCCTCTGTCAAGTATGAATAACTCAACTCCACCCTTGCATTCCGACTGCGCATGTTAATGCTGCAGCAACTGCTGTCAAAAATGGATGGATGGGTTTTGTGTGCCGCGCCCATTTCATGGCAAAACAGATTTACCTTCCAATCTGCTCAGTTCGTTCAGTGCCATTGGTTAGGACGGTAGTCTATAATTGTTCGCAGTGTTCTTTCCAAATCGGATTAAAAGATTAAAACTTGCTACGTAAACCCGAATTCGAATTATTCGAAACCGGCCAGTCGACACAACTGTCATTCTTTGACAGGTAAAAACGGTAGGCGCCTGACATTTTGAATAGGATCCAAAAGGAATGAATGGAATGCAGCATTATAATGGTGGCGGTCAGTGATGTGGCACCACTTGAACATCGGGTTGTGAATGCGCCCCGACAAAAATAGGCGTGTGGTCGGTCAAACTCAAGTGTGTGTGTGTGTTTCTTGTGTCAAATTGGAGAGAATTGTAGGGACAACTCTTCACATGAATAAAATGCAACACGTTAGAGGGAGACCAACCTGAATGGTTGGTTTTGTTGGATGACACTTTGCTCTAGTGTTGGTGTAGGTGTGGAATTTGGGGAGTGTATTCGTTCGTCTTGCTGTCAAATTGGAAAAAGTGATAAAAAAAATTAAATAAAGTAGCAAAACAAACAGGTCTGCAGCTCTGTGAGAAATAATCCAAGAGAATTATGTGATTCAATGGTGGGTTCAACCATTACGGGGCCGTCCCGCTTGAGTAAACATCTCATCACGGTTCTTCTACCCGTTTGATTGTCAACGTTGACGTTGCCGCGGATACTAAAAGTGTTT
This sequence comes from Melangyna quadrimaculata, assembly GCA_949320155.1. Classification (NCBI taxonomy): domain Eukaryota; kingdom Metazoa; phylum Arthropoda; class Insecta; order Diptera; family Syrphidae; genus Melangyna; species Melangyna quadrimaculata. The sequence goes on from OX439483.1 coordinate 397,339,654, forward strand.
CAATGAGATTTTTATCAATGTCCATTTTTCTTTTTTGTTGTATTTTGTACTTTTTTTTGCTAACCATGTCTGTCTGATATTGAATTGATTATGTTAGTTAAACAAAGTAAATAATTACCAATATTAACAAATGTTAAGTTAAGTGAATCGGTTAAATAAAAAATATTGTGACACGATTTTGGTACGGTAGGAATAGTGCGTTAATTCCAAAGCTGTTAAGTGACAGTGCTTGAAATTGTGTTTTTTTGTATTTCATTTGTTTAGAAAATCGCTTTTGTTTTTTTTTTTAAGTAAAGATATTAAATAACAAAGTGATCCACATATAACGGAGTGTAGTGATTAAGCATAAAAGTTTAACAAACAAAAAAAACTAATTACTGCGTTAACAACTTAAAAGGATTTCATTGGATTAAAGTGTTATTTAATTTTATGGTAAGCTTTGTTTTTATATGATTCACTAACTTAAGTCAATATACTCATCTGTCTACAAACCACCCTTATTAACTATTTGTTGTGATCGTGCCTTTGACCCCATTATAATAATCACCTAGAAAATAGCTAAGGTAGCTATAAATAATAGATGACCTATTCAATTATCTACTATGAAGAAGTCTGTTGTTATTAAAATGTTGGGTATCTAGAAAGGTACATATTTACAATAATGTTCTACATTGAAAGTAGGTCTACATTTTCAAAGTATATCTATATCTACACAAGCTGAAAATTACAGTAAAAAATCGTTAAAGCCCTTTTTAAAAGTCTATTTACCGATATCGATCGAAACTTTCACACACCGAACAAACTATGAGGTGACAATATAAAAATTATGAACACCGACGGGCTTTTATCCCTGCAAATTAAATATTTGTGCGAAGGGCAGTAAATAATAAAATCAATTTGACGAAGTAAATTACTTTTGTTTTTTTTTTTTATTTTGTTTTTGTTAAAAGTTGTGATCTTTCGCGGCATAATTTCTTTTAATTTGATATTACGCGATCACAAGCAGAAAAGTTCGTGCCTTTCCTAACTTTGCTTGGATAAAATTCAATTTAAATTTAGCTTAGTGAAAGAAAGAATTAAATCTTAATGTTTAATTATCTTTATTTCAAAAATGTACGAACACATTTTTCTTAATGCCTAGTACGCTGATGTGAAACGAAAAATCCCATACAAAAATGACATGACGAAATCATAAACGAAAAATTTCGTTCTGCTTTTCGTTCTGTGGTACGCTGTTCGACCAACGAAATTGATGAATATACCAGATCGATTTGACAAGTCTCCACTCTTTTTTCGCACAGAATTAATTGACCAGACAGTTAATTGTGTGCGGAAAAATAACATTTGGGTTTCTTCGTGTTTTTATTTGTTGTTACTTTCATTACAGCGTGGCTGTTCTTTGATTTTTTCGTTAAATTTTGTTTTATTTATGTAACTCTCCATGAATATTTTTCCGCTGTGTTTTCGTAAGCATTTCGTTGTCTTTTTGGAAACCACAGGAAAATTTCGTTTCGCATCAGCAGCGTTCTAGCTTTAGAAAAACCCATCATAACTTAAAAGTGGTCCTGATCATGCATTAGTCTTATGAGCCCTCATTAATATTGACTTTTATAAGTTTAACTTGATGAAAAAGTTACAATCGCTCGATAATAACAGTCGTTAAATAATTATTTTTGTTTTTGGTTTAAAAAACATTAGTTTGGTTATTAAAATTGAAATAAAATAAAACAATTATAAGCATCACTGAACTGTTATGATCGGGTTTGACCACGTAAAATAGCTGTATCTATTTATTTTTGTATCTAACATCGCCGCGCTCAAAAAAACTGCTCAGGCTCAAATAATGGGATAAATAATTTCAATTTAAAAATTTTATTTTGGTTCATATATAGAAAGGGTTAAGCTAGGAGTGCTCATTAAACTCCTAACGCAACAAAAGACTTAAATCATTAGTCGTGTTTTTTTTGGAGAGTCACAAGCAGCTCAGTAAAAGATTAACACGGAAAACACAACAAAATTCTCTATAAAAGTTTGTTTTGTTATTGTTTTACGTGAAAACATTTTGCTGAGTTGCTAGTCACTCTTTCAAAAAACACGGCTATTAATTAATTGAGTTAGCAAATTAATTTTTCAAAAACTTTGCGCTGAAACAACTTTATTCAAAAATACAAAAAGGTATATCGTCGCATTGCAAGTGTTACCGTGATTTTTAATATTTGTTTTGAAAGTTGCCCCTCCAGCGTAAAGAGGGGGAAAAAGCCGCTCCCACTCCATAAAATTTTGATCACACAATATATGCTCTATGGATTCATTTTAGAAACCAAACTGTGAGGAGTAATAATACCCATGAGCACTTAAGATTAAAATTGTACTTCAACTTGTTTTTGTTCTGAACCGCTTTACCGATTTTCAACAAACCTGGTTTCTTTATGTTTTACATTTTACGGAATTTCAAATACATTGTATTTTGCAGTAGCGTACGCAGAATTTTGTTTAGGGGGGAGGCTCACTCTCAATTTTGCTGACAAATGTTTAAGGTATATCTATCATAAAATAGCAAACAAAATTAAAACCTTTTGTATTATCAACCACCTTTTAGATATTTATGTATAAGAAGTTAAATTTCAATAAAAGAAAAGGAAAAACACAAAAAATACTCCCCGTAGTTATGAGATTAATTTTTTGTAAATTTTGAAACAACAAATTTGGGTTTAAGAATTTGGTGAACAAATTAAATCCGTTCTTCTTTTTTTATTTGCAAGTTTATGCTCTCTTAAATTCATTCATTCTCCAACCGTTAAGCCTGGTATCACTTGTTGTGGCCTTCAGCGAAATTTTTACCGTTTCAAAGTGCACTCTTTTTTTTAAGAATGAAACTTTAACTGTCAAAAATTCTTAAATGATAAAAATCCACTTTTAACGGCTCGATTTAAACAACGTCAACGGTAATAATATGATTCGGTGAAAAGTATACTCACAGCTCAGGGCTGTGTTATAATAACGTAATGTAAAGTAGCAGAAGCTAATACAATACAAAAAATGGTAACATTTTTTTAAAGGAAATTCTTTTAATACAAATTATTATTGGAGCGTTTTCCAGTTAGATATTCCAATTCGATTTAAGTATTTATCAAAATAGAAGTTTATTATATTATTGCACTTCAAAAATAGTGCATTGACACACACTAAAATAAATGTCGGAAAATTAAATGTAAGTATAGGTTATCTTTTGAGTAAGAATAGTTTAAAATGACTATAAAGGCTCAACTATAAGCAAACATAAGCTAATGTCAAAAAGCTGTGCTTATGTTTGCAAAACTACCCCGTATAGCCATAATGGACTTAAGGCCCAACTATAATAGCTTAAGCCAACATAAATTTATGTCAAAAATCCAACAAAATTTGATTAGGTTTGCGAAAGTACTCCGCTTAGCCATAATGCAATTTTGCTCGCGTATGTGCCTGTCTCTCTCCATTTTGCTTTTTAAAAGTTTTTTTTTGTTTTTTTTTTGAGCTTTCAAATTTAATTCAGAGCCGAGCAACTAGAATCGTTCTTTCAAAATTTTAACGAAACTTAACGAATCGCACCTGAATTGCTTTATGGTTTATGAACACGGATTGTGTGTATTCGCTCCTTGCTTATGCGTGCATAAGTGCGCTAAATTCTATTATAGTTTGGCCTTTATGAGCGCATAAGCAAAAATTAAAAAAATACCTCTCCGCTTTCGTCCCACATTCGATTTTCAGCTTTGTGTTTTGTTCCACATTTTTAAATACATATGAAAATACAACAAAAACTTTACATACTCGTGCACAACTCGCGAACTGATTCACAAAACAGGTGTGGCTTTGTGAAAACGCTTTTGCTTATGTTCGGTTGTGAATGAAACTGAGAAAAATTGAACGAAACGCAGCTAGACTCCATTATGTTTACTCAAAGAGAGTGTTTGCTTTCGCACAATTGCTTATGTTATAGTTGGGCCTTAAATACGGCCCATTAACTTTAAAAAAAGAGTTTGAGATACAAGCTAAAGGCAAGTTAAAAACGTTCGAAAAACCGTAAAAATCAACTTTGAGGAGGGCTGGCCACGAGACGAGAAAAGTCTCGGTCTCGCATGACGAGACCGAGACGAGACTAGCTTTTAAGCACCCAAGACGAGACTGTAGGTATATTTGAACCGAAATTTACAGAGAGTCTAATAGATTAAAAAATCCAATTTCAGTTAAATATTTTATTTTCTTCTGCACGTATTCAAACTATAATCGAAAATATTTCGTTCCAATAATCAACAAGTTGGCCGGAAATCGTATTTTTCGGAGACGAGACCGAGACGAGAAATAATTATACGAGACCGAGAAGAGACTGAAAGTTTTCAATTTTTAACGAGCCCGAGACGAGACTTACAAAAGTCTCGCAGAGTCTCGTCTCGTGGCCAGCCCTAACTTTGAGGATGATTGGATGAACCGAAAAGTTTGTTTACCCATTGGGGGTGCATTCACCCTGCCAGACCGTTTGTACAACCCGAAAGATTTAAAAAAGAATAAAATTGTGATTAGAATGAGATGCAACAAACATCGAAGGTGTGTAGGTTGGATAAAAAAATCCAGAAGGGGGATCTATTTTCCCCCGATTAGGGGGGAGGGGCAATTTTCTTAAATAATTACTAAACATTAAAATTAAATAGGTATAACAAAGTTACGCAAATACCGATTATATAACACTAATTCCTTTGTCGTGACCTTAATGATAATAATATGACAATATTATATATTTTGGATTTTTTGAAAGCAACTAATACGTTTTTTAATTTCTGATTCAAATAAACTTATTTTAATGAATAGTTTTCGAAACATATATTTTTAAAGTCAAAAGTCAGTAAGTTTTTAAGCGAACGTCGAGAACTCAATCAACTAACTAGGGCCATCATACACTGGATCAATTTTGAGCCGGACTAAACTGGGTAATTGAAAGTTTGTAGGCAAGGGAGGTGAAGAGTGGGGAATGAAAGGACTAAAATTTTCATCCTTGTTTCGAGCGGACTACCAAAGTATAATTATAATTACTAATACATACACAGTTGTTCGTTTCTAAGCAAAATAAACAAATCTGTTGTCATGCAAAACTGATAATGTTAAAGGAAATTGTTTGTTTTTTTTTTCGATTCTCAAACTGAGAGTACTAATACAATTCATGTACACGCAATGAGCTTTACTCAACTCGTGTGTGATTGAAAGAAAAGTAAGTCTGGCTTTCGTTGTTATTTGGCAGAAACAATCAAGAGTTCATTTGTTTCAATTAATCTCAAAATATCTCGTTTGATGAATCAAATTCTAGCTCCTCATTACTTTGAACACTCTCGTCATTATTTATTAAAATTTCCTGTAAGGCATTGGATGCTTCTTCGCGCTCAAACCAATTAATAGCCTAAGAACCTTGATTGAGTTTCCAACCATTTTGGGCTGGTTTCATTGAAATAGTTTTATTTTTTCCAAACGTAACAAATGTAATTTCTCCTTTTTATGTGTTGAAGAATCGTGCCTTTATTTGGAGGCAAAAGGCTGCCTTCAAAATATATATAATAAACAAAATTGTAAAAAACAAAATTTTACTTTTTGGATTTAAACTTAGGTATGTAATTTTAATATGCTTAAAAACCTTATCCGTTCTAGGCTTGCACGTTTTATAAAAAACTTCATATCTGGCACTGTTAACAGATTTAGCTTTTGTTTTGTAAATTTTGCACACGAAATCTTCTAACGTAGCAATAACATCGTCTGGTTTGTGTCTTGTTTCGAAATACGAAATGGCTTGATTTTTCCCTTTTTGAAAACTGATGGACTATAATCACAACCTGTAAATGGCGTCGCAATCATTACTTCAAATGTTTTATTAGTGTATATTGAAATGGCCCAATCTCTGAGGACGAATTCATTAGTGAATATTACGAACAAATTGTATTTTTACTAGACTTTGATGAAAAACTTAGCAAAATACATGAATTATTATTGAATAATTTGTGCATACAAATGTTTGTAAATGAAGTTAAATAGGACGAAAATTTTGTATTTTTACAAAACATTCGGGATTTAAATAAATTTAACCTATAAACTGCGGAATTTCTTTTTTTTTCACCATGTAAGACAAGTGGGAACATTTTGTTGTGTCGTTCTGACAATCAGACGTTGATTTTCTCATCACAAATTGCACAATTGCCAACATTTTTTTTTAGTTTTTAGTTAGGTAGTTATAAAGAAAAAAAATCTGTAACATTTTCTTTATATCAACAAAAACTAATGAAAATCTTCGGCCAAACGACACAAGTTATAGTTATTTGCTTCATCAATCAAAGCGTACCACTTCAAAAAAAACACAAAAATATTACCTATAGAAAAAAAAATCAAAATTTATCATCAATATTAAAATAGAAACAATTTTTTTTAATTTTTACATTACAATTACACAATTTTTTATAAAATAATTAGGTACATATGTAGTTACAAAAATGGGTTCAATATCTGTTTTCAATTATTAATGTTTTTAAATTTAAAATGCTAAATACTTATTTTTATACATACACTTTATTATAAAACCAAAGTTTTTACGTTTATAAACTTTTATTTTGATTTGTAACACAGAAGACGGAAGAGCAGTTATTAAAACGTCTGCATTTGAAACACATTGCCCAAGTAATAATGAAAATTAAAAAAAAAAAATATATTTATTATGCGCGCTTGCATTTTCATCGAATGCTTAACTTTCGTTCAGTTTACTATACGTTACAAAACGTTTTGTAATGAGTACAAAAGTTTGCACGCAAACTATAGCCCAGTCAAAAGTTACAAAAAAAATGTTAAAATCGGTAAGCACTATGTAGTTCTGCTTTTTATGATATGTTGTTGGGGCATGTTAGAGTAATCTGTAGCTAAGTTTGCAACTTCGAAAAACCTGTGCTCGCGCGCCGCAAGAAAAATTCAACAGTGAAAAAAACGCTAAAATCACGTATTTTTTTCCGAAATTTTCCTTTATAACTTTGGAAATATAAAACTTAGGAAAAAAACATCCACTATAAACTTGTTTGTCATAAAGTTTTCTACAAGACCACATTAGTTTAAAATTCATGCATGTTGCTATCAAACCAGGAATTAAAAAAAAAATCTGAAAAAGTAAGTAATTTTGATGCACTCAAAAAGTAGGCCAAAAATTGTCCAATTCATTCAGTCTACCAGTGTTTCCCAACAGGGGTAATTTGATAGTAAAGGGGAGAATTTAAAGTTATGCTGCATAACACTTCTCTCCAAAAAATCTATGCTTCTTGTGTTCCACCCTTAAATATATATTTCGGAACGTACCCAGGATCTGCTTCTGCATTAATCAATTTTATCAACTGATACCAACTTAACTCGCTTCACTCAATGACACTTGATGACAAATATGAATCAGTTTATTCTTTCACGTTGATTTTAAACCAAAATCAAATACCCCAATGCAACCAAAAATGCAAAATAACTGTTTTATTACCTTTTCCATCTTGGTATTAACTGAATGTGGATTTAGTGCCATAATTAATTTTGCTGATAATAAAAAAGAAATTGCCTGGATTTAACAAAACAAGGAGACTTAAGCCTATAGCTGAATTGCAGGAGGCATCAAGCGCAAGGAATTTACATATAATTAGGTATTAAATTATTTCTTGTTTGAATTTTAGTTCTACATTTGGCGCGTTCAGGGAAGAGAGATATCGGAGATATCGGAGCTTGGTAAGCGAATCCAAAATTTTTTTCTTCAGTATTTTGACAGCCAAACTGAGATTTTTTGCAAAGGAATCCTGTTCAGGGAACTGAGAATGTTTGGGCCCTCCGAAATCTTCCTTTCCTGAACTCGCCTATTATACTCGTATGTTTTGAAAATAAACTTACAGTTTACTTAATTTCTATGGAATTCTTCCTTATGTCAGCTATTCAATTTTTTCACTGGACATTTCAGATTTTTGATTTTCAAAATTATTTAGGTATCTTCATATAATGTTAGGGGGACACGAGAACTTTGGAAAGGTTCTGCGGGACATAGCACACAAAAGGTTGGGAAACATCGGTCTAGAGAATTGCCAGACGAAATTTAAAAATTCGATCCAAAGCGGTCAAATAGTTTTGGCAAGAAAAATGATGTTAACTAAGTCCAACAAGCAATGTTTGCATCATTGTTGTGGGCAAACTAGGACACTTAAGTTGGCACTGGTACACGTACTTGGAACCCTTAACTATGATTAAATATAATTATAATATTAATATCTTTTTTTAAGCAACTTTGATAGCGATTTTAAAAGTTCTGAAAAAATTCAGGAAATTACATATTTACTTACAAAGTGAGCAATTTTCGAAATAAATCCATTACGGTATTATTTCCACATTAAAACTAAGTCACAATAAAAATTCTTTCCTGAAAATTGTTTATCAATATTTAATTTGTTTATTCTCGCAAAGTAAGATCCCGGCATCATTAGAATTATTTTGTCAGTCAAAGCTAGAAAAACCTCACAAAATTGCTTGAGTTAACATAACACGAGATCTTTACCGACCTAAAAACATGTTTCAAATAATCTGAGGGATAAACCCGAAACTATTATGACTTACTTACTTACTTTTGATGGCGCTCACAGCCTAGGATGGGCTTCGGCCTCAACTAACAAAACTATTATGATGACACTGAAAAATTAAGTTTTGCTAAACCGCACTCATTAAGCTTTATGTCATGAAATCAAGGGTAAATGGAACTTATACCTACTTAAAAAATGGATGTTTTTTAAAATGTGGGTCTTGCTTCTAAAGAATTCTAAAACTTATAAGTAGAAAGTTCCTTAACTCAGAAAATGATTTTGAGTATATTTTGAACTTCATATCTTCTATATGCAATCCATTCTAAATTATACCAAATTTTGTGTTTATGATATGTTGAAGAGTTAACATTTAAATCTAACACGCTGTGTTCAGAAATTATTTCTTGTATTATTTCTTGAAATTCTTATTTCTATGTAACACCGTTGCTTATCATATACACATATTTAATTCGTTTCTTTCCAGGTCTAATCGTGTATCATCTTTAGTCTCCGCGCACAATAATGAAAAAGATGTCATAACTAAAACAAAAATGCTCTGTGTTATAAAATTCGACTGATTAAAAATAAACTACCACAACAAACAAAAAAAAAAATAAAAAAAAATAGGTTAATTAAATTCCGGTGCACTTTGTTCATTATAAAATGCAAGAAGTCTGCAGTAGTTTAGACCCCCAAATGGGCGCACAAATCAAATCCGAATCCCCGCTGAATCCATTGCACATTCAAACTGGACAAACAATTATACCACCAGTTGTTCTCGGTGGCAACACACCAGGTGGGCCTGTCGTTGTCTCTGGAGGTGGCGGCGGTGGTATTGGTAATATTACACCCAACAACAAAATGACACCAAACTGTGATAAACGTGCCGATACGGCATATTGGATGGCCACCGAAAGTGGCTTCATCAATTCTCAGCCATCGATGGCCGAGTTCCTCAATCACCTGAGTCCGGAGAGTCCCAAAATGGTCGGCACTCCCGGATATCCGGTTGTGCAAGCGGTCGACAGCATGGACTCTGTGCCCGAATATCCCTGGATGAAGGAGAAGAAGACATCGCGAAAGAACAACAATCAAGGTGAGTGTTTCTTGTTTTTTTCTTTTGTTTTCTGTTCCAAAATAAGAAGTTAGCGTATCTTTTGTATTGTGTGTATCTAACCAATTTGTACCGCAATCTTTACGCTTCCATTCTCGAGTTGAAAGTCAACCCTGGGACATGGGAGTCAGTGCCAGAGCCAGAGCATACAGCTTCAGCCATGCCATGACTTTCTGATCGCTGAGATGAATTGCTTTCATAAAACTGCGTGCCTCGAAATGAAAATAATTAATCAACGGCATTTACGCTCGCTTGCATGAAACAAAACCACGAACCGTTTCGTTTGGTTTGGTGGTGATGAGATTGGTGATGGTGTGGTGGTTTTAGCAGCGGCGGCGCCGGCCTTACTCCATCCAGTCTCTGTGCAAGCGGGCTCCTTTGAACCCCGCGTCTCCCAAGACATGTTATTTGCGATCATTTGTAACAATTTTCTGTTACTACATATAAACAGCTCTGTGTTTTTTTCTTGTTGTTGTTGTTGCAAGCTACTCAGCAGGGCTGGGGCTGATTTCTTTAGCCGGTTCGGTGAGTGTCGTCCATCGACCGACCAAGTGCGGTGTGTGTGCACATATGAGAGCCGATGATGGACAGACGTCCGGGGCGTAATTTATAAGAAATGCTCTTACGTCAAAGTCCGTCCGTCCAGTAGTGATAAATGAGGTATCAAGGCTATGCAGGTTAACCGAATCCAAATCCAAATGCTGTGGTGCTCGACAGCATCTCGAATGCGATCACAACCTGTTATTTAGGTTCATTTGTCAAAATCTATACACTACATACGAAAATAAACCTGTCCTCCGGTTGTCTATGGGGTGCGCATGCGCATGCCCACAGTGCTCTTGCTCTGTACATACATTGCATTCATTCACCATTCACCATCACTTGCCACCAGCACCACAACAATTGACTGATTGACCGATACCGATGCCATGTACCTTATGTATAGAATATGAATCCTTGGAATGGGAATCCTGTTATATGATGTTGACTGCTGTTGCATTTCGGATTGACTCACAAGGATGCAAAAAATTGTAAGGTAGCATAACCTCCGTAATTTTGGGTATTTTTGTGTGTAGATAACGACATTCGCTCAGTCAGGGGTAGATGACTCCTGTGGTGGCATCCTGGGAATTTTGTTAAACACTTTTAATTTAGGTATCGGTTAACAGTTTTTGAGTAATAATGTGCTTTGCTGCATGATGCATCATTTGTCACTTATTCTTTTGTCGGAGGTTTTTACATAGGTACATATTTCTATCAATGGATAGAATGAAGGAATAACTGGATAATGTTAGATTTTTCTTAGGTGTAGTTCTGGGAAATCGATAAAACTTTGTAAAATTAGAGATTGAATAATGAAAAACAAAAAACGTTGACGTTGACTATTGGAAACCGTTGGTGAACTTGAGTCAACTTGCGATCTTGCAAAGAGTAAGTTACCTACATTAATGTGAGGGGAAAACAAATGTAATATTTTGTAGCAGTACAGTGTAGGAGTTAGTCGAACAGTGGTTAGCGGTAATCCTAGACAAAAAGCTCCGCTTTCTTCCCAGATGAAAAGAAAGTTTCGTGTAAAAAATCATTTAAAAATATCCTAATCAGCAACTATTTGACTCTTCGGTCTTAACACATCCATGATTAGACGTATTGATCTGATAATTTCATCAAAATCGTTTTATTAGTTCAGATTATATGAAAATTGTTATGCTTTCGCATAAAAAGTATACCACCCAATGCTGATGGATCTTAAAAAAAACTTTGCTGAAAAAGCCAAAGCCTATCAGTCAGTATCAGTAGGGCTGGCCGCGAGACGAGACTCGGCGAGACTTTTCTAAGTCCGAGACCGAGACTTTTCTCGTCTCGAGGCCAGCCATACCTATCAGAGTCTAATAAATCTTAACTAGAACATTTTATGCAAACAAAGCGGGGATCGGCCCACAGTCTGATCCCGAACCGCGAAGGGAAAAAATACTTTTACTTACACATATACATAGGTGAACTCTTCAAATCGCTTATAAAATCCCCTAGCGTGGCACGCCTCGGAGCAAAATATTCTCCAAAAACCAAAACGCAAACTCCACCGATCGATGGTTCAAATTCGATTTGAGATATCCGATTTACAATAGGAAAATACAAAATTGCACCACGCCCCATGTGTATTTTCATGCTACATCAGCTTTTCTTGAACAAGTATCATCAGAAGATCTTATTATTTCCAGTGATATACATAAGTACAAAAAAATACTTATTTAAATGTTTTTTTTTTATTTTAAATTTTTTTTAAACAATTCACTGCACAACAAAAATCGAAAAAAATACTTAAAATTAAAAACTAAATGTAAGTGGCGTAGTTCATGACAAAAAAAAACTTGCTTTCGTAGCTAACAACTTAACCACTGATATCGAAATACGAAGTATTTTTTAAATGTATATAAGGCTTTTTAGGCTTAAAAACAGGAATATGAGGTCCGTTTGTCAAAAAATATATTACCTGTAGGCAGGCACGAGGTGGAAAAATTGAAAGAACGTCTGTGGACTGGATTAGTGGGTTAAGCGAAAAATGTTTGGTGTATCGGGAAAATGATGTCATCATTTTTGGATTCAGTGTATACTTCGAATCGGTACGATTAGCATTGCTGTCACAAAAACAAAGAACTTAACGCCCCATAGGTGCGGTTATTCTAGTAAATACTGGTGTAAATGGTGAGTCATTTTAATAGAACACATTTGTTCGTCGATACATTAAGGAGCATTTTTCGGAATTGAATCAAAGCGCTCAGTCAAATATGTCGAAACTTTTCTTATTCAAAAATGGAATCATATCCGGCATGACCCTTTTTGACCCGTTGTGAATTGTGATTCATCGTTGAACGATAAATATTTGGCTCCCGGAAATTACGCCAGAAGAAATTACTCCAGAATTTTTTTTTTGGAAGAAACGCTTCAGATTGGAAAAATAAGCAGAATTTTTTGTGGAAAATAAGCCAGAAATATTGGAAAACTTGCCAGACAGATATTGAAAAAAAGCCAGAAAGCAAAATGGAAATTAGGCCAAAAAATCAATCATGCTTATTTTGAGATTCGAATGAAACGTTAATTCGAGTGACTAGATCTATTCCTTCGAATGAACTTTGTTTATTTTGACATTCGAATGAAAAATATTCATTGCAGAAAATGAACCTGAATTAACCTTATTTTGGAAATCAGCTATGTTTGAAATGATTTGACATTTCTATTTGAATTAGTGTGACCATACACTGTTTTTTTTTTCCGAAGAATCTTATTTTCAATTCAAAGTTTGTCACAAGATTGACAGTTTCTTAATTGAAAAATTAAGTGAAGCAAAGCTTACTGAAAGAAAAACATCCAAGACATGAAATTTAACATTTTGTAAACTAAGGTAACAATTTTTTGTTTAAATTTCCATGTCATCTTGATACCCTTTAATATTTTATTTATATTTCACACATACTATTCAATTGAACTGTAGAAAACCAAGGAATCAGGATTCGCAAATCGGTGTTATTTTGCATATTTTGGAAATACCCAACATTTTTAAGAAATGGTAGCACCGTCTTTAGATGAAGGCTCATAGCTAATGAGCTTCACTGCAGCATCTCTCCAAAACCGGTCGGTGTCAGTTTGGTTTACATGAAAAATGCTTAGCTACCTCCGGATTCTCTTCCATTAACTTGACTTCAATTTGTTCCCTGTTAGTCCCATTGAAATGCCCTTTATAAAATGACAAGAAAAAAATCTTGTCCTTATAACTTATTTTATTTAATTATATTATACAAATTTGTTACCTACATGTTTGTTTACCTATTCACCAAGAAAAATGTGATCGACACAAAAACGACATTTAATTCAAATATTTCGAAAGTCAAAGTTTGCTTAGTTTTCGAAAATGAATTAACTTTCGATTGATTCTATGAACTTTCGAATCAATCGAATCTCAAAATGCAATTTTCTCGAATTCGACTAACTTTCGACCGAAAGCGAATCTCAAATTAAGCATGAACATATGCCTAGAAATAATTTTTAAAAAACGATTATTAATTAAAAAATAAAGACCTTCAAAAACGTCATCGAACGACTTCATATCTGTACATATACAGTTTTTTCATAAACCATTCTGTTGAGAAACATGATTGGTTTGAGAATTCTGATTCTGTTGAGAAACATGATTGGTGTTATCTTTTTGTCTTCTAAAAGTTGGCTTGCTTCTTTAGTTTTCGCACTTTTATCTTTGTATTTTTTTTTTTCTTTATCGATTCTGTTGCACCACCAGTGTCCAGTCTACCATATTAAAAAAAGTCGCGACTTTTTAAAAACTTCTCCTTTCTTAGAATTTTTACAAATTTAAAAAAGTTTCCCTTATGTTGAATTAATCGACCTAGGTCTACGTTATATGCTTCCACAGCTGATGTTGTCCTTTATTTCTTTTCCATACAAAGATATATTTCTGGCTTTTCCTGTAATATAATAAAACATATAGACAAAGCGTAATAATGTAATATTATAATCTTACCCGTTTAAGCCATTGATTCTCGTAGTAAGTCATTTTATTTGAGCAAAGAAATTGGGTATTAAAACACGATTGGAGGCAGGAACATTTTCACGTATAAAATCCAAAATCATTTCCGATGCAAAAATGTAAAAGGCAAAATCATTTTCTAGTATGCATGCTTTAAAAAATGGAGGAGGTTGATCCACGTGTTTAGTTATTTTTTTCTTAGTTCTTTATTAATTGAAATATCCTTACATACACAGGAAGAAGCAATCTTTTTTATAGCAAAAATTATACAAAATTTAAATTTGTGTGCTACTTTAAGGAGTGATCTTAGCATAAAATAAATAGTTAAATTACATATATACATATAAGTATCTAATATTTAGTTACACCATAATCATTTCAAATAGACTCCTTCTGAAAGGCTTCAACAACTTCTACTGTCGATTTTGGGGACGAGACAAAAATTCTGCTCGTCAAGTATCTTATCCCTCCTTTAATTATAGAAAAATGTATTTTTGATGCAGCTTGTTGATTACTAGAAATAGTTTTGTGATAAATACTGTTTAAATAATTAACTTACAAACGATTTTGTAAATACATACTAATACCTATCACAAACTGATCGATAAGCACATCGGATCCCGCGCATTGCATTTGTATCATTCAAAACAACAGCCGATTTCACACATTCATTTTTTATTTTTTTAAGTACTTTTAACTCTTCGTAAAAGTTTTTTTGGTCACTATGATTATACTCGATAAATTTTTTTACTTTAATGCATATTCCATCACTCAGCATCATTTTTGCCTTGCAATTATTAACATAACAAATATACACCACATTGTTCTTATAAAGATATAATAATAGCAACTAAACAATAATTCATACAATACAAGATAGAGACAAGGAATGTGTAGTAAAACTGTTTAGTAATTACAACAATTTATACAAAATACAGTTTTCTGTCGTTTTTTCCAAAAAATGAAAAGAAAAAAACGCCAGAAAAATTTTGAATTTGAATATAATTAAATTTTAGTGATGACTGTCTGTAGGCGGTCTTAGTGGTTTAAGGGTAAATCGTAGCTGGAAATTGTAGATGTACAATGTACATGTTCATTGTACATATGTACATGTATTTGGTTTAAAAAAAAAATAAAAATAAATAATTATTAATAAATTGTATAATATTTGTGACCTTTTATCGATAAAGATTGATATAACTTTTTGTGGGCTATAGGTCAATAAATTAAAGATGTTATTTGATGTGCAACGTTTCGAGCATGTTTATGCTCTTCATCAGGCCTTTATTTATAAAAATTATAAAAGTTATACATACATACATTAATATAAAAAGTATTATATATGACGTCAAGTAACTTACAAACAATATTTAAAGAATTTACGTTAAGGGAATAAACCACTCATTATAGTTACATAATAATCTCATGAAATAAAATCTATTACAAAGAAACACATTAATTAAAAAGTTTAAACTTTAAATTTGAATTTGAATTTACTGGTGGACAGGAAAAAAACCTCCATTTTGATAAATGGAGGAACTTATGACCGACAGGAACGTTTAAAGGGTTTTGAGAAACAACCCAACAACAACGTTGCAAACTTCTAACAATGATTTTGTCAAATATTTGTTTAAAGAAGGTCAGATTTCCGAATTTGAGAAGAAAAGGATGACTACGTACACTGCTAGCAGCCCAAAAATATATGGATTACCAAAAATTAATAAGGATAACGTACCTTAGAGACCTATCTGTGCTTCTACGAACGTCCCTTGTTATGAGCTTTCGAAGTTTGTCGTGAAAATTCTTCAGAATCTGACACACAATTCGAAATTCAATGTAAAGAATTCGAAAGACTTCATTGAAAAAGTTGCACCTCTCCAACTGGAAAATGGAGAAATATTGGTTTCATTTGATGTGGTTTCCTTGTTTACTAGCATTCCGATTGCGTTGGTTTTGAATATCACAAAGATGAATTGGGATAAAATTAAAGAATATACCAATATTAAAAAAGCGAAATTTATGGAAATATTGAGATTTTGTGTCATTGACAATAATTATTTAGAGTACTCCGGCACCATTTACCAACAAAAACAAGGTATACCTATGGGTAGTCCAGCTTCTCCAATTCTAGCGGATTTAGTTATGGAAACTTTACTAGAAGATGTATTGGGTAAATTGGATTATAAACCCAAGATCATTACCAAGTACGTAGATGACCTGTTTGTTGTGATCAAATCCCAAGAAGTACAAAATACACTTAATGCATTGAAGTCTTTCAATAATAAAATCAAATTCACGGTCGAATTGGAATCAAATGGCGAACTTCCATATTTGGATGTGAAAGTTTTAAGGCGGAATGATAGACTGATTTTCGATTGGTATAAAAAACCTACTGCTTCAGGTCGCCTTATTAATTTTCACTCCAAACAACCCAAACCAATAATTATCAACACGGCACAAAACTTTGTCAACCGTGTTCTCGACATAAGCGATGTTTCCTTCCACCAGAAGAATATAAACATTATCCGGAACACCCTGTTATTCAATTCCTTCCCCACCATCATTGTCAACAAGCTCATCAAAAACTACCAACAAATCGAAAAAGACAAAAAAATTGATGCCCAACAAGTAACTTTGTACAAGAGCGCACTTTTCATTCCCCACCTCTCCAACCGTATCGTCACCGCACCTATAAGACACAAGACGAAAACAAAAATTGTTTTCAAGTCTGCAAATCCCCTGAAAGACAAGCTTTTCACTAACATCAAAGGGAAAGTGGATAAGATGGAGAAAGCCAACATTATCTATAAGATCAATTGCTTGGGTGGGAAAGAGACAACATGTTCATCGGTCTATATAGGTACCTCCAAGCAAAAACTAAAAAATCGTCTGTCTGGTCATAGATCTGATTTGAACAGCAGGGCTGCACAAAAAACTGCATTAGCTCTCCATTGTTTACAGGAAAAACACAAACCAGATTTGGACAATGTGGATATTTTGCAAACAGAGCAACATTATTCAAAGATAATGTTGCTGGAGATGCTACACATAAATAACGACAACAATGTTGTCAACCGGAGATCGGACTGCGAAAAGCTTAGCAGCGCATACAGCCAACTGATTAAGCGACCAACAACATACAGCAGGTTAAAGTATAGGTGATTGTTTTGATAAATGGAGGTTTTTTTCCTGTCCACCAGTAAATTCAAATTCAAATTTAAAGTTTAAACTTTTTAATTAATGTGTTTCTTTGTAATAGATTTTATTTCATGAGATTATTATGTAACTATAATGAGTCGTTTATTCCCTTAACGTAAATTCTTTAAATATTGTTTGTAAGTTACTTGACGTCATATATAATACTTTTTATATTAATGTATGTATGTATAACTTTTATAATTTTTATAAATAAAGGCCTGATGAAGAGCATAAACATGCTCGAAACTTTGCACATCAAATAACATCTTTAATTTATTGACCTATAGCCCACAAAAAGTTATATCAATCTTTATAAATAATTATTATAAATAACTGTACATTTTTTTATTTAAATGGCTCAAAAAGTTAGAGCTCAAAATCATTCATATTCATATTCATAAAAATTATTTTTTATATGCATTTCAAATTTTTTGCACATTTTCAAAAATAATATGTGGTTTGCCAACTTTTGTTATTTAATAAAATACAATTTTACATAAAATAAAAAATATTCTTGAGCCCGTTTTCAAGATATTGAATTTTTAAAAACAAAAAAAAATCAATATTTTTTAAAAAATCCAAAAGTTATTTTTTTTCAAAAATTTGTATAAGGGAAATTGTTTGAATTCTGAAGGAGCTCTTTTAAAAAATTTTTCGTTGAAATTTGTGTAGCAGTTACCGAGAATTTTGAAAACCAAAAAGTCGGTTCTATCACAAGACAAGTGTACCATTAATCACCGTTATTGCTTAATATATGTAGTTGCAGGACAGGTACCGTTATTTATTGAACTAAAAATAAATTTCAATTTCTCCTCAAGGGAATCCCCAAATAACCTTAAGTCCAAAGTTTGAAGAAAACCGCGTCAGTGGCATAGGCTGCTGGTCGAGGTACAGACTAGAGCCCCCTCCTATTGCACGTGTAGTTAAATTATTCTTGTTTGAAGACGTGTATTTATATTTACACGTGTATTAGAAATGCACGTGTAATTACGTGCATTTTTTTTATATAATTTGTATATTGTTTTCTGGTCTCAAAAAAAATTTGAAAAATAGACGCAAATCGAGTTTTAATCATTCAAAAATTATTGTATGCCATAAAACTTCACTTGTCCGTTAATTTGGAACTTAAATGGAATATGTTTCAAACTGTTGTGTTTGTGCTGTACTTTGTTTATGATTTGACAAGTTATTGGTGTACCCCGTAGCAAATAGAAATTAAATGTTTTATTATAAAAAAAAATTAATTTTATTAAAAATAAAATCATTAAATATACAGTGCTTTGCATAAGTATAAACGCACCTGTAAAAATTCATTTTATAGAACACTGAAAATTGAAGCGACACATTACTATTTTTTTATTTAATGGCATCAGTAAACAAGTGAATTGAGCAAAAAAAAGTCCCGTTATTTTTCCTTGCGTTGTTTAGAAAATAAAAAAAGATTTTGGAATTTTGTTGTATCCAATTCCGCTAATGGAAAACCGAAATTTACATTTTTTTATTAAACGTTTTGACTCTTCCAATTTTAAAAATGTATTAATGACACAATTTAAATCATTTTTTGTGCGAATAACTGTTAAAACCATCTGGTTCATCAAGGCTAAACTTCTTGTTGTCACTGAAAACAATCTTTGTAAAAAAAAATATGCACTAGATTGTTGTATTAATACGTTTTTAAAATTAAAAGAGTTAAAACGTTAAATAATAACATTTTAATTACGAATTTCCAAAAGCGGTTCATAATTTGACAGGCAAATTACAATATTTTTTGTTTGTGGGCTGTTGTCATATTTTAGTTGGCGCCATTTTGCCCCGAACAAAACTGCTTCTTAAAGTACGGAAAACCGTCGAAAATGAAACGCCTAACCCCAATTTGTAACGAATTTCCCTCAAAAAATGCACCGAATTAGATACAACATTGATTGTTCGGCTCTTATCGCGACGTGTCAGCATCTACGAACCCCTGGGTCTTATTTTCGTTCCATAAGATTCTGCATCTTGTATGAAATTACGGAAAAACGACCGAAACTCGAATTTTCCTAAGAATAGCCCCAGATCTTAGGATACTTGAACGAAAGCCTTGAATTTTTGCCTTTTCCGTATGGCTTAAATGTATACCACGCGGCTCCGTTGATTGTCATCTCGAAACTCATAATTAAATGAAGATTAAACGAGATTTGCATGGTGCGTTTATACTTCTGCAATACGAAAAAAACTGTTTTTATTTTCTAAACAACGCAAGGGAAAATAACGGGACTTTTTTTTTTGCTCAATTCACTTGTTACTGATGCCATTAAATACAAAAATAGTAAGCTGTCGTTTCCATTTCCAGTTTTCTATAAAATGCATTTTTACAGGTGCGTTTATACTTATGCAAAGCACTGTATACATATTTTTAAGGAAATACAATATACGAGATCTTAAGAATTGTATTTATATGTATGTTAATGCTGGGCATACTTTGGAGACATTTTTATTTTAATTGGCTCGTTCCACTAAAAATAATCAAGAAGCATACAACAAAAATATACAATTCACAACTATGTACCTGCACTTTGATTTGGAAAATTTCAACTGTATTGGCAATTGTACAAATGGTCACACAGTTTTTGTATGACCCTTGATTATTTTTAGGGGAAGGGTCAAAATATTTCAAACATTTCCAAAACAAACCCTACCCTAATATACGAACATTGTATATTATTCAATTCTAGTCGTGTTTTTTAAAATTGTTACTAGCAACTCAGAAAAAGTTTTACACGGAAAGCACAAACAAACACGGAAAGCACAATGTAAACATTTTGTTGAGTTGCTAGTCACTCTCTCAAAAAACACGGCTTATATTCATTCACTCCACTTAAAACAGAATAAATTTCAATATTTTAGTATTTAAAGGAGAATGGGCAAAAATATATGGGAGCTGGTCTACCTAGTGCCCAGAAACGAGACCTATAAAAATGATTAGGTACTATAGAGTGCACCAACGGGAGAGTATATTTGTTGTCCTAAACAATTAGAGTTGGCTAAAATAAGCGACAAAAAAAAATAAGAAAAACAGTTTGCGAATTTGAATAAACATAGACGAATTGTTTTATATTTTGTAATATACTGCATAAGCCCCAGGGTTTACAGTTCTGTGTCCATAATCAAAAATGATGTTCTTGAAGTAAGCTTTCCAAAGTTGTATACCTCAATAGTGGGCACTAGACGCAGAATTATTCCCATTAATAAAATTTGCTAAATCGAATAAAAAATGGGAGAATTTTCATACTGTTAAGCGAATTATTCGCCAACCATGATATTATTCGCTTTTATTGGCCATTTGTATAAAAGTTCCTTTATTTTGGGGTCTATTCAGTTCATCGAAAGCGACCAATATTGTCTTTGCAATGGGACAATATTGCAATTAATTTTTGCTCTAATTGCAATCTTTGTTGCCATATACATACTGCCTAAACCCCATGGAGAACAGCTTTGTGGCCATACAAAAAAATGATGTCATAAGGTTAAGCTTTCCTATAACAAAATTTCGCTAAAATTGCAATATCTAGAAATTTATCTTGTCTATATTTGGATCAAGGTCAAACTTTAGCTGAGGTTCACCAAAATATTTTCCCAGCTGATGTTGAATAGTTTTTTGTATAGCTCCATCTGTGTTATACACAAATTGTAAGTCAGTTCTAAAATTCGGATCATCTCCACTGTCTGTTGTTCCCGTTTGTGTAGTATCCTCTGATGGTGCATTTTCTATAAGGAGCTGCTTAAGTCTGTCTCTTTTGGAAACTCTATCATCAAAATCATCATGTTCCAGTTCCAGGTATTTAAAGCGCGGATCAAGTAAAGACTCTACTTGTCTTGCATAAACATTATCAGGTGTAACACTCGTATTCCGTTGTACTGCGAATCTTTTTGTAAATCATCAGAAAAGTAGACTTTAAATGATTTTATCATGTTTGTGTCATCTGCAGATCGATATATATGTTGTTCCAAAGATGTTGATTTCCTTTTTTTGCTGAGAATTTTTGTTAAAGCTTGAATTGCTCGTAGAACTTTTCCAAGTTTTTCGATAGATGTCCACTCTTCTTCCAGGATTTCCAACTTTGCAGCAGTTACTGTGGATGTGACTGAGCGATCTGTCAAAATATACATTACTGGAGTCCGCTTTTGTATCAGACGCTGAAGCATTAGAAAGATGGAATTCCATCGGGTATTGCACGATTGCAAAAAGGATTGCACTGGTAAGCCTTTTCCATCAAAGCGTATTTTGGAACGTTGGAATTCTTAAAATGACCAACTACCTTACTGGACATTTTAATCAATTTCTTAATTTCATCAGAGGAGATCGCGGTTCTTACTGCCAGTTGGAGACTATGAGCCGCAAATGTTAAATTTAAATTCTCTCAAACCTGTGTCATTGATTCGACAGCTTTACCAACATTTGCAGCGTTGTCAGTGACTATTGCCATTACTTTTTCATTAAGTGGTGTCCTATCCATTTTATCCAATTCGAAAGAATTAGTTTGGGAAATAATGGACACCCTAATGTACCTAAAGGTGACTTTATTTTAATTTTACTATCAGATTTTGGAAACGTGGAGCATGGTCTTGGTTTGAACCAAACACTACATTTATTAATTTTTTAACAAAATACATTCAAGGTAGCTAGCTACAACGATAGGTATTATTATTTGTCTTAACCATGACTTTCGCACTCAAAATATTCATTCACAACGTAATTTATCCATTGTGCCTCATCATTTTCTATAACAATCATTATTTTTCACATCTCACTTAAATCTCAGCTCACAGACCATTAATTTAAATTTTTTTTCTTCTGTTTTTACATTTTATTCATTCTTTATGTTCATCTCATCATTCTTTTTTTTCTGTGTTGTTAAAGCTGCGTGGTAGGTCGTAAAAATTCTAGAAAAAAAAATGCATCCCCCTTTTTAAATAAACAAAAAACTCACTTCCATCAAACCACAAGGAAAAATAAACACAAAGTATTATAGTCTGATAGCCAGGAAGAGGACATTACGCGGTTATAAAATCCGGAAATCACCCGACAAAAAAATTAAAAAAAAGAAACGAACAATCACTGCGGGGGTAAATTTTACCCTCTTAAACTCTCAATGTTATACCAAAGTGCATCATCCCTAATTTTAATTTATACAAAAATCTATTTTTTTTACGTCAGTAGGTGTACATTTTATGCCGATGTCTGATTCGTGATGAATTTTTCCCGTCACTCTGCAACGAATCATCAATTCAATTCACCCACGAAAAATTGAATTATTTGCAGAAAAATATTGCATTTTTTTTTTCCTGTAGGTAACCCATATGCCAGCATCAGCATGCGAGTTGGAAAGGTATTGAAATTCACATCGTGTAATTCTGTGTAAAAATTTATTGAAAACATACGTGAGAATGACGAGTCATAAATGAATATTGGATATATGATTTCAATCGTGCATTTATTTATGAAATAAACAAAAAAATGCCAATAGAACTCTGCCAATGGGTGCAACATATGTTACATACTTCGAGGGGTTGTTGGCCAGACATTCCGCTAAAATGCTATACAACAGTTAATAAATAAGAGCAGCCTTATTTTAAAAAGAAGATTGAATTATGAACATTTATAAACAACGAAGTCATCCCTTCTCTAAGGGGTGGTAAGAGAATCGTGTTCTACTCTTATGGTGATAATTGTTAAGATTAATTTATGACTCTCAGTCGAAAAGAAAACAAAACAAAAAATCATGTTGCACCCTCTTGAACAAAAAAGTTCGTTTAAAAAGTCAAATGTTTTATTATTCAAAATTTGTAAAGAACTTGTATTTTATGGGATTTTTATAACGTGCTATCATGAAAATTGTTACAATCTCGCTCAAAAAGTCGTATGAATGAAAGTTAACGACTCGTTCACATTAAACGGTCGTAAAACAAAATATGGTAGAGTTGGTGGCGCGGCGGCAAAGTAAAAGCTTTAACTTTGGTATCTGAATGAGCGGAGTGAGTGGAGTGAAATGAAACAGATTGTATTATTATTTTTTTTTATTCAGTGTCGTGTATTTTTTAGACTTTTTTTGATAATTGAGATATTTTTATTTTTTTTTTTTTTTTGTTTTGATTAAAAAATGATCTCTTCATCATCATCATAATCAAAACCAACGGAAGTAAATTGTAGGCCAACGTTAGATTGTTGCCGCAAACTAGACGAAGCTTCTGATGGTGATGGTGAAGTTAACTTAAACAAGAGTCATTTGTAAGGCTATAACACATAATATTCATGGATATATGAAATGAGACAAGAATAATAATTATTATTATTTAGCTAATTACTAAAATGATGGAAGAGGAATAGAGAATCCCCCAAGCATCAGAGGAATTATTTTAATTGTTTTTTTTGTTTGTTGGTTATGATTTGTTATTGGTGTTTTGGTTTTTAAATAATGACTTTATTTAATGTTTCCAATTGATTTTATTGTTTGATCTTAGGTTAAATATATTTGTAGGTATACCCCTTTAACGAAAATACCTACGAACCAATATTTTTGTCGATACAATATTTTTGGAAATGTGTAACGATAAATACCTATATTCGCAGGCAGGTACCTACCTATCTACTTCTGAGATATAAAAAAAATATTTTAGTTTTGCGTAAATATGTCCAGTTATTTGGGTACCTACCTACAGTTATAAACTGATGATAAAACTGCTAAGCTAAATTTAAATTATTTTTCTTTTTCCCAGAATCAAAAATAAGATTTTGAATGTTTTTGATGTTCTCAGCTCGAATCGACCTCTCAGATCAAGTTTTCGTAAAATTGGAAAAACACTGTTTTTGATATTATCCTTCATAACCATACCTACATTTAAAGTTGCGATATAATGGGTCATATGCAAAAAGATGAGTTCAAGCTTTTTACTCATTTTTCCTAGAGTGGTGAGATCGATCTCTTGACAAAAGCTCGATGTGAGAAAGTTATAGTTTTGATATGCAAAAAGATGAGAAAACGATTGATTGCATTGATTGGGGTTTCTCTTACTCAGTTTATAAAAAAAAAAGATGTCCAAAAGGTGAAGATTTTCGAAAATTATATAGATTTAGTGAAGCGGGTGTGCAATTATTGACTGATGAGTTTTTGGGTCCAAACCTGGAAACACGCGGTGGTGCGTTGACCCATTAAGAAAATATGGGCACGACTGGATCGCACAAAACTTGATCTCGTAGCTAACAACTTTAACGTAGCTTGAAATAGATTATGTACACATTTATTGGTTCCATAACATATCATAAAAAAAAGTTTTAAAAACAATAATTTAAAATATAAATTATTTCTATGAATTTTTATAAATTAGTTATTTTAATAGCTTAAACAGATAGAGCTAAAAAAAGTATGCCATCTGATTTGTTTAATAAAAATGAATTGATGAAAAAAAATTCAAAAATCGTTAAAGCGGTTTTTTATCAATTAATTTTTTATTATATAAAAATTCTTGAACATTTTTTAAAATAAAATTTGGTATGCCAAATTTTAGTATTTAATAAAATACAATTTTTTATAGAATTAAAAAAAAAATTCATTAGCCCGTTTTCAAGATAATGAATAAAAAAAAATTATTATATATTACTTTTTTTCATATCTTAAATAGATAGAGCTAAAAAAAAGTATGCCATCTAATTTGTTTAATACCCAAAAGGTCGCTTAAAATTTTAACAATTTTGCATATACAAATTTTCGAAAAAAATAATTTTTCGATTTAAAAAAAAAAAAATATTGAATTTCTTTTTTGAAAATTCAATATCTTGAAAACGGGCTAATGATTTTTTTTTTTGATTTTGTGAAAATTGTATTTTATTAAATACTAAAAGTTGGCATATCAAATTTTATTTAAAAAATGTTCAAAAATTTTTATATATACAAAATTTATTTGAAAAAAAAAACCGCTCTAACAATTTTTGAATTTTTTTTTTCATAAATTCATATTTATTAAACAAATCAGATAAAAAAAAAAATAGCTTGGCACAACGGCTCATGAAGAACCAGGGCCTAGTGACTAAGAACTCGCAACCATTCCTGTGTGCGCCTTTCGACAGGAATGGAAGGGACCTACAATTTTATGCCGAACTTGAACGGCTAGACGAGAAGCACTTATTCTTGGAGGATTTGTCAATTCCTCACAAGAGGCAGTAGCCCTGAAAAAAAAAACTTTTTTAGTTTTTAGGTGGACGAGGCTGGGAAGCGATCCCAGACCTCCAGCGTGACAGTCGAACGCACTAACCATTACGCTACGGGCTACTACTCAAATCAGATGGAATACTTTTTTTTTAAGCTCTATCTGTTTTAGCTATTAAAATAACTAATTTATAATAATTCATGGTAATCATTTTTTCCAAAGACAGTTCTTAAAAAAACCTGATGCTTTTCGAGAAATTTTCAAAAATACTGGACTTTTCCCCTTTCACCCTACAAACTCGAAAGTCCTTGCCCAAGTTTAAGGTTTTCATTTAAAATATGTGTAAGACATCAAAATGAAGCTCTCCACTTAAATTCAGCCTTGTCGGAGTTATATTTGAAAAGATATTTTAATTTTATCGATATACTTGAACAAAAATGTTTTATTTTTAACCTGTTTTATTGGATTCAAACGGTTATAACTTTCTATCTAAGCACCGCTTTAGCAAGTTTTATACCTTTTTAAAAACTACTGAAAAACGGGATAATTTTGGAAGATAAAACCTGTATTGTGTCATACCAATTTTATTCATGGAGCTCTTAAGAAGATTGCGTTCAAAAATTAAGTTTGGTCAAAGTTCAAATTTATCTTTTAGTTTGTAGGCAAATGGTGATGTAAATGAACATTTTTTTATTCAGTTAAATGAGTCAAACTATTAGCCAAAGTTTTAGTGTAAAAATTGTAAAAAACAAAAGTCAATTATGGACAGGGTGAGTAAAAAACTGGTTCAAAGTAAAAATAGCCGTTACCTAAAAACCGTTATGATTCGGTATCAACAAGTTACCAAATTCTGAAAGTTCATGACTTGGCCTATCACCATATTCAGTTTGGACCATCCTTTACAGGACACCATGTCGTACTTCAGACATATATCGTTCGTTGTCTCTAGGAGATCGTAAGATGCCTCTTTGGTTGAGTCATCTCTCTCTTCATGGGGTCGTGAGCGCAGATCAGTATAGTATTCTTGAATTTGGTTTTGATGCGGATTTTTTTTGTTGTCTGTCTTTATTTCGTGTTTACATACATACATTCTTAAGTCTAGTATACATTTACAAAATAATTACATATGTAGTTAACAAGAAAAAGATAAGAGCATTCTATTTACTTTACGACAAGTGGCGAATGCACGTTATAAAATGAATAATAAACAACATAATTCATTGATGGGGAACTTCAATAGAAAAAAATAATTTTTACTATAATACAAAAAGAATTTTTTTTTTTTTTAGATTTAAGGTTATAGATTATATAAAAAACTCAAGTTATGTTTAGCAAATTTAGGCAGTGATACATACAAACCATAAGAAAAAAAAGATTGTGACCCTTCGGAAGCCCAAGACTTCTTGCCTTAGTCTTCCCTTTATCACAAAATTGCAATCAAAAATCCGCTGACGCTGCTCCTTGAATCACCCGGCGTAGATGTCATACGATTTCAGTCTCCATATGCCCTCTGCACCCCATCGCACTTCCTGGATGGCTGTTAGATCAGCCTTTAGCCTGTCCAGGTTCTGCACCAATTATTCGACTTCACGTGTTCTGTTTCAGGACGTTCCACGTGCAGATCCGAAATTCGCTGTCCTTGTTTAGTTTGTTATGCTCATCAACATTAAAATCATTCATATCCGAGGCTATTTGTTGTTTTTGAACAGTGACTCTTATATAACTCCAAGAGTGAAGAGCCGGATTGGGCTGGCCACTTTTGTAAGTCTCGTCTCGGTCTCGTTAAAATCGAAAATTTTTAGTCTCGTTTCGGTCCGTATAAACTCTCGTTTTGGTCTTGTCTTCGAAAAATACGATTTCCGGCCAACTTGTTGATTAATGGAACGAAATATTTTCGATTATAATTTGAATACGTGCAGAAGAAAATAAATATTTAACTGAAATTTGATTTTTTTAATTATTAAGCTCTCTGTAAATTTCGGTCCAAATATATAGTCTCGCCTCGATCTCGTCTCGGCTGCTTAAAAGCCAGTCTCGTTTCGGTATCGTCATGCGAGATTGAGATCGAGACTTTTCTCGTCTCGTGGCCAGCCCTAAAGCCGGATAAAGGCGCTCCTTACAGGCCTGAGCTACGAATATGTCTTAGTAGCCCATATTAGGTGTTCAGCAAGTAGTTCGCCTTTACTGGAACTGCAGACGCCACCGTTGGTTCCATCTTGGGAATTTTTCCGTTGTCGTTTCATCGCTGGAGTGCCTAGGTGTTAACACTCGATCTCTGTCTTCCATACCGACACCGACACCGTTGATTCACTGTATTGAATTCCTCCGCCGCGCCGTACGCCGTCCTTCTGATGGGCTCCTCAAGGCTTCTGACGATTCATTCAGCCAACCATTTCAGACAGAGCAATATAGTGCTGCTATTTTATTCTGCTCAGAAAGTCCGGATGGACAAGACCAGTACCCCATTGCTACCACTTGGAGGTAAAATAAGTCCAATTGGTGTGTAGGCACGCGTTGCCAGTGGCGGATCCAGGGAGTGGCTATAGGGGCTAAAGCCCCCCCCACAGGTGGTTCTTAAAATTGATTGAAATATAGAAATCAGAATCAGGAGTCAGAAAAAATAACGAGGCTGGGGCTACGCAATTTATATGCTACGTATTTTTTTCCTAAGCCCCAAATTAATTAGGTTGGGGCTGAATTCTGAAGGGAATTGTACAAAAAACAAGTTCGGGACTACGGATAATTGACAGAATATTGGGACCCAAAAAAAAAACAGGGCTTGACAAGAATTGGACAAAAAACGTGGTCGGGGCTAAGCAAATAATTCCTTTAAAACTTACCTTATTCCAGAAAATTTTTGCGCTTGACTCAAGGACTGTCAAGTTCAAGTTTGGGCTAAAGCTTAAAGAGATAATTGAAAAAAACGGGGTCGGGGCTTAACAATTAACATACCAAAGGAAAAATAATTCACCCTATGAACTTCGCTAATTTTGCAAAACAAACGAAATTGGGGCTAAAACCCGTGAAGAATTTGGGAAAATCTGAGTTTTTTCTGGCCACTCAGAAAATCATGCGTGTGAATATTTGCAGTCCCTCTAGACTGACGTACAAATTTACTGACAGATTTTTTTTTCTAATGGTGGTTCAAAGCCTGACGTGGCTGAAAATTGAAGGTATATACACTTTTTTTCTATCTGCACTTAAAAATATTTTAAAT
Organism: Melangyna quadrimaculata; assembly: GCA_949320155.1. Classification (NCBI taxonomy): domain Eukaryota; kingdom Metazoa; phylum Arthropoda; class Insecta; order Diptera; family Syrphidae; genus Melangyna; species Melangyna quadrimaculata. Next base: position 397,368,498 of record OX439483.1, read on the forward strand.
GTTAAATACTACAGATGTTATTGTATGTTATATTGAAATCATTTTAAACCGGGGATAGAAGCTGATATAAATGCACAAAAAACAAGGCTATTCTAAAAGGAAAAGTGGGAATGCCAAAATTCAATTATTTATATAACTGTAGATTTTCACAAAAAAAAACCTTTAACCTAGACTAAAACTTTTTTATATTAGTTATGTATAAATTATAAAAATATATAAATTATAAAATAAAATCAACATCGTAACAATAGTTAAAATAATTTGTTCTTCAAGGGAAGCGTTTTTCTCTTTTCACTCTCACAACGAATGTTACATTTCCTCGTCACTCGAAAACAATAAAAATAAAAATAATTTCAAATAGAAAGAAATATAATAATTTATTATTATTATAAAATGGCAGTTATCAATAAGATTTTAGAATGATTATTACGATCAAGTGTTCTGAACGCTGCACTGATAGATCAAGAGTCTACAGCAAATTTTGGGAGTGGATTGCTAACTAAAATATGAGTATGCAACTTAATTCTGAAACAATGCTCAGTTTTCGCTAGCTTAACCGCTTCTGATTATTTTTAATAAATCTCTTTCTACATGGAATATTTTTAAATCAGTGGAAGTTTTTTTTTTATGTAAGTAGTATACAGTCGCGGATCTAGGATTAGGCTCTGGAGGGGCTTGGTCTTGGTTTGAGACATTAATGGCCAGTTTCACAAGTTAAACAATTTATGTTTAAACTTAAGTTCAGCACTTGATTCGGTTTCAAAGTAAACATTGAACTAAGATAATTCTGTAGTTCTAGTTAAACGAATATATTCTGCCATTTGAACTTCATAGCCTAAGAGCCCGCAGCAAATTTTGGGAGTGGATTGATAACCAAAATATGAGTATGATGGTTTGTAGGTGCATATATCGCGGTATCAAAAACAACCGTCTGGCAAGTGGGAGTTTGAAAATAGCGATTTTCCAGTTTATTTTGTCAGAGGTATTACCACTTCAATAAATTTATAAAATATATAATGTGATGCTCTGTCAAATGCTCTTTAACTCAATATCTTGGCAATCCGACCAATAGAACTCACGATATTTGGTTTTTAAGCGAACCTTAATCAATTTTTTTGGAGATTCTGTTTCTTTGATTTTTTGTGTTTTATAATTCTCCAAGAAAAAGACGACAAGGTCCTCTTAAAAAGTTTATATTTTGAGTTCTATTGCTCGAATTGCCAAGATTATGATGTTTTGACTTAATGACAACATCACATAATATATTTTTTTAAATTTATTGAAGTGGTAATACCTCTGACAAAATAAACTGGAAAATCGCTATTTTCAAACCTCCACCCCCGCAAAAGGCTGAAAAAGAAACCTGCCAGACAGTTGTTTTTGATACCGCGATATATGCACCTACAAACCATCATACTCATATTTTGGTTATCAATCCACTCCCAAAATTTGCTGCGGGCTCTAAGAGGCTATGAAGTTTAAATGGCAGAATACATTCGTTTAACTAGAACTACAGAATTATCTTAGTTCAAGGTTTACTTTGAAACCGAATCAAGTGCTGAACTTAAGTTTAAACATAAATTGTTTAACTTGTGAAACTGGCCATTAATGTCTCAAACTGGATCTACCAAGCCCCCCCCCAGAGCCTAATCCTAGATCCGCTACTGCGCGTTGCGGCCTTCTTTTATTTTTCGCTCGAAAAATACATCCATCTTTTTCGTTTTGGAAAATTTGTACCTGTAGAAATTATATCATCTGCCAAAGAACGCCCTAAAAAATGTCACCCAAATTATATTTACTTTTATTTTCGTCTTCTTGACTTACATACACTATGTATTGTGTGATACCTTAATATCTTTTCATGTTCTTCATTTAATATCGATTGTTTTTTCATCCGAAAAAAAATAATAAATAAAAAATCCCCAATGTTTTCCAACAAATGTCAACATTAAGACATCTTAATCAAGTCCTTAAGCTGACCACAATTGTGCGTTTGATTAACATGCACCCCGCTGAATGAGCGAGCAAACTTCGTTTTTCAACATCAGTAACAAAAAAATTATGTTTCGCCTTATTTAAGGATATAACAAACCGACAAAAGGAAAATTCCATGTCACTAGACGTATTATCCCCGAAATATCCAATGTGATAAATAGCCATAGCTAATTCCATCAACAACCATATCCACACTCGTTTGCTCCTCATCATCAAACCTCTATAGAAAGGATGATTCCCCAGTGCACTGCTGTTGCCTTTGCCGACGGCAAAAGAATATTCCAAGTCTATACTGAATGGCAGATTGAAGCGCGTTGCCGTCGCTTTTTAGTAGGTATGCCGACGGAGCATAATATAGTTACCACCCTCGTCTGCCACTACAACAACAACAACCACACAAAAATTTTCATTCTCTTGAGGGTCAATATATCTTCGGCGGCATTCGACTTCATGCTGTGATAAAGACAAATGATACGCACTCAATTGTAAGGAGCCACACTCATCCTTTGGTCCTTGTTTTCTTTTCGTGTGAATTTTCGGTCTGTTATTCACGATGGCAAAGGTCCTTTGTCAATAAATAAATTCACGATTTTTTTTTCTGTGCAAACCTCCCCCCAAAAATAAACAACACCTACAACCACCGCAACATATGACCAAAATGACAAGTGGGACACAACGGTTATCTCCGGAATGGAGTCCTTTTCGCATATAACACTTAAATGGCGATTAAAGCGAGTGTATCGTTACAAATTACCGCCTATTTCACTTCCGGCTCTGGATGTTGCTGGAGGTGTTTATTTTTTTCGATTTTGGATTGTTGTTGCCACATCCACACTGCGCCGCAAGTATCCTGTTGCTCCATCATCATGTCGAGTATGTGGAAATTTGAACCATGGCAAAACATTCCAAAATCTATTGCATAGAGTGAGAGAGAGAGATTATTTGAATTTTCAATTGGTTCAATTAAGCGAGTGTGGCTATGTAAAAATATAGGAATTGTGGCCTAAGTTAGATATGAAATGGTAAATGCACACATAAATCTGCTGTTTTTATACATTTATGTCATTTATTGTAAAACGGGTTGCATTAATCTGGCCAGAGGGGGTTGTATTATTTGGCTTTGGAATGTGTCTCTGTGGATGGATGCGATGCTGTTGCTTGCTGGTGATGGTGGCAACAAAATTATACATAGCAATTAAATTGCAATTGATGCAATTTTAAGTTTTGTCGATTGTGCACTGTTAAATCAATTTGTCATTTTGTCGATTTATATACAGCGAATAAATCAGGTTTTTAAAGCTGCAGATTTATTATTAAATTTATTAAAATTATGTACATTGTACAATGTACGAGTAGGTACTAATGAACATTGTGGATTATGAATTTACTGTGGCTAGTTAGGTCATGCAAATTCATTAATGTGCAACAACTTAAAATTCTTTTCATAATTTGATTGAAATCACGCATGCCGTCCAGCATCTGCAATAGTTGTACAATTTGATGGAAAATCTTTAAATCTTGCACATTTACTAAGCAGATTCTATAAAATAAAGTGTACACAAAATATTCTTAAATTTATTTAAACAATATCACAACACAAATATACAATAAATTAACAAAAACAACATTATTTATTGTTGTATTTAATTTTATTAAATATTTTAATAGTATCAGATTCCAACACCTCAAAGATTACGAAAATAAGCGCCCCCTAATATCTGTTTACATTATTGTTGTGTGTGTGTCAAAGTGACATTCCGATACTTAACAGCCCTTATGTAGGCTTCATACAATCTCCAAACGCGTTTAGCTTATGTTGCCTCTATTCAACGTTGCATATGCATAAGTTTATGAATAAGGTTTTTGCGTTCAGAGGCATAACATAGAGTGCATAGCGCTATGCACTCGCTATAATTCGTTTATGCATAAGGCTGCGCGACAAAGCGATGCGATGCGAGAAGCGGAGAAGGTATTCGAGATTCGAGCAAAAGTGGTCAAAAGAGTTTGTGAACGTGATGCTTGCGATAAGTATGTGATAAAATCGCAACACTCGCAGCAAATATCGCTTCGCTGTGCCCACGTTTATAAGAATAAATGTAAATATTCTTCTCGCACGGAAACATTTCTCGCATCGCGTCGCTTTGTCGAACTACTATACGCGCAGCCTAAGGCTGTATGTACATATCTAATTACATCGTAAGCAACTAGGAATTGTGAAATATCTCATATCACATTTTTCTAAAACGTTTCTATAAGTAGCGTTCGTTTCTTTGACCAATTCATTTAAATGAACACTGAAGAATTAGTGATATTTACGGTAAAATCGATAGGTATGGGAAATTGGCTTTTTTATTTAATTTTTGACACACTAACAGCATACTTTTTTCACACCATCTAAAAGTACCTAGATGTTGGAACAAGAAAAAAATTGACGTCCAGAAATTTAAAAAAAAATCTAAACTGTCCATCAACTTTTTTGCTAAAAAAAAGTCTATGCATTGTCGCGTCCTGAGAGCCAGAGCCTATAGGTCATTCCACAGAGGCAAAAACATACCACTAAAATCTTATGATTGAAATTGTGCTTCAGCCGCCATTTTGAAAAACTAATATCTGGACAACGATTAATCTTACAATTGATTTTTACAGAATTAGCTATAGACCTAAGATTTTTGTTAATTTACTTTAAATTTTTGAACAAAAATAAAAAGTTATTCGAAGAGAAATTTTTTTTAACACTTATTTACCAATTTTTGTCTAGCGACTTTTTGTCCCCCGAATTTCAGCCAATCTAGCGACTTTTGGAGGTTGATTTAGCGACTTTTCATTTCAGCTTGCGGCAACACTGCGACTGATTCGCTTCAAATTTGGTGTGAAGCATTTTTATGTGGTTCCCTAGAAGAGATTTTGAAATTTTTAGTTTTAGCTCATCTAGAGATGCCAAGCAACGATTTCAGTTTTATCAAGTTTTATAAAAAACGGCTGTAACGATTTTGATTAAACTTCGTACATGTTATTTCTAGACCAGTTTTTATAATATACATAACAAACCAGGTGTTATGATAAAAAAAACTTAAATTGCTTAAAGTTGCAACGAATTTTCTCATATTGAAACTTCGAGGTGTGTTTAAGCATGACATAAACAAAATTATAACACCGAAGAATAAAAGTATGAAAAGTATCCTACAGCCAATTTGAAATCTTTACATAATGTTTTATGAAACAAAAAAGGAGTGCCGGTCTTTTATAGTCGAATAACTGTTTCTTGATAAAAAATTTATTATATTTACTTGCCAAGAAGTGCATCATTTTTATAACCCTCTAAAACGCCAAACTGATTTTTACAGGACCTTAGCTACAGGTAGTGGACTTTTTAAAGAGTGATCTGGGCTAATTTTAATAGCAAAAATAACAATATTGACAAAATCAGTGAAATCATGACCAAATTACATCTGAAGGGTCCAGAGGAAAACGGCTTTAAGTCCATTTTTTTGAAAAATGAAACTATTGATGACATCTTGTATGTTTCTGTAAGTACTATTTGATGGAATAATAAAATTTCCATAAAAATTTTTGGTTCCTCTGGAAATGACACTTTTTGTAAAAAACTTTTTTTTTTTAAGTTTTGCTTTGGCTACAAAACTTAAACAAAACAATTTTTTGAAAAAAGTTTGTTTCCAGTCCAGATGTGCTACAAGGACATCTACGTTGCATAGTTCAAAATAAAATCTGACCCGATATTTTAAATACTTATTTCGTAGTTATGCCAATATAAATTGAAATACATGAAACGGTATAACACCGCGTTTCGTAATATTTTTTTGTTTTCAAATATAGATTTTTAAAATTGAAGGACGTATGAACAAAAGCAAAAAATCGTTTCTAATTATCATGTTTAGTTCCTTCGCAAGAAATTTTGAAAAAATATCATCAAGTTTACAGCTACCATGTAGGCCGTATAGTACGGGAGGCGACCGTAGGTTTACTTATCTCATCGCGGCTTCAGAAAAGAATGATGCCAATTCATAGCTTAAGTCTTGAAATTAGCAAAACCGCTGGCCGGACAAGGTTTTTCAGGTAACAATGGGTAGAAAACGCACTTTTTCGGTTGCGTTTTTGGCTTAGGATACCTAAACCATGATGGATTTTTATAAATGGGGTATCAAATGAAAGCTTAGACTTTACAAAATCAGTGGTCGGACAGACTTTTGTTGGTTGTTGTGGCGAGTCCGACCACTTTTCTAAAAACAGCTATTTTTGTATCCATTGCGTTAAACAGGTGGACAACTATGCAAAACTATTTCATGTAGCCTAGAAAAACGCTTTTACCACTTAAATGCATTTTTAATGCAAAGGTTAAAAAATAGCTCTTCTTACAAAAGTGGTCGGACTCGCCGCAACAACCAACAAAACAACCAACCACTGGTTTTGTAAAGAGGGCGTCTAAGCTTTCATTTGATACCCCATTTATAAATATCCATCATGGTTTAGGTACCCTAAGGCAAAAATGCAACCGAATGGATAAAATATATAATTCATAAAATTAAAATCAATTTGTGTTGTATAAATAAGTACATTTGTGTTTTGTTTCTCCTGAAGTCAAGACTATACAGTCTTAAAAAATATTTTAATATTACCCACAAAAAAACAACACTTTTTATTCTAAATACAAAATATTCGATTGAAATTAATGAACAATAAAACAAAATGCTATAGCAACGAGGTTATCGTAAGCCTGGTTAAATATCCAGTCTTACGATAGCCTCGTTGCTATAGCATTTTATTTTATTTGTCAATAAAATATTTTGTATTCACACTGAACTGTTGTTTTTTTGTATCTTATATTCAAATATTTTTTAAGACTGTATAGTCTTAGCTTCAAGTTGAATCAATTTGAGCGCACTTAAGCCGTTTTTCGCCTCGACCCTTCATATATTATGTATCTATAAAAATTGGTATTTGAAATACATAATTATAAACAAATAAAAATAATCAAGTGCAACAGTTGTAAAAACTTGAACTCGTTAAAAATGTAGTTCTATAAGGACAATTAATATTAACTTACACCTAACCACAATACTCTTTACTTATAATTTATTTTAAATTCTAAGTATTCTTTTTTAATAATGTGTTTTTTATTATTCTAAAAATCAATTATTATTATACTGAAGCTGAATAGTACAGGTAAAATAGTACACAAAATCGTTCGAAAAATGAAAAAATTCGTGAAGAATTCGGTGAAAACGTTACTTTTACCATAAGAATGAAGAATTAAAAGAGTCTATAAAAATATCTCTTGACAAAGGATGTTTTTTTGAAGGGGAAAGGGGGGGAGGTTGCGGTGTATGAAAAGGAAAAATTTAATTTAGCACAATATTTACATGTGACACAAGACTTAGAGGTAGTTTTAAATGTTGAATCTAGTGACACCAAAACCAAACCAATACCACTCTCATGAAAAAAGTTATGGTCCTTTTTGTGTAGGGAACATTATATTTTCAACGCAACAGGTAAATAGTACAGAAATCCTTTTTAAAATAATGACTCATTGATGAAACTTAGTATACGTGTTTAATTTGGCATACGAATCATGAATAAAAATGGTTCATGCAAATATTTACAGTTAAAGGGTGTTTTTTTTTGAGGGGGAGAGGCAGATAGGGAATCGTTACCAACAAACCTTTGATGCAAAATCGTACCTTGACGAAACATTTTTATGAAGAATCAAAAGAGTCTATACAAATAAAATGCAGGGAAGGTTGTTTTTTTGAGCGGCAGAGAAAAGAGGCTACCGTTATCGAGCTGAAAATTGGCTTTGGTAAAATAAATGCATATGACACATGATTTAAAAGTAATTTTTAATGGTGAATCCAACAAAACAAAAATCAAAATGACACAGTTCCCCTTAAAAAAGTTAGAGTCCTTTCAACATGTAAGGATCAGTATATTTTCAGTACAACAGGTAAATTTCACCGATATCCTTTTAAAAATAATGACCCATTGATAGAACTTAGCTTAAATGTTGCATTTGTCATTAGAACTATGAATCGAAAAAGTTTATAAAAATATCTACTTTTAAAGGGTGTTTTTTTAACCATAGTGTTAAATGGGGAATTGTTACTTAACACCTTTGAAATAAATACTGCAAACCCGTAGCGTGACAATTTTTTTCATTCCACGGCATATTTACGGCAATTACTCGGCAATTAATGGCATACTCAGATTTCACTTTTTCTAAAGTTGTCATGCTAACTTTACGCGGCTTACTTCTTTGAAGCGTTTGTTTTGTGATGATGATTTTGAACCTTGTAAAGCAATTTTTCTCGAATGAATAGCTCTTATAAAAGCTCAATGGACAATGAATAATATTGTAATTACAATTGAGGATGTAAGAGAACATTTTGAGGAGATTAGCCAACGACACTTCCAGTGAACCTCAGGGAATTCCTGCGTTTGTTTTCAATAACAGCTTTGCAACACTTTGTTAGACCCTATACTTACTTTACTTAGTTCCTCGGACCTTGTACCCCCACTTTACCCCACTTTTCCTACGTGCCATCGTGTACGATATCTGGAGATGTATATCAGCTCACTCCACCTGTTCCCCAGTTGTGCTGGTTCCTCTTCGACCGTTCCCCGCCAAGAGAGTTCCATTGCATCGCTTGACCCGCAATGCATTTTACACCTTTTTGAAATGATGCTTCCACTTAGTGTATTATCATAAGCAGCACTTAGCCCGTTACCAAAAGCCTCCTTATCCTCGAAAGGAAAGTGCGCTGTTGGGGAATAACACTGTACAATGGTGACGTGACGTACTCTAGTCCGGAAACTTGCTTTCAGGATATTTTCATCTAAAGCCTGCCAGGTAATTACATTTTTGACAACTTTTTCGGAAAGCAGCAATCCCACTCCAGATTTCCGATAGCTTCCAGGTGGCTTTCCGGAATACAGTTACGAGTTGGGGATGTAAACTTCCCCGAGCCCAAGCATATAACATCACTTACCCCTAATATGTCCATCTTGTATCGCATGAATTTTCTATCTTATTTAAGTTTTTGGTATTTTGAGGACCTTGACTTCTGTTTTTGAGAAGCATTTTCACATACTAGTTGGGACCTTTAGTATTTTTAATTAAAAGTATAAGTGTGCTCAACTCCAGAAAAGCGTTGCGCCCAGGTATGACCGTGGGCTCTTGGGTAAGATGATGTCACACATGAGCGAAACAGTTTTCTGGATTTGAGGTCACTTTCATATACTTTTAATTAAATTATATTCAGTCATACAAGATACAACCTACTAAAACTGAAGTATTTTTAATTTCTAAATTTCCTTATCTCCGTTAAGTAAAGAATTTTATTAGAGTGATTTAATTTATTTTAATGATGTGAAATTGCAAAAAATTCGTCACCACCTAAATCTGAAAATTCTAAGATTTACAAAAAATTGAAAAGCTAATGTTTTCCTTTTCCTTACTTAATAAAAAGTTTTGTAAACTCGTGCACCCCCACATAGAACTGAAACTGGAACTCCCTGAAAGACAAATAATTATTATTTCGCGGCATATTAAATTAATTGAGTTCGCAAATAAATTACCCAATTACTATGCGGTGCGGTTTGCTCGGTCTATGAAAATCTAAAATAATCTCTTTGCTTCTTTTCAACCATTATTAGCACTTTAATTTAAGCATCACTCGTTTATATAAGAAAACAAAAGTAGGCGGATAGACTCAAGAGTCCTTATGCTTCTTAAAGGATATAAGAGATAATAATGCCACTGTGAAAAATTAAAGGTGCGCATCATAGTTGTTTGTTTCAGAGTCAGCCCTTCCATGAGAGCAGACAGCAAGCAATATGCCTGCCATCGAGCCTTTGCCTTGAAGTTTGAAAAATAAGATGCAATTAATTGTTATAGCCGGGTCGAGCATACCAAGAGTTGGAGTTTTTCTTCTTCGGGATGATGATACCCTTTTTATATTTTGCCTTTTTCTTCGACTCCTTTTGCGTTTGTGTGTGTGGCAATGGACTAATTGGATATGGTGAAGAACTTTTAGTTTTTTTTTCGTTTGCTTCCGCGTTATGAAGGATATCATAAGGGTTACTCAAGGAAAAAATATTGTGCGGCAGGATTAAATGGTTGTTATCTCGAAAGTGATTTGTCATTATTTTTTCCATAATGTTCCTTGGATGTTTAATCCCTAAAGTATTTTTATCCCCTTCTAGCAGAAAAGAGAGAAAAATCCATCGGAATAGGTATATGAGAGGAGAAAAAACAAAAGAATTTCATGGAGGGAGTGGAATTTTTCGCGCTTTAAAGTTGATTAAGTAATTGATATCAATTCACTTAGAAAATTAGAAAGAAGAAAACAAAAAAAAAGAAATTTGGTTATTGATCTTTGTTCCTATTAAAAACGGAGGGTGATAGACCAAACATTTTAAATTGGGGATACAAAAAAAAAAAAAATCAATATCCTTACACGCTGAAGCTTATTTTTTTTACATGTTTTATTTTATAATGAAACTTCCATTTACTTTGGCTAGAAATTTTAAAATTTAATTTTTCTCTATAAAATAAAAAAAAAAATTGCTTAACAAAAAAACACCAACCCTCATTTGATTGAGGATTATCAACCCAAGTGTACTTAACATTTTAGGGCTGGGCTATTCAAATAAAGTTTGAATGACACCAGAATGGTGCTCTACGAGTATTAAGGGAGCAAAATGTTTAAATAGTCAGTCTTCTTTCAAGTAGGTAGTGAACAAAAAATACGAGTAAATAGGATGAGAAGGTATTATTTTCAATTTGTGGGCTATTTATTCCAATGAGTTTCACTTTACTTAGGTGGTTTTAAATTAAATGTATATTATGATAACATAACAAAGGAAATTGTTCATTTTGAGGCTCTTGGTTGGGCAATCCGATGGCGAGAATGTAAATGAGTGACAGGTTCTAGGCGTTTCTGTCTAGAGTTTGATACTTTTATTCATATACAATTTATTATTGATTTTTTACATAGGATGAAAATGGCAAAGATTGTATACAATTAAGAAAATTTTCATATTTGATAAATCGATGGTAGCTATAATGGAAGACGTAAGAAGTATTTTCAATATAAATGTTTGTATCTGTATACCTAGGTACCTACCATGTTTTTCTTCAGCTGCAGCTACTAAATAGATTTTGTTTATCAAGACACGAACTTTTTACTAAATCGAGAACTGAGCACTTTTCGGAGAAAAGTCGTACTTCTTTATCTAACTTTAGACTTGCAGAAGCAACTGAAACGGATACATTAAAGGTGTTCGTATACGCTACTACCAACATTTTGGAAAGCAAACTTAATTGTTCACGAATTTTGTTGAAAAACGCTCTTCAACATTTAAAAAACAACTATTTCCAAAAAAAGGCTATAATCCACCACACCAATCCTAGGATCTATGCATTTAAGAAGATCAATAATATCGTCGGCAAAAGACAAAATCAGTACCAAACAAAGCGAAAGCATTTGCAGAATGTTTCGAAGAAAATTTCATGCCAAAATTGACCAACGTAAAAAGTCGTAAGAGTCAAGTTAACAATTCAGCAGCTACAGCAGACAGACACTGAAAAATCATTTTCAACGATCATAATTCAGAACCCTATTAGCCGAGCCAAATTATTGAATCTTTGATAACAGCAATGTGTTATGTGATAGTGTTTTTTTTTTTAATTTGTATCGGCAGTCATCGTCTACAGTGCTCATTTTCTTCTTCATAGATTCCATCCCCGCATATCTATTTAATCTTCATCAAAGAATTCACCGGCATCATACTCCTGCTCGGAAATATCATTTTCCAACGGCACAACGCCAAACACTGTCAAACCTTTACGTAGTTGCCCAATATCCCCAACGGCGAATAAATTGTGTCCATATGAGGTACGCACACGTTCAGTTTCAAATTTAATATTTCACTTTTGATTTATGAAAGGGCACGGTAGTGCCCAGCCAAATTCTGGCACCATACTTTTTTTACGGGATCAAACTCGGGCTATTTTTGACCCTCCCTTTTAACTTCAGTAGTAGTAGCACGAAGCGTAATGGTTAGTGCGTTCGACTGTCACGCTGGAGGTCTGGGTTCGCTTCCTAGCCTCGTCCACCTAAAATCTAAAAAGTTTTTTTTCAGGGCTACTGCCTCTTGCGAGGAATTGACAAATCCTCCAAGAGTATCACTTGTCACGAATAAGTGCTTCTTGTCTAGCCGTTCGGTTTCGGCATACAATTGTAGGTCCCTTCCATTCCAGTCGACAGGCGCACACAGGAATGGTTGCGAGTTGTTAGTCACTAGGCCCTGGTTCTTCACGAGCCGTTGTGCCACCCAATTTATTTTTGTTTTAACTTCAGTACCAATAAAGTCAGAAACTTCAATCTCGCAGCACTTTCTAAGCTCACCAGGTTTAGGCAACTCACCAAATTTCAATTCTTTAGCATAAGTGGTTCCCGAGATATAAGACTGCAAAAATCGCAAAAACCGTAACTGACTGACTGACTCTCACTGACTCACTGACAGATAATTAAAATTATGGAGCACTTCCCGACATCGTAGAATCTTGTAATTTCGCACAACTGTAGGCCTTGTGGTGTTTAAGATTTTCCATTCAGGGGGCGTAGTACCCGCCCATTTTCATAAAATTGATACAAATTATAAGGAAGATGTACAAATTATAAGGAAGATGTGACTGTCGTAGAATGACGAAATTTGGTACAGCGTTAGGGCTTAAAGTGCGGGCAAATGCAAAACTTTAAAACTTGAGATTTATGATTCGGAGGGCGGGCGTGGCATCCGTCCATTTTCTCAGAATTGATATTTATTATATGGATCACTTCGGATTGTTGCAAAATATTAAAATTTGGTAGACTGGTAGAGCATGTGGTCAATACAAATGACATATTGGAAGATTTTAAATAATCCATATAGGGGCGTGGAACCCGCCCATTTTCTCACAATTGTTTCATATGCAGTGAACCTTTGACTGTCGTAGAATGATGAAATTTGGTAGAGCTATACATTCAATAAAAGGGAAAATTAAAAATTTGAGATTTTACATTCAGTGGGCGTGGCGTCCGCCCAAATCTTACTAATTATTATTTTTATTTATTGGTGCCACTTATCTTACTTATGAGAATTAGTAGAGGGGTAGCACTTGCAGTACCTATGCATAGGTACATACCATAGGCATACATTAAAAATTTACTTTTCCTTAGGGCTGACCACGAGACGAGACTCTGCGAGACTTTTGTAAGTCGCGTCTCGGTCTTGTTAAAATCGAAAATTTTCAGTCTCGTCTCGGTATCGTATAATTAAGTCTCGTCTCGGCCTCGTCTCAGAAAAATACGATTTCCGGACAACTTGTTGATAATTGGAACGAAATATTTTCGATTAGTTTGAATATGTGCAGAAGAAAATAAATATTTAACTGAAATTGGATTTTTTAATTTATTAGAATTTCTGTAAATTTCTGTCCAAATATAAAGTGTCGTCTCGGTCTTATCTCGATTGCTTAAAAGGCAGTCTCGTCTCGTTCTCGTCATGCGAGACCGACATCGAGACCGAAACTTTTCTCGTCTCATGGCCAGACCTACTTATGAACAAAGGATCCAACTTTTGCACGTCCAAACTTTATATCAGGGTCGGGATAATAATGACTTATTCATCAACTTATTAATGGTCAAATTGATGCTCCCGATTTACTAGCATGTATTGGCTTAAACTACCGCGGTTTATTTTGAATATGTGCAGAATAAAATAAATATTTAAATGAAATTGGATTTTTTAATTTATAAGACTTTCTGTAAATTTCGGCCTAAATATACACTCTCGTCTCGGTGTCGTCTCGATTAGTTAAAAGGCAGTCTCGTCTCGTTTCGGTCCCATCATGCAAAACCGAGATCGAGACCGAGAGTTTTCTCGTCTCCTGGCCAGCATTACTTTTCCTTATGAGGCTCTCATTGGGTATTAATTCCACCCAATTTTCCTGATAAAAAGAATCTTTGCAAAAACTAGTGAAATCACACCAAATACATAAATGTTTCAAAAGAAGCCAAGTTCTATCTAATTACTTAATTTTGAATTGAGAACTTGACTAGTAAACCAACTCAATTTAAGTCAGTAATCATTGAATAACAGTTTTCTCTGATAATTTTGAGGTTCTTTGATATAACTCTATTTAAAATATTTTATATTTAACATAAATAAACTTAGAACTTGGCGTACTTTAAGATCTCACTACTTTTTACGGCTGGCTTATTACGCAAAGGTTGGCTACTTTTTTAACATTTATGTTTTGGGTGTGATATTAATTTACGTTCGATTTCTTTGAAATCTCCGCCTGATTGTCTTCTAACGAACCAACGAGATATACCATGAAATATGTGATTGCACCGATATTTCGAAGTACTCAGCACCGATATATTGCTGCGACATTTTTCTTCTCAATATAACACAAGATTCACGAGCGTTTATCGAATAAAAATATACACTGTCAGCATAAACTCAAATACAATTTCATTCAAATAGCTTCATTTGTTCTATTTCATCGATTAACGACCACATTCGATAAATTTTATCGATCGTTAAAAAATTCTAAAAAACACACTTACAAAACATTCGTTATTTCTTATTTAACAACCAAAATATTTAATGCGGAAATAATTTATACTAGTACCGCCAGTGGCCGAATATTCGGCCAGCAAAAAAAAAAATGCATTATAGATACCCACAATGGGGCATATTCATAGTCGCAGATAGACCCAGGTTTAACTAAACTACAGTTTAAGACAATTTTGGCTCATTGAATACAGACCGATTTTAATTACAAATTGTTGGTTTTATATTTTTATAAGATAATTTACGTGGTATACTACACAAATAGCTTCAAATATTTTGAAATGATAACCTTAAAAAAATAGAATCAACGCCCGAAAATTCAACCAAAGCTATGTTTAACTTAGACCCCGGTCTAAAATGACTATGAATATGCCCCAATTTCTTTTCTTTTATAAAGCAAACAAAATAAAAAGCAATTATATCTGTTCCTACCTTTTTTTAATTTTTCTAACACCAATTTTAATATTGAATTTAATAAATCTTTGTACCCTCAAGTTGGTCAATTGAAGCTCCACTTTTTTCAAATGATCCTATCAATTTAAAGTGCAGCCTTTTCAACTCTCACAAGTGTACAGCCGCCAAAATATTGGAGTTTTCATTTGTGTCCCTGTAGGTGGAAGTATTCGGTTCAATTTCTTCGGGTTCCGCTTTATCGTTCGTATTTTCACATGCTTCACCATCTCTTGGCGGCGCTTCCAAAGCACATTTTTAGAGTACCAAAACAAAATTAAATTCAACCAAATACAACAAATTATAATCAAATACCACTTACCATTTTTAAAAGTGATGGCATCAGCCATTTCGCTAAGGCCCCAGTTATAGCTATCATTGAAAACCATCGTTGAAAAAGTTAGCTGTTGATTTTGAGGGCCTTAGATTGTTTAATCATTGAATATTTAAATGCAGAAATATAACTTACGACTTCAAAATTATTTCTCCTCCAAAAAAAATAAATGTTGACCTATATCTTCCCCATAAAGTAACTTTTAATTTTTTCAATGATCAGTTCATCATTGAAAAATTAAAAGTAATTTTATGAGAAAAGTTGAGCCAAATTGAATTTTGTTTTATCTAGCAGTAATTTTGCATCAAAATAATCATTTATTTTTTCTTCAAAATTGACAATTAATATTTTCAATGATGGTTTTCAATGAAAGCTATAACTGGCCCCTAAGACGATCATGTACGACCTGCAACTGAGAAACAACAGCCCCCAGTCTGTCCTCGCAAATTGCCGCCTCTCTTGAAAATAATTCTACTGCATTCAAATTTTCGTTCTGAGCTATTTTAAATGCCTGCTTCTCAAAGTAAGACAATGGCAAAGAAAAGTTAAAAGTTTACATTTATTCGTAAAACAAAAACTTTTTTAAGTAACTAATGTTAAAGATAAATTCGTTAAATCATCAGAGAAATTTAAATTTATTTTGAGCATTTAATACTTCGGTATACACAATATTACAATATTTTTGGTAAAAATTCTTTCATCATTGGCTAAATGACCCTGGCCACTATGTTCTCTTATGCAAAACCTTAATCCTTCAAAAGATCGAACTCTACTGGCAGCGACATGTAATTGACCATGAGTAAAAACAGGTTGCCTCAACAAAATGCCAACCCCATCAAAAGTTTGACCCTGGGATTTATTAATGGTTATTGCAAAGGCAGAAATAACGGGAATTGTTTTCTTTGAAAGTCAAAGGGCAACATAGATTCTCAATTTGTTAAAAATATGAATAAGCAAAACACTGGAGTTAATTTTTTTGTTGCGAGGCAAGAGGTGGGGAAGGAAAAGGAATTAGTGAGGAGGTAGGGTTAGAAAAAGGAATAGGTAGGAAACCAAAAAAAAGAAAGTGTTCGGAAAAGGAAACGAATACTAAGTTTCGAGGGACGCGGCCTGCTTGCGAAGCACGGCAGTTAGCTCGCCGGAATGGGGGGTGGGATCTTGTCCCCGAAACTTAAACTCACCAGCAACAAAAACACATATCAGGCCTGAACTCACAAAAGGTGAAAAAGCGGACGGACACTTACCACACACAAGGGCACTGCGGATATTGTTGCAGTGTGGCCATTACCTACCCAACCATGGAAATCTGCGGCCATGTTTAGATTTCCCCAAACAAAAATAAAGAAGATGATCGCTTTCAGCTCACACCATCTTCACCGAAAGATTTTGGCTACCTTAGGCACCCCTGAAAAAGTTTTTTCAAACGGTCATGTTTTATCTATGTAAAACATTCAAAAACGATGAGTCCAAAATTTGGTGATTGAAACACAAACAAATTATTTTTTGATATTAAAATTTAGTCTACCTACCTACTATAGTTTAACATTTATATATTTCCTATGGGAGTTGTTTTTGAGCAAAAATAAAAATATAAGTTTCTCTGTTGTCCGGCAAGTTATGAATTTTAATTTTTCACCAAAAAATCCAAATAAATAATGGTCACAATCTCCCAAAATTTCAGAACTCTAATCCGAACCCTTAAAATGATAAAAATCATTTATCTGGAAAATTCAAATGTCTATTAAATCCTTTAATAGCTACATATAGACATAATTTTTGGTTTCTGCACGTCTGTGGGACAAAGCCTTCCCAACATTTCCGTTGAGTATTTACAGAGAAAAGTGTACCGTTAGGTTTTGCTGAGGATTTGCAAAGCGTATTAATATATAGATGGCAAAACAACGTTTGACGGGTCAGCTAGTTTTATATAAAATACCTTCGATACGATTTCCCGTTTCAAATTTGTAAGCAAAACACGATATTTTCGACACTTGACTCAAATCATTTGTGTTTGATATGGACCACATTTCGCTAATTCTTACGAAATGGTATTACTTTTAATCTATTTTGGCAAAACAAACACTAAGTATTGGCTTTTGGCTTTGTGGTATTGAACATACTTTATAAAGTTAATTTAAAAATGTCGCAGATTTAAATGACTGAAATGTGAACATTTTGTTCCTAAAGACTATCTTATAACGCTTATAACCTTGTTATTAAACGGTTTAGTTAATTTAAACCATTTTAAAAACCAGTTACCTACCCAATATAAATTCCTAAGATCCCTTATTGAAATAATGAAATCAATTCCATCATTTAAATATCATTCTTAAGAAAAAAAAAATAAATTTACAGCGATACTTACCGCCATTCTTTTGGTTGCAAATAGCTTGGTTCATGGCAACAAAATTTGCATCGAAACACAATTTGTTAAATATATTGATGGCACTCTCTACACAATCAACTAAAACAGAAGAAACAAAAACCATTACATAAAGTCACTTGAATGACACTGCTTGTGAAAATCGACTTAAAAAAATATTGAGTTTAAAAAAAATATAAATAAACATCAAAATCACCAACCAACTGCGGTTAATGTTTTTCAAATGCAAAACGGATTCAATTTTGGTCCTTGCCAAAATTGGAGTAGGTATATAGTAGAGCGATATTCTTTAAGCCATAAAAAACCCCAAATGATTTAACAAATTTATCTCTGCAAATAAAAATTTTAATATTTATACACCACCAAAATTAGGGGTGTCCTTAGTTTTAGTCCTTAATATACATACCTCTCATTGAAATATTATGCGCAACCAGGGCGATAATCCCTTGTCCTCGAGTTCCAGCGAGCTTAGATATACTACAAATTTCATTTTATTGCACATCGCACCTGATATTGGCAGATGGAGGGGAGGGGGGGATGGGAGCAAAGGAACTATGTTATCATCAGCTCGCGAGGATTCATATCGCACGCCACCGCGGTCCGAACTCACGAAACCATTAAAATCGTTCGGAATTTTTCAATATATCAATGTGCCTAAGTAGGTATTTTTATCTCAAGACATCCGCGGAGTATCGATTTCATAAATAACTTTCATTCCATCGCCCGTCGTCGTCGCCATTACGTTGGTTGTTTACCGTTGTACCTAACCTAGCTATCCACTTTGGCGTTTCTTTTTGGGTTTCTTATCTAATTTTAAAATACCGCTGTACAAAGTCTTTCCATAAACCCCATCGAAGGAAAAAAAAATTGTTTTATAGACATTTATATCTTCTCGAGTATGACTATAAAATTGTCGCATTCTTTTCTTGACTACCTTTGTTCCTTGACTACTGTGGGTGTCGTCAATGCCGATTGTACAGGAGTGGAATTCATTTTAATAGGCCTTTTTCCTCTGGGGTTAGCTGAGAACTCATCAAAGCAATAATCCGAATCAAAGCTACTTTCCAAAACATAAGTCTAATATGTGCACATGCACACACCCATAGCGATGAAGGTGAATACCCTATCAATGAGGAATTTTATGATCTCCTGGACGGACCCTACGGAGCGTGTCCGGAGCACGACGTCAAAGTTTTGCTCGGGGACTTCAATGCTAAAGTTGGAAAACAAGACAGCCTCCATGACACGACAACAGAAAACGGCTCCCGCGTCCCGACTTATAGATTTTGCAGCAGCTTGTAAGACCTTGATAAATAGCACTAGGTTTCCAGGGCTAAGAATCCATAAAGCAACCTGGTGATCTCCAGACGGTCGAACCACAAACCAAATCGACCATGTGCTAATCGATGCTAGGAACGTATCTGAAATCTTAGGCGTGTGAACATTTCGAGAGGCAAACGTTGACTCTGACCATTTTATTGTTGCGGCAAAATTCAGAGCTCGACTGTCGAACGAAAAGAAATTTTACATTGAATACCTTAGCACATCTGGAGTTGCGACAGTCTACAGAGATCAATTGAGCGCTGTGCATTCACCTTCCACAGACGTCGACAATCAGTAGTCCCAGTATCGTGACATCATCAAAGAGGTTGTTGCTGCTGATTTTAAACTGCTAATCACCGAAGCACAGGGAATAGTTGGTGGTTTCAAGCAGAATTTCCAGCAGCTGCTACATGGGCATCAAGTAGAGCAAGTGGTAGGGCAACAAGAAAACCAAGCGCCAGTCAATGAAAACCAAGTTCCTTCACCCGGTATAGAAGAGGTTGACTTAGCTATAAAAAGGCTAAAGAACAATAAAATTGCGGGTTCGGATGAATTACCAACGGAAATCTCAAAATACGGAAGAGATGTGTTTCATAGAACGCATGCAGCACAGCATCAATGAAATTTGGGTGGAATGAAGCATGCCCGATGATTGGAGTATCAGCTCCATATGCCCCATGGCTTGCAAGAACTATCAAACTTGCAAGAACTATCAAACTTGCAAGAACTATCAAATACACTGAAGCGAATTCTGGAAAAGACGACGAATTTCAAGTTGAGACCCACCATCTTTTCATCAACTTTAAGGCCGCATATGATAGCATTCAACGCCAGGAGCTCTATTTGACGATGGTTGATCTCGGGATCCCAGGAAAACTGATCCAGTTGTCTCTCACGACATTAGAAAACACACGGTGCAATTAGGAAATAGCTCTTCCGAACTTTTTCAAACGTGCACAGGGTTTTGGCAAGGAGATGCGCTATCATGTGACTTCTTCAACATCGTTCTGGAGCAAAGATTGCGTAGATCAGGCGTCAAGGCACTATCTTCAACAGATCCCACCAATTATTGAGAAATGCGGACGATATAGACATCATCATCCGCTCCCAGCGCAGCGTGCCGTTATAGAGTCCTTCACGGCGCGGCGATTGAAGAACAGGCAGAACTCGTTTGTCTTTAAATAAACGAGGATAAGACCTACGAACAACTAAGCATCTGTCCACCAGGTAGGACTTAACGTCACTAATGATAGCAGCAACGACGAAGTAGTTAAGCGGAGTTCATCCACTTCGGAGTAAACATTAACTCCACGAATGATACCTTAGTGGAAACCTTAAGTAAGAAACCGCTGTTCGGATTGGCGAAACAAATGGGCTCAAAAACTCCTTACGCGTATAACGAAGTACATGCTCTACAAAACCGTTATACTGCCAGTCCTGCTGTACGGCGCTGAGTGCTGGATGATGAGCAGAAAGGGATATTTGGCCCTGTCCCTATGCGAGGAGGGCGAATGGAGGATAAGATATAACCGCGAACTCTATGAGATGTACAAAGATGTGGATGTTGTCCAGAAAGTCAAAATACGTCGCCTACATTGGCCCGGTCACATCGTAATCACAATGCTCCTGATTCGAGACGACAAGGAAAACCGAACCAAGCCGTCACGGACGCCAGAGCGCTTGGTTTGTATGACTGGAAGCAGGGTGCTCGGGATCGTAGAGGATTAGAAACCCATCGTGTCTCAGGCAGCGACTCTTTATGGATCGGGAGCCTTTTAAGTATAGTAAGTAATTAAATGAGTACTTATTTACAAATTCTTAGTTTTTGGAGAAATTATTAAGACTTCTTTCTTTTTGTCATTTTGGCATATTTTACCAATAATTAAATTAATTATTCCCAAAATAAATACTATTCTTCCAAGTTCCAATACCTTAAAAATAATGAAGCCACCCCTGTGGGATGACAGTGCCAAAATGAACTGCACAAAATTGTCCTTTCTTTGTGGTTTGATTTTAATATTTTACTCGCTGGCTGAGGGGTTGTGGTCGTGGTGCATAAATTCCCCTTCAAGTGCGCACCTTGAGATTTTTGAACTCGTTGACGTTGTTGTTACCTACCATAGCACCCTTGCTCGCCAAATATTTACCTACCTATACCTTCCTATACTTTCTACTTCATCATAAAGCGAATTTCCGCTTTTGACGGTTTGGCTATATGTTGTGCAAAAAAGGAAGTCAACCCAGGAAGATGAAGTAAGAAATTTTAAGCTATATCGCCTCCGATTCGATTGCATACAAAAGAATCAAGTTACATACAGTGAGGGGGGATATAGCTTCAGCTTGGTCGTGTTTTTCCTATTTCGAGCATACTATCTATGCATCTGTTAAACAGAGGTAGGTGTTGACTCTTTGGTTAGATATGACTTTATTTCAGCAGAAGTGTAAAACACCATCCAGATGAAGCCAAAAACGAAGTGCAGCCGGAAAGAAAGGAAGTCAAAATGATTTTATGCTGGTGAGTATATTTCACCTGGTATACATAAGTATAGATATGGATGAAACTGGTGGGACTGCGAGTGGGTGGAAAATGTTGTTAAATTAAACTAAGTTTATGGGGTAGATTGCATTCTTTAATATCCTGTGCAAGGGACAATAAACAACTTATCTATAGTATTGGAAGAAATATAATGTTGTTTATTTTAAGGATTTATAGTCCTTGAATTGCTATGTTTGCGATGTTATTATAATATGTAACTATATTTATTTTTTTTTGAAAGAAATAAAAGGGTGTTTAAGGAATGTATGGTTAAATAGGAAGACATAAGAGCCACACTTAAATCAATTAGTTATGTAATTTGAAAATTTAGTTTTGCTTGAAAACTAGTTTTACTTTAATTACTTTATTTTTTACCTTTACAAAATATTTAAAGTCAGACCTCCTACTAGTTT
Organism: Melangyna quadrimaculata; assembly: GCA_949320155.1. Taxonomy (NCBI): domain Eukaryota; kingdom Metazoa; phylum Arthropoda; class Insecta; order Diptera; family Syrphidae; genus Melangyna; species Melangyna quadrimaculata. The sequence continues at coordinate 397,390,571 of OX439483.1, forward strand.
TAAAGGAAATCAAAATTTCTTACATCAGGGTGATAAGAAGCGAAAAACTGTAGTGTGTAGGAACTAAGTACAGTACTAACTGCTTCTGTATTATTCTAGTTGAGTGCTTAAAGTTAAATGTACCTACATATTAAATTTTTTGAACAAAATTGAAAATTTTAAAAATTAGCTATGTTTACAATGTACATACGAGTACATTTCCTAAAAAAAGATTTTTTTTTTAAATGGAAAGTAAAATTCCATTAGGTTTTTAAATATCTCGAACGCTTTCAAGGTGTGTTTTTTTGTAATCAATTTTTCGGGTAAAATAAATGTGTACACAAGAATGCAGGCCGCTTGCCTCATGCCATACCTCAATTATATTAGTTATATTTATATATTTTTTTAGATTTTTTTAAATTTTAAAATTACCTACTTACACTGACAATCGAGACGCTACTTTTTTTTTAAATATAAATATGAATTTCTTGTACAAAATTCAAATTTCATTTAATGCTGCAGGTGCAGTGAAATTAGTCTAATAACGCCCAGTTTTTCAGTGCGAGATCATCCTAGTTTTTGAGTTTTTTATCAGTCAATCTATAGATACCCGAGCGATTTTTGACAACTGAAAGTTAAGTTTCTCGATTTATGTGCGGGATAAACTAACTCTGGTTTAACTCAGAGTTAATCTCTGCACTGAAAAAATGGTCTTTGTCTAAACGTGATTTAGTATGTGGATCAATCTTTTGACTTGAAAACTAAGTCATTTAGTGTCAGTGTACAAATATTTGTGTTGCGATTAAATATTTTAGCTCACGGATTTCAGCCAAATAACTGATGTACAGCCACGGTTTAAGTTTAGAATTGGTTATTATGTACCTCAGGTAATCCACCGGAAAGGGTGAGTGAAAAGATATTTAATCAATGGTTCAAAGACTATAAACCATACATAAATTATTCAAAAACTGGCTCTATAAAGGACTAAGTAGTACTCATTTTATCGAAGCGGAGCTTAGTTTTCATTAACAGTACAAAAACAGTGTGAAGTTCGTCGTAAAATTTTTTTATTTCATTTTTACTAGTTTAAGGTATTGGAACTAAAATCAAGTGATTTTTCTAAAAAGTACTGATAAATGAAAATTTTGCAATCAATTAAACATTAAAGACATTAAGTCTTAAAAAAAATTCTAAAATGTCTACTGTGGGTGCAGCTGCCCCTCCCTATACCCCTGCTAACACCCTTGACTTTAATAGTTAATACAAATTTAATTTTATCTACACCCAAAAATTGCTACGGCCTCTCGGTCTACCATGTATTCATAATAAGAATAACTAACGTGTAAAATCAAGTTCGTAGGTCAGATCTTTTGTATACCAAGTAGGTACGCAGCCGATGCGAAACGAAAATCCCGTTTTGCTACAAAAGCGCACCACCAAGTATACCAATATATGGGAGACCTGAATGTATTTAAAGTTTTAAACTATTTAAACATTCGAGAAGTGAGAAACAAAATTATGGAAAAAATAAACTAAACTGTGTTCGAGAAAATAAAAAAAATAAAAAATGGTTCAATCCGAGGTACCATTAAGAACCTTTTTTTAAAAAATGCACCAGCACTTTAGTTAATAACCAGAATAATTTAGCTAGTCATTGACCTTGTTTATTTGTGGTTTAATAATATTTCTATACACAAATATTAAAACCTGAGCTAAATAATTTGATTTGATTTTACTTGTTCTTAAAAAAATTATTTATATATTTTTATATGTATTTATTTATAAATTATTTTGTTATATGTTTTTACAATAATTAAACGTTGATAGTTTGAATATATCAACATATTCTTAAATCGCGTGGTCTGTACGTGACAACTGTAAAAAAATTTCACCGTATAACTCGTATTAACAAAATGGCGACAACTTTAAATCCGGCGCTTTAGTTGGGACAACCTACACAAGCAATGTAATATTTTTTAACTTAGAACAAGAAGAACAGGAAAAATAGGATAAAATCAGGCACTCTTTTGACGATATAATCGATTATATACCATAACCTAACCAGGGCAATTTGATACAAAAACAAGTTCAATTTTTCTTACAAACACATAACTTGCCAAATAGTACTCAGCTACATATTGCGAGCAAAAATCTTTTTGTGTCTGAGGTATACACGTCCCCATCGCTTGATGGCCTTCTTTCTGCGGGGGCGCGTAAACATTCGTACAGTCGACGCTGCGCTGCCACTTATAACGATCGCAAAGGGATCATCCAAATCGCATGACAAAAGCCATCGGACGCTTTATCCTACTTCCAAAAAAAAAAATTGAAAGATAAAACCTTAAGTATAAGGAATTCGAATACCCTATTATGTTGGTATTTGAAGTTACTATCTTTTTGATTGGATTTTTCTTCATTTCGTAATTGTAACCGCCTGGAGCGGAGATCAGTGATCAGTTCGAATTTCTCATAAAGTGTAGTGAAAGTGGAACTGAAGTCAAAAGTATAAAATAAATATTTTTTTCTGATTTTTGTTTAAAAATTTATTTAATTTATTAGTAAAATATATAGACACATAGTGCAACACTGACGTCATGACGAAAATAATAATAAGACTTTTTGAACATGACTATGTTAAGTTATACTTCAGAAAGTGTTATAATTGTTGTGGTTAAAAAAAAAATTACTAATATTTTGTATAATTTCTTAAATAACATACAAATAGAAATATACATATTTAACATCTAAGTATGCATTTTTTTTTAAATTCAAAACACTTTGTCCATTAATTGTTGTTTTACTATAAAACAAACAAAAAATCCATAAGAAAAACACATTAACACAAAAACTATTTCACATTAAAGCTACAACATAGGTAGATACATATAGACAAGTTGCGTCAATGTCACCTTAACTTGCAACCTTGAGATTGTCGCCGGAAGGGTATATTCAAATGAAGTGCCTCTGTCTTTTGCATACAAAAAAAAAAAACAATGTTAAGTCACAATATATGTATGTTCTTGTGAGTGTGCATTCAACTGACATGACGGAAGAAAAATGTCATCTATCATCATCTCAGTAAAAAATAAAAAAAAAACAAAGATAACTTCAAGACTTGAAACTTGCTGGCATCACAGCTAGCGTCGAAAAAGGGGAGTTTCTATATGGCTTGGTGTATATATATAGAGTCTATCACATTCCACACACCCTCTGTCATAAGTTTTGTTTTATTTCTTGATGCCTTTCAACGATGAAAAATTTAAATAAATTTGTGTCTTCATTTAAAAATATATGTAGCTAGCTAGGTAGGTATCTCTGTGAACATGTTTGTAGAGGAATATAAAAACAAATCAAGTGAATTCCATTGAAATAAAAATGTCAGACATTATGACTTTTATAGATACTTATAGCCTCCATAATAAAGCTTAAAGAGGTCTCTTTTAAGATAAAATTGAAATGAATTTTTGTGGTAAACTTTATGTCACAAAGATAATAATTTATTTAAATGTAAGAAATATATTTTTTTTTATATGAAATTGTCTCTCATCTGTTGAGCTAACATTTATAAAATTTTCTAGTCAAGTCACGAACTACAGAAAAACGAAAGCAAAGGGTTGTGTGCCAGGAGAGGTTGTGTTTAACCTTTTATTAACCACCGTTGTATGTACTTCATCCTGCATTATGATAATGGTCTTGGTCATTTCTTGCCGATGGACTTTATCTTAAATTCTTAATACCGAAGGACTTTTAGGAAGATACTCTTAGTCGAAGTTTTTGCTAGAAAGCGACTGATTTTATCGACTATTTATACACAAAACTTTGGTCAACTTTTGGTTAAGTTCTGGTCAAGTGTTCAAAAGAAGTTGTTGATGTTGTTTTTATAGGGTGGTGGTGAGGGTTTGGAGTTTATCGGACAGGACAAAGCCAATAACCCTATCTTGGTATATTTGCCAAATATGACGCAGTATTTCCTTCCAAATATGAAGGGTGATGATGGTGGTCTTCATCATTTCATACGAAATGTAAGCTTCGTTTAAGGGAAATCCTTACATGTCCACTGCACATGTAAATTACATAATTTCAAGGTTCAATCTGCTGTGTTTAGTTTTTAAACTCCAACAACAAAAAAACCTCATCCCACGAAAATAAATAGATCCATCATCTATCATAGTGTGACTGTAAGTTGTTATAAACGAATCGACCCGGCTATATCTACCATTTTCCATAAGGGTGAATGTTTTCTATGTTTTTTTTTGTTTATATGAGTTAGGATGTGTTTTAGTCTTTTGATTGACAGGAGGTGTGGACATTGCAACCCTTAGATGGATAACCTCTAAAAAATTGTAGGATGAACCGTTACACATTGTGCGTCATGATACATAGTATATACATATGTACATACATATATGTTAGTACGTATGTTGTTAAAGCATTGAGCTTACAATTAGAGTTTTGAGTGTTTTTCTATCAAGTTTTGTTCATTGTCCTTATAATTTAACCTAAAATTAGTTTAAGTAGATCGTAGATATATTATGTGTGTCGACTTTGAGAAGTGGGATGGTCCTGACACGTTAGTGCTACCTGTCTTAGTAATACATAACACAGTATACAATTATGGAACATCGACCCAGCTTCCCTTTTTTGTGAACACAATTACATACAAACTTAATGGATAAAATTACAGCATTTTTACACTGTATAATGTATTATAATTGTTCAAAGTACTTCTTCACAATACTAGCTCACTGCTAGCTCTATTAGTTCTTTCTAAACTAATAGAGCTAGTAGTATGTATTGTTGTATGCATAATTATTGTTTCGTTTGATATAAATATAGAATTTTAACTTTATCTACCATAACGATAATAAAGTATTCTGAAAGGTTGTTTTCAATATGATATCTATGGGTTTGTATACCTCTGTACATCTACTGCACATCGCTTTGATCCAAAGGAGATGGCCAAAAAAGTATGGATAAAAAAAAACAGAATCGACAAGAGCGAAATGCTTACTAATGAGTTATGTTTAACAGCATACGACGTCATCAAAAGGGCAACCCCGAAATTCATTGGGTATTGGAGCTATGAACCATTTTGTAGAACATGACGAGCACCAAATACGACTTAATATTATTTTCTTACTATTTTACTTTTATTTATTTGTTTTGTGTTTAGAAATAGTAAAGCGGGAGGTGAGCGTTTGATTACTTTTACATCGCGGCTGTTGAAAAAGAGAGTAACAACTGATACGTACCTTTAGTCAAAAGAAAAGAAAACCACTAGTAGGACTTTTATTTTTAGAGGAAATACCAGCCTAGCCTGTACCATTTTTCTTGTCCACGTTAATTTTTTGACTTTGAGGCCAATTTTCCCCAGAAAATACGTAATAAACATAACGTTTTACTATTTGTTTTGAATTAACGTTACAATAATAAGAATAAAAATCGGCACCAAGTTTGCAGAAAAACCCGTATGGATTTGATGATAATTGGAAAAACCAGCAGCAGATAAAATACAAAATTAAAAAATGCTTTGGTTTTAGATAATTTTTAATTATTTTTGTACTTAACAAATTACAACATGGGTCAATGTACACCAAAGTAAGACTTTTCTTCAATCCCCAAAATTGGAAAAAGACCCTTACAGTAAAAATATTTTATCTAGAAAGACCAGCATCATGTCCTGAAATATTATTGACGAGCTAAGGAACCACCCTGTATAAGTCCGTGGGATCTTATCATACCGAGCTCGAAATATTAATTTTCCATACAATTGATAGAGAACGCGAAAAAAGTGGGTATACCAATCCCGTCCGCAGCCCTACAGCCTATAAATTGTTGAATAGATTTTCTTTAAACTTGGTACCTGTACCTATTGGTTTTTGAGTAATACGCTAACAGGTTTTTTTTTTATTGATTTTTTGCTTAGGACAATTTTCTTAGCCAAAAAGGAAAATATTTTTTTGCTCAAAAACGGCTCAAACAATTTTCTTTAAAAAAAATACTAATAATTATAGATATAAAAGTTCTTTTTTTTGGTACGTCTAGTAAGTTCCTAGGTACAACAATTTTTTTGATTTTTCGAAAAACGGATCCGTTGATATTTTTCGTTTTCTTTTTAGTGGTGAAGCTTCATCAAAATTTAACATTATTGTCGACCAACATTTTTGTGTTAAAATAAAAGTTTTGAAATTGTTTGATTTAATACAAAAAAAAATTGGGAAAAAAGTAAAAATTAAAAAAAAAAATATTTTCTTTGATTTCATTTTTTCGTAATGAATATTATTCATAAAATTTTTAAATGCAATGTCATGTTGACTAATTTAGAAGTACCGAATTACAAAATATTGATAAAATCATTCAAACCAATGCCGAGATATGAGTATACCGAAACAAGTACAAAAAGGGCCACTTTTTCAAAATGCCACATAACTTTATTTCCATTATTCGATGTTTTTGGTTAGAACCTGGTATAAGATAGGTATTATTTAAAATGGTATAGAAATAACAAATGTAAAAAGTTTAATCAAAATCGTTAAAACCGTTCTTGAGAAAAATCGATAAAACCAAAATAGTTGTATGGCAGCTACCCGCTCTAGATGAGCTAAAAAAAAAATTCAATTTATCCTCTAGGGAATCACATAAAAATGCCTCGCACTAAATTTGAGGCAACTCCCTTTACCCTTTAACCGTTTAAGCACTAGTTCGATGTAGATACATCAGGACGCATAGACGCACAGACAAAAAGACTGACCATATGTCGGTAGTCATCGACTAAAATCATGCCTCTTAAAAGGGCAAAAACAATTCATACTAAAGAGCTTAATATTGTTTTTGTCTGAGCGAAACGCATTTGCACTAAAAGTGTCAAATAAACTTCCAAATTGAATTAAGAAACAGTTTTTTTTATTTATACAGGGTGATTGGTATAAGGTGAACCAAAAAGCTGCAGCGAGTAGGTTGAGTTAAGACAAGTATGGGAGTGGGGGGTCTATTTCCCTCCGTTAAGGCGGAAGGGGCAATTTTCTAAAAATTTGACTTAAAACAGAAAAAACAATTATTTAAAAACAACGGTAAGCTTGCAATGTTCTGCTATACCTTTTTGGAAAGCCATAAACCTCTTCTTTAATTTTCATTTTAAATTAAGTTGCGTTTGTGAATAGTTTTTACAGTTTTTTTTTTTAATTGCAAACAATTTTTTTTTCAAAATTTAACGTTATTAAGTATACTAGGACTTTTACTTTTCTAGATATTAAAAAATAAAGAAACCAACAACTTAGTCAAAACAAGAAAAAACGAGTTTGATGCGATAATCAAATGGTTGCTGAAATGATCATTTAGCCGGATTCTTCTAATAGACCGAGAGCCAACGACATAAAAAGTCAAGTCATTTGCGTAATGTTGAAACCCATACCAACACACAGCTCTGGAAGGGTAAAACCAGGATTACCTTGTCTGCCTGCTCATACCCCTGACGAGGGGGTGGGGGGTTGAAAATGTAGATTTTCTTAATTTTTTATCCGGGGTATTATCACTTCAATTAATTTTTTGAAAATATATCATGATGCTCTGTCATTTTCCTTACTTCTAAACACCTTGATTTTGATGATCCGACTAGTAGAACTGAAGTTATATGCTTTTTAAACGAACCATAATCTACTTTTTTTGGAGACTTTGTTTTGTTGATTTTTTTCATTTTAAAAATCTCCAAGAAAACAAATATAAAGTTCACTTAAAAAGCTTATATCTTGAGTTTTACTTGTCGGATTATCAAAATCAAGGTGTTTACAAGTAAGGAAAATAACAGAGCATCATGATATATTCTCAAAAAATGTATTGAAGTGATAATACCCCTGACAAAATTTTTAGAGAACCTACATTTTCAACCCCCTACCCCCACCACTTCGTCAAGGGTATGGGCAGGCAGACAAGGTAATCCTGGTTTTACCCTTCCAGAGCTATGTATTGGTACGGGTTTCAACATTACGCAAATGACTTGATTTTTTATGTCGTTGGCTCTTAGACTATAAGTTTTATGAGAAAATTGAATAATTTATTTTTTAATATCTTAAGGCTAGGCGCATATTGAAGCGCGTTTGACGCGAATAACGCGACACAGCACAGCACGAGTTTTTGTAAACAATACAAATACATAGATCGACGCATATTGATAGAGCGGCACGACATGACCTGACGCGCGTGTTCCGAAAATCGCGTGACACTGTGATCGAAACATAGTTTTCCATGCGAGACCGACGCGTGTTTGTTTTTTTTCAGTCAAAAAATTAAAATAATTAAACTGTCGTTGGTTTTGAAAATAAAAAATCGTTTGCTTTTTTAGAAATTACTTGTTTTTTTTTAAGTTTATTTCAATTATCAATATATCAGACGATTTTTGCTTCAATAAATTTGTTTTTTGCCACGAGACACGCGAATCAATAATCGTGTCGTGCGCAAGGGTGGATCCAGACTTTCAGCCAGGGGGGGTCACGACGCCTATGTACATACAAACCCAATAAAGCCTTACACTGATACAAATTTCTTTAATTAATATTGTAAAAACTATTCACAAACGCAACAATTGAAAATGAAAATTAAAGAAGGGATTTCTGGATTTCCACACAGGTATGGCAGGACATTGCAAGTTTTACCGTTGTTTTTAATAGGGCTGGCCACGAGACGAGAAAAATCTCGGTCTCGATCTCGGTCTCCCATGACGGGACCGAGACAAGACGAGACTGCCTTTTAAGCAACCGAGACGAGACTGTATATTTGGACCAAAATTTACAGAGAGTCTAATAAATTAAGAAATCCAATTTCAGTTAAATATTTATTTTCTTCTGCACATATTCAAACGATAATCGAAAATATTTCGTTCCAATAATCAACAGTTTGTCCGGAAATCAAATTTTTCGGAGACGAGACCGAGACGAGACTTAATTATACGAGACCGACACGAGGCCGAGACGAGACTGAAAATTTTCGATTTTAACGAGACTGAGACGAGACTTACAAAAGTCTCGCAGAGTTTCGTCTCGTGGCCAGCGATAGTTTTTAAAAATAATTTCTTTTCTGTTTTAAGTCAATTTTTTAGAAAAGAAAAACGAAGAGAAATAGACCCCCCTCCCATACGCTTTTTTTCTTGCCTTAACCCAACCTACTCGTTACAGCTTTTTGGTGCACTTATACCAATCACCCATATTTAAAATCATTTGTTTTTCATTTTTAATTTTAAATTCTACTTAAAATAAAAACCAAAACATAAACACCAAAATAGAAAAGTATGAGATAGGCATAGCTATATGTATATATAACCAGAATATATAATATATATAACCAGAACCTACAATGTCTAAGAGAAGGTTAATTATAATTTAAGCACTGCCCTACCTGGTGTAGAAAATTCCGATGTCGGAAAGGGGAAAAAAATCTAATAAATTTCCGTCATACCCAGTCAAGCAAGCATATCCAAGTGGGTCAGCTTCTTCTGTTCATCATATACAAAAAAAGTTTATCTACCTCAAAAACAAATATTCATAAAATAAATACAACTTACAAAACATCAAATACCTCAAGCAATTCGTTGGTCACACGCTTTTTTTCTTGTAAATACAAAAAAAAAAAAAAAAAAAAAAAAAAAAAAAAAAAAAAAAAAACAACTTAAGTATCAGATAAAGCAAAGATAATTTTCGGACTGTCTCCCGACGCGCAATTTAATTCCTCCCTAAGGCCATGCAATTCAAATTCACTGTGGTTTAAAGTTTTAATTTGTCACGATAAAAAAAAAAAATAAAAACCAACAACGACAGCAAAGAAAAAAAAAAAACGATAAAAAAATATCACAAGGTCTTTCCCCCCCAGAGCAGATTTTAATTTCCTTACATCAGTTATAAGTTTCAACTTGGACCATAAACAATCTCACATCCTCTTCACAAAAAAATAGAACCAAGTATCAAACCAAAAATTGTAACAAAAAAACCAGAAGGAGGAAGTACACACCAAACAAGGGATGAATGCCTTTACTTTCGACAAAAATCTTTTTCATTTATCGGTGCTTAAGAGAGCGTGAAAAGTCAACGTTAAACATTCAAGTCACTGTAAACAGTTATATAAATTTTAGGAAGGTGGTATACCTAACATAGATAGATAGATAAACGACAATAAGTTCGCGCGGATTGTATGTGTCATCGAGTTTAAACGTGTGTCCTTACACGAATTTTCGATCCAACCGAGATTCAAAACATAAGGATGTTTGGGAAAGTACCTCTTCGTTCTTCTATATAAAACACCCAGAGCTTAAGTTTCAACAAAGTCATGCATCATTTTCAAGAGCGGAAGCAATATCCGTGGGGTGAATCGCCTGGTTGACACGTGAATCTAAAACCATAAATTACCCGCCAAACAGAGAATACAAACAACAACTTACGGCGCACTTTCAGCAGTTTACACATGGTTTACATGATAGTTAAAGCATGTTTATCGTTGAGATAGAGAATTTATGGAAAATACTTGAGTTTTATTACCCGAACACACGTTCTGACCGAAAAGTAGGTATGCCGAGCATATGGATGCATCACTTTACAGCTTGGCCGATTATTTTTGAATATTTAATCAATAAAAACTTTTTTTTTATGAAATTGATGATTTCAAACAATTTGATGACACAAAAAAGTAGACAGATAATGTCCTTTACTTTTTGCACAGAAACCCACAATCTGTCAAATTTTGGAGAGTAAGGATAAAATATTCTCAAAAATATCAAAATTGTGCAAAAGTACGGGAACGCAATTTCACACAAATTCCGTATTACCTAATGTACCAGACAAATAAGGCACGATGATGGTTGGCTTTCGTTCTTTTACTCTCAAAACGACATTTGGTTGCGCTGTGATTTTCTGACCGTACAAATTTCTCGATAGAAAATCACAGGTAGGGGACATTATTTACTCTCTCGTGAGCGTTGCCTTTTGTCAAAAACCGCTTTTGACTAAAAATCACACAAATGTACAGGGAATCACAGAAGTAATGGAACGGACCTATAACTTCGAAAAAATTAAATGTTTGAAAATTAACAAATGTATGTAAATGTATATGTATATTTTGCAATTGCCAAACAAATTTCAGGTTTTGCTTTTTTGTTCATTTATATTTGGGGTTAAAAAAGAATGGGATTTTTTTCCTAAGCGTATATCTAAATGCAAACAAAAAATACACGGCAAAAACTGCAACAAAGTTTCAAACAAAATGACTGAAAAAAAATAGGACTTTAATGTTTTCAAAATTAAAAAAAAAACTTCTAAGAAGCTTGTCTATACAAAAATTGAAAACTCGAGAAAATCAGAAACCTTCAAAAAATTGGTCTACCTGAGCTTGTAAAATTTTACAGAAAAAAGATAAAACCCTTTTCTTCATCGGGGCAAGAGATTTTGAAAAAACGGTGACAAAATGTGGTTTTTCTTAATTTTTGTCTCAAAATCTATTTGTCTAACAAAGAATGTTTTGAAGAATGTTATAAGCTACAATTTTTCCAAGATAGTTCTTAAATAAAACCTTATGGTTTTCAAGAAATTTTTAAAATTAACGGACTGTTCCCCGTTCACCCCACAACATCGAAAGTCCTTGTCCGCAAATTTAAAGTATTTATTTAAGAAATGCGTAATAGTAAGTTCCCACTGGGCCCGAAATTGCCAATTTCGTGTATTCAATTTCATAATTACCCAAAGTGACCAAACTGACAATATTGAGACATTTTCGCTTATCAAAAAAAAGCTGTCAGATTCTGCACAACAATTATTTCAGAAATTGAGTATTTGCAATTCCGTAGCTAACCGGTTTTTTATGCAATGTATTCAGACGTTAATGAAGAATTCAAGTCAAAGAACGCAAGTATGTATTTTTCTTTCCAGAGCTCGAGAAGAAGATCTTCTGCTGAGTTCCATGATTTTTTTTGTTTATATTTCCTTTTGGTCATAGTTTTTATACATTTATTAATTTAAAAAAAAAAAAAAAACAGACAAAGTCAAAAATCACTTTTGTTTTGACAACATAAATTAACAGTCAACAGTAAAAAGATGCTGTCAGCTCGTTAGATCTGTTACTTCACTTTATCGGAAAAATGGTATAAACTGGTATAAAACGTAATTTCGTACGCAATTTCATTGAAATTGAGTTGATTTGAATTTCGAAGATGATTTCGGCAAAATAATTTATAATTGCGCAACTTCGTTCAGCGGGAGCACATTATAAGACTTCATACCTTTTAAGAAACAACAACAGAACAACCGTATAGATAAAACCTGTATTGAATCATTCGAATTTTGATTATGGGGCTCTTCAAAAGGTTGAGGTCAAAAATTAAGTTTGATGGTCAAGTTCTAGTTTATCTGTAGGCAAATGTTGATGCCAATGAAAAATATTTTATTTAGTAAAATTAGCAAAATTGTTAACTAATGTTTTAGTGCATAAGTAGTAAAACACAAAAAAATCAGGTAGCAAAAAACCGGTTCAAAGTAAAGTTTTTTTTTTTTTTCAAATTTCAAAAAATAGTTGTTATCAACAAGAAAACCGCTATGATGCGATGTGAACAAGTTACCAAATTCTAATAGGACATGAACTGGCATTTCACCAGTTTCAGTTTGGACCATTGATAATGGGACAAGCTGTATAAAAACAATTATTGACCTATTGAATATTAAAAAAAAATATTGTTATGCCAATTTTTAGAGATTAAAATAAAAATCATTAATCCGTTTTCAAGATATTGAATTTTTAAAAATAAAAATTTGTATTTTTTTAGAAATCCAAAACTTATCTGTTTCCAAAATTTGTAAACATAAAATTGTACAATTTGTGAAGACCCTCCTGTATACATTCTTTTGTTAATATCGGTGTAGGGGTTAGTGAGTAATTTGAAAATCAATAAAATCGGTTCAAAGACAGGTACCGTTAATAACCGTTATTGGTAAATTTTGTACCAAAATTTTAATCATACTCTTATCTTAATAGTAATTCATAGATTTTTTTTGTATGAAAATAGTTAGAGCCGTTGTTGAGATAAATTACTTTTTTCATAATATGTAGTCGTATGGCATGTACTGTTATTTTTTGAGCTAAACACAAATTTCAAGCTTTTGAATAGACCTTAATTGGAAGAGAAGAAAGGAATATTTGTGTTCACGGGTTTTTATTATGGAATATATTTGTTAGGAACTTAAGCTTACTTTAAACACAAAATTCGCTTAAATTCACCCATGAATTTCTGAGTGAATGGTCACACTGCTCATTTTTCAATATTGTTGGTATAACTCGAAAACTAAGCCGAATTTGAGAAATTAACTTAAGACAATTTTTGCTGGAAATTAGATTTGCTATCAAATCAGAAGGTTTACAAAATTTTATAAAAAAAATAAGAGCAGGAAAATTTAACAAAAACTGACCCTAAAAAAATTGAAAAATCACTGATTTGAATTTTATTTACTAAAGTTCTCATTACTTTTTTTTGAGAAAAGGTTTGCGCAAAACATATCAAAATGAAACAAAGAAGATGCTCAAGCCTGTAATATGACCGACAAAAATATTTTTGATGGAAATTGGCGAAAATATATCCTTTATAACCTTTTTTTTATTTTTGTATACAGTTTTTGCTCGTAAGCATCTTTTTGACTTGCAATTCATTGGTACTATACAGGGTGCCCCTTAATTCGTCAAAAGTATTTAAGGGTATGATTGTGTCGTATAGTCCTAAAAAAAATCGTTCTACGGTAAGGACCTAATCTCCAGTTTTGATATCATTTAACAGGGATTTAAGAAGTCTTACTTTGGTGTACCCTGACCAATGTTAACGGTAATTGCGCTGTTGGTACTTATGATAGAAACTTCGTTTAGGCCTTTGTTTTTAGAAGAAATCAAGAAATACCAGTATTTGTTATTGCGTTTAAGTAAGTAGTAAGTTTGATATATTTTCTCAGTCTTAAGATATTCAGTTTGTAGCCTTTTTCATTTTTCCCGCTCATGCTAATTTTTTAAATTTGGGATCAATTTTCTCTATAAAATGCGTAATAAACAACGTTTTACTATTTCTTTTTTAATGAACGTAACAATAATAAAAACAAAAATCAGTAACAAGTTTGGTGGCGAAAAACCCATTCATTTTATGATAATTTGGCAAACAAACCGCATTTAAATTATAATACAAAAGTTCTTTTTTGCTTAAAGCTCGAAAGGCTATGAATAAAATATGGTATGTGATTATCGATAATTTATATTTATGTTCAATAAATCTGAACGTTATAAACACTGGAATTAACTAACGAGAACTTCGATGCTTACATTATAGCATAGGTATTCAAGCTTCTTTTATCAAAGAAATCCTGATATACCATAGCTCCAGGCCACTAGAAGATATTATAAACCGTGTATCCTTTCCTTTTAAATACTCACCCAAATCGATTAATCTAACTTTCAACAAGTCACGTTAAATAGTTGAAACGATTAAATCAGTTTTATACACACGTGGAACTCATTTTTTATGATTCATTTCGGTTTACATAAAGATATCTGAATACCAAAAAGCACCCTCTGCAGGGTGGCAGCAATTAAAGGACAAATGAACATATACAAAAGCAGATTATGTTTCACTTGGTGTGAGAGTTTAACAAAATAGAAAACACAAAACAACACCAACACAATACTCTCCCTCAAAAAAAGAGATTCCAACATGTCATCTTGTCTAGGCAACATCATCTATCACTCAGGGACTTGACCTTTTTTTCGTTCAACCATATCACGAGTCCCGACAAGACAACAAGGACGACATGCTGATATGGAGCTTTTCTCTTCAAATGGATGAAATGGAAGCTATAGGTGAACTAACTCTTGATTCCACATCGTTCGTTTGAATAAAAAGAAAACCAACATTATTGTGTATTTACATTTATTTAAGGACTTTGTGTGTGTCCTTCGTGTGCTTGTCATCTAATGTGCAGGCGTATTACACCACACTTTGATGCATTAATCGAATTCTTAATTTAATGATTTTATCACAGCACAAATGGTCAACATGTAGATATAATACCGCTCATCGAGAATGATGGACAACTATCCAAAATAATTTGTCACCGCAATTGGTTTTTTGCTGTCACAATTGCCGCACAATCATTTTGGGGGCTACATACAGAACAACATTTCATTTGTTTCCTTTTTTTACTTCAATACATCTGCTGCAGATGTCTGCTCAAACTCAAGGCTATCTCATAGGGGATGTCAAATAAATTGTGTGTCTGTCTTTTTAAGGAGCTGCTGATTGATTTGCATCAAATTTTGATTCCATCAAGAGACATGATTGAGTTTTGATTTTTTTTTATCCTCAGAGTACGCGCAATAGTGATCGATCACTTGATTGGGTGAATTAATAAAATAAAAAACTTTTAAGAAACCGATATTTTTTTTCGAACAGTGAAGGGTAGGGTTTTTCGCTATTCTTCTTTCTAAATCAATTTAGCGCAGAAAAAATTTTGTATAATGGGAAGGATATTTTTACTTGCGTTCACTCAATATGTTTCGTGTAAAAATCGATGATAAGAAACTCTAAAAAAGTAGTTGTCTTTCATCAGGACGTCCGTCGATCTGTGCGTCCATGCATCTGTACGTCCGATTTGTGTGTGATTTACTAGAGAAGAGGTTTGGATATTTGTATTTTCTAATTTGAAATGAGGCAGCTAGCCGTTTTTTTTCAAAATTTCTTAAAACGGCTGCAAGATTGTGACTAAACTTCGTGTCTTTTGACAATGTTTAAAGTGGTTGTAATAAAGTATATTATTTTATTTATAGGGTTTATTCCCCCCCACCTACAGCCAATTGCTAAAATCAAACGTATAATACATAGCAATAAATACATAGCAACGTTAAGAGTTTAACACTCGCCTAAAATATTTTAAAGCACTAGAGTTCGAGGGGAATTGAATAAGATGAAAAAAAACAAGTTTTGGGCTTCGAAAACATGGGTTTTGAATACATGCAATAATAAATCTCTTAAACTGAGTCAAGCCCATGAAATTAGAAGAAAGCTCATACCACGTACAGCTAAGAGCTGAATGAGAATTGGGAAAAAAGCCATGGTTTGGTCTGGCTAATTTACACAGTAACTTTGTAATTATCTATAAAAACTTTTCTAATTCCAGAAAATTTTTGGCGTTTTGTTCTAAAGATTGTTTAATCCAAATGGAAATTAATTTAAAAAAGTGAAATCGTGGCCAAAGTTCCAAAAGAATTGATTTTGTTTTTTTGTGGATTGTGAAAGTCCAGCATTTTTTAAAATTTCCCGAAAACCATCAGCTTTTAAGAAATGTTTGAAGACAAACTCTAGCTTATAAAATTCAACACAAGAAAGGTTATAATACTTTTTTTCGTTAGACCAACGGATTTTGAGAACAATGCGCGTAAAGGCAACGTTGCAGAAAATATCATCAAAAATACTTCTTGTCCACGATTTCGCAAAATCTTTAGATCCGACAAAAATAGTATTTTAATCTTTTTTGTGAGGAATTTTACAAGTTACAATTTACATTTCTATTTACATTTACAATTTACGTAAAAAACTGATAGTTTTCGAGGAATTTTCAAAGATCCTGGCTTTTCCCCCTTTCACAGAACATCGAAAACCCTATTCCAAAATTAAAGGCTTTCTTAAAAAACGCTTAACACATCAAAATGAAGCTTTCCACCAAAATTCAGCTTTGTTGAAGTTATTTTATCGAAATATTTGAACAAAGATGTTTTATTTTTGTTTAATTATGAACATGCTTGCTTGAGTTCAAATGCTTTATGCTTATAACTTTCTATATAAGCATAGTTTTTGGTAAGTTTTATCAATTTTTAGAATATTCTAAAAAATAGAAAATTTTAAGAAGATAAGACAGAGCTATTCATATGATTGAGGTTAAAAAATTAAGTTTGGTCAAAATTTATTGATTTGAAGGCAAATGGGGATGTAAATATTTTATTCAATAAATTTAGTGCAATTATTAACTAATATTCTGGTGCAAGTTTGGACAATTGATAATTGGATACCCTGTTTAAAAAATTGTTCAAATTGGCAAAGGAAATCCAGTGTAAGAAAATTGTTCAAAATCGGAGAAGCCGTTGACGAGAAATTTTAAAACAAAAAATCGTTTCTGTAATGGGTACCGTTTATAACTGTTGTTGCTAATTGTTCTTCTAATCAAAATTTAATCAATAAGTAGGTACTCTTATAAAAAATTATTAATATTTTAAATTAAAATCCTTAGCTAGGCATTTTGAGATATTTTTGTTTGAATATAAGTTGTTTGGCAGGTATACTGTTATTTTTGGAGCGTAACAAAAGTTTCAATTTACCCTCTAGGGAATCTCCTGAAAGTCTTTGGTGCAGGACCCACTTTTTTGGCGTTCTTTATCATCCTAGTATTAAGGAATATTATCTTGAATCTGATTTTTACGAGTCCAAAACTTGTCCTATTGTTAGAGTGACCATATTTTAAAATTCCAAATAATGAACGATCGACAAAAACAAAGAATTAAACCCAATTTCAAACTTTAAAATATTTTTTTGTTTATATTGTTTAATTTTAAACACCCCAACATTAACATTTTTCTATTTTTGAAACAGCTTGCTTAATTTTTCTATAAATTTTAAATAATTTTGACCTGGTATCATATTAAACCAATTTCCTTCATAAAAAAGTGTTTTGCTCGTGCAAAAAATTTAAAAACATAATTCATTTTTATAAACTACATTTATAAATGTCAAAGTGTCGCATGGTTTAAGTACGATACTAAAAAAGATTAAACAGGTATTTGGTAATTTTAACTTTAGTAAAAAGTTAGGAGATAGTACGATGCTAAACCTGTTTTAGTTTTACGCCTCTTTCTTTTGAAGCATTTAACCCTGCTTTACACAAGCCAAATTCTACAATTTTAAAAATTTTGAAATTTCCTCTGTTTATGTTTAAAAATTTCTTACATGTTACAATTTTGCCCAAATTTACATAATTTTCAAATAAGAGATTTGTACCTTTTAAATTACCTGATTGTACATGCACATTCACCCGGACATCTATTTGAATGGAACAGTATGCTTCCCAAGTGCGAAAAGTTTAAATATCTTGGATCTGTCATCAATAGCAAAGGATCTTGTGATGACGACATCAAACATCGCGTTAGCGTAGTATTTTGTCCATCATGGACAAAATACAGCATGCCCAACCCAGACTGGGCATAAGTAAACCGCTTTTATATATGCTTTATGATATGCTCAATGGTAGAAAGTTTGTTGTCAAAATTGGCAATGTAACTTCTACCGCAACCTTCGAAATTAAAAATGGTCTTCAGCAGGGAACGGTGAACTCACCGATTCTCTTTAGTATTTACACCAGCGATCTGAAAGGTAGTCTAGCCCATGCCATAGCGTATGCTGACGATCTAATTGCGTACAGAACAGCTTCAACAGTTGAGGTCATCAGAATTCTCTTGCAGCATGACTTCGACAAGATTCAGCGATATTGCGATGACTGGAAGTTGAAAATCAACTTTCAGAAATTCGAAACTATTCTGTTCAGGACTCCATTGCATGGAGCCTCTAGGGATACAAGAAAGAACTGGCGAAAGCTGGTGATCGTAGGGCCACATGGACATCCACTGGCGAATAAAAGTGTAGTAAAGTACCTTGGCATCTGGATGGATCAGTATTTGTATTTCGACAGACATATAAATGCTGCTCTGACCAGAGCCAGGGGAGCTTTTGCCCTGACAAAACGCTTGTTTTATAGCAGCCGTCTTGACAGCAGGGTTAAGGTGATTTGCTACATGGCCCTTATCCGGCCAATGATTGCCTATGGATGCCCGGTGTGGTTCAACGTTGCCCCATCTCAAATGGAAAAGATTCAGGTGTTTGAGAGGCAGTGTCTTCGACGCTGCCTTGGATTACACAGAACACCAGAGTCGGAGTACAAACATTATTATTCCAACGAGGTTCTATACAATGGAGCCAACATTAACAGAATCGATAATTTTATACTCAAGCTGATTCGGGGTCACATTGCAAGAGCGATGTCCTCAGCAAATAGCTTAATTTTCGGGGCTTACTACCCCAACACTAATTACTACGAGAGTGTGCGTTTAAGTGGATTCATCCCACCCGATGCTTTCCTCTATTTAGACAGTCGAGGGCTTATACAGGATAGAGCGGCAGTTCCGCTAATCTACCACGTCGGCCGCAGAACTGTAGATAGGCGACTCCTTTATAGTCGAGACGTCCTCGCACAGGGCGGAGCAGAGCGCCTTCGGTTCAGTAGGACTGTGTCCGATCGGGACCGAAGAGACAGGGTAAAACAGGAGAACCAGTTTTGGTGGTTAAATGAAGAATTAGATAGTTGATTAGTTGACTTAGTCTTCTCGTCTTGGCCGACTTACATAGTTTTAAGTGTATTAATTAAGTAGGGACAGTCAGGGTGGGAAAAAAAAAAAAATTATAAAACCAATAAAATCAAAACAAAAAAATTATAAAATCCAAAAAAAAAATAACAAAATTAAAAATGCTTGCTGTGGCTGTTCTAGTTTTAAGGTAGTTGTAAGTAGTTTTATAGTAGTTTTACGTATAGTTAAGTAGTTTTAATTAGTTTTAATTATTTTTAATTAGTTTTAATAAGCTTTTAAATAAAAATATAAAAAAAAAAAAATGATGGAGTTTCAAGTTTTTTTTACAAATCTTTCTTGGAAAAAATAAAACCATGAAAAGATATTATCTTTAAGTAGTTCGTAGGCCGAAAGGCATTAGCATTAAGTTATTGTTTAATTTAGAGCGCCCGCTTGGGGCCAGTAAGTTATTTTTAAGATATTGATAAGTAGGCTAGTTTTCATGAATTTTTGTCTAGCTTTAAGATAGTTGTAAGAAAAATGAAAAATAAAAATGAATTAAAAAAAAAAAAAAAAAAAAACAGCATGCCCAACTTAGTTGGTACTGTCATGTACAAAGAAGATGCCATGAGAACCCAGTTCAAAAGGCAATAGCACAAGACGTTTACAACACTATCGCCGAAGAAAGGCAGGCGCAAAAACTCCTGTGTGAAACAAATGCAACGACGCATGCATTTAGTTGGCCTTAGAAATGGAACAATGCAAATCCGGGAGGCTTGTCGACGTTGTCCGAGATCGACCCGGTGAACCCCACAAGTGGAACCTTAGGCGAAGCAGTTAAGTGGAAGAGTTGTGGTCCCCCTCGAGATCATGACAATCGGCGGTTAAATGAAAAAGAAGAAGAAGAAGAAGAAGAAGGGCACATTATCATTAGTATTTTTTAGGACTGGCCACGAGACGAGACTCTGCGAGACTTTTATAAGTCTCGTCTTTGTCTCGTTAAAATAGACATTTTTCAGTCTCGTCTCGGTCTCGTAGAATTAAGTCTCGTCTCGGTCTAGGTCTCGTCTCCGAAAAATACGATTTCCGGTCAACCTGTTGATTATTGGAACGAAATATTTTCGATTATAGTTTGAATATGTGCAGAAGAAAATAAATATTTCACTGAAATTGGATTTTTTAATTTATTAGATTTCGGTCCAAATATACAGTCTCGTCTCGGTTGCTTAAAGGGCAGTCTCGTCTTGGTATCGTCATGCGAGACCGAGACTTTTCTCGTCTCGTGGCCAGCCCTAGTATTTTTATAAATCAATTTTAGTTCTCTTAATGTTTACGTGTTTGTTTTAACGAAATTGAATAAAACTGCTATCGCTCAATGGCCGAAATTCTACCACCAAAAATGGACATTTCCCCATGGGAAACCTCTTAACCCCACATTCTTACTAAATCCTGAACAAATGATGAACAACTTTTAAAATACTGAAAATTTGTATGTTTTTGTATTCAAAATAATTCATAATAAATATCTTCTTCGAATAATGAACTGTTCATTATTAAAATGAACGGATAGTCACCGTACCTATAATACCTATATTGCAAATAAAAATTACCTGAATTACTTTTCGATAACATTTACGGTTTAGGAGTTAGGTGAATCAAGGGTCCGGGGGAAAAACGACTTAAGTCCACTCAAATTGATTCCGAGAAAAACGATAATATAAGTTTACTTTCTAAACAAATGCTTAATTTTATGGGAAATAAAATAAGGGATGAAAATATTTATTCCAATAAAATGTGCTCATTTAAAAAAAATAAATTTATTTTAATTTTATGAATTGTATATTCTAATAAAATGATATGCGTTAAGAGAAACTTCCATCGACGGCCTAGGTACTTGGTAGCCGAAAACTTGAAGAGGGAACTAAACATGATAATTAGAAACGGTTTTTTGCTTTTTGTTCATACATCTATATTTGAAAACAAAAAAATATTAAGAAACGCGGTGTTGGACCGTTTCATGTATTTCAGTTTATTTTGGCATCACTACGAAATAAGTGTTTAAAATATTGAGTAAGTTTTTGTATTGAACTATTACTACGTAAATGTGCTAGAAGGAATGGTAACAAACATTTTCAAAAAATTGTTTGGTTTAAGTTTTGTAGCCAAAACAAAACTTTTGAAAAAAAAGTTTTTTTTTACAAAAAGTGTCATTTTGAGAGGTATCCAAAATTTGTATGGAAATTTTATTATTCCATCAAATACTAGTTACAGAAACCTACAAAATGTCATCATTAGTTTCATTTTTAAAAAAAATGGACTAAAGCCGTTTTTCCCCTGTGTATGTTCAAATTTGAAATTTTCGAAATATTACATTGAATAACTTTTTTTATCTGACAATAGGATTGAAGATTGATGAACACTTTAAAGAGCTTTTTCGTAACCCGTAATTCAATACAAAGGTCTGTTACAAATTTTCGTAAGTGAAATATCTGTTTTGACTGTACTAGAATCCCAACTAATATTTTGTACCAATTCAAAGGGTTAATAATAATTTTAACTATATGCCTGTAAGACATCATGTCTTTTAAATGCAATGCACGGCACTAGTTAGAAGGAATAGAAGGAATAAGGAAAGATTTTTGTTGGCACAGTGGATTGAGAATTAGAAGTTAATTATCTCATGAAATTCAACGGTTGGTATCCAATTGACACTGGGGAATAAAGAAAATAATGCTACCTAGACAGGTGCTCGAACCCACACGTCCAGGTTAGCAGTCAAATACTATATCCACTGTGCCATTGCCCCCCGTTAAAGGATAAGCCCACTCTTGTGTGATCAAATAAGTTGATATAGGTACTGGGGTTTGCATTTATGACTTAAACAGATGTACAAGATTTCTACATGCATTTTTATACAAAAATGCAATGTCCCTTCATATTAAATCTGAGCCCAAATTTGTGCCTCCTTCTGGAGCCGTACTACACGAATGTGCATTTTTTCTATATTGATGATTAATTGTATCTTCCCTTCAGATAAATTGAATTCCAACAATTCTTTCATTTCCTTCTATTCGTTCTTATTAGTGCAGTGTAAGTAAATTGTTAAAATTATAATTTAAAAATAAAAAAAAATATGTTTAACAAAATTATTACAGAATCTTCTAAATAAATTTTAACTAATTGATTTTTTTTTTTCTTTTTCTTAGGTGAGACATCAATAAGTAAGTATCGACTTCCATTTTGTTATTCTAACTGTAAAATTCATTTGAAAAAGAACAATCGAAATCCTTAAAAAAATGCATTCTAATGTTGGGACATTTTTATTCAGCATAATTCGAACATGGCAACCGGCAGGTATATAACTTCTAAGAATAACCAATTACATCAGAGCTGTTATCCACACAAAAACTTTTCTCATATTATATCAGCACAAAAGAGAAAAAGTTATTTTTTTTGTTTTATGTAAAACGAAAGTCAATAAATCAGAATCAAACTGCGATAAAACTTAACCACAATTCGCAACCGTGTTTAACTCGCACTATAGCATTCTCTTCGCTATGCCTTTTTGCCACGAAAAAACCATTAAAGCCAATGTCAGCTAATTACCCTTTTTTCTAGTTGAAAGGATTTGTGCACCCAGCCACAGTTATTCTCTGTTGGAAAGAAAAAAAAAATATTCACGAAAACAAAAATGAAAAAAAAAATTGTATCGGTGACTTTTGTAGTTTGTAAGAAAAGACAGACGTTCTGCTGCGGTTTCACCCTTCACCACAACCACCAACACTATACCACTACTATTACCATGCCACCTTATAAAAGTAATTTATTCCAGGGGATAAGAAATAAAAATATGCAAAATTAAGGAGTTACGAAAAAATAAGCATCAGCAATGGGCATATTCTTAAGTTTTTCTCCCCTTCCTTGAAGTAGGGTTACACAATGTGCAATTTCTGGCTTTTTAACTAGGTTATATAGACGTTCTTAGGTTTATTTTTCCAATCTTGTAATATTTTTTTTTGGTCTTGGTTTTGTCGTCGCATAAATTTTAAACACTGTTTTTAAATATTATTTATGTCCATGAACCAAGAAAAAACAAATTTCAAGCTAAATATTGTAGAAGTTTTTTTTTCGCTATAGGTACCATTTTTATAGTCTGAAGACGACTGTAAGTATAGCAATAAAGTTTAACTGAGAACAGAAGAAGAAATAAACAGAAAAAAAACACGCAGAAGAAGGAAAGTAATTGTTTTTCCACATTGCATTTTGCAAATGGAAATAATGTTTTTTTTTTACTCTTTACTGTAGTAGTTGCGGTAATTTAGCATTTTTAATGGTTTCATAACATTTAGGTATGCTTTTTGGGGCAGAATTTCATTTCCGTTTTGAATAAATCTTAAAAAAAAAATAAATAAACCGATTTTTTAAGGCATTTTAATTTTTGTTTTTTTTTGGTAAGAAACGAGTAAATGTAACACGCAATAGAATATTTATTGCTGCATGTTTTGTGAAGGTATTTAGTTTCCTTTGTTTTGGATTCTCTTGTTATAGGTCATATACTTACTTACTTACTTTTGATGGCGCTCACAGCCCAGGATGGGCTTCGGCCTCAACTAACAAGCCCCTCCAGCCAGCTCTGTCCCTAGCTAGCCGCTTCCAGTTGCGCACACCGAGTGCTTTGATGTCGTCATTCACTTGATTGCGCCACCTGTTACGGGTTCTTCCTCTGCTGCGTACCCCATCGGGGTTGGATTCGAAGACTCGTCGGGCAGGTGCGTTGCTGTCCATACGCTCCACGTGCCCCAGCCATCTAAGCCGCTGTATTTTCAGCTTTTTGACCAGGTCAACGTCGCTGTATAGCCCGTATAGCTCGTCGTTGAATCTTCTCCTCCATACTCCTTCGATACACACCGGACCGAAAATCACACGAAGAATCTTCCTCTCAAAGCACCCTAGCAGATTTTTATCCGAATCTTTCAGTGTCCATGCTTCTGACCCATAAAGCAGGACCGGGATGATTAGGGTTTTGTATAAAGTCTCCTTGGTTCTCTGAGAGAGGGCCTTACTACTTAAATGCCTTCTTAGACCGAAGAAACAGCGGTTGGCAAGAGTAATTCTTCGCTTGATCTCTGCACTGATGTCATTCTGCGATGTAATAGTGGAGCCCAGGTAGACAAAGTCCTTGACAACTTCGAAGTTATATCTGTCCATCGTGATATTTTGCCCGAGTCGACGATGTTGAGATTCCTCTCTCGATGACAGCATATACTTCGTCTTGTCCTCATTAACCGCCAATCCCATTCTAGCCGCCTCCGATTCAATGCTCGCAAATGCCCCTGCCACAGCTCGCTTCGTTCTGCCGACAATGTCTATGTCATCCGCATATGCAAGCTATTGAACGGACTTTTGATAGATTGTACCGCTGGTGTTGACATGTGCGTTGCGTACAATGGCTTCAAGAACGATGTTGAATAGGTTGCATGATAACGCGTCGCCTTGCCTCAATCCTTTCTCAACATCAAAGGAATCGGTGGTGTTCTTACCAATTTTGACGGAGCAGCGAGATTTCTCCATCGTCATCCTGCACAAGCGGACGAGTTTGGCAGGGATGCCGAGACTCGACATGGCTCTGTATAATTCGTCCCTTTTCACGCTATCATACGCGACTTTAAAATCGATAAAAAGGTGGTGTGTATCGATCTGGAATTCCCGGGATTTTTCTAAAATCTGTCGGAGTGTGAACATTTGATCGACGGTTGACTTGCCTGGCCTAAAACCGCACTGATAAGGGCCGATCAGATCGTTGACAAAAGGTTTTAAGCGGTCACACAGGATGGCCGACAAGATTTTATAAGCGACGTTTAGGAGACTAATTCCTCTGTAGTTGGTACATTTCAGAACATCTCCCTTTTTATGGATGGGGCACACTATACCGAGGTTCCATTCATCGGGCATACTTTCCTCCGACCAAATTTTGCAGATGAGCTGGTGTATGCTCCTAGCCAATTCATCTCCCGCTGATTTAAATAGTTCGGCTTGTAAGCCATCCGCACCTGCAGCCTTGTACGACTTAAGTTTGGATATCGCCAGCCGAACTTCGGTTAGGTCGGGTGGACGGAACTCTTGGCCATCATCGTCCAAGTTGAATGGAGCGTTCTGCCTATTAGCGGCATCTTGGCTGTCTTCGCCATTAAGCAGTCTAGAGAAGTGTTCTTTCCAGATCCTCAGCACTGACTGTGTGTCTACTACCATATTCCCACTCTCATCTCGGCAGGCTTCCGTTCTAGCCTTGAATCCTTGGGTGGATCGCTTCACCCTCTGATAAAATTTTCGAACATCTCCCCTACCGCTACAACCCTCAATAGACTCTACCGCCCGCTTCTCGTGCTCTCTCTTTTTCCTCCTGAGAAGTCGGCGTTCCTCTTTTCGTTTCAGCCCGTAGAGCTCCCGGGCCACTCTCTCAGCAGCTCTTGTTCGAGTCTGCAGCATTGCCTGGTAGGCCTCGTCCTTAGCTGCATGCGCTAGCCGGCACTCCTCATCGAACCAGGGGTTTCGTTGTATTCGCCTAGTGAAACCCAGCACATCAGAGGCGGCACTTCTAATGGCTTGTTGACAGTGTTCCCACTGGTCCTCTGCACTTGATGCTGGTAGCGGACCTCCTGAGAGATTAAGAGTTACGTGGTCTGCAAAAGTTCTGGCAGTCTCTTGCGATTTAAGCTTCTCGACATCGAATCTTTTCACAGCATCTGCTCTGCGTTGTCGCGTCATGGATATCCGCATACGTAGTCTAGCTACCACCAGGTAGTGATCCGAGTCAATGTTGGCCCCTCGGAACGTTCGGACGTCCAAGATACTGGAAGCATGTCTCGCGTCTATCGCAACGTGGTCGATTTGGTTGACGGTTACTTGATCACGCGACCGCCAAGTCCCCTTGTGTATATTGAGGTGTGGGAAGTAGGTGCTTGAGATGATGACATTTCGCCCCGCCGCAAAGTCTGCCAGCCTGTGTCCGTTGCCGGAAGTTTCGTCGTGTAGGCTGTGTCCTCCGACTATCGAACCAAAGATGCCCTCCTTTCCGAATCTTGCGTTGAAGTCACCAAGAATGAATCTTCACGTCGTACTTCGGGCACATATCATACGTTGTCTCCAAGAGATCGTAGAATGCTTCTTTGGTTGAGTCTTCTCTCCTTTCATGGGGGGCGTGAACACAAATCAGCGAAATGTTCTTAAATTTGCCTTTGATGCGGATTGTGACCAGGCGCTCGCTTACACTTCGGAAGCCCAAGACTTCTTGCCTAAGTCTTCCCCTTATCACAAAACCACAACCCAAGAGCCGCTGACCCGGTTCCTTCAAGCACCCGCCGTAGTAGATGTCACACGTTTTCAGTCTCCGTACGCCCTCTCCATCCCATCGCACTTCCTGGATGGCTGTTACGTCAGCCTTTAGCCTGTCCAGGTTCTCCACTAATTGTTCGGCTGCACGTGTTCTGTATAAGGACAGGACGTTCCACGTGCAGATCCGAAATTCATTGTCCTTGTTTCGTTTGCTGGGGTCGTCAACTTTAAAATCATCCATATCCGAGGCTTGTTGTTGTTTCGGAACAACTTTTTTTTACGTGGTAGGGAAGTTACCCCGACGCACAACCCCCGACCCGGAGGACCAGACCCTTCGTATAACTCCAAGGGTAGGGAGCCGGATAAACCGCTCCTTATAGGCCTGAGCTACAAATATGTCGTAGTAGCCCATATAAGGTGTTCACTAAGTAGTTCAACCTAACTGGAACTGTAGACGCCACCGTTGATTCCATCTAGAGAATTCGTCCGCTGCCGCCTCGATGAAAGGAGAAGTGCCTTAGTGGGAACACTCCTCCCCCCCCTCTCTCGTTGGCTGTCCCCAACAGCTTTCCACGGGGATTTAAACCCCGTCTCCAGCTGAGGTACTAGACACCCGATGTTTACCACTAGGAGGTGAGAGTAGGAGTTGGTAGACAGAGGTGGATTTTGAGAAAAACCTGTGGACGCTTGTGTCCTCTTGAATGCACATAACTACCCTTTGAACATATAGGTCACATTAATAAAAAAAATTTGAAAACATCCATAAGTATTAATTTTTCCAAGAATATTTTTCCGAAAACATTAACAGCTTATGAAAGTTTTACCAACTTTTGGTTGATGAAATCCAAACTGCACATCCAGGACGACGTTGTTAGTGCTGCAAAATGCCTTCAACCTCCGAAGATTAATATAAGTAGAGTCCAAGTGAGAACGCCGGGACGAAACGCCAATTTTTATGGACTAAAGGCCGTTAAAAGCTATATTGAATCAATAATTCAACAAGTCCAATTAAATAATGCGAAGTCTTCTACTTGGCGGATGTATTTCAGAAGTATAAAGAATTTGTATTATAGAAAACACTCATATACAGGGTGTCCAGTAAATAATGGATAACCTTGCAACCGGTTATAGCTGGCCCTAAGGCCTTTCAGAAAAAAAGTATAAACAAAAATTTCCTTGTAGTTTTCAGGTTATGATTTTTTTCAAAAAACAAATAAAAAAGTACGACATGCCTCAAATACTTGAACATAACCACCACGGTTGAATGATTATTATTGTTTTTTTATTTTTATAATATTTTTGAATATTTGTACTAATAGATGTTATACCAAATTTAACACTTGCTATTGCAGTTTTTTTTTATATTTTTTTTTCAAATTTAGTTTTTAATACAAAAATCAGTTTTTTTTTATTTTCACATAAGTTTGACTATCTCTAAAATAAAAAAAAAATTATGAAAGCATATGTGGCCAACTATTTTAAAAAATTGTCTGTTTAATGTATTTTCTAAAATGGTACAAAACATTCGTGTATCTTTCAAAATAAGCCATCAAAGTTGATATTAATCTACTAAAGGAGCTTTTCTCAAATGTAAAAAAGATACAGTGAATAGCCAATTTTAATTAGTTTCTTAAAAGTAAATAATAGGTGGAATGGTAAAAAGTATGACGCTTGGTGTAAGTCGACCGTAGTTTGAGTCTGTGCGTACCACGGCCCCTTCGCTTGTGTTCATGATGAATATACCTGTAAGGAAAATTGCACTAAAAGCGAAATGAGAACAGGATTTCTGGTCTTCAAAAAGATGCCAAGGAAATGTTCTTCAATAAACCAATAGTATCCATTGCGGAACTACGTCCCAATGTTCAGGATTCAGGAAGCTGTTTTTAAAATTAAAGACCGCCAATATGCGCGTTTTCTTTAATAAAATATGTAATGTTACAAATACTTGCAATAACCAGTACTGAAAGCGTGTAAAGATCTTCTGTTAAGAGCTGCAGAGCATGTATCAGGGTCAATGGACTACAATTATTGTGATTTAATTTTAATGATAATAAATAAATATTAACAATGTACATACCTAATTGTATTACTGTTTGTTTTATTAATTTCTTACAGGTATACCCCTCTTGAACACAAGCGAAGGGGCCGTGGTACGCACAGACTCAAACTGGGGTCGACTTACACCAAGCGTCATACTTTTTACCATTCCAACTATTATTTACTTTTAAGGCCGTGTTTCAATTGCGTTAAAATTTTGGTTGAATTTGATCCCAGTTTAATTTGATCCGTTTTGATCTTGGTCGATCTTGAACGTGGAAATTGCATTTTGATAGTGGCAGTCATGATAAACCTAATTTACCTGGACTGCTAGTCGATCGTCATTCTCATTTGTTAAGCATGACACACAAGACGTCATTTTCAACCTTTGGTTTGCATTAGAATAATTTTGCATTTGAGTGTGAATATGTTTCTTTATTCATTTTATATATTCAAAATATTTGGAATAAGAATTTTGTGTTTCCTTATTCAATAAAATACTCGCGATAAACCATTATTGTCGATTTTTTATTTATTCCGAATAATTGGAATGCATTTTTCATTTCAACTGAAGCGCGGATTCAAAGGAATACCAAGACAAAAAACTCAATGCTCATGCGGTCCCCCATCTTAGTACTAACCGCCTTTCAAGGGATACATTTTCTTCTTCTGCATCATCTTCGGTGCTCCAAAAAGATGACGCCAAATTCTCTCAGAAGTAGGTACACGAAACATTTTTTATTATATTATTTCAATTAAAACAGAGAACTATTTTTATTTGATTGTTATTTATTTTAAGATTTTTTCCTTTCAAAGTCAAAAGCGAAAAGACTACACAACTAAATATCATGAATGAATAAACAGAAATGATGAAAACTGCCAAGTTTACTCACTTACTTCTTCTATTTCGTTGATCAACTCTAGAGTTGAAAATCTGAAGTTGAAAACATCAACTTCTAGTGAATAAATACTATTTCTGAAGTTGACTGTAAAAATTCCAAAGTTATGTTTAACTTTAAGTGAATAAATTAGGCCTAAGTCGTTTTCGAATTGCAACTTTGACGACTGTATTCACCTCAGAAATGTCAAAATTTAGCCATGGGATTAAATTTAACGCACTTTTAACGCAATTGGCACATGGCCTACGAAACTAATTAAAATTGGCTATTCACTGTATCTTTTTTACATTTGAGAAAAGCTCCTTTAGTAGATTAATATCAAATTTGATGGCTTATTTTGAAAGATACACGCATGTTTTGTACTATTTTACAAACATTAAACAGCCAACTTTTTAAAATAGTTGGCCACTTATGCTTTCATAAACTTTTGTAATAATCATTTAGCCGTGATGGTTATGTACAGGTATTTGAGGCATGTCGTACTTTTTTATTTTTTTTTTTGAAAAAAATCATAACCTAAAAACTACAAGGAAAATATTTTTTTTATATTTTTTTTCTGAAAGGTCTTAAGGCCAGCTAAAACCGGTTGCAAGGTTATCCATTATTTACTGAACGCCCTGTATTATATAAGTACTTAAAGGAATTTGCTAGTGTTGTTAAGAAGGGATATGGGACGATATCTAGAAACGGTAGTCCTGTTCACTTTCTTCAGTATTGGTACTATTTTAGCTGTCTTCTCATCAGAAAATAGCAATATTGTTAACGCAGTTGTTGAACAGGATCACAAGAAATAAGATCATGAATTGAGGAAACTTCCTTAGGATGCAATTGGAAATTGTGTCTGGCCCGGAGGATTTCTTAGGTCGTCCCTCATTGTGGATAAACTCAGCCACTTGTTTGGGGCTAGTGAAGATTTCAATCAGCTCAGGATCACTGGTAGGATTATCATCGCTGAAAATGGTAATTTCAGTATGCGTTTGCTGCAGCTTCTGGATCGTCTTGGAGTGGAGGGTCGTTGGGTGGGCTTTGAACGAAATATTCTTCTAATTATTCGGTAAATACCTCCGCCTTTTCCTGAAAAGTCGTGACTTCCCCGTATCTGGTGCTGATTCTTTCTGTCATTTGTTGTCTCCGATGGTTTCGTTGCTTTCCTTGAATGTGTCAGGTCCAGGTTTGATATTTTGCAGCCTATTTGGACTGTTGTTGAAATGTTGAATAGCGTTCCTCAACATAATGCGTGTACTGTACATTGTAGTTCGCTCTTCACTATTTGATAGTTGCTGTTGGCAGTGTTCCATTACCTTTGTGTGATCCTTAGCAGTCGCTTCCGCAATCGTTGTCGATGATCATACATCCGACTTATCCCTTCAGGAACATGCTGGTATCTGTCTCTCGGGGTCTTCGGTTTTTTCTGCTCGTCAAGGGCCCCCATCGTGAAGATTAACCGTTGCTTTGTGAGATGTGCATTTTGGCAGAATGTGAGGACGTTTTTCATTTTGTTGGAAGGTGTCCCGTTCTAAGGGAAACAAGAAAACATATATTGGATACTGACTTATTAGCAGAAAACGAAACTTTGAAGTCCCATATGTGGTGGTATTTGTTTTTGCAGCTAATTTATTGTTGAAAATTTCGCTAAAATAAGTCTGAAGTGAGCTGACAAAATCTTAAATAATGAGAACTTGGAAGTTAAAGTAGTACCCTTTTGAAATGCTCATTAGTTCTGAAATAATAAATTCTTTACCCCTATAATAGTTTTTTTAAATATCAAATTCGCCCTAAAATTAGTCTGAAGTTAGCGGACGTACATTCGGAAATAATAATTTTTTGATGTCCAAAATTGAAGCTTTTTAGATGCTAATTTGTTGCCCAAAATTAATTTCTTATATCTTAAGGGGAACTTTTATTTGAATTTTAAATTTAAAAAGTGCTGCGTGCGGACAAAATCTATGAAATTGATATTTTCATTTTTTTTTTCATTTGCCAGAATTTGTAGCTTTTATAATGCTGATTGGTTGCGCTGCGCGAACCCCAAATTACTAGCTCTAACGGTTTATTTAATATTTACGTTTCCGCTGGCAATAGCTTATAAAAGTAACTGCATTAGTTTAATTATAAAAGATTTGAAAACTTTTGTCAGATCTTTAATTCCATTATTCGATGTTGTTGGTAAAAACGTGGTATGCAGTTTTATTAGAAGAACTTGAGAGATACATGTAAAAAGTTAAATCAAAATCATTAGAGCCTTTTCCAAGAAAACTTGATGAAACTGATATCGTTTAATGGCAGCTACCCGTTCTAAAAGAGCAAAAACAAAAATTCGAATTTTTCCTCTAGAAAATCACATAAAAAATCTTCACAAAAAAATTAGAAGCAAATTGGTCCAACCGTTTAGGCTCTACCCCGATGTAAATCAGGTCGCAAGGACAAACAGACTGACGGACGACTTGACGCAAATTATTTGTTTGGACTTCTCCGTCATCGTAATATTAGATTTGAGTAAAACCCCGACATTTTTGTTTGACAGGAATCCAATACTTGCCCTATAGACCAATTACAAATTATACACGTTATTGCCTTAGCTTAGCCCATCTCTACAAATTTTTCAGTAGTTTCATAAGTGTAAATTCAACAGGAAACCCAATTTTGATAAGTAATTTTTTTCGGGAAAATCTGAAATGCAGTTTTTATTTACAATCACATTAAACATTATAGCCAAAAGGTTTATTCAATATTGTTAGAAACCGTTCTTTAGATAACTATACATAAAATAAAAACCGATACTGTTGTGATTTCTTTTCTCAGTGGAACAATTTTCTATTATTTTATTTTAAATACCTAACAACGAAAATCAAGTTCGTAGGTCAGGTCTTTTGTTTGGCAATGAGCTATTGTGTCGCTGAGTTTTTTTTATTTATTTTTGATGAGCAACATCTTGATAATTGGGATGCAACATTTTATTTGAGTGCAATTTCGTGAAAAATCGTGGTTTCTGTAGTAAACTTCTCCGCCGGTTAAGCGTAGAAAAACATTACAATTTGATCCGTTGGTCCGTTGAATTTTTGAAGTTTTTTTATTTTTGTTTGGTTATTTTTTTTTTTTTAATACAGTCATTTTTCAAAACTTTCTTGAATAATTAGAAATATTTTGTTAATATAATTACAAATAACAGCACAAATGTTGTTAGTGTCAGTATGATCTACTTTTAAACAGAGAAATATTTTTGTTTGCATTGTATACCTATTCCTATAGAACCATTTTGGGAAATTTCTACTTTATCATATATTTGAGTTAACCGATTTAAATAACTTTTGTATACAGAATAAGCTTCAAAAAAGTATAAATAATATTGCATTTCAATATTGAGAATGTAGATTGATGTTATGCTTATAGGGTTCAATAAACCACCTTACACCAACAATGCTTATACCAACTTTATCGCCATAGCAGTGTATTATAATTTATTTTGTTGGTATTGCAATGCTCTTATAATAGTTCTACCTTTCGTGCTTTCGGCCATTTTTCTTTATTAACAGCAATACATACAAAAAAAAAAAACATACCAAAAAGAGAATCCTTATCCGGTGAGTTGTTATGGTTCGCCCTCCTTATTTTTTTGTTTGTGGGTTGTGTTTAAAAATTACTTGCACCGAAGGTATAATTTAGATTCGTTTTCCTTTTATTTATATGATTGCGTTTAAAAAAAAACTTTTTTACCTTTTTTTGTTGATAAATGTATGACTAGATGTAGGTACCTCTACATACAGCAAGTATCTAGATACTCGTAGGTATATATTTACAAAAATGGTGTACGTACATTGGTATCTGCCTTGCTTTCATATTTTTGTAATCCCCATTTCGGGCATATATTAGAACGTCCGTCGTCGTCGTCCGTCCAAAGCCGAACACGAATTTCCTGCGGTTGAGGAAATAATTACATGATTGAGGCTTTCTTGCATGTGGTTAGATATAGCTGCTTTTGTAGTTGTTTTGTCCACTTTGCCACACAACTGTTCTATGTCACTGGCGAATGACGATGGCGACGACTTGCTGTTCAACACCACTTTTTGGTTGGACAAACTATACGTCTACTCATGTTTCTCCTTTTTGGATATACACAACACAGGTCACAAGCACAGCACAAGAACGAGAACAAGAGAACATGACAAAAAACATTTCTTTTTGTTGGTTGTTCCTTTTTATTTTTTATTTATTTATTAAGTATGATGGCTATGTAGAATAGTAGCAGGGCTGTAGCCGACATGTTGTATAAGTGTTGAAGGCGCCACCGCATCGAATGAGTTTTTAATGTATTTTAATAGTCAATCCACAGAACTGCCATATAATTAGAAAGGAGCCTTGTACCTTAGGAACTACACATACGAATGCTTATTTAATTTTCTTTTCTTTCCCGTCACCTTGCGTTAAGCCTACCTTGAGATAAAAAGGGTTAGGTAGAGCTCTATAATCTTACCAGATTCAAAGGACTAGTGGAGATTTTCCATTGTCATATTTCATAAACGACCGATTTTGGCGGGGGTGTTGAGGGAAATTAGAGTACTTATAATTACCTGGTTATTCACTGACCTACAAAATAAGAAATCCTCAGAACAAGAAATTTGACGCATTCTCAACATCAACATCAACAGGTTTCCCAAAAGTTATATGCATTTTAAAATTTTATAAAAATCTTTTGGTAATTTCAGATTGTGAGCATCAGTTGCTTTCTTTTCTTACCAAATCCTGGTCGTTCTGATTATAGATCTATTGGGAGCTTCCAGACATGCTGGCACGTGTTTTGTTTTCCCAGCTGACACCACCGGTAAGTCGGCTGACACCAGTAAGTCGGACCTAAGACTTTTTACTTAATTAGTCACCTCATCATACAAAACAACTTCGTTAAAGTTGTCGATCCTGCTCGTTGCGTCACCAACCGAATAAAATATCACTGGATTTTTCTAGCCAAAATCGACCCAGTATAATATTCTGTCATCATCACAGACTAAGAAGTGAGTGAGAGTAGGAGTTTTGTTATGTAAAAGTTTTCGGACGAGTGTCTGTGAACCATGTCTTTATTTGCGAACAACAAAGTAGGTAAAATATTTTTCTAAATTAACGATCTTATCGTGTCTTACCCCTGCCTTAACTTATATTTTGTTTATTATATTTAAAATTACTTTCGTTTACCTAGTGCACTTTATATATAGGAACAGGGTACGCTCTTGAAAATACTAGCCTTCTGTTTGAAAAACATAAATTCAGCCCTGGATCCTCAAACACCTGAAACCATGTCCTTCGTGCACACAAAAATATATATCTATTTATATGGGGGTATTCATTTTCTACACATTTCGTGATGGTTTTACAGACAACAAAGGGTATTTTTTTGTATCAAATCCATTTAAAACAAGGAAACTGAAAAAATATCTATACAAAAAAAAAAAAACAAGCAACAAAAAAAAAAAAGAGACTCAAAAAATAACAAAAAAAAAAAAAACGAAATCAAATACAGCAAAATGGGTAAAGAGGGCGGATAATTGAAAATGGTGGTTCATCGATATAATAAATAATAAGCGATATACCTACATAATAGTAGTACGGTGCCTCAAAAAGTAGTAAGGATTCACAGTATACCGTATAGACGAAAAATAATTCACGAGGACGAGAAAAAAAAATCTGGAAATTTTGTCTTTGACTCACATTTTAACCTTATTTTTAAAATAAATAGTGCAAAAATTTTAAGTATACAGCTTTTTAAGAAATAAAATTAGTTCTAGTTAACGTAGTCGTTTAGTTATGAACACTTATCTAACTACATATTTCATAATCTTAAATACGTGAAGCAGCTCTTCTAAGTTCTAACTATAGTGGACTCTGCAACGTAACGTAGAATAAAATGAATGTAAAACAGACAGACATTTGACAAATAAAGAGAAGAAAAAAAATGTTTAATAAACATAAATATCTTCAGCACAAATAATTTGTATCTATGGATAATATGTGTATTGTAATTTGTAAGTGAAATATAATTCGATTGCTGAAATGTTTTAGTACTTTTTTAAGATGAAAAAGATGTGTAGTAGGTACTTTATTAATTGTGGGAGACCCACAAAATAACCAAAAGCAAAATCCTAAAATCTCCATGTTTTGAAAAATTTCTAAAATTAAAATCTCTAAGCCCAAAATGATTATATTCTAAATCCTCAAAACCGAAATTCCAAAAAAAAAAAAAAATCCCCAACAATAACATTAAAAAAAAGTGAAAAAACTTTGATAATAGACCGACTGACAATATATGGGGATTTTGGTGCTTGAAGATGTTGGTTTTAAGGATTTAGTCTTAGTAGATTTTAAATTTTTTTCGGTTGGGGATTTTTATTTGGGGATTTTGGTTTGGAGTTTATGTTTTTGGAACTCGTCTACCCAACCCATTGATTGTGTCATGAATGTGTCTATGTATGTCTTCTCCGAAAAGCTGAAAAAAATTGAAAATTTAAATACATTAATGGCCAATTTCATAAACCTTCACTAAAATCGCTTTTATATTAACTCCTTTTAAATTAAAACAAACCATTATTTTTGATTTTTAAGTTTCACCAATGTAGAAAAGGGAAATGTTCGGGATATTTTAGTTATCTAATTTCAAAGTTCAAAATTACATGTACCTTCCATACAAATGTGGAAAAAGCCTTAAGAAATACCCATTTTTTCTCGAAAACCGCTCCAAGGATTTTGATAAAAAGGCGTGTTTTATCTTATTAAGAGTAGGTACTTTCCATAGAACTACTTTCCATATTTTCGATTTTCTAATTATTGAACAAACTTATTAAATTTTTTTGTTGTTGCTTATGCTCTTAATAAGTATAAATAATATTGCATATCAAAATGTTTAAAAAAATGTTTTTCCGATTTAAAAAAAAAATAAACATAAACATAAACGGTGGCC
The DNA here is from genome assembly GCA_949320155.1 of Melangyna quadrimaculata. Taxonomy (NCBI): domain Eukaryota; kingdom Metazoa; phylum Arthropoda; class Insecta; order Diptera; family Syrphidae; genus Melangyna; species Melangyna quadrimaculata. Next base: position 397,427,147 of record OX439483.1, read on the forward strand.
CTCGGAAATTTCATCTTTTGTAGAATCACCCACTCTTACTCTACGCCCTATACAATTGTTCGCTTTTAAATTTTGATTTAAACTACAATAATTAACCAATTCCATACGTAAATACAACGAAAACACTTCATTAAAATTCAGTGGTCCAATAACAAGTCTTGTATAATAAATGTGCTGTTCACTAAACAATGAGCGAATAAAGTAATTTTATAAGTCAGCGTTCCACGTAAGAATGATTTGTTGACAAATGATTTATTCGTTCATTCAACGAATTAATTCTGAAGTTAGTAAATGAACTTCATAGTTTGCGTAACATATTCTACGACGATAATTTGTAAGACAAATACTTTTTGATTCTTTTCTTCACATAAATCTGGGGTAAAAAAAAGAGTTCTTTGACAATCGGATTTTCCGTAGTGCTGACATGTATTTTTATGCATTATGATATCTGAGTAAGTAAGGCAAAACCTAATTTGTCAAAGACCGGTTGAACCTGTAATCCCATCCCGTAAATTCACCACTGAACTGGACAGTCGGACAGTCATAATCGAATCGTTTTCGTATAAGTGTAAAGAGTTCACTCTTTTATTTAGAAAAATGTTACCTAAACAATTTGTAAAGCCAAGCAGACGTTGTTGTACCTATTTTTTAAGGCCTTGGTGATAGGGAATTTTTAAATCTATAAGCCAGCTTAGAATCAAAACTGATAAATTAATTTTGTTTTAAATCAATATAAAAATGTTATGAAAACAAACACTTTTTTCTTCTATATACATAAGTTTACACATTTATACAAAAATAAAAGAAAACCAGTCAACAATAAGGACTCCAGTCGTTTTATCTTTCCCTAATACCATCAATATCCATCTACCCATATAAAACATAGACTTACCATAAGTATAGGTAAACAACATTAACGTCTACAGCTAGGTATAGGTATCTCTTTAGAACGACAGTTGTGGGTCGTCTCCGGTCTACGGCGAAATGATTAATGATCCAAACATGTGTGTTATAATCTAAAGGAGTGGTTGGTTGTGGATACCCTTACTCATACCCATCCATGCCATCAGTCTGCTTCTAAAAACCCAAAACGTTTAAGCATCATATTAACCAAAAATTAACGATAAACCACGCAAGGTGATAGTCAGTTTTACACACGCATGTTTTTTCGCTTTCCTCTGCATATTTTTGTATCTTTTCTTACTCCTCCGTCCACAAAATTGTGTTATCAAGATTTTTTGCAAAAGGACTTTCTATTCTTCAACGTGTGCTGTATAGCGTTATTGTTAGAATTGAGAAATCCTTGCTGATGGTTGGAAATTGCCATAGCAAATTTGTGTGTTCATCTTCGTCAGTTTGATGAAGACGAACTCGGCACTCACGAAACCAAAATGTGATAAATGATTCTGTTAGGATATCTTTACAAACATTTTTAGGTTACAAAAATATACAACAAAAAAACAGGACAACAAATCCCCCGAACAAGTTTTGACGCACGCAACGACACTTTATGGAAAATAAATGAAACACAAAAATTTAAACAAGTTTATTTGAAGGAGTACCACTGTATGATGGTATTTATGTCTTTTGGTCTTTTTTTTTGTATTGGTTTTATACCTTTGTTATCATTTTGTGGTCCCCCTGTATGCCATATTATTATACCAAGCCGGCAAAATATGTACACTCTCTTCGTTGGGATAGCCAACTTGTGTTGTCCCCCAAGGCAATTTTTTTTTATTTTGTTTTTGTTTTGGGGCGTGTCGGTGGCGGCTGGGCGGCTGCTTGGCGTGGCGGATGGCGGTTCAAGTCTAACATTCGACTGACCCGTCCATCGGAATCATTGAACGAGAGAATGAACAAGAAGAAAAATTACGAAGAAATTATTTATAATTCTTGCTGAACCATGCCACCATCACCATCATGGGGGAATCGAACAAGAAATAAAACTAAAAACCGCCCAACAATATCAAACTGGAACCCAAGGTGCTTGGACATGGACATACCTTTTTTATAGATATACATTTTTCTTTTCTTTATGAGACATTTTTGGCCTGTGACTTTAATTTTGTGTTATTAAGTTTAGGTTGATTCTGAAACGAAAAGAGGATTTAAAGCTAAGACCTTTGACAGTTCTTAAATATATCACAAATTAAAATGACAAAACAATGAATCTGAGTAATAAACGAATTTGGAGTAGAATCTAGCTTAAATCTCCATTTCGATATAATGTAAGAAAGTTTTACAAAAATGTATAAGGTGTGCCAAGAGGCTGGAGCGTGTATAAAGGGGTGGGGTGTACTTTGCCCCTGGTTCAAAATAAGTGACTGAAAATTATTGCCCGAGAGCTGGTAAACATTGACCCAAAGTGTTTTATACCGCTCCAAATTTTGTGGCCATGTTACTTGTATCAGTGCAAACGGTCTGGCAGCGATATCGCCTCCCCAACACCACTTAAATGCACTTTCAAAATACAACAACAGTAATAATCCCTCCAAAAGAGCCTTATAACAATCCAAATTTACATCACTAAAGCCTTGTACCCATACTGACTAGAATCCATTGGTCTGGCAGCGAATCCGCGGATAGCCCAACCGAACAAATACATTTTAATCCTAAAATCTTTATTTTAAAAAAGTATTAATGGTGGCGTATGAGTGTTTTTTTTTACTCCAAGGTGACAAGCTAATTCGCCCCAAAAATATATTGTCAGCAGATATGGTCAGCTTTTTCTTCTCCAGATTATCAAATGCCAGATAATCGAGTGTCGATTGTAGGTTGCAAAAAAAAAAACATAAGAATAAGGTGCTAAACGTTTTCAAAAACTAATCTAAAGAAAAGAAATGTTTAAAAAATTACTTGTAATAAATAAATAACACTTTGCAATAAATGCAAAATCTCTTTATTAAAAGATTTTTTTTTTACACTTAAAAAGCTATACTATAAAAAAAAACACGAACAAATAATGCATTCCTTATTATTTGATATTAAATGTTTTACAATGTTTGACTAACTTATAAACCTGTTTTTTTTAATTCGAATTTCTTATTTTCGTCATCTATTACTGGTTCGGTTAGTTGCTTTAGTGGTGAATAAACAAAAATATATTTATTTCATTCAAAGTAACAAATCTGTAAGAAAAAAAAGCTTCTAGAAAAATGAAAAACAGTCGAAGTGAAACTGAAAAAGCAAGTTGGGTTTTCTCAAACAAAAACTTAGAAAAAAATGACACCCTTCAAAAATTTAAAATATTGTCTCGTACCTACACTGAGAAAATTAATATTTTTTTTGAGTTTGCTGGAATTGTAATACAATCCCTGCAAAGGTATTTCATTTGTAGCAATTGTATTACAGTTGCCACAGAAAGTAATTCCATTGCATCGAACATATTAACATATAACCCATTCGTTCGGAGCTCAATTTGCCTGGGTTGATTACGGTAAATGACAATGTTTCCCAAATTCAAACGCCATGTTGTTTGGGAGCAAGTGTATAATTGCTTATGGCAAACGAATGAATCGATTGCGAATTAAGCTTTTGAAATGTAGTTGGCTGCAAAAAGTCTTACGTTAACTATATAAATTACAATTGTTTGCAACTAATGAATCGAAAATTTGGGACGAATGGTTAATTTGTAGAAAGTTAACTAATTTTTAGCAAACAATTGAATGGTTGCAGGGTAAAATATATTTTTAAATCTTATTTTTACAAATTAACTTAATGCTTGTGGTAAACATTTCATGCTTTTGAGGTGAAAGAATTTTTGATTTTAGGCTTCCTTAAAAGAAATTCGCTAGCAGCAATAAATTTCCTATTTGGAAAAAGTATTTTATTGTTTTTAATTCCTATTTAACCAATGTCATATTATTTATAGGGCAAGTATCTATTGGGTACGTTTCAATACTTGTTTTGCTGAAGTTCAGCACTGCTTGTACAAAAAATCAAATTTCAATTGAAAATATATTGCATTTAAAAGGAATTCGATTCAAAATTGAAAATTTGTTGCTTTAAAAAATACCGAAGTAAAAATTCGAAAATATTTGCATTAAAAAATAAAATAAATGCTAAATAATTGCATTCAAACTAAAACTTCAATTTTAAAAATTTATAAAAATTACCTACATCTCCGTTGTTCATTTCGAAAAACAATGGCGCAAAATTTTAGAGGATTTAGTATGATGTTAAATCAATTTTAGTATGATACTAGGTTAAAAATTGTGTTTTGCTAATTTTAAACGAGTTTAGCATCGTACTATCCCCTGACATTTTACTAAAGTTAAAATCTCCAACTGGCTATTTTATGTTTTTACTATCGCACTAAATCCATGAATGGAGAATGGAGAATTTTACTCCAGGTATAGGATAAACCCGAGGGTTTGCCGGTTCGATCCCTGCTTGTCCTCAAGGTTTTTTTTGTTGTTGTAATAATGAAGTTAAAATGATTAAAATATAAACATTGAATACTTATATATTTTGATGTTGGTGACCTTTTGTTATTATATATTATTGCTAAACGGGCTTTAGGTCAAATGAAACAAATATTTTCTTTTTGTCACAACGTTTCGCCCATGTTTATGGACATCATCAGGTTGATATTTATGTTAATAAATGTTTACAAAGATATTCACAATACATTAATCACTTACAATAATTGTTGTTCCATTTATGTATGTTAAATTAATAATTTATTTTACGAATACACAGTATAAAGTTTGACTGACAAGTAATATCTCATTAACACATTTAATAACATACATATCAATGCTAATATAGAAATCATTTTGCACCTGAAGATGTCCATATACATGAACGAAACGTTGTGACAAAAAGAAAATATTTGTTTCATTTGACCTAAAGCCCGTTTAGCAATAATCCATTGAATACTTATTTAAGGCACATGTTGGGTTTCCATCAACATATAATTAATGTACAACGCATAAAAACAATAATTGTGTTAAACAAAACGATTTTCTTAAAAGTTTTGATTCAGTCCTAGGAGGACATCTCCGTAGTAATAGTATAAAACAAGAACTGACCCAATATTTTAAATACTTCGGTCGTCATAGTCTTGCCAAAACTAATTAAAATACATGAAATGGTCTTAATATTTTTTTTTGTTTTCAAATATAAACTTTTAAAATCGAAAGATATATGAACCAAAAGCAAAAAACCGTTTCTGGTTATCATGTTTAGTTTCTTCGCAAGAAATTTTCAAAAAATTGTATCACCAAGGTTTACTTAGCACACGCGCTATAGGCTCAGTACATTTCCTCTGCCCAACTAAAAAAAAAGAAAATGTGTGAAGTTTTCAACTGATTAACATTTTGCTAAAGAATCTTATGTTGTAAATTAGCTCAGTGGAATGCATCGCTCTCGGCACGGAAGGATATCAGTTCAAATCCGGGTAAGTAAAACTTGAAATTTTTGTCAATTAAAATAAAATAATATAATTTCAGAATTAAGGGAAAACCAGCAGTAGTCACTGTATTGATTGTGATAAACGTACAAGTCATTAGCAACAAACGTGTTTATTCATTTGTCACAACCACTTTGATCTTCTATAACAATTGACCATTCCCTTGTCGTTAAGGTAACAAACAGTAAATATGTTTACAAAACACCTTTATTTGTCTGACAGAAGCACTACATTCGTTTGACACAAACACTCTATTCGTTTGAAACAAACGATAGACAACAGTATTAATTATTGTCTCAAACGAATTTAAGAGTTTGCTGCAAACGAACTGTCAAACGAAAAAGTCGTTAAGGCAATTTTTACGTTTGCAGCAAACGATTCCTTCCCTCAGTGTACCTCCTATTTTGTATGCAACAAAAAACGGTTTCAGGAGCTATTAAACACAATAAGAAAAATCAAATTGTTCAAGATGGTCGCATTTCCCTTCCGATACCACTGTGAAGGTCTCACTCTACCGACAATTTAATTATCCATTTGATTCCGGTCACCGACATCCACTAACCTATTTTTTAATGCACTCACATTTTATTCATGGTCATGACTCATGAGTATCAACCTCATGCACTCCATAGCCCAAATTTATAATATAATAAATTCAATGCCACTGACGATGACAATGACGGAACGCGACGACGCTTCAGATTACTGTGTTCAAATGTATCTACCTACTTGCTAAAGTTCAATGCACTGCATGCTGTGTAGTGCATATGGCTAGATGTATTTGGATACATTTGTGCATTGTAAAAGGGCATGCATATTGGCTATTAATTTGATGACATAGCACGTTTGCTGCCCAGTTCTGTTATTCGTCGATTTTGCAATAAAATATTAATATGTCTATGTGTATATGTTTAAGTTAGAATATGTATAGGCTTAAGTCATTAGTGTGTAAGCATATTAATTTTATATAAATAGCTTAAGTTGTTTAGAATAAACTCACTTTCGTTTAGGAAGTATACAAGAACACTTTGGCTCCTTAGCCTGTTTTTAATTTACTCCAACACGGAACAGATCGGCTCTTTAGCCATCATCCTTATTCGGCTTGGGGAAGCTATTTAATATCCCCCATAGCTTAAATAGGTGAGGTAGTGTAGGCCCACATTACATGGCGATCTTGCCAGCTCAGCTCTCTGAGTTGAATTAGAAACAAAAAAACACTATGCTTAGAAACGAAAAAAATCATCACCTGTACAACAAATAAAAAAAGAATTCAGAAATCTTACGTAACAATTTTTTTTGTAAAAATATTGTAAGATGAAGTCTAAATTCAAGTTTGAGAAAACCAAGGAAATACGCTTTCTGCTCAAAAATAACAACTGTGGTATGACAACAATGTATAAGAATTGCTTAAAAATGAGAGAGCATGTTGGACAATCTATCCACTGAACTCATTCTTAAACCTAAGATTTTGAGTTAGAAGAATTCAATGGAAATACTGGAGCCACTCAATTTTTCCGATAAGTACTCTAAATCCAGCACGACGTGTAGGAGCATTTTATTTACATAGTCTCGAATATTTAAACTGATAAAATATGGATACATAATAGAAACAAACTTAAATATTTTAAATTAAAAACGAATCACATCATGAGTAGCTAAAC